>CM035806.1:76244643-77444643 GCA_020466095.1 Chlorops oryzae
GTGTATGCGATGTTAATTATGTGCGTTTGTTAGCCTTTACAGAAAACAACATATTGTTACATCGAACTAAAGGTATGCATTTGAATATTGAAAGGCTCATTTTCTCGGATAAATTGAAACCTTTGAAGTAGAATTTATTTGTGGTTGTTTGATTGAAGTTAGTGTGTCTAAGTTTACTTGTGCTTGTTTCATGTCTTTCCTTGTGAGTTGTTTGGTTTTGTTTGTTTGTTTGTTTGTTTGTTTGTGTTTGTTTGTTTGTTGGTGTTTGTTGTTGTGTTTGTTGTTTGTTTTGTTTGTTTGTTTGTTGTTGTTTTGTTTTGTGTTTGTTTGTTTGTTTGTTTTGTTTGTTGTTTGTGTTGTTTGTTTGTTGTTTGTGTTTGTTTGTTGTTTGTTTGTTGTGTGTTTGTTGTTTGTTTGTTGTTTGTTTTGTTGTTGTTTGTTTGTTGTTTGTTGTTGTTGTTTGTGTTGTCGTTGTTTGTCGTCTTGTCTCGTTGTCGTGTTGTTGTCTGTCGTCTTGTTTGTGTTGTTCTGTCGTTTGTTTGTTGTCGTCTGTTCTGTCTGTCGTCGTCTGTCTGTCTGTCTCTGTCGTCTGTCTGTCTGTCGTCTGTCTGTCTGTCTGTCTCGTCCTGTCGTCTGTCTGTCTGTCGTGTCGTCCGTCCGTCTGTCGTCTGTCTGTCTGTCTGTCTGTCTGTCTGTCTGTCTCTCTCTCTGTCTGTCTGTCTGTCTGTCTGTCTGTCTGTCTGTCTGTCTGTCTGTCTGTCTGTCTGTCTGTCTGTCTGTCTGTCTGTCTGTCTGTCTGTCTGTCTGTCTGTCTGTCTGTCTGTCTGTCTGTCTGTCTGTCTGTCTGTCTGTCTCTGTCTGTCTGTGTCTGTCGTCTGTCTGTCTGTCTGTCTGTCTGTCTGTCTGTCTGTCTGTCTGTCTGTCTGTCTGTCTGTCTGTCTGTCTGTCTGTCTGTCTGTGTCTGTCTGTCTGTCTGTCTCTGTCTGTCTGTCTGTCTGTCTGTCTGTCTGTCTGTCTGTCTGTCTGTCTGTCTGTCTGTCTGTCTGTCTGTCTGTCTGTCTGTCTGTCTGTCTGTCTGTCTGTCTGTCTGTCTGTCTGTCTGTCTGTCTGTCTGTCTGTCTGTCTGTCTGTCTGTCTGTCTGTCTGTCTGTCTGTCTGTCTGTCTGTCTGTCTGTCTGTCTGTTGTCTGTCTGTCTGTCTGTCTGTCTGTCTGTCTGTCTGTCTGTCTGTCTGTCTGTCTGTGTCTGTCTGTCTGTCTGTCTGTCTGTCTGTCTGTCTGTCTGTCTGTCTGTCTGTCTGTCTGTCTGTCTGTCTGTCTGTCTGTCTGTCTGTCTGTCTGTCTGTCCTGTCCTGCCTGCCTGCCTGCCTGCCTGCCTGCCTGCCTGCCTGCCTGCCTGCCTGCCTGCCTGCCTGCCTGCCTGCCTGCCTGCCTGCCTGCCTGCCTGCTGCTGCCTGCCTGCCTGCCTGCCTGCCTGCCTGCTGCTGTGTGTGTGTGTGTGTGTGTGTGTGTGTGTGTGTGTGTGTGTGTGTGTGTGTGTGTGTGTGTGTGTGTTTCGAATAAAATAATCAAAAGAAAACTTTCGGCAATATTCAATTTCAATTGTTGAATTAAAACGTAGAAGAGATCTCAATGTGGCCAAATCTAAAATTAAAGATATCACACATCGAAATTACGCCGACAAAAAATTATAAAAAATGACGCAGACTCTTTTATGGGACACCTACTCATCGCATGGACTCTCGTCGGATTTGACAGCTAGCATCCCGAGCACGCTTCTTAATAAATATGCCGCAGCGGCGTACCATACATTGTGACACTGGATAGTTAGTGTGTCAGAGTCAGCTAGATTCGATCACCAAGTCACCGCCGCTGTCGTCGTCGTCGTCGCCATCGCCTTCGCTGTCATTACCGCTGCCAGCCAGCAATAGGAGCATACATAAAGCATCGTGAAAAATGACGGTGCCGCCGGCGAATGGCGGCGTCATCATCGTCGTCGACGTCGTTATAGTTATTATCGCATCACACCACCACCCCCCTCTCCATTTCTCACTACCAGCTCAGCACACGATATTTCATTAACCTGTCAACGCATAGTGCCAGAGTTGCACCGCGCTTCCCACCTGCCTTCATAGCCACATATATCCATATGAACACACACACACTTCTTCAAAGTCACGCTGCCGCACCACTTCCTGCATGCTGTTTCAGGCCAGCATGATTTCTATAAAATTCAAATTTTTCGCTTTTCGCACTTGGAAGACATGCCTCAATAGGCAGGCAATCAGGCGGCCTAACGGGCATGGCGGGCAAGGGCGCTGTCAGAAATACTTTTTCCACACTGTATTCAGATTGCTTCATGGATACATAGCACGGTCGGCCACAAGGTGTCGTAAATATTGACCTTGCATGATCGTGTCTGGAACGCATTCAAAGATTGCAAGTTTTCCTTTGAGACGAGTGCCAAAATGTAAAGATGAACAGATGAACAGTGTTAGGGGAAAGTTGGAAGTGAACATGCAAATTCTTTGATTTTTTTTTTTTATTATTATTTTTCTAAGGATGGTAAATGGGTCAATTTCTTTTTTAATATTAAAGACCAAAATTTGCAAAACTCGCGCAGATGGTCCTTTATTTGATTTTAAAAGGTTTTTCAACAATTTAAGGGCGATCCATAATGAGATGGACAGAAAGAACACTAAACCAATAATAACAGGTAGAAATCAAAATTCGTGAAGAGGCTGCACCAATTTGCGTTCGACCCTCCGATAGATGCCCTGCCATTTTTATACCCGACACATTCTGTGTCTAAATCGAGATTCAATTTAGCCATGTCTGTCTGTCTGTCCGTCAGTATAAAGTTTTCTTATCGAAGGAGTTGAGCTATCTGGGCGAAATGTGGTATGCGTGTTCACGAGGACATGAGTAAGAACAAGTTCGAGAATGGACCAGATCGGACAGCACCTCCAGTCACTGTTGCCAGTTTAGGGGAATCTCCCCTAAATAAAAAGACATTTATGATCTTTAGTGGAACTTTAGGGCCGAAAAGTGGTCAGGGTAGATTGTTTGAAACCTTATGGGACCAAGTTTTTGTTTTTAGAAGATTTCAAAATTGATTTTTATGGAATTTTATCCTTGTTTTGAGACATTCAGGGGAATATTCCCCTAAAATTCTGGCAACAGTGCCTCCAGTAGTAGGGTCTGTCACAAAACTCCCAAAACTGGCCAAAAATCAGAGCTTTTTGAGATATTTCAATAAAATTTAGAATTTGAGCATATATTTAAGCCTCCAATTAGATTTAAAAAAATTTAATAATAATTTAAATAAAAAGGCGATTTTCATTAATGGTTGAACAAAAATCGGAATATGTATGAGGCCTTTAACGGCCTCCAAAATACCTTTTCTTAATGGGAATGGACTTGGGGGCTGTTTTACCAAATGTCCGTGTGGGGTATTGTATTGTCAGGCTCGCCTGACCATAACACCCTTACTTGTTTTTATTGTCCTATCCCCCAAACCGAAAGGCTCTATTTCCAGTGCCCCAACCAACTAAATTCATATACGCAACATTTCACATTTACAAAATCAAAGAAATAGAATTGAGGCGAAGAGAAAATCTAGGTAGAAATCAAGGAAGAATAGAAAAGAGTGTTAAAAACAATAAACGGGGACACAGAGAAAATTCAATGCAAATGAAGATGAAACAAGTAAGAAAGCTAAAGTCGGTTAAGCCCGACTTTAAAATACCCAGCGTCCCGACATTATTGGCGCACATTAAATTTTGTCCTACACCTTTCATTCGCCTTGGTCAACCTATGTTGCGAATATGAAGCTTCTACGCCTTTTACTTCACAAGTTACGATAAACCCTTATTTGTGGGATTATTTGTGGGCGTGACTCGAAAAGGACGGCGTCCATTTTTTTTTTCAAGATATGTCCCTTTTTGTAGTTTACCAGTACACCAAATATCAATGGAATGTGTTGAGTGGTTCGCAAGTTACAAGCATTTTACTGAAAACACAATAAATTCATTTGTGGGCGTGGCAGTGGGCGGATGTCTCCCATTTTAACTTAGGATCACACTCGGACCCCGATATACTTTTGTGCCAAATTTCGACATGATTGGTCCAGCCGTTTTGGAGGAGATCCGACCACGGACGGACGGACAGACGGACATGTCTAAATCGATTCAGTTTTTGATCCTGATCATTTCTATATATATTCGCCTATATCTCCGGAGCTTAGTTCTCCCTGTTACAAGATTTGCACAAAACTAGTATTCCGTGCTTGCGCTGGGTATAAAAATGGAAATTCGTCAAGCCACACATACGTTGTACATCGATAGAAAAGCGAGATGGAAAAAAGAAAAGGAGAAAACAGAAAAAAAATAAGAAAGGGAAAAATGCAAAGTTATTTCCAACGATGACAGAGCCTAAGCGAGCAGATGATAAAGAGGGAAAAGTCTAGATTCATTCCCTCGTAATTATTCTTATCTAAAGCTAAATCGATCTCGTACTCGTCCTATTTTTAACGTTCATTTCATTTCGGTTGCCCTGACCCGAGGATGATAAAATGGGTCTGTTCCCGTACTGCACGAAACTGCCCAATTTTGCCCATATTTCATACAGTTTAAAAAAAATTGGGCATGATGAGGTTTTATTTTTTTCGACGTAAAAAATAAACGTCCCAGAATAACGATTATTTTCGATGTACAAAATAAACAGCCGAGAATAACGGTTATTGGGAGCGGAAAAAATAAACGGCCGAGAGTAACGGTTATTTCTGGCTGGTTTCAAAAAAATCGAAAAATTATATAGCAGGCTGTTATCAAACGGCTCACAATGCAAGGACAAGAATACTGTTTGTAAAATATTTCTACAAATTTTCCTTCATAAGACTTTTTTGGGTAAAAAATTTCAAAATAACCATTATTAACGGTCCCTGTTTAAAAGTCTAACACCTTTAAAAATTTTCAAGTCCGTGCACTGGTTATGACAGAGTTGAAAATTTGATTATTCTGCGCATGTACACTTGTGAAGTAGCGTTCAAAGTTTTGTGATTGGTTGAAATTATTGAAAATTTTTGACAGATGAAAATTTTCAAGACAAAAAATTTAGAACATTGCCACACTGGCGTTCGAAAAAAATGCTACCACGCACGCTTCTCACGCTTTCACCGTTCTTAAAATGAGAGATTCTTACAAAATGATCAATTGACAAAAAAACATACTTGATTTAATAATTACAAGATATGGATACTGACCAAACGTTTGGCTGCTTTCATTTCGTTAAAATTTGGTACATATGTATGTTCATTTGGATAAAAGTCGTATGTTTGGTTTTTACACCATATGCGCCATTTGTCCCAAAACATATGCATGTCGCCATTTTTCGTTTACGTCCAAATGTAATTTGGTCACAATTTGGCTAAAAAATTTGTCAACATTTGGTTGGGGTGTTACACGATATGGCTGCATGGCAAACAAACGTTTGGTTGCGACGTGAACAAATGCGCCCAAATGCCATATAGCCATACGTATGTTTGGTAATTACACGATTTGGATTCGATTGGGACAAAATTTGTTCCAAAAACATCCAAATTTGTTCAGTAACCATATCGTGTATTCAGCCCTATAGTAAAACTGGAAAATTTTCACAAAAATAGTTCACCGATGCTAGTTGCATAGGAATTACCGAATTTTAAATCCTCAAAGAAATTTGTCCCAACGACCGTTGTAGACAGAGAGGTATTGAGCAATGGAGAGACAGAGAGCGACAGAGAGTAAAAATAGATAGAGAGAACGAGGGAGGGACAGACATGTACGTGTTCGAGAGCTCTCAGTGAAAATATTCAAATGAGAGTGGATCGTATGAAAGCTAGAAGCGTCATGAGAACCAAATCCGGCATCCCGACAAACGCATTTCGATTCCAAAATGAAGTTAACACAAAAGAAATTAGCTCGTGAAAGAGTGAGAAGAACCAACAACTGACCGATCTACCGACCAACTGTTGACTTCTACGCATTTAAAGCTCCCCACGCATTTTACACGCACACATACACACACTTATATTGAAATGCCATAATACATTTTACTTAAAAAATAAAATAAAAATAAAAGAAAAAAATCGCGCGGCGACGGATATGAAAAAAAAAAAAATGATTTGCGACCTATTTTTAACAATTTCCAAAAACTTTTTTAACAATTTTTATTTTTTCATATATCAATACAAGGAAATGTATGGGTGCGCTTGTATTTGTGAGTGTGAGTGTGAGTGTGTGTGTGTGTTTTTGTTTTCGCAAAATAGATATATCTGCGATTTTCCACTATTTACGAAAATGATTACTTTATAGAATGAAAATTTCTTTAAAAATAGAAACTTCTGTTTGAATCTCCCTCTTGTGATCTCTCTATCTCTATCTCTCTTTCTGTCCATCTCGCTCTCACGCTCCCTCTCCCTCTCCCCCACCGATTTCGCCATAATATCCCTCTTATTCACTCACATGCAATTTGTGAGCATTTTCCGTCTAATTTTTTGAATTTTATTTTTTCTTTGAACATTATTTGGCAACTGACCAATTATTCGGATAATACGCGCAAAATTTTCAATTCTCATACTCAATCTCACTTTCACACACACATATAAAAGAGTGACCACTGTGCCAGAGGGGCAAAGGAACTGCGTGAATTTCGAAAGGCTTTTGTTTAGAAGTGTAATTGATTGAAAAGAAACGATGAAGAAGAAAACTAAAATGTTTCTCGTCCCTAAACGGATATAACATAGGCTTTGCAAGGATAAAATTTCGATTACGTGGAGCCAGAATCCTGCACAAGGGGGGTTTGACGGTTCGAAAATTTTTTTACTCGGCATTTCAAAAAATTTCTTGAAGGCATAGCTAGTATGTATATTCATGTTTCCAACATTTCTTATGAAAAAAATTTAACAGACAGATTTGGGCCTCTTAGGATTCGGTTAGAAACACAGCGTAATGTAAGCTTAACATACATACTTGAGTCAAACGATTTCTCCCTTTCAAAAAAAATTTCCCAATTTTTTGAGTGGCTGGAGGTGGTGGTTGAATTTTCGACCAATGGTAGGAACCAACATCGAAATATTTAACTTATTGCATTGGAAAAGAAATGGATTTTGAATTTATTTATGCAAATACGCTTTGTCTATTATTTTATATATTTGCACGAGTTCCTTTTCACTAGATTTCTATTTTTTTTTTTGGATTTTAATATTAATGATTGTATAGTCAAAAAGAGTTTCAAAATAAGTGTTCAAATAAAACAAGTTGTGAACTAGGTGGGAACGATCAAACAAGGAAAGTAATAATTTTAATGAATTGCCAATAAATCAGTCTTTATTTTGACATCTTATTCACTTTGATACGTTGCAAAGAAAGGGATATGGATTTGTTTTTTAAATAAGTGAAATTTACTGGTCCAAAATGAGTTACCCAAAAAAAAGTCCACTCGTACGATGTATTTATTGCGGTGTCATCCTTCGATTTATGGCAATAAAAGGTGATTAAGGTAATATTGCAGTCGATAAATAATGTATATTTATATATACATTTATATTGTATGTATACTATCTATAAATATTATAGATATTTACATATCGATTCCATCATTCGGTGCTTGACTGCACCGTTCGCTGAACAGATTTACATGTTGATTCATGCGAACGCGATTCGCAAAAACGAATTTTCTTTTATAAATAGAACAATTCAAGAAGCGAAATATTTATTTAAGGCGCGTCTGTTTCCATATTTGTAGTTTGTTTGAAAAAACAGGTTGAAAAGAAACTCAACTGATGACCACGCGCTTTTGTTAGTTTAAGAGATCGAAAGACAGCGAGACCGAGAGAGAGGAAGAGGAAGAAAGAGAGAGGGACAGCGAGAGCGGTGGGTGGGTGGGTAAATGGATAGTTTATGGCACGATGTTCCAATAAACAAATCGTGTATGAACGACAGATGTTTTCAGTTTCCAACAAATTAAAAAGTAATCGAAATTTCAAATATAGGAAAACTATATATATATATATATATATATATATATATATATGAAAAGTAAAAAGGAACCATTTTTTTATTGATGCCACTTATTGGGCTTTGAGGTCTTCCTTGAGGCCTCGTATATACAGTGTACTCTCTCTTAAGCGGACGCCTACGGGACCAAAAGATGTGTCCACTTAACAGAGGTGTCCGTCTAAGTGGAAACTATTTTAGAGGCACGAAAAATAGAGCATTCCCAAAAACTGTCCGTTTAAGAGGGGTGCCCGCTTAAGAGGAGTGTCCGTAAGGAGAGAGTACACTGTACATACATATATGAGTAAAACGTTGGATCCATTAACCCATTAATGTTTCAACTCTACTTTACTCACCTTATTGTGTGGTAATACGATAAATGCTCCACCTCCAGCTGATTCGACAATTATGGCCAAGAATTTTGGATTCACAGCACAGAATGTTGAGTCCCAGCTGCTCTTCGAGACGCGTATATTATCGTAGCATTGCTCACGTTTTAGCGCCTGCCCGTAGACGTGACGAAATTTCGAACTTCGCACAACTCGAAATGACATTTTGTATTCTTCCTTTTTCCTTTTTTATTTGTCAATTTTGCTTTTACGACGGACCAGAGCACAGTTCGAAGAGTTGAGTTCAACAATAAAAATAATAACTAGCGTTTTTGTTGTTGTTGTTATATTTTCAATCAATTAAATTTATATTTAATTTATTTATGTTTGTATATTTATTTTGACTTTTTATATTCTCTTTTCTTTGTTCGTTTTTTTTTTTTTATCACGTTTTCGTGTATATATAAATATATATGTACATAAATATGTATTTTTTGCTCTGACTAAATAAGTGCGATGCGTTGAGGGTGTGCAACGTTTTTGGTGTTGATTTTTAAGTCAAAAAACTTTTTATTGTCGTGCAGAAATCAATGCTGAAAAAAGAGAATCAAAGATGTCCATACCTTATGAAAAAATGTTTTCAAACACAAGAAGAGCACAAGAAAAGGAACGAGATAGATATAGAATTATGTATGGAAAACGTCACAGCAGTGGTAGAAGTTACGCATTTCACTAAATAAATTCACTTTTCAAATTTAAATATCATTTATTTAATTTTATTTTATTTTTTGTTTTTAATTTAAATTTTATGCCTTTTCGCATCGCGGTGAGCTGAAAAAATTTGCATGTTTATTGTCTTTTAACGAGGCATTGCTTAACTGTTTTTATTTATTTTTTTTTTTTTCTTTCTGTGAACTTGATTGGATTTACATAAGGAATTCGCGGTTTGTCAAATGTCCGGACGATAAATTCCGAAGACCTACCCAAACAATTCGCGTTGCTTCTTCTTTGTCTTCGCGTTGGTTTATTAATTTAAAAAAATTTTTTGTTTGTTCATTTTTTGCATTCATATTTTCATTCATATCAATTATTCCAATATGATGTGATAAGCTCGAGTACAAATACGTTGTGTGTGGATGATATAAGAGCGAGCCCAGATCGGTTTGCTGAATGGAATAGAAACTTTATAGAAAAATTTCAAAGTCCGATCGCAAAATATATGTGACTTAAAGCCGCGATTCATTTCTATTCCTTGCTCAATTTTAATATAAAATTCATTAATGAGATGGAATACGAAATCCTTTCCGAGAATCCGAATGCCTTCGACTGATCGAATCATTTGCACTGATTTTTAATTCTCGTGGAAATGCAATACGATACAATACACCCTCCCTTCTAATACCCTCCCTTTGAATGGCAAAAGGTGTTCAGCAATGGAAAATTAAAAAAAAAAAAAAAAATATAATATATATATATATATATATATATATATATATATATATATACAGGGTGTCCAAATAATGTTTGGAGTTATTTTCACATGCGATACCTCGATTCAAGAGGAATATTTTTTGCTTTTACACCACCTTTCTAAGTGGTACCGTTTGCGAGCTATGGCACTTTGAAAAATATATATTTTAGTATAAAATTCTTGTTTAAAAAAAGAAATTTTTTTATTTGTTTCCAAATTCAAAATTTCATACTAAAATATATATTTTTCAAAGTGCCATAGCTCGCAAACGGTACCACTTAGAAAGTGGAAGCTCCCATAATCGGACACCGACGGTCGCGGCCTTTTTGTGTGCTTATGGGAGATGTCCGCAAGTAAAGCTTTCACTTTCACAGTATTTATGGTCTCCAACTGCCAAAAGTATAACGTTATTATACCTAGAACTAACAAAAGCAATTTCAGATCATCTTCAAGGGAACTTTATGACATTTAGCCAACGAATTAAGTTATTTTTTTAATATAAAATGTTTCTTATGCACCCGTAGGATGCAAAATTCGTCGATGGCGCCCCCACTTAATAAAAACATTAAAGATTTATGTCTTAATTTCTTTGTAAATAATAATAAGGATAATATATCTGTCGTTAATATAACGCTTCAGAGAATTATATTCAATCGAAATAGTTGAGCTAAGATGAAATTTCTGAGGAATTGAACATGATTTGATAGGGAAACTCCTGGAAACAATCGACACTTAAGAAATTACTGTGGTCTTCGGCTAACCTTACTTAAATTACGTTGAAATTATACGTTGAATTGTTCAAATAAATCGATATTGCGAAGGTCGAATTTAATTGAGTATGGAAATTCTTTATAACGATTTTTTCACTGTAAAGTTCCAGTATATTATTCTCTCCCTACGAATATTATGATAATTTGCTCTACTTAACTCTCCGGCTCCTTTAGGTTCGGTACATGATACAAAGAGAGCAAGATAGCGCCACTTCGGGTACCACTATTTTGTAGCATTCGCATTGTAGTTTTTCATGCTGAAGTATAGTTGTGACGTTGAGCTTAACATGCAAAACAACAACGATGCTCTCCTTTTGTATTTGTGACATCATCGGGCCAAAGTGGCGCTATCTTGTTTTCTTGTATCATGGATTCGGTATAGATTTTTTTCATTACGCTTTCCTTTATGAGATTTTGAGTGATTTTACTGTTTCTCTATCACCCTTTATCTCTCTCCATCTCTCTCTCTCTCTCCATCTCTCTTTCCATCTCTCTTTCCATCTCTCTCTCCATCTCTCTCTCCATCTCTCTCTCCATCTCCCTCTCCATCTCTCTCCCCATCTCTCTCTCCATCTCTCTCTTTATCTCTCTCTCCATCTCTCTCTCCATCTCTCTCTCCATCTCTCTCTCTCTTCATCTCTCTCTCCATCTCTCTCTCTCCATCTCTCTCTCCATCTCTCTCTCCATCTCTATCCCCTTCTCTCTCCCCATCTCTCTCCCCATTTCTCTCTCCATCACTCTCTCCATCTCTCTCTCCATCACTCTCTCCATCTCACGCTCCATCTATCGCTCCATCTATCGCTCCATCTATCGCTCTATCTCTCGCTCCATCTATCGCTCTATCTCTCGCTCCATCTCTCGCTCCATCTCTCTCTCCATCTCTCTCTCCATCTCTCTCTCCATCTCTCTCTCTCCATCTCTCTCTCTCCATCTCTCTCTCCATCTCTCTCTCCATCTCTCTATATGTCTCTATATCTCTCAATATCTCTCTATATCTCTCTATATCTCTCTATATCTCTCTATATCTCTCTATATCTCTCTATATCTCTCTATATCTCTCTATATCTCTCTATATCTCTCTATATCTCTCTATATCTCTCTATATCTCTCTATATACTTCTCTCCCCCCCTTCCCCTCTCTATCCTCTCTACCCATCGCTAACTCTCTCCTACACTCTCCAACTCATTCACTCCCACTCCCACTCTATCCCGTTGTCTCCCCCTCTGAGTCTCTTAGTGTTTCTCTGTGTTTTTCTGAGTCTCTCTGTTCAAAACCTTTCAAAGCCTTTAAAAAAAGTGTCCTTAGCTTTAATAATTTGTTTGATGTTATGGTCGGTACTATTTAAACTTGCGTCCAATTGAAAATCCATTCAGTTTTTTTTTTTTCTCAAAAATATAAATTCAACGAGTCAAATTTCCCGATTAACCTTATCGAACGACCAATAAAGAAATAAATATAACATAAATATATTTTATCTTGGAAAAAAAACGGAGCTAAATTAATCACCACAAAAATTTGAAATTCTACAATTCTTTGAAAAATATGCTAAAAAACAAATATCTATATATATATATGCAGTCGAATCTAGATATAACGAATCCCTGAAATAAAAACAAACCGAAATAGTGAACGCTTTTGTTACACGGACTGTTCTAAATAATTAGGCCAGTAGAGAGGGGGTGGAAAATGGGGATTTCCCCGCGGGCCCGGGCTTTCTGAAGGGGACCACAATTGGCATGGGACTTTTTTTGGTCGCACACTTTTGTGAGGGGCCCCTGAGACTCCGGGCCCCAAAATTCTCTCTACGGGCCTATACATAATGAACAAAACATTCAATCTCGCTAATACGAACAATCTGGATACAATGAACAGGACGTGCAAAAATTAATTCACTCTATCCAGATTCGACTGTATATATGTATATATATATATATATATATATGTATACATAACAAAATTATCGACCAAACAAAAAATTTCTGATAAAAATAATAAATAAAGAGGAAAACCGCTGAACGAGGTTCTGAAATCGCTGATTATCAAAAAAGGCGTTTTCCGTCTTATTCTTGTTGTTTCCTTCCCCTTCCTCTTCGTCTTCTCCTTCCTCACTATGCCATTCTTCTTACCTCATTCACTCGCTTTGACCGCTTTGCTAACGCAATCGATCAGTAGTTACTACAACTACAAAATAAATATTTGACTGAGATCGGACTGCGTTCGTCGACATATGGGCCAACGCGGGTGCCAATCGGGGCGACGCTGAAGAGTAAATGATAACAAGTAAGAAAGCTAAAGTCGGTCAAGCCCGACTTTGAAATACCCAGCGTCCCGACGTTATGAGCGCACTATGTTTTGCTTCTCTATTTATGGGCGTGGCAGTGGGAGGGCCATATAAATTTTTTTCCTACACCTTTCATTCGCTTTGGTCAACCTATGTTGCGAATTTGAAGCTTCTACGCCTTTTACTTCGGAAGTTACGAAAAATCTTCAATTGTGGGCGTGGCAGTGGGCGGGCCACATAAAATTTTTTCCTACACCTTTCATTCGCCTTGGTGAACCTATGTTGCGAATTTGAAGCTTCTATGCCTTTTACTTCGGAAGTTACGAAAATTCTCCATTTGTGGGCGTGGCAGTGGGCGGGCTACATAAATTTTTGTTCCTACACCTTTCATTTGCCTTTGTCAACCTATGTTGCGATTTTGAAGCTTCTACGCCTTTTACCTCGGAAGTTACGAAAAATCTTCATTTGTGGGCGTGGCAGTGGGCGAGCCACATAAAATTTTTTCCTACACCTTTCATTCGCCGTGGTCAACCTATGTTGCGAATTTGAAGCGTCTACGCCTATTAATTCGGAAGTTACGAAAAATCTCCATTTGTGGGCGTGGCAGTGGGCGGGCCATATAAATTTTTTTCCCTACACCTTTCATTCGCCTTGGTCAACCTATGTTGCGAATTTGCAGCTTCTACGCCTTTTACTTCACAAGTTACGACAAGCCCTTATTTGTGGGCTTATTTGTGGGCTTATTTGTGGGCGTGGCTCACGGAGGGCGGCGTCCATTTTTTTCCAGGATATGTCCCTTTTCGTAGTTTACCAGTACACCAAATATCAATGGAATGTGTTGAGTGGTTCGCAAGTTACAAGCATTTTACTGAAAACACATTATATTCATTTGTGGGCGTGGCAGTGGGCGGATGTCTCCCATTTTTACTTAGGATCATACTCGGATCCCGATATACCTGTGTGCCAAATTTTGACTTGATTGGTCCAGCCGTTTCGGAGGAGATCCGACCACGGACGGACAGACGGACGGACGGACAGACGGACATGTCTAAATCGATTCAGTTTTTGATCCTGATCATTTCTATATATATATGTCTATATCTCCGGAGCTTAGTTCTCCCTGTTACAAGATTCGCACAAAACTAATATACCCCGCTTACGCTGGGTATAAAAAGCAAACAAACGAACCACTCAAAGGGAATTTTACAAATTTTGGATTTTTTTAACTCAAATTTGAATATACAAATACGTCGCTGGCACTTGTGCTTGTAAATATAAAATAGTTTCGCGCGGAAAAATGCTATTGAAGATTTCAAATTTCCCTCAGATAGTCTAAACAAATCCCTTTGCCTCTTACAAGGAAAGTAAAAGCCATTATTAAACAAAAAGGAGAACCTTTCTGAATATGATTTGAAAGGAAAAATAATGGAATGTAAGAGAGCAAAGAGAATAGCCGCCGGCCTTGTTTTTCTCTCAATTTAAGGTTTTTTTTTTTTGGAACCTCACATCTGCTGCGCCCAATTTTCCATACAATAAAAATTGCAATTAAAAATCTCTTCCATTCGAGCAATATTTTTGATATTTTAAAACAGACCAGAGCATAAGAGATAGATACATAAAAATATAGTTCTACTATGGCCATACCCGAACCAGGCGTTATCCATATGTTTTCAGGGTACTTCATGACGTATGTAATTGAATCAACTGTTGGTGGCTGATCATACATTTTTACATGCACCCTGCTCTCTATCTCAACCGACCATTAATCCTAAGATGATACCCATTTTAAACGTTATTCAGCCCGATTCTGAATATTCCCGAGGAATTTACTTTTCTCGATACCAAAATTCTCCTTGTTTAAAAAGATAGGGTAACCAAATTTTAAAATTGTCAAATCCACCAAAAATTGTATCCACTAGAAAGCTTTTTGAGCGCGGCGGTAAAATGACAGCTCTTGTTAAACTGGACTCGGACGATACTGTTGATACTATCCTAAAAAACGCAAATAAGTTGGCTGGTTCGAAAGTCTACATAGAGCGTGATTTGAATCATGACAGCAGCACAAAAGGGTCATGCTTATGCTCAAGAAAAGCATCACTAGCAGCAGCAAAAAATGGAAAGTAATGGTGAGAGGTGATCGCATCAAAGTGGGCGAACAGTGGTTTAAATGGAGCAGTGCAAGGAAACTGATGTGCGGAAAACAAGAGGGAATCAAAATACTAAATAAAATGTATGGAGACGAATCCAACAAGTTCGACCTAAACTACGACTCTCTTATTAAAAGCGCGCAATCAAAAAACTAGTAAAGGCTCAAAAAAATGAAATTAATCAATCCAATATTACTATTACCATATGGAATGTCCACGGCATATCCAACTTTCTTCAAAACACAATCCCAGAAGAGACAGATATTTTTGGGTTGACTAAAACTTGGCTTGAAACTGATAATCAACGAATGCAAGCACCATGGAACTCTTTCCAACTAATCTATTCCAACGCAATACGAGAGAGAGCGACAGCAAGACCAAGTGGAGGCATACTGCAACTAGCGAACACATCCACTACTGTATCTGTAATTGATATTTCTACTTTATGGATATTTACATACAATATTATCAAAAACTTTAAAATTATTTTAGGCATTTTTTACATTAAACCTAATATTGATATCGACACTACTTTAGACTTATTAGAAACGCAACTTGAAGATATAGAAGCGCAATATTCAGGCATATCTATTATATTGTGTGGTGATTTCAATGCTCGTGTGGGAACAGAGTCAAATTCTGAATCGTTTCATGATTTAAATTCATATATACTGCCAAAAAGAAATTCACTAGACGCTGTAACAAATCCTCGGGGGGTGAAATTAAATGATTTTATGATAAAAAACGGTTATATTTTGCTAAACGGGCGCACTCCAGGAGATGTGATAGGTAATTATACGTTCGTTGGTAATAACGGTATGAGCACAATTGACCTAGTCTGGGTAAGCATACCTTTATTACCATATGTTGGGGAGCTCAAAGTTGATCAAACCATATATGAATCGGATCACTTTCCGGTAACTGTAAAGCTCACAATACCAGGAAGCTCAAATACGAACTTGCTTCACTCTCCAAGTCAAAGATCACGAGCAGTATACAGGTGGGACCCATCGAAAGGCGAGGCCTATAGAAGTCTCCTAAACACAGAAGAACTTAACATCCAGATAACAGAAAGACCAACAAAAGAATCTGTAGAAGACCAAAACAAGTTAATTACCGAAACTATTTTCTCAGTAGCAAGTCAATTTAACATGTTAAAATCGATAGAACCCCAAAATGGCTTGCACCAAAAAAAATCCTTGGTTCGATTCTGACCTTCGCAGAGCAAAAAAAGAACTCAATAGGGTGTTGTGCAAGTGCAGGAACTCTGCTTTTGAAGTAAACGAGTTTTTTTAAACCTAAAATATAGCTATAGAAGGCTTTTACAGACGAAAAGAAGGAAGTACGGAAAAAGTATAAAAACCAAATTCTCAAACGTAAAAAATTCAAAGGATTTTTGGAAGCTAATCAAAACGGTAAATCGTAAACCAACGACTCGAAACACTATACCCTTATCTCAATGGAAATTGTTCTATGCAAGCTTATACCCGGTTCGAGCGAACATAGACCTCACCTTTTTTGGAATATTCGATCCAATGCTAGATGCAGAAATATCTCGCGTAGAAATAGTCAGGTATAAATAAGATGAAAAGCAACAAGGCACCAGGTCCTGACAGAATAAGTTCTGACTTCTATAAACACCTTCCAAGTCAAGATAGACTATTTGAAAGCCCTTTTTAATAACACCTTGAATTTAGGTGAAACTCCGAGAAGTTGGTCTCAAACTTTCCTGGTGCTCGCTCACAAAAAAGGAGCAACTGACGATCCTGCTAACTATAGAGGCATTGCCTTATGTAATGTTATCTCCAAAATATTCACGACCATTCTCTGTGAAAGACTAAGAACTTGGGCTGAAGGTCATAACATTATACCAGAATGCCAAAATGGGTTCAGAAATGGAAGGTGCTGCCTAGACAATATATTCACTTTACAATCAGCTATCCATTTGCATTTACGCCGCAATAAAAGTTGTTTTGGGTTGTTCATTGACTTCCGTAGGGCTTTTGACTCCATGACGCATAATCTTCTTTGGCAAAAATTATATCACATTGGCGTAAGCTCCAGATTTATAAAAATCATAAAGTCAATCTATGATCATGCATCCTTTGTAATTGGTCAAGATAACACCGTTTCTAACGTAATAGAAGTAACACAAGGCGTACTACAAGGGGAAATACTGAGTCCATTATTGTTTGTCCTTTTCATAGCAGACTTGGAGGCGGAATTAAGAAAGGATAGCATTGAAGGCATAAATAAAGATGATATAAATGACCTACTTCTATTGCTCTTCGCTGATGATGCTGTGGCACTAGCGAGGTCCCCCATTATTTTAAAAAAACTAATAAAAAATCTCGAAAATTATTGCGGAAAAAATCAGATCACTGTCAACTCTAGCAAAACACAAATTATCCAATTCCGCAAGGGGGGCAGACCAACAACTGATTCCTTTTATTTTAACGAGCAAAAGCCAGAGCAAGTCAAATCATACAACTATCTAGGAGTCACCATCTCTAGTTCTTCACTCGGAAAATGTGCGTCTGAAACTGCGATAAAAAAAGGGTACGTGGCATTGAGCTCTACCCTAAATATATTGAGAGCCTGTAAAGCTGAATCCTGGGAAGGAATGGAGCATGTGTTTGACACTGTTGTCTCGTCCTCTCTCTTGTATTCAGTGCAAGCCTGGGGCTTGAGATATTCAGACCAACTAAAGATTGTACAAACTTCATTTTACCAAAAATTATTCGCTTTGCCCAAAGCAACATCTAATGCTCATTTACGCCTCGAATTAGGAATACGGAAACTATCCTACAAAATATTTAAGCGAACATGCGGCTACTTCACAAGAATCCTGTGTATGAGTTCTGATCGCTTGCCAAAAATTTGCCTAAAATGTCTAATACACCTTCATTGTAATAATCTTACAACGCCTAAATACAACTGGGTCTCTCAGTTTAACCAGTTTCTGGTGAAAATCCGCATGTCACATCTTTTGGAGTTCTCGGATGTAGAAGCATGGAAAGCTGTGGAGCGCTTGGCTTTTGAGCGATATGACCGTCATCTAAAGTTTAAAGATATTTTAAGTTGTCATAACGCAAGATACATGAACTGTCAAATATTAAGATCCCTGGAGGATAGAGCAGCAAATTACATTGCCCATAACAATAACTTTTTCGCTTCCAAAATAATAATTCAACTAAGATTATCTTCAAAGGATAATCTACATTTCTGCTTAAAAGGCATAGTATATAGAATAAATCAAGCTGAACTATGCATGCTCTGTAACATGCACAAACGTGAAACACTGGAACACTTAATGGCGGAATGCCCTCTATATTGCGCAATAAGAACTCACTTCATAAGTCACCTCTTAAGACATGTTAGCTCCCTTAATTCAAGCCCTCTCTCTATTATTAATTATACTGATAAGCATTCCTGTCTAATCATTTACTCCTTCATAGTTAACTGTCTGAAACTAAGATCTAGTCTGTTAAATGAATAATTTGAATAACGAGAATATACTAGCAATTTAGATTAGAATTAAGTAAAAGAAAAAAAATTGTCCAATTTTGAACTCCACTGCTAAAAACCTATTTGTTAAGAGCAGTTAATAAATGAATGAATGAATGAAAAAAGATAGGGTAAGGAAAATTATGAGTATGGGTCAAATACCCCCATCAAATTTCTTTCCCCAAATATTTAAAAAGAAGAGGTTTACTCTCGAGAAAAGTAGATTCCCCGGGAATATTCATAATCCGGCTGATTATGTCATTAGCTTTCAACCTAAGTTGTAAAAAGAGGAAAAAACACAGTGTTGTATTTTTGCTGCGGTTGAAAAAGTCATCAAAATAAACTTTTCTTTTTTTACATATTGCGAAAGTGAATTTAAGTTGTTTTTCAGTTTGTTGGTTATAAAAACTTTTCCAAATAATTGCCAACTATAAATACCAACAAAT
Organism: Chlorops oryzae; assembly: GCA_020466095.1. Lineage (NCBI taxonomy): Eukaryota > Metazoa > Arthropoda > Insecta > Diptera > Chloropidae > Chlorops > Chlorops oryzae. The sequence continues at coordinate 76,263,630 of CM035806.1, forward strand.
ATTTCATCTAAAATATGAAACACAAAATTTAACCGAACATAAATTATTTACAGTGCTGTCCAAAATGATTTTTAAGCTTTTTTTTGAAGGTCACTCAAAAAAAAATTGTTTTTTCAATTTCTTTTCCTTGAAAATTGACTTTTCAATAAAAATAGAATTTAAATCATTATAAATTATCCAACACTCATTCTCTCCTCTCACTCTAGCAGTTCCTCTCCCTCTCACTCATTCATTTACCTACCACAAACCCATTCAAAGTGGTATTTTCTCTCGCTCTAGTTTTCAAAAGCAATACCAATGTGATACTCATATTTTTGAGCACCTCTCCGCACCGTCTATTCACGGTCTATCCATCCATCCATCCATACAACCCCACCAGAGTATTCCACACCATACCATCCAACATACAACACGACACCACACCACAACATTACGTATTATAAGCGGACTCAGGACTAAGAATAGAAATTTTCATGTATTTTTCATTTATTCTTTTTTATATTTTCTTTTCATTTTAATGATTTAAGATTTATTTGTTTTGGTTGCTATAATTTTCGACCTTGATTTCATGCAAACAGACCGCTGCCACAAACACCAACACCGGAATCATCACCATCATCATCATCGCATCATCATCAAAATTACCACCAACGAATTCCGTTGAGATCAGAGAAGAAGATCAGAAGAATGGCACGTACAGAGCGATTAAGGCATTACAGACAGACGGGAGGAGAGCGAGTCGAGTACGTGGAACATGTTCCACCTGACATTGCCGATTCCACTTCTGTCGCTACCGCTGCTGCTGCTGCCGCCTCAGACTGTGTCCCTGGGCTCGTGCTCGTATCAGCTCACTTCACACGTTTGCAACGTATGAATTTTTGCTTTTTTCTCTTATTTTATAAAACTCATTTTCTTTTTCGTTAAAAATTTCCTAAAAATTTTACGAAGCACAGCGGCAGTGCACCGCTGAAGGAAAACTACACGTTCGCCATTGTAAAAGTTTTTAAACGTCAAAAATCCGCGTTCGTGGGCGTAGACTCGACATGGAACACAAACAGAACATTTTGGCAAAAACAAGTGAAAAAATGAAACGAACGAAGCGAATGAGAGAAGCAAAAAGGGGAGAGGGGAAATATTTTGCCCAAATTTTGGTGAAGCCATAAAAGGCATAAGTACAAAATCGTTGATCGCGGATAAATTGGGGGTAATCCCTCGTTTTAGATATTCTGATAAATCTATATGGCTTTTATTCCACGTTGTACGTTTCCTCTATGGATTTTGAAGGCGTATTTGTGCCATATTATTTCTCTCGATTTCACTGCTATTGCTGCCCGATAATCAAACGATAAAGCCGGAACTCGCACACGATGCGATTATTTACCATCGTCTTCGATGTTATAGAAGGGAACAGGGTTTTTCCAAATTTTCCCATTTTTAAACATTTGGTCTTTGAGAAGAACTCATTCCGGTTACTTTTTGAGAGTCTTTACAGTTGAATATTTAAAAATTTTAAATTACACGGCCTTTCGCTTTCCCTTTGCCTTTGCCTTTCGATTTCGATTTTCATTTCCGTTTCCCTTTTTATTTTCAATTAACTTTTTCTCAGCATGCTCTACATCATTTTCGATGTTCGTCAGTGGACATTCATAAAAAAAACCAAATAAAAAAAATTAAAAAAAAAAAAATAAATAAATAAAAAAAAATAAAACAAAACATAAATAATTAAGGAATTGAATAGAAATCGGTAAAAGCAAACGCGAAACGAGGCAGAAATCTCGTTCAGCACGATTGATTGCTCAACGCGCTTTTCAAAGTGATTTTAGCGGCCATAAAACGCTTTTGGGCTTGGCTGCATTGGGTGGCGGCGTTAATCTTCGCTGGCACGTGCCAATAACCACCACAACAGCTACTGCGCATCTCGCGTCGCCGTTGTCGGTTCACCTGCCGCCTTAGCTTCCTTAACTGGAATAATGAGATTCAAAAAGCGTTAATCGCAGCTCACTTCAAGTTGGGCGTTAAGCTTCCATATGAGCCCCGATAAGTGTCAATGACAATCCCGTCGCAGCGACTCGATTGGGCTCATGTTTTATTCATCGTCATAGCGCAAGAATGTCATCCATAAATGCAGCGGCCATCTTAATTGCACCACATTCTTATCTCGCTTGAGACATCATTAGCGTTCACGCCATCATCTTCGTCATCGAGTGCATCCTGCATCGAGTGCTCAGTCTCGCACAGTCACAGTTCAACTTTTCCATTGTCAATGCTGGCCTTTGAGGCCCTCAATTAATAGCATGATTAAAAAACTGACTCTCGAGGCTATTGATAGCCTCTCAGAAGTTAAATAGATCCAAATATGGAATTCGATGAATGTGTCTGGGAAATGCATGAGCAATTTTATTTCTTCCGTCCGTCCGGTTCGACGTCTATACATTCGTTCAATTTATCATTTAGATATTTTTGGCTAACAAAGTAAGGGCCCTACAACAGTTCAAATTAAATACCATTGAAAAGAAATATCTCGTTTTTCAAATACAAACGTATGGAAACAGTTGCAATCGAAATCAATTAAAATTGGTTCCATATAATCGCTATTGAGCTATTGGAACCCAGGCATAATTTGTTTATATATTTTTTTTTAAATCGTCGTTCCTTCAAGTTCAAAATTTTTTAAAACTTACAACCGAACAAAACATGACCTTAAAGTAGCCTGTAGAACATTGGAATACTCCAAGGTATGGTCTAAGAGTACTCTTATATGCCCCCGCAATCCACGCCGTTGATATTCCTCACAATGTATTCAACTGCCGGTTTTAACATTATGCTGTCATTGAAAAATTCCTCCTCACGAAGGAACCTCACGATCCGAAGGGCCCGGGTTCAATTCCCCGCCCCGGCGAACGTTAATTTATTTTGAAGGGTATAGCAGTATAAGCATAGTGATTCGGCCCCAGAAGCCGATTTCAACTTTAGCTGTTTTACTGTTTAGGTCAATGCAAAACATTTAATTTGCGCCGAGTTTTGGCTCTCTATCTCCTATAGTCCTTGAATATCCTTGAAAAATGGGGCTTTTTAGAGAAAACTTTAAAAAAATCATACCTTAGACAATTATAAAGATATAATGTTCATTCAAAAGCCCATATATAGAAAATTACAAATTAAAATTGAAATCCTGAGGGCCAAAATTACCAAGTAAGTATATTTTAAAAAAATTCGAAAATAAAATCTAATTTTCATTTTCACCAATGAAATTTTTAAAATATTTTTTTTTTTTAATTAAAAAATAAAATCTGTGCAATACGAAAGAAGCAAAGCTTTAAATTTATGGATTCGGACTACAGCGATATGAAACTGATGAAAAATCGCGTGCACCCCGCTCCATGCTCAAAAATAATATTTCAAGCCGCTGTGAATTTGACCGGCAGTGGAGCGTGCTGCCACATTTTGCTATATGTACTTAAAAAAGTTGCATATTGAAAATTAAATTAAAACAAGTAAGGGTGTTATAGTCAGGCGAGCCTGACAATAGAATACCCGACACAGACACTTATGTTCGAATAATTTTTAATATCAAGAGGTGTTTAAGGACATATTGGGCCCATATACCGACTTTTGTTTAATTTCTTTATAAAAACCGCCCATTTGCCACGCCCAATTTTTCAATTTTTTTTAAATTCTAATCGGACCCTTATATATACGCTTAAATTCTAAGTTTCATTGAAATATTTCAATAAAATCCGCTTTTGAGGCATTTTTGGGATTTTTGTGACAGACCCTATTACTAGAGGTACCCTTAATAATGGTTCTATCGAAGGACGTTACTAGCTATCAAGGAAGCATACGTGCCAACTTTCGTTCAAGTCCCATTTGTATTTCGGGTGAAGGAGACAATTTTCGAAAAACGCCCTTATGCCACGCCCACTTTTCAAATATTTTGAAATCATATTACTTGCCTTTAAACATGTTCAAATACCAAGTTTCATCAAAAGATCTCGAAAAACTTCGATTTTAGAGCAGTTTTTGTGATTTTCGTAACAGACCCTCGTACTGGAGGTACCCCTAAAAATGGTCCGATCGGAACCATTCTCGAACTTGTTCTTACTCATGTCCCCGTGAGCACGCATACCAAATTTTGTCAAGATAGCTCAACTCCTTCGATAAGATAACTGTATACAGACAGACGGACAGACAGACGGACAGACAGACGGACAGACAGACAGACAGACGGACGGACATGTCTAAATCGAATCTCCTGGTGACGCTGATGATTTCTATATACATTTTGTATGGTCTATCTCGACTGGTTCTGGGTGTTACACACAACCCAACAAACGCAATATACCCTCGACACAGAAGGTGTCGGGTATAAAAAAAAAAAAATTTATTTTAAGTTTAAAAGTTTTTTAAATGTGTTTGGTAATATTTGCCCTTAAGTACTCGTGGCTCCTCCTAGAGCATTGAATTGAAATTAACTGTAAGGCCCCGAACAGTCCCCATAGTACGGCCAGCCTTGGAAGAAATTCCCAAATCCATAAACCTTGATGCTCATAACATGCGAGTAAAAAGAAATAAACTTCATTCTCCTCTTACCCGTCGTGAATTGCCCTTTCGACGTATCAGCATTCCCTGTTGAATGTAGGGAGCCAAGGAAGTGTTAGCTTATAAGTGAGAAGGCAATGAGCGTGGCAAAGAGAAAATGGAATATGGTTATGGCCCTGCAGAAATTAGCCGTTCAATTTCCTAAGAAGGACTGGCCTTTGACCGGTCCAAACCCCACCGGTTAAATTACGGCAGTTCGCTCCATCGAATTCGTCTAGCCGGCAGTCGGTAATAAACGGGTTGGTTTAAGGGTAGTCTGTAAAAGGTACTTTCATCAACTTAGAAAAAAGATATTTTTCATTTTTCACACCTACGGTCAGCCGTTTTGCGGACTAGTCCCTCTCCAATGCCAGGCCCATGTTAAAAAGGTCAGTTTAATTCATTACAAGTGGAATTATGAGGGGACTAGTAGTGGTAACATGAGGGACTGACCGAAGGCTACACTTGGGTCAGTCCATATTTCTGCAGGGGGTATTCATTCCATCGTTCATATAACGTATTTGGTATGATGTCATGCCCAAAAGACGCGACAACTGGTAGCTCCAGCTCCGATTCTGCGTGCATACAGTCTCACATACGAACGAGCCATCGGGCTCGCATGCACAAAGACATATTTGATATGGGAATGTGAGTGAGTCCAAGCGTCTAGTTCGACGATCGATGCGATTAAATTGTAATAAAAATATACAACAAAAGTAATAATTAAAGGAAAATAAATAAATTAATAAATAAACGAATGAAAAACAATAGAACGCAAATTTGTAGGAGATAATCAGGTGAAGACGATGGATTCCATGAAAACCGATTTGACTATATGGTAAGATATGCTTTGTTCGGGGGACTAGGCTTGTTGCGCGCTAATTGCAGTTGCTGACTGCGATTGCTGCTCGACTATAATTAAAATGAAATGCACCAAATGGGCAACAAATGAGCAAGCAATGAATCATGCAGCCCCAGCGCGGCCCGGCCCAACCCAAAGCAAAGCAAAGCGAAATGAAGCAAGCCGAAGCAACCCGTCAGCAATCCAATGTGGAGACATGGCTGAGCATTCGTACAAAACTTTAATCATATGAGCTTCAACACATACACCCGAACACACGTATCTATATATATATATATATATGCATGCTTAAACGCATAAGCGCCCAAAAGGAAATGGCATGGTAATGTAAGAATGCCGTTAAACGCCCACCTCACCACCCAAAATATTGGGGGCATATTAATTGAGACACCAACGAAGCAGCTTTGAAAGTAACTATACAAAATCATCCCGGCATTTTTTGAGGAATAATGGAATTTTCTCTGCTGGTTCTGAGACCGTGTGCACTGGCTGTGACTCTGCGTATCATAAAAATAGCAGCGACTAGCCCTGTGATCTTGGCATCTAAGTTGAAGAAAAAAAATTTTTTATTTGCAATCGATTGTACCAGTTTAGTACCCGATTGTACCATGTTTCGTTTCGTTTTTATCAAAAGATAATGTAAGTATTTACTAGAAAACTATCAAAGAAAAAACGTACCAGTTAGGCTTGAAACATGAAAATCAATAATTATTCAATTAATTTCAATCAATATTTGGTAAGTATTCAGAATATTTTTTTTAGAAAATAAGTAAAAAATGGCGAAAAAACCTCAAGTTTGCAATATTTACACAAAATTGGATTGCCGCAGGTGAATATTTTCGAATATTTGAAAAACAAGTAAGGGTGTTATCAGAGGCGGCGTTAGGCGTGGGCGACGTGGACCAACGCCTACGGCCTCGCGGTCCGAGGGGCCTCGCGCCGCACAGTGGTTATTTAGCGGCAAAAATTCCATTTTTCGACCATATGATTTCGAAAAAGTAATGATGCAGTTTTGTAGAGAATTGTCCAAATAAGAGAAATCAATAAGCTTTTGTTTTAAAGGGTAATATTAATACTTGGTATAGCTGTTGGAAGTCACATAAACATGCAAGGGTGATAATTGACTAGGATTTTCATTAAATTGAGTACGGCATTAATGTAAAATAAAATCGCTTTTGTACAAAAAATTGCGCTCTTTAGTAAAATATAACATTTATTCATGAAATTACCGAAGGAATCAGTAAGATACGATAAGTAGTTTAAAAGTTAAGCGGAAAAGAAAATGACTCCAAAAACTACAGGATTTGCAATCTTTGTTGGAATAGAACTAATGTGAGTTACGAGCAGTTGTTTTCGAATAGGGTAAAAATTGAAGCTTTCAGTTAGTTCTAACATATCATGAAAAAAAACGGCCGACATAGCCTAGCACTTTTAAGATATCATCAATTTTGTAAGAAAAATGCATGACAATTGCACTAAAAATCTTTAAAAAAAAAAAAAATAGCATACTCTTAGGCATTCCTATTCATTAAGCCGAATTATAATAGCAACAATTAACTAATTATCAGAAGAAGCTGAGGAAGCAAGAAATAAGGATTATAGGAAGTACAGGTTGATGTTTTCCAGAAAATTCAGCAGAACTGCTACAAATTCTAATGTTTTTAACCATCTCCTTGTGTCATCTGACCCATATATTAGTCATATAAGACGTCAACCAAATAAACAACATTAAGAACTGGATGACATAATTAAAGACATGTTATCTAACAAATAAATATTCGGTTCAGCTCTGAATTTCCAGTCGAATCCAATTTTATTTATTTTTTAAATAAAAATAGTAAATTTTTCGCAATTAAAACACACCTCTTACTCTAATTCAAATCGAATTGGTGGGTGGTGGGCGTGGCCGATTTAGATGAGTTTTGCAGGCTGTCTCTCTTTTATCAAATGTTACCAAGATGCAAAATTTCGTGTCATTTTGAAGAGAGGAACACGTTTTATATGAAAAATTTATTTTGGGTTGCATTAGAGGTGGGCGGTGGGCGTGGCCGATTTTGATGAAACTTCATATTTTTCTTAATTATGTCAAATAAAGACTTGGTGCCACGATTCATTGCTCTACGACATCTCCTTATATTTTTTGCCGCGATATGTATGAAGCCTAACCACTGTGCACCGTAGGAAGGAAATTAACGTTTCTTTAGTGCTAGTCTAAGAAAATATTTTGTTTTTGTCTTTATTCTAATAAAAAAGTAAAATGCTATTTCCCAACTGGTTTTTAATTTATAACACTGCTTATTGGGCCTCGCAAAATGTACCTCGCCCACATCAAATTTTATTCTTGCGCCGCCACTGGGTGTTATAGTCAGGCGCGCCTGACAATAGAATACCCGACACAGACACATATGTTCAAATAATTTTTAATATCAAGAAGTGTTTAAGGTCATAAAGGGCCCCATATACCGACTTTTTTTAAATTTCTTTATGAAAACTGCCCCTTTGCCATGCCCACTTTTCCAATTTTTTTAAATTCTAATCGGAGGCTTAGATATACGCTCTAATCCTAAGTTTTATTAAAATATTTCGAAGAAATCCGATTTTGGGGCACTTTTGAGATTTTTGTGACAGACCCTAGTACTGGGGTACCCAGTCGGTCCTTTATTAAGGGTACCTCCAGTACTAGGGTCTGTCACAAAAATCTCAAAACTGCCCCAAAATCTGACTTTTTCGAAATATTTCAATGAAACTTAGGATTTGAGCGTATATTTAAGCCTCAGATTAGAACTGCAAAAAAATTGGAAAAGTGAGCGTGGAAAAGGGGCGGGTTTCATAAAGAATATTAATAAAAGTCGGTAAATGGGGCCCCTAATGGCCTCAAAAACCTCTTGATTATTCTTACTTAGTGGTCCTGTTTTTGGGCGTGATTCAAAAATTATATAAACATGTGTCTGTGTTGGGTATTTTATCGTCAGGCTCGCCTGACTATAACACCCTTACTTGTTTTAATTCATTTCTGTTCAGCGGCCAATGCACAGCAAACTCTTCAAGATTGAGAAGAAAATTTCAACCCCTTTCTAAAAAATACAATACTGCATACCTATTGTGGAGAACGAAAAAGAACCGATAAATTCCGATTAAAATCGCTCACGATTTTTATTTTCGGTTCGTTTGCTTTCCGATTCCGTTCAGAAACCAAAAATATTTTTCGCGATCCAAAAACATTTCGTTCGCGAACGAAATAAAAATTCAGTTCGTGTGATAACGACTCGTTCGCGAACGAATCGAAAAGAACGGATTTCCAAACCCGGATTCCTAATGGAAACAGATGATTTAAAAAGTCAAATCAAACAGTTTTCGCTTATTCTATGTTAGTTAGACTCATGATACAAGAAAACAAGATAGCGCCACTTCAGTACCGCTATTTTGAGGCTCTCTTTGAGAGCCGAAAATTGAGTTGTGACGTCACTGAGCGAGAAATTGTTGTTTCCCATGCTATTCAAAAAAGTAAAAAACCGGTTTAACATGGGAAACAACAACAACGAATCACGATTTTGAGTTTGTGACGTTTCCTCTCTCAAGTGGCGCTATCTTGTTTTCTTGTATCATGGTTAGACTTTTGAACTACTTGAAATCTTATGTTTCTCAGACACATTTGCGAAGTACTTGAATATTTTACAGAACACAAATGCTTGGAAGGAATTTGGAAAGCTACTTGGAAACAAATTAGTAGAAAGCACCTTTGTAAAATGTTTATGGAAATGCTTGCTGGGTATTTTTATTGACATTTTTCATTCATTTATTTTGCTTGTAATCAGCTGATAAAGACGGCGTTGCACGAAAAATAAAAGGTGCTGACTTACTTCCGCGTTATTGAATTTTGGATTTGTTGAAATGGAGTGACGATTAAATCCGTAGTTACCCTCTCGGCACAGTCTTCCACCCGTCTTCGACGCTGGCTGCACGACTTGAACAAATCGTTGACGACACTTGCAAGACTAAAGCATAGGTGGCGTCGATGCAAAATCCATACAAATGTCCCGAACTTCGTGCATGACACTTTGCAGGACATGTCATTCATGAAGTCATGCATCCCATGCGTGGAGGAAGTCATCCATGACTGGTCTTGCGTAATGCAAACATGAATAATTTCTTAAAATTTTTTAAAAATTTCAATAAAACGCTTATTTAACATGACATTGTAATATTTATTATATGTATATATACATATATAATTGATCATTAGGGCTGCTCTTAACTCTATGGAGAAATTTTGTAGCGAGTTTCTGATCGGTCTCAGGGTCCAGAAGTGTTCCATTAGACATGGAGGAGAAACGTGAGAAATTTGGAGGCAATCGGATAACGGGAACCCGTGGCAGTTTTCAATTGAAGTTTGGGAAATTGGCAAAAATAGAGAGGAAACGGCCCTTAACTCCCCACAAGGCGCCCCTACGGATATATAACGTATGGCCAACCCCCATTATTTTTTTACTCCGAACTTTGTCCATTAACTTTGTCCCCCTAACATTTTCTCCCAACATACTTAACCTCTATCTCCCCCCCCTTAAGGGTGCTCCCATATAAAACTACCTTAATTTGAGCAAAAATTCATACAAAATGGCCGTCACTACAGTCAAACCCCTCCTAGGGGGCTGATATATATGACCGACCCCCATTATTTTTTTACCCCAAACATTTTCTTCAAACATACCTACCCTCTATCTCCCCTCGTTAGGGGGGTCCCCATACAAAATTAGGCTTAAATAAAAGAAAAATGCCTCACGAACTTCAATCTATAATATAGATGCCGTAGGAACAAGAAAGAGCATGTTCAGCATGCATATTCGAAAAATTTACAAAATTACCTTTTAAACGAGCCTAATATGAAGAATATTGGATTAGTTTTTGGTGTGTTTTAATAATATGATATATTTTATTACCTTTTTTTTTAAACTGAATTTTGGGTTCCATCCCCTAACTGTCCAAATAATGACCCTAGTAGAAAAAAAATATATTTTCGAGTCAAATGCCGCAAACCTCAATCTATGACGAGTTTTTTGAGACTATAACCATTAAAATCGGTTAGTAGTTTCTATTCATAAAATTAATTCAAAACAAATTTTTTTTGAAACGCATTATTCACTGTTTTCACGTTCGTTTCTTAGGTCTTCGCATGTCTCTCTCGGTCTGTACGCATGGCTCTCTCGGTCTGTACGCATGCAAAGACTCAAGAAACGAACGTAAAAACAGTGAATAATGCGTTTCAAAAAAAATTTGTTTTGAATTAATTTTATGAATAGAAACTACTAACCGATTTTAATGGTTATAGTCTCAAAAAACTCGTCATAGATTGAGGTTTGCGGCATTTGACTCGAAAATATATTTTTTTTCTACTAGGGTCATTATTTGGACAGTTAGGGGATGGAACCCAAAATTCAGTTTAAAAAAAAAGGTAATAAAATATATCATATTATTAAAACACACCAAAAACTAATCCAATATTCTTCATATTAGGCTCGTTTAAAAGGTAATTTTGTAAATTTTTCGAATATGCATGCTGAACATGCTCTTTCTTGTTCCTACGGCATCTATATTATAGATTGAAGTTCGTGAGGCATTTTTCTTTTATTTAAGCCTAATTTTGTATGGGGACCCCCCTAACGAGGGGAGATAGAGGGTAGGTATGTTTGAAGAAAATGTTTGGGGTAAAAAAATAATGGGGGTCGGTCATATATATCAGCCCCCTAGGAGGGGTTTGACTGTAGTGACGGCCATTTTGTATGAATTTTTGCTCAAATTAAGGTAGTTTTATATGGGAGCACCCTTAAGGGGGGGGGGAGATAGAGGTTAAGTATGTTGGGAGAAAATGTTAGGGGGACAAAGTTAATGGGGGTCGGTCATACATTTGACTCCTCTAGGAGCACTCTGGGGCTAGTTAGTAGAGGTTTACGCCGTCAGGGTTTGCTTCGGCGGCGGCGTAGAGCCCAGAGGGAACCGGCGGCGGCGGCGTAGTCACCAGTGAGAACCGGCGGCGGCGGCTAGGCTGTCTTACCCGGCGGCGGCGGCGTGACCGGCGCATCCTGTTAAATATAATTTTGCTAATTACATTTAAAAAATATCTAACATTTCACATGTTTGAGCAGTCTTTATTTAAATGAAACTTATGTCCCAAACAATTAATAAGTAATTAAATATTAAATAACAGATATGAAACAAAAAAAAAAAAGCATTTCTTATGCTGACTGTCTACATTTACAAATGTATTTTAAAAAAATAAGTCTTTGCACTTCTTCTGCTTAAATTCATATTTAAATGATAAGTAAAAAGCGTATATCTTTTGTCCTTAGAGGGTTTAAAAAATAATTGGATATAGTAAATTTTAAAAAAAATTATTTAAAATGCTCTTTGCAGGTCCCGTAATTGTCATGTATAAAAATTATACTACAGCTGACAACTATACTAGAGATGGCACAATGCCAATGATTAATCGATTTTTTGAAAATAGGCACCTTTCACGACATATTTCGATATTTATCATGAAATATTTGTAAAGATTATACACTTTATAAGACGCCGAACCACGCCGCCGCCGCGCTGATTTCTACGTAATTCAGCGGCGGCGCGTCAGAAAAGGCAAAAATCGGCGGCGGCGGCGGCGTGGCTCGGCGGCGTAAACGTCTACTAGTTAGGAAGATGGGGGGAAAAGTTTTTAAAAAATTATTTTTGTATGGGAGCCCCCTTAAGGAGGGGAGATAGGGGGTAGGTTTGTTCAGAAAAAATGTTCGGAGTAAAAAAATAATGGGGGTTGGCCATACGTTATATATCCGTAGGGGCGCCTTGTGGGGAGTTAAGGGCCGTTTCCTCTCTATTTTTGCCAATTTCCCAAACTTCAATTGAAAACTGCCACGGGTTCCCGTTATCCGATTGCTTCCAAATTTCTCACGTTTTTCCTCCATGTCCAATGGAACACTTCTGGACCCTGAGACCGATTGAAATTCCATTTCGGGAATTAAGAGCAGCCCTATTGATCATATTAAATCTATTTAACAACTATTAACAAATCAACATAGAACGTGATTGCCAAACGAAATGGGAATGTCAAAATCGGCTTAGTTATAGTGCCGTATGGGAAATTCAAAATCGGCTTAGTTATAATAACGATGTCTTCGAAGACTTCATGCACGATTTTGTCTTGAAAGACCGATTTCCGAAAGGGTAAATGCCAATGGGTGATTAAAATTAAATGTCTTTGGTGAAATTGGCTCTTAGAGGCCGTTTCCACTATAGCTGCATGTTGCATCTTTCAGCATTTTCGCAAGATGCGAAAAGATGCCGTATGAATATACATGCAATTGTTGTTGTATTCTGACCCGCATCTTCTTCGCATCTTTAAAAGATGAAACATATGTGAATAAGCAGCATTTCAGAAATATTCAGCAGGAATGGCGATGGAAACCAAGAAGAAATGTAAGAAACCCATTATATATTATAATAAAATTTATGAAATTCCTTTGTTTCAATGAAAAAAATGAAGGCGAGTGAGTATGCTGGACATACGCATTTCGATTGTAAACAAAAATCAGCTGATTTGAAAGATGCTACATGCAAAATGCTAATGGAAACACTAATCTCAAAAATTCGCATCTTGAAGATGCGAAAGCAAGATGCGGCTATAGTGGAAACAGCCTCTTAGATGCCAAGTTCACAGGGCTGCGACTATCGATATGAGGAAAACAACCGAAATTGCTATCGGGAAAAATAATATACTGTCAAACTTCCATAACTCAAACTTGCACAACTCGAAGAATAAATAACTCAAACTATTTTTTTGGGTGATGGTGGTTCGAGTTATGGAAGTTTGACTGTAGTTTGGGCGAAAATAAAATGTTTGTTTATCCCAAAAAAATAGACGAAAGAAGAAATGGAACCTAACAATCGATTTTATCTTCATGATAGTTTGTCTAATATTTTAATAACTGTTAAGGTAGTATTACACTGTTTGGCATTTGGCCAAATATTTGGAATTTCGGTGCCAAACACAGGTTCAAACAGTGTAATAGGCAAATATATTTGACTAAACATATTATTTGATCGTATTTGGGTTATGTTTGGCATATCGTCAAAAAGCCATTCGCAAAAAATTTGTACTTAAATATAATTTCGAGTTTGTGAAGCTAAATCGAAGCACAGATAATGTGTAGCTAGAACAACGAAAAGGGCAGGAATTTTTGTTAAGGTAATGTTTTAACATATTTAAGGCTGAGGAAAAGGTATGTGTGCAATCGGCTTAGCCGATGTAAACTTCTTTACTTGTTATCTTTTTAATTTCTCCAAAGAACAAGAAAATTATTATGAAATAATAAAGAATTTTTTCAAAATACTTTATTCTTGTCAAATAATTTGATGACAAACAGTCTAATACCTATCCAAATAACTTTGACTCGCTTGCTCCAAACATGTATTTGTCTGAATCAAGCCAAACAAAAAAGTTCCAAATATTTTATTTATATGCCAAACAGTGTAATACCCTATTTTTATATGCCGATCAAACACAATATTTTATCAAATATTTGTAAAAAATTTTATTCCAAATATTTGGCCAAATGCCAAACAGTGTAATACAAGCTTAATACATGTAATATCTAAGCAAGTGCTGCCAGTTCGAAGGATATTTCCCATTTTGTGGGACGTTTTGGCTTAATTGCTACAATTTGAGAACAATGAAATATTTTTCTCTGCTAGTGCTAAAAAAGGGGATTTTTATTTTTATTACCATTTAAAAAAAAAACACCTGCTAAGCCACAATGTTTAATATATTTACGACGGCTTTTCCCCCAAAAAAGTGTCAAATTCAGCTTCAGAAAAAAGAAGAAGACCATGGTTTGTGAAAACTAGAAAAAAGGCAGCATTAGGAAAAGAAGGATCCTATTTTATCAAAAAATTTGTTGAAAAAAAACTGTGTTTGGCATTTTGAGATAAAAATGATATGAATATTGAAAAAAAAAAAACAGACCAGATTCTTAACCTTTTATGTCAATAAGGAATAAATGCTAAATTCGATTGAAGAAGTAAATTTAGACAAGCATGTATTCCCTTAGAAGTCTTAATAGTTCAGTATAATCAAGATTTTTAAGAGATTTTCAGTGGGATTTTGCCAAAGGCTCAGTTACTCTTGATTCAAGATAACTTAACTGTACTTTTTAAATCAGTTGACTTGATATGTTTAGCACATATTGTATGGGGGCAGTTACTGAAAACTTTATTTAACTTATGATAAGAATCTGTTGAAAACTTATTTCTAAAAGTTAATTTAAGTTACGTTCAATCAATAGTATCTGAGCCTTAAAGCAAATAGGGGCAAAAGGGATATTCTTTGGAATACCGAGGGAAAAGTTTTCTCAAACTACTGCCAGCACTCGTCTAAGTATTGATAGTAGTTTTATATTGACAGTTTCGATAGAATTAGCCTGGGGCCCTATTAAAATTTTCGTTAACGCAACAAACGCAACGCAATTCAACATTTTATATTGAAATTTCATTACAACATTTAAAATTGTGTTGCGTTTACGGAAACTGTAAAGCCTGAATTCCAATTGCGCAGGAGCTGCGTAACGTGAATTTCTACAAACAATGAACACATGAAAACATATGGAACCACGTTCAATCAACTTCCTGCATGCTCACGCACACGCACGATTTCGAAAAATTTAATATTTCCTGCGCGTGAGCAACATGACAGCTGAGTATAAAAGTTGAAAAATGTAATATAACAGTGTTGTGGTGTTGTAGAAATCATAAATATAGACACGGATGCTTAAAAGAAATCAAAATTTTATGCTTTTTACTTAATTAAGCAAGAAAAGTATAGCCCGTAGTACTAAGTACCATAAAAAAGTACTCAATAGTTTCTACAACACTGTTATATTCCTTTTTTCAACTGTTATACTCAGCTGTCATGTTGCTCACGCGCAGAAAATATTCAATTTTTCGAACTTACAGTCCTGTGAAGAATTTTTCATTAAATTATGAAAAATCACTCAACCCCCGTGAAGCCGTGCCCATGCCTTGTGTAAGAACCATAAAACACATTAATATGACGATCTGGCTTTGTGATCAGCGATCAGTGAGAAAGATGCATGGCGTATTCGATTACAGCTTTTCCGCTTACGTCTTATGCTTCTCTTTTTGTATTCTTTTATGTGCGTCCTATGGAATTTACAATATCTTTAGCGTACAATGAAGACACAAAGACGACATGTGGACAGACGCACGCACGGACGGACGGACGTACGGAGAACGGACGTGCAGATAGCACAAAACGATTGCGAATGCGACTTCGGCTTTCACTGTTAACGGAAAGGCGAACTGCTTTTCCGGCTGTCATTTTTAAGGTCTAGCCAACTGCATGTCTGTCTGTCTAACTGTCTGTCTGTCCGTCTATTCCTCTAAATCTCGCACTCAATCTTTCTCTCGCTGTTTCTCTATCTGTCTCTTTAGCACTTCGACATTGCGTGGATGACAAAACGACCAAGTTGTTGTAAGAGCGATTGTGGTTAGTGTTGTTGTCGTCGTCGTGTTCGTTGCCATTGTGTTGCTCTTCGCTTTGCTGTATCGTCAATACCGTTAGCTAGCAGCAAAATGACACACGATGTCGCAATTTGGCAGTGTTATCGACACTTTGTGGCCATTCCCAGCAAACATTTCCATTGACTTTTTACAAAGCTGCTTACTATTCATTTGTTTCCAAGTAATTTTCCAAACTTTTTTCAAGCATATATGTGCTATATTAAATTCGCAAACCTTTCCCAAACACTTTCCAAATGTGTTTGGGAAACGTTGAATTTCTTAAGTACTTCGCAAATCCACCCAAAATAATATGTATGTTATTAGATATCATAAATAGATACGAGGCGTCTACAGTTAGATTTTTTGAACGTTAATAGTGGTATTCAAGCAGGTACGCAAAATTTGCGCCCTCGGAAATTTCGCGAGCTCGCAAATTATTTTGTATGAATAGTTTCCGCAGCTTCGGAAATTTTGCACGCCTACTGTGATGCGCAAAATATGCGCGATATTCGCTTCTTCTTCTTTCACCACAGTAAGCATTGAAACCAGCTGTTTTCGCAAAATTTTTACACACGCTTTGCATAAGGGTCCTTCAAGCATTACTACAAAGTTTGCGCGCGCAAAATGTGCACCTAGCTATTTCCGAGCCTGCTAATATATTATATTATAATATAATAATATAATATATTAAATGTAGCACTGGCGAATGGGATCTCTCGGTAGCGTACTGAAGCGGTTGCGAATAGCAACCTGGAGGGCTCGAGCTCGATTCCCGTCGCGGGCGAAAAAAGGTTGTGGAAAAATTGGGACGTAGAATGATATTTGAGGTAAAATTTGATCCACTTAGGAGGGGAGAAAGTAAGTTTGGCAGTTATAAATTTAAGTTCCTATCCGGTCGTCAGAAACGTCATGCATACACAAGTGCTTACAAGATTTTTTTTTTATTTTTGCATAAACGTTTGGGTGAAAGCTAGTTATTCCTCCAAGTTTTGAAATATTATTTAAATGTTATATTGTGATCAACCTAAGTATTCACAAAATAATTAAAAAATTTCGCTCGCCGCAGCGGGGATTTAACCCGCCACCATCCGATTGTTACTGCTTGTTTAGGCTTGGAAAAAACTTAATTCGAATGCTTGGATTTATATGTTTTCCAATCTCAAATCCAATTGAATAAAAAGGGAGCCGTTTTGTTTGTTTTGTGTTGAATTCCAAACGAATTCCAATAATTGGAAAACAGTTTTTCCAAGCCTTTTATTTGCGGGCGCAAATTGCTCCCAATTGTTTAGTAAGGGTAAATGTTTGCTGGGTTGCTGTTGTTATTGTCGTTGTGTTTTCTATTGTTTTTATTGTCGTTGTTGTTTAGTTTTTGTCGAAAGAACAGCATTTGAAAAGAAGCGCTTGAGAGGTAGAGAGGCTAAAACAACGCGTTCAAGCGTACATTCGGATGCGTCTCAGATGCAGCAGCAGTAAAAACAACAAAAACGACTTCAGATTTCATTTCTTCGACGCACCAACGTCACGCCGCCGCGTCGCTCGCGTCACGTCAAGTGAAAGTGGAACTCTGTTTCTAATTTTAATTTCTGCTGTTTTTTACACGATTTTCCTTCTTCATTTTGTATTCGTTTTTTTTTTTTTTAGTTTTTTCTGCTTTTCTTTTATTAATAATTTTCTGCCGTTCCCAACGTAATTTGTCTTTTTCGTTTGGGCATTTTCAGCTCTGGCAAATAGCAAATCGCGTTAATTTGTCGCACGGAATGGGCTTGGGCTGGGGCTAAAAGAAGCTTTTGATTTTCAAATTAATGTGGTCACTTAGTAAATCACGCGAAATTATTTCATTTCATTTATCCACCTATTTCTTCCGCTTTCCCTGCTGCCAATGCATGGTTTTTCCTTTTCTCTCTCTCTCTCTCTCCTTCTCTCTCTCGTTCTATCTCTCTCTATGTCAGTGGATCGCTTTTATTTTTCTTGATTTTTCCAACGACGAAACATTTTAATTGCTTATTTTATATTCGAGCGCATTGAGAAATTGGCTAATTGGGACCTAAACGAGAGTGGCAAGTGCGTGGGGCTCGATAAACAGAATGAAAGAAGATAACACTGTAGGAAATTAACGCCATTACCGTCGATGAATCCGATATTAATGTGGAACTGCGTTATTCTCATTTCTTTTGCGTACAGTTCTTTTACGGTGTACTCTCTCCTTGACGACACTGCTCTTAAGCGGACACTTTTTGGCAATGCTCTAGTGTTTCTGCTTCTCAAGTAGTTTCCTCTTAAGCGGACATATTTTCCAGTCCCGTTGGTGTCCTCTTAAGGGACAGTACATAGTATATTATATATATACAATATATGTAAATATACTGCATCATCGCATAAAATTGCGTGATTTCTTTATGGGGAACAACTCACTTTATTTGTTTGCGTAACTGCCGATTGGATCTGAGAAATTTCACGAAGCCAATTCCAATCGTCCTTATCCGAAGAATTTGTTTGCTTTATGAAAATGACGTGTCATAGAATTCCAGCTAAAATATTGCCACTTGATTCAGTTCGACACTTAGAGGTATTTGCTTCGATTTTGCGACCAATTTCAACATTTTTTTCTTCTTTCTATTTCTTAAAGATGCTCTTCGAAGAAAAGCGAAAAAATAGAAACTGAACAAAAAACAAATTTCCGTAGTCTACGAATAAAACTACATATGTTGAACCTACACACCTCAAATATTATTCGTATGTATATTTATTCAATTTTTAAATGCCTTTCCATTAAATTATTATCCCCAGCTGGAGGTTCTCGGTTGGAGTTTGGTTTTCGTAAGAGAAAACTATCATCCAGAAATTTATTGAAGCTGCTCTTTATTCGACTTCCGACCCGACCATTCCATTGGGATATCCGATCTTCACTCGATCTAATAAAAGTGTTACCCTGTTATCCCGACGTTTAGTTTGTCGAGAATAGCATAGAATTCGTCCTTTTGTACGAAATAAGTATTTGTTGTTATTGTATGCAATATGGGCAATTCTACGTAGAACACTCCCGCAGGCCACAACTGTTACAGTCCTTTTAGCGAAATTGTGAGCAGAACACATGTTATTTCAATGCCTTACTATTATTAAATATGTAAAATTTTCAAAATATTGAGATATCGTAATATTTTTAAAAACGAATTTTACATTTCTGAACTAAAACCAAATAGGTATGTATGTGAATGTGAAAGGTGTGACCCGTTAGGTCCGTTTTACTTGGACCTGGCCATATATGTCTTTAAGTTAACCAAGATCTTGTCAATTTGAAATTTCAACTTGGCGATTTTATCTTTACACTTCATTGAAAACAACTTCGAAAATATGAAGAAAAAAAATTGAAATGAACAAAAAATCCAACTATGTATTTGGATGGATGTTTTCAAATTTCATGCTACATATGTAAACAGAAAGGTTCCCTAGAAAGTCGGGCAACTCCGCTCGAATAGGCAAACAATAAGTCCATTGAAACATCGACCAGTTGAATGAATTTAGCCATACACGATTTGTTAATTTTTCCATTTTTTTACACGTTGGAATAACGGTACCCACGATGATCTGCACAATGGCACGGATGTTCTCACGCAAAAATTGTAATTAATTTGATTTTCTCTTTTGGAAATTCTTACCTTTTTGGGAAGCAAGACGCGCGCGCACACACACATACACACGCATACACAATATCACAAACACACGAACGCGTTCATAAAAGCGTGAAGAAGCAACGGAATTCAATAAAATATTATTTGAAAAATAAATAAATAAATATAAACGATTTTTCTCGCTTCAATTTTCCGCTTTGAATTGAAAATATACTTTTGAACTTTTTCTTTCCGTTTCTCATTGACGGACGTTGCACATTCTAAGCGATCAATTCGCCATACAATACTACAACCGAACTCTTAAATTTTTTTGAATCTGCTTGTGGTTATGATAATAATAAAGGAATGAGGGCGATAAAGAACAATTAACGTGAGTGCAACTGAAAAAGATATAGTTTTGTTGACAGATGTTGACCAGTGCTGCCAGGCGTTGATGAAAGAAATTCCCGTTTTTTGCTGCAAGCGCAACATTTTCCCCTCTTTTACTTTTAATTTTCCCCGTGTTTTCCCCGATTTTCAATAAGTCACTGTTCATATTAGGCTACGGTTATAGCAGATGCGTAAATTAAGTCTTACGACTACGCAAGATAAAGCGAACCCGACACGGTACTGAATTCAGTACTGAACGCTATATGTGTTTTAGTGAAATAGATGTGTATGCGTCTCACTTACAACGAGGGAAGCGATTCAGTACGCAAAATCCAAATCGTTTTGATTTTGCGTACTGAATGGCTGAATTCAGTAACGCGTATGCGCGACATACTGAATTCAGTAACTGAATTCATTTGAGAGAAAATTTTACGGCGAGACGACGTGATGGCGGACAACGATGATAAATGCTATCTCTGCAAGTGCACCAAACAAATCCTACCATTATGTACAGCGCCCGGTTGATAATGATGAAACGGATTTATCTGAATACTTCGCTTCTTTTAAAAATAACTGAGCCAAACTTATTTTATGTATATAGTTTTTAAATTATTTTTATAGTTTAGTGAAACAGTGAATTAATTTTTTTATTTTCTTAAAAACAAAAAAATACTGAATTAATTTTTTTTTTTTTCTTAAAAACCTATGAAGACTGTTTTATTTTTTTTATTTTTTTAAAAAGAAATAAAGACTGAGTCTTTTTTGTTTTTCGTTTTCCTTTTTTTTTAATGCCACTACAACAGCCGCCAAAATTATTTTGTCCGCGTTTGACATCGTCGTCTGCACTCGTTGAAAACAAGCGACAAATAATGAAGTATACTAAATTCAGTAACGTGTCGACGCAAACATACTGAACACGTACGTATGAATTCAGTAGGCTATTCAGTACCGTGTCGGGTTCGCTTAAGATTTAATACGACTTCGGTGGTTACACTGCATGCGACCAAATGTTGCTTCTTTTGTTTGGTTATAGCATTGACAGACATATACTTCGTTTATGCATCATGTTAACCCAGGTATATTCAACCCGGGTAAAAAACCTGAGCATAAACGGGCAATTTTGAACTTGAGTTAAAAGACTAACCCAGTTTTATTCTTAAGAGACACTGAACAGCGATGCGGCATGACATACACGAAAATTATGTTTTTAGAAATATAAATGTATGGGACACACATTACAATGCATGACTAAAAGTCGAAATGAGTTGGATTTTTTGTCATTCGCTTCGATTTGCCTAAGCCCTCGTGTTTATGCACAAACTTCAACTCGAGTTGAGTTTTCTACCCACTTTAAATAAATGTGTTTATTCAACCCGATTAAATTCTCTAACTCGGTTATAAATAGCGTTTATGCGAGGGGGTTGAATTGACCTGAGTTGAATATACCCGGGTTAACATGATGCATAAACGTAGTAAAAGACACCAAAAGATAATTCACCGTGTCGCTCTCTTGTTTTGTCGCATAATATGAACGACGACTTACTTATGTGAAAGTTCCTTCTCCTTCCTCAAACTAATTCAAACACGTCATAGAATTAAACTGACAAATAAACACCTTCAGGATTTACTTCGCATCACATGCTACCAGAATGATATAGATCTCAATTGCTTTGTTGCACATAGGTACCCCTTCTTCGCAGCATTAAAAGACTTCACATATTTTTATTTTTTTTTTAATTTCCTTTCATTACTTTTCTTATACCTATATATTTTTTTCAGTCAGAAAAATTTGCACAAAATGTCGTTGAAAGTGGGTTTTTCTATTTGACGTACAAGTTTTTTTTTCACTGTAAGCTTTTAAAAGCTTTCAACACATAGGCAATTATGCGTATGTATCGTACCCTGATAACCTCTGCCCTAAATTAATGGAAAATCTAGGGAATGTTTCCCTAGGGACAATTTGCCGAATTAAAAATGCCAACAGTGAAAAGTTAGAAAAACTATCGATAGTGTTTTCGATAGTTTTCCAGCTCTAAAACTTTAACTTTCGAATGTAATAGCACTGACAGACATAGGTATTTTACACCATAATGGTGTGAAGTCTAGGTGACACACATAGGTATTTCTCAAAAGTCTACCTTAGCCAACATAGACTTTTTATAGACTTCACACTACATTGAAAGGGAGGATTTATTGTGGACTTCTTAGATTGATATGGCAACGCTGCACAAAATTAAACGAAATATCGATTACTTTATCGATATAGAAAAACCCACTTTCAACGACATTTTGTGCAAATTTTTCTGACTGAAAAAAATATATAGGTATAAGAAAAGTAATGAAAGGAAATTAAAAAAAAAATAAAAATATGTGAAGTCTTTTAATGCTGCGAAGAAGGGGTACCTATGTGCAACAAAGCAATTGAGATCTATATCATTCTGGTAGCATGTGATGCGAAGTAAATCCTGAAGGTGTTTATTTGTCAGTTTAATTCTATGACGTGTTTGAATTAGTTTGAGGAAGGAGAAGGAACTTTCACATAAGTAAGTCGTCGTTCATATTATGCGACAAAACAAGAGAGCGACACGGTGAATTATCTTTTGGTGTCTTTTACTACGTTTATGCATCATGTTAACCCGGGTATATTCAACTCAGGTCAATTCAACCCCCTCGCATAAACGCTATTTATAACCGAGTTAGAGAATTTAATCGGGTTGAATAAACACATTTATTTAAAGTGGGTAGAAAACTCAACTCGAGTTGAAGTTTGTGCATAAACAAGAGGGCTTAGGCAAATCGAAGCGAATGACAAAAAATCCAACTCATTTCGACTTTTAGTCATGCATTGTAATGTGTGTCCCATACATTTATATATCTAAAAACATAATTTTCGTGTATGTCATGCCGCACAGTGTGCCGACTCCATACATTGCTTGGCCAAAAATAGAAGGAGTTGTCGTAGAGCAATGAAATTTGGCATGGAGGTTTATTTTTATAAAATTAAGAAATTTTGAAAAAATTGTAAAAATCCGACCACCCCAACCCCCACCCCCCATGTAAAGGGGGACCCAAATTCCGCAATTTTAGTCCTACAGACTTGAATTTTGGAGCAGAGCTTAAATTCATGCTCTAAAATTGGAAAAATTTAACTTGGGTGGACTGCCACGCCCACTTTTTGTGCTACACCTACTCAAAGTTGGGAGATACAGGGGTAATGAACCCCCTGCAAATCGTATAAAATTTTTATAAAAATTGATGAATTTCAATTTAATTATAAAATTCAAACATGTTTTCAATAGAAATATTTAAAAAGACCAGCCCAGCCTTGCCAAAGAAAAAAAAGCGAGGTGGAAAAAACAGTGAATTTCAATGTATAAATCCCATATATTTGATACTGACGCTTACGTTATTCTTGAATTGTAGAGCTTTTTTATTTGATAAATTTCAAAGGAATAACTCACAATTAAATTTCTTTGCGTTTTTAACGTTCATATAAGGTGTAGTAAAAAGATATATAGCTTATTAAGCCATATAAAACTTGTAGTTATAATGCATATATCATCTAAATTAAAGAAATTTTGAATTTATTTTTTGGAATTCTTCACGTTTCCTACACACACTGTTCCATTTATTTTTAAATTTAAGCATCAGAAACCTACATTTTTCTTTCAATTTATCCTCATCGAATTCCATGTTTATGTTTTCCTTCACAAAATTAATAATTCCGTTTAAACTTTGCGCCTTCAGCCAAACTTCAAACAATTCCTGGTTTCTTAAAACAATAGCCACTAAAAATTAAATCTAATAATCGTCAATTATTAGTATATTTATTTATTTACTTACTCTTTTTTTTTAATGAAAACTATATTTTAATTTCAAAATTTGATTTTTTATTTTGCAATTTCAATAAACGATTGTTTATATTTGTTTACATTTATTTTGACACTTTTCGCGTTTTGTTTTTATACCATATTCTGCTATAGTTTATATATTGCTAAATACTTAATTATATTTAGTGTTGACAACAACCTTAAATTATAACTAATAATGTTAAATAAGTTAAACTTCAACATTTTAGCCGTTGTGTTTGAATATACGCTTTCGAACTGTGTTCAATTGTTGGTAATTAGTGCATTTCCGCCTGTATTTTGGACCTTTACGAAAACTTGTATAACTCCGAAATCGCAACGAATTTTAATATAATTTTTTTTTTATTTTTAGAAGATATCATAGGCAATAAAATATCAAAAAATTGAGGAGGTCATTTTTTTTTAAATTTTTTGAAAAATCTTTTGAAATTTGCATAGTTTTTGCATTTTTCCCAATATTTTTACCTATTTCACATGCATATTTTTACATTGTTCAATAGAAACATTAACAAAAACAATATAAATTATTAAATTTTAGGGTTTTTTCTTTCATACAATATATATTTTGTATAAACTTATTTGCAAAATTTCCTGGTATTTGTTTGTATGTGCAATTAATAATTTTATAACCTAATTTTAGTGCTCCATAACATGGAACATAAATCCGAAATCGCAACAAATTTGTTAAATTTTAACTTTTTTTTATGATAAGCGCCTATTACTTAATAACATATAAAAAAATTAGAGAGGTCATATTTCGCATAATTTTTTTTTTCAATTTTGAAATTCTGTGAAATGTTCAATTTTTCAGTATTTCACATATTTTTTTAATAGTAATAATATTTTGTATATAATAATAATTTATATACACGAATACTTTTTTATCATTGTAAATAAGCTACACTTCAATTTGATATATGATCCTTGGGTATTTATAGTTGTATACTTACTCTTTATTCGATTTGAACCCGCGCATATGCAATAATTGTGCAAAACAACAAAAGTTCACATTTTGCATAAGACAACTTCAAAGGCGTGTTGTGATCGCAAAACTAAAGATATCGGCAAGAAAATTTGGGAATTTCTAATTCAATGTATTCTCTAAGAAGCCATAAAAAAAAATTATTCAAAATCTGCACTTTTATATTTACTATTTTTGGCCGCACTCGGCACACTGTGTGCCGCATCGCTGTTCAGTGTCTCTTAAGAATAAAACTGGGTTAGTCTTTTAACTCAAGTTCAAAATTGCCCGTTTATGCTCAGGTTTTTTACCCGGGTTGAATATACCTGGGTTAACATGATGCATAAACGTAGTATTTATAGTGTTCATATTAGTAAAAATTGTCTCTGCGACATTTGAAGGAGAAGAAGAAACTGGTTGAATACATTGCTGCCAGAAAAAATATTTTTAAATACTTACTATCTGAATTAAAAATCCCCTAAGCTCTTGAAATAAGAGAAATAACCCAGCCGGACTTTATCGCATGCATGAGAAAATCATCGATGCAGAAGTATGGAAGAATGCATTTGTAAAGAGACCAATTGGTGCTGTTTCGAATGGTTTTGTAGTGAAAATTTCATGGAAGCAAGAGCTCGTTACAAGAGATCCTTCTTCAAACGAAATTTTCATTTGAAAAAGGGTTGATTACTCCTTTTTCCAATAAGTATCTTATGCAATTTTCATAAAAACAGTGTTTTGCATATTTCAAATTTTCTGCTATGATTAAGACAATTTTTGAGCAAATTTCATTCACTTCTGCTTTTCATCCAAGTGCATTTAAAACTAAAAAATTGTGATGGAATCGGTAATGTTTTATGTTATTGTTGATCAACACTATGAGCTAGCGTTATATTATAACATAGTCAATGAAGTACTTTTAACAGACATGGAAATAAAACATTTTAAAATTAAAAAAAAATATTTATCTTTCTTTACCTCCCAGATCCCAGTAGCGTAAACTTATTTCAAATGAAACTTTCATTTGTATTAGGATTATATACTCTATTTTCAAATGAAATAATCATGCACGTTGGATCCTTCTTAAGCCAACCAGCACGTGCTCTTTTCCCAAATGAAGTTTTCATGCGGACCAAGGTCATACACTCCTTTAACAAATGAATAACACATGCATTTTGAAGTACTGAAAATAGCGGCCATGTCCGAACAAACTTCATTAGAAGTAAGGGTTAGTAATGCGAGTACTCGCAGCATGAATTTTCACCACTTCGGAAGTACTGCAGAAGTAGTGAAATTTCCGGCTGGGAAATTATTATCGCGGTTTTCGTCAACATATGTTGGTTCAAAGGTCGTTTTTTGAAAAAGTGTCCGCTATTCTCTAAAATATCTCGTATTCAATACTTATAAGTTAGCTTTTTAAATTATTTCGGAATTCTGTAAATATCCCAGCCGGAAATCCCGCTACTTCTGCAGTACTTCCGAAGTGGTGAAAATTTATGATGCGACTACTCGCATTACTAACCCTTACTTCTAATGAATTTCGTTAGGAGATGGCCGCTATTTTCAGTACTTCAAAATTCATATGTTATTCATTAGGTTAATGCATGTATGAACCTGGTCCGCATGAAAACTTCATTTGTGCAAAACGTACATGCTGGCTGGCTAAAATGGATCAAACGTGCAAAATTGTTTCATTTGAAAATATATAGGCTATTCACAAAGGCTGCTAAAATCCCTTCTAATGTGCTAATATGCTTTTTATATATGGAGTTTGACAGCTTTAGAACATTAGAAGGGATTTTACCAGACCTTGTGAATAGGTCAATAGTATATGCTGCTAACATGGATGAAAATATCATTTGGAAAAAAACATTTGAAATAATTGTATATGCCGTGGGGATCTGAGAGGAGAAGAAAAAGAATATTTTAAAAAAATTGGCGGATATGGCCATATTTCGTCACTTCGTGATTGTGACACATTATCGCCTTTGGAAAGACTTAAGAGTTTCAATTCTTAAAACATCTTAAGTACAAAAAAAATATACAACTTTTGAGAATTGTAGCACACAGATTGAAAAACATCTTGTCATGACAATTTCATAGGATTTTCATTGAAAATAGGAGTATACAATCATCTTTCAAATGAAAATTTCATTCGAAGAAGACTCTTTTGCAACGAGATCTTGCTTCTGTGATATTTTCACTAGAAGATCATTCGAAAAAGCACCAATTTCCCTCTTTACATATGAGTGCTTCACTTCTTCTGCAGTAATGATTTTTTCATGCATGTCCGGCTGGGATGCTTCTTCATAAGAAGAGAATATTTACCCAAATATGGCAGCACTGTTTTTATGATGAGTAGTACAAGCACAAAGCGTCTCGCGGAGTACGTACGACACGTACCTCTCTCTCTACACCGAACGTCCCTTGCCAACAACCACAGCGTCGCTCGCTTGTCTTGTCGCATAATATGAACGACGACTAAGTGGTGTTAAATATCGACAGCAATTTGTGCATAGCTTCCTATATTTGACCATACTTTCCTTCGTCAATATTTTTCCAAAAATAAATTCCTATGTGAATTGGCACTTTCAAATCTGATTGCATCATTCAAATTTCATTTTGTAGTGGTGTAAAAGCGAAGGCAACTCCAAAAGAGAATTTGAAAAAAATTGCCGGCGATAATTGCCCTAGTGTAAAGGGCATCACCTACTACGTTTATACATTAAACCTTATTCACGAATAAGAATATCGCGAATAGTGAAGTCACCGTTTATACGTCAACCGACATTATTTGGTCTTAGCGCTACCCGACTGCCAAAACGAAATGAATTGGTAGCACACATGAAAAACATCCCAGCCGGAAATTTCACTACTTCTGCAGTACTTCCGATGTGGTGAAAATTCATACTGCGACTACTCGCATTACTAACCCTTACTTCTAATGGATTTTGTTAGGAGATGGCCGCTATTTTCAGTACTTCAAAATTCATGTGTTATTCATTAGATAAAGGAGTGTATGACCCTAAATCGCATGAAAACTTCATTTGGGCAAAAATTACATGCTGGCTGGCTGAAATGGGTCAAACGTGCATGATTATTTCATTTGAAAATAGAGTATATGCTGCTAACATGAATGAAAATATCATTCTGAACAAATACTATGGTGCCAACGGGAATGAGAATTACATTTGAAAAAATAGTATACGCCGCGGAGATCTGAGAGGAGAAGAAAAAGAATATTTAAAAAAAATTGGCGGATATGGCCATATTTCGTCACTTCGTGATTGTGACACATTATCGCCTTTGGAAAGACTTAAGAGTTTCAATTCTTAAAACATCTTAAGTAAAAAAAAATTTAAAACTTTTGAGAATTGTAGCACACAGATTGAAAAACATCTTGTCATGAGAATTTCATATGACCTGCATTGAAAATAGAAGTATACAACCCTCTTTCAAATGAAAATTTCATTTGGAGAAGAGTCTGTTGCAACGCGCTCTTGCTTCTGTGATATTTTCACTGAAAGATTATACGAAAAAGTACCAATTGCCCTCTTTACATATGAGAGCTTCACTTCTTCTGCAGTAATGATTTTTTCATGCATGCGATAATGTCCGGCTGGGATATGATTTCATAGCATCAGGAATGCTTTTGGCATAATTCTAGTTGCTGGCCGTTTTTGGGATTTGGTTGAAACTCGGAATGTATATGTAGAATGGCCTCCTGATTCCAAATCTGCAATCCGTTTCCGTCGGTCGCCACTAGTTTAGGAGATATCGACCTTTAAAGTTTGTATGAAAATGCAATGTAAACATTGTGAACACAGACTGACAAATGGTTGTGGTGTTGCCAGACGTTTTATTTTGAAAAATCTACCAATTGGTAGATTTAATAGGTGGATAATAAAAAAGTGGGAAAATATGAGCCATATTGTGGGAAATATTTATAAAATAATTCTCAAACTTGGGAAATAGTTTTTTTTAATTTTTTTTTTTTTTATTATTATTACTGAAAACTGTAATTGCACTTGTTTTTTGCCCCAAATTTCTTTTTCATTTTTGAGAAAAAATGAAAAATTTTTATCACAAATCGCGTGCGCGATTTTTACCTGCGGCGCTATTTTCTCCACAACACAAATCACGATTTCTCAAAACTCTCTTTTCCAACGTTTGGTGGCTCTGAAAAGAACCGATTGGTGGTCCTGAAAAGGACCTTTTATTCTTCTCCTCCAGTGCTGTCCACTCTTGGAGCTTTAAAATAGCTTCAAATGGCACTGGACCCATCAAATTGCCTTCGAACAGGGTAAAAATATCCAACAGAGAGCTCATTGCGAAGCTTTCTTTCCACGAATAACGGATTTCCCAGAAATTCAATTGGAAGTGCTGCCATAATTATACCAAAAACCTAAAAAATCTAACCTATCGCCTAATATCTACCAATTTTTTAACTGTATTTTTAACAAATAAAACCCTTAAAACAAATTATTTTCCAAAATCCTTAATATATCCCAGTTTCACATTGTTAGGGGCTGTCCATTAATTACGTAAGCATAAATGGGGGGGAGGGGGTTCGAAAAATCTTACGCCTGCTTATAAAGGGTGTCTGATTTATACTAAAGTATGCTTACGAGGGGGGCGGGGGGGGGGGGGGGTCAAAAATGGTCAAAATCGCTCTTACGTAAATAATGGACAGCCCCTTACTCAAAGCTAAAAAACAGGTTACAATTTTTATATTTTTTTACAAGTATGGCAACAATTTGCACAAAATATTTGAATTTTGCAACATACACGAATTTCGAATAAGTGGCAGCTACGCAAATGTCAAGATAGTGTAAAAATTAGTAAGTTTTTTGGCAATTTTCAAAACGTGATATCTCCTAAACTAGGGGCGACCGACAAAAAAAAGATTGCAGATTTGGAATCAGAGAGTCATTTTTTATAGATTGGGACCAAGAAAAAAAAGATTCCAGAAACTGCCAGCAACTAGAATTGTTCCTAATTATACATAAATTGTTCCAAAAACAAATTATACATTGAAGATACAGAAGCAGCAGAATTCATATAATTATCCGCAAAGTGGCAGCACTGGAAGAATCTGGTTTCATGCAGTGCTGCCAGAAAACATATTTTGAAATACCTACAATCGCAATTAAAAATCCCCTAAGCTCATAATATAGGAAAAATATATTATTATCACGGTTTTCAACAAAATATGTTGGTAAAAAAGTTGGTTTTTGAGAAAATGTCCGCTTTTCTCTAAAATATTTCGATTTCAATACTTATAAGTAAGCTTTTTATATTATGGGGACTCATATAGGTGGGCAAATCGTGCGCAGAGCAAATTTTTGCGCATATGGCAAACCGGACCAATTGAACTGTCTAATTTTGTATGAAAAGATAACAGCTGAGACTGAGCAAACGTGCTCAGTCAATTCTACCGGCAAAATTTTCGTGCAAATAAAAATAAGCCCATCCTAAACCATCCAACTACCTACATGTGTGAAAGTTAAAAATACATTTTAAATATTTACAAGAACTAAAAGTAAAATTGATTGAAAAAATCTGGGATTTTTCTAATGAAACAATATGCTTATCGAAATATGCAAAAAGTATAACACAAAAGTGATGTTTTGAGAAATTTTGTTTTGTTCAAACCGGATTGATGTTTGTTTGTGTTGTTTTAATTTTCTACGTGTGTACATTAGGGCTTTTCAGACGTGAAAAAAGTATAAATTTCGAAGACGGTGGGTTCTCAAACGAAAGATAATAGTGGTATTCAAGCAGGTGGGCATCTTGGGCAATTGGGCATTTTGGGCATTTGGGCAATTTGGTTTGTATGGAAAATAGTTTCCGCAGCTGGGCAACTATTGCACATCGATTTTGATGTGCAACATTTGCCCGATTTTGTGTGCAAATGAGTGCTATGGCGATCCTACAGGGTCAAATGAGTATGAATGTATGAAGAAATACAAAAGCCATGATTTATAAAGTTCAATAAGTGAAAAACAAGTGAAATTGAATGAATGCCATGCATCTATTTAATACTACGACTATCGTTTTTACAAATAAATATTTTTTTTTCCAAAAAATTTTTGCATCTTAATTTTTTGATATCAATTATATCTGCGTAATATAAATGTGAAAGACCAAACATGTTTGACTGTCCGTATGGAGCTTAAAAGCAAACAGCTGTTATCGTTGAATTTTTGCACTCGTTCTTCAGAGGGTTGTTCATGCAAAAGTGCAAAATTTGCTAGTGCAAAATTTGCCCACTCCAATTGCCCCATCTGCTTGAATACCACTAATGTAAATCGAAAAATTTAGGCGTCATTCAAAATATTTTAAATTGAGTTTTTTGTGAGGAATGTGGAGGTAAAATTGTTATTATACCCTGTACGCGCAACCTAAGCTGATTGTTAGCACTGAGAACCTTTTACTTTTTTGGTAGGGAAAAATGTAAAGATTTTATTTAATGCGTATTGAATTTTGGAAGTTTATTTGCAGTTTGTGGAGAAAATTAAATTGTTCCTACTGGCAGCACTGCCTATAGTGCAATATGATTCTTGTTCGGTGTGCAGGGAATTTAGCAAATTTTTCTGAAGATTGTTTGGAAAATTAAATTGTTTCTTCTGGCAGCACTAGCTGAAACGTCGATTTATCGTGTACATCCCCAAAATTTGATGTTTTATATTTCTTTGTCTTTGTAAGGATATCGCAAAAGTTTGTGCACAATGGAGATAAAATCGATGGAACATTCAACTCTAAAGGTTCCTTATGAGATTCTCAATAAGAAATTTCGAGTCGCCCAGAAAGTCCTGGATAGAGAAGTCGACCAAGTGCATAACATCTCAAGGGAAGTGGAGAGAGCAATGCGAATCAATATGCAAATACCTACAACGTCGAATCTGTTGGAATTATACAATAAAATGGGTTGTGTTGTGAAGCGTCTTCAGATACTCAAGCGCAAGGCTGATGAAGGCATCGCTGATGAATTGAGCGCTAGTTTGGTTTGCAAACGCAAGCTAGATCACCTGAAAGCCTATGCTTTTGTAAATATGAAGCTTTATACAGCAAACAGGTGAGTGAAGTGTTCTTTGATTGTCTCTTCTTTTTTATCATAGTCATGCCTTTATGATTATTTGTGTTAATAATAATAATATGCCCTATGATAAAATATATAGCGCTAATTTTGATATATGGCATGCATCGATTGACCACTGGAAGCGTATTCGAATGGATAGAATGGTTATCGAGCATTTGCTCCGGATGGGATACTATGAAACAGCTGAGTGCCTAGCTCAGAAGTCAGATATTCGTCATTTAACGAATGTAGATGTTTTCCGTACATCTCGCGACGTGGAAAATGATTTAGAGAACCATAGTACGGCCAAGTGCATACAGTGGTGTAATGACAATAAATCGAAACTTCGGAAAATCAATTCTAATATTGATTTTAATCTGCGGGAACAAGAGTTCATCGAACTCATTCGTCGGAACTGTCGAACTGAGGCGGTCAAGTATGCGAGAAAATATTTTCCAGCATTTGATAATACTCAATTGCCTGAAATATGCAAATGTATGGCCTTGTTAGCTTATCAGCCAGACACCGAAACCGAACCCTACCGAAGTCTGTTCGATTTGAAACGTTGGGATAATCTTGTTTTGAAATTTCGTAACGAGAACTATCGCCTTTTCCAATTATCAACTCAATCTTTGCTAAGCGTTGCCATTCAGGCTGGTCTCTCGGCTTTGAAAACTCCTCAGTGTTATATGACGACAAATAAGAACATGAATTGTCCTCTGTGCCAACCGGATTTCAATAATATCGCAAAACATCTTCCGTATTCGCATTGTGTTCACAGTCGCCTAATTTGCAGAGTCACCGGTCTACCTCTGAACGAGCACAACCATCCAATGATGCTACCGAATGGCCAAATATTTGGGCAACTGGCACTGCCTGAAATCACCAAGGAAAATGGCACCGTCGTGTGTCCCATCACCAATACGAAATTTGTTAACCCTAAAATTGAGAAAGTTTTCATAATGTAAGGCTCCATCTCGTAATGTATTCAATAAAAGTATATATAGACTATCCAAATATCAAAATATCATCGGTATTGAGCATTTTTCAAGGGAATGAGTAAGTGCAAGAGTAATTATTCTGAGATACTGTGATCGTTTTTATCAAACATTTAAAAATACAAGACCGAATTTAGAGGTCATGCACAAAAGTTTTTTTTTTTACCACTTTTTGGCCCATATCTATGTATGAGTTGAAGTTTGGTATTCTAAGCTAACACCAAAATGTACTCTGAGATATGCGAAGTAATTCTTCCGAAAACACCGTTATGATAAAATGCCGCATCAGGGAGCTATACCCATTTAAAACTTAAAAACTTAAAAAAAACAGACTACAGTTTAAACAGAGCTTGAACTTTGGCAGATAAAAAGTGAAGCATATAAAAATTAAATTCAAAAGAACAGGCCTGAGGCATTTGCGTTGTCCATGTTTGTTTTGCATCTTCACTGGTGAAAATTATTTCTAAACGAGCCGCTCGCCGTCTGCGGGCAACGATAAACAAGCATTTGAAAAAAAAATCTAGCGAACATGTTTAAAATAAGAGAAGATGATTGAAATATGACCAATCTGCATCCACATATATTTTTATACCCAGCGTAAGCGGGGTATATTAGTTTTGTGCAAATCTTGTAACAGGGAGAATTAAGCTCCGGAGATATAGACATAAATATATAGAAATGATCAGGATCAAAAACTGAATCGATTTAGACATGTCCGTCTGACCGTCTGTCCGTCCGTCCATGGTCGGATCTCCTCCGAAACGGCTGAACCAATGAAGTCGAAATTTGGCACACATGTATATCGGGGTCCGAGTATGATCCTAAGTAAAAATGGGAGACATCCGCCCACTGCCACGCCCACAAATGAATTTATTGTGTTTTCAATAAAATGCTTGTAACTTGCGAACCACTCAACACATTCCATTGATATTTGGTGTGCTGGTAAACTACGAAAAGGGACATATCCTGGCAAAAAATGGACGCCGCCCTCCTCGATCCACGCCCACAAATAAGCCCAAAAATAAGGGCTTATCGTAACTTGTGAAGTAAAAGGCGTAGAAGCTTCAAATTCGCAGCATAGGTGTAGGAACAAAAATTTATGTAGCCCGCCCACTGCCACGCCCACAAATAGAGAATTTTTATAACTTCCGAAGTAAAAGGCGTAGAAGCTTCAAATTCGCATCATAGGTTAATCAAGGCGAATGAAAGGTGTAGGAAAAAATTTTATATGGCCCGCCCACTGCCACGCCCACAAATGAAGATTTTTCGAAACTTCCGAAGTAAAAGGCGTAGAAGCTTCAAATTCGCAACATAGGTTCACCAAGGCGAATGAAAGGTGTAGGGAAATAATTTATGTTGCCCTCCCACTGCCACGCCCACAAATAGAGAAGCAAAACATAGTGCGCTCATAATGTCGGGACGCTGGGTATTTCAAAGTCGGGCTTGACCGACTTTAGCTTTCTTACTTGTTATTATCTACATTTGAACTTTATAATCTTAACCCTTCGTACGGCGGAGTTGCATATCTGCAACATCATCTTTAAATCACATTAATTTATTAATAATGTGCCGGAAAGTACTTCTCTTTGTTTGATGATATTTTGCAACATGCCTTTTTTAAACTGTAATTAAGTCAACCCTGGAAATACTGACAGTACAAACATATGTTTCATTTTATCAGAGCATAACAGTGCGCGATTTTATCGACATTTCAATAAATGAATTTAAATATTAAATACGAACAAAGAAGGCCGAATTACGTTAAAAAGTAAAGGTTAGTATATTTAGAACAGATCTGAGGCCTTTGATATTCCTAAATACATCATTTAAACGAAATTTCAGTGATATTTAAATAAATTAATAAATAAATAAATTATTTTTAGCTACCATGACAACTAAATCATTGTCGCCAAGCCATATTGCTAGTATACTATATGGTTTGGATAGCGAGGATGGTCTGGATTTTTCGGCATAATTCTAGTTGCTGGCCGTTTCTGGGATTTGGTTGAAACTCGGTATGTATATGTAGAATGGCCTCCTGATTCCAAATCTGCAATCCGTTTTTGTCGGTCGCCACTAGTTTAGGAGATATCGACCTTTAAAGTTTGTATGAAAATGCAATGTAAACATTGTGAACACAGACTGACAAATGGTTGTGGTGTTGCCAGACGTTTTATTTTGAAAAATCTACCAATTGGTAGATTTAATAGGTGGATAATAAAAAAGTGGGAAAATATGAGCCATATTGTGGGAAATATTTATAAAATAATTCTCAAACTTGGGAAATAGTTTTTTTTAATTTTTTTTTTTTTTATTATTATTACTGAAAACTGTAATTGCACTTGTTTTTTGCCCCAAATTTCTTTTTCATTTTTGAGAAAAAATGAAAAATTTTTATCAAAAATCGCGCGCGCGATTTCGCCTGCGGCGCTCTCTAAATACACTTTTTTCAATTTTTGAGAAAACATGAAAAATTTTTATGAAAAATCGCGCGCGCGATTTTTCATAAAAATTTTTCGCCTGCGGCGCTTTTTTCTCCACAACACAATACACATCACTATTTCTCTAAATTCTCTTTTCCAACGTTTGGTGGCTCTGAAAAGAGCAGATTGGTGGTCCTGAAAAGGACCTTTTCATCTTCTCCTCCAGTGCTGTCGTCGTCCTCCTCACCACTGCTCTCGCCAATTTTTTAACTGTATTTTTAAGAAATAAAACCCCTAAAACAAATTATTTTCCATAATCTTTAATATATCTCAGTTTCACATTAATGCTCAAAAGCTAAAAAGCAGGTTACAATTTTTATATTTTTTTTACACGTATGGCAACAATTTGCATAAAATATTTGAATTTTGCAACACACACGAAT
Organism: Chlorops oryzae; assembly: GCA_020466095.1. Classification (NCBI taxonomy): domain Eukaryota; kingdom Metazoa; phylum Arthropoda; class Insecta; order Diptera; family Chloropidae; genus Chlorops; species Chlorops oryzae. Next base: position 76,299,403 of record CM035806.1, read on the forward strand.
TTCGAATAAGTGGCAACTACGCAAATGTCAAGATAGTGTAAAAATTAGTACGTTTTTTGGTGATTTTCAAAACGTGATATCTCCTAAACTAGAGGCGACCGACAAAAAAGGATTGCAGATTTGGAGTCAGGGAGTCATTTCCCATAGATTGGGACCAAAAAAAAGATCCCAGAAACGGCCAGCAACTAGAATTGTTCCGATTTTTCTAGCGACGACAATAATGGTGATCCAGACTTCGATATATCTGAATGCCCTGCAAACGAATCGTCAGACGAAGAGGTCTGTGAAGAAAAAGAAGAAGGTCTAAGTCAAGAGTTAGAACATTCCGACGGTAGCCGATATAGAGCAGGGAAAGAAGTAGCCGGCGATACTGGAAAGGGCGAACATCTGTTGTGGAGAAGGCGCAATCTGCAACTTACTGAACAACAGCTTGCTTTTCGGATGAATTCTTCTTTGCCTCAGGAAATAATGGAGCTATCATCTCCTTTCCAATATTTTTTATATCTTTTCCCCGAAAACATGTTTAAAACAAGTAAGAAAGCTAAAGTCGGTCAAGCCCGACTTTGAAATACCCAGCGTCCCGACATTATTAGTGCACTATGTTTTTCTTCTCTATTTGTGGGCGTGGCAGTGGGAGGGCCACATAAATTATTTCCCTACACCCTTCATTCGCCTTGGTGAACCTATGTTGCGAATTTGAAGCTTCTACGCCTTTTACTTCGGAAGTTACGAAAAATCTTCATTTGGGGGCGTGGCAGTGGGCGTGCCACATAAAATGTTTACCTACACCTTTCATTCGCCTTGGTCAACCTATGTTGCGAATTTGAAGCTTCTACGCATTTTACTTCGGAAGTTACGAAAAATCTTCATTTGTGGGCGTGGCAGTGGGCGGGCCACATAAAATTTTTACCTACAACTTTCATTCGCCTTGGTGAACCTATGTTGCGAATTCGAAGCTTCTACGCCTTTTACTTTGGAAGTTACGAAAAATCTTCATTTGTGGGCGTGGCAGTGGGCGGGCCACATAAAATTTTTACCTACACCTTTCATTCACCTTGGTGAACCTATGTTGCGAATTCGAAGCTTCTACGCCTTTTACTTCGGAAGTTACGAAATATCTTCATTTGTGGGCGTGGCAGCGGGCGGGCCAGTTAAATTTTTTCCCTACACCTTTCGTTTGCCTTGGTCAACCTATGTTACGAATTTGAAGCGTCTACGCCTATTAATTCGGAAGTTACGAAAAATCTCCATTTGTGGGCGTGGAAGTGGGCGGGCCATATAAATTTTTTTCCCATACCTTTCATTCGCCTTGGTCAACCTATGTTGCGAATTTGAACCTTCTACGCCTTTTACGTCACAAGTTACGATAAGCTCTTATTTGTGGGCTTATTTGTGGGCGTGGCTCACGGAGGGCGGCGTCCATTTTTTTCCAGGATATGTGCCTTTTTGTATTTTACCAGTACACCAAATATCAATGGAATGTGTTGAGTGGTTCGCAAGTTACAAGCATTTTACTGAAAACACATTATATTCATTTGTGGGCGTGGCAGTGGCCGGATGTCTCCCATTTTTACTTAGGATCATACTCGGATCCCGATATACCTGTGTGCTAAATTTCGACTTGATTGGTCCAGCCGTTTCGAAGGAGATCCGACCACGGATGGACGGACGGACGGACGGACAGACGGACATGTCTAAATCGATTCAGTTTTTGATCCTGATCATTTCTATATATATATGTCTATATCTCCGGAGCTTAGTTCTTCCTGTTACAGGATTCGCACAAAACTAATATACCCCGCTTACGCTGGGTATAAAAATTGTAGATGAAACCAACCTCTATATACGGCAGAAGAACTTAATTTCAACAAAATATGTTACTCTTTTAGAGATTCGCCAATTTATTGGCATACTCCTTTACATGTCTCTAGCAAAACTGCCCAGAGTTACGAAATACTGGTCAAATGATATTGGAATGCAGACTATAATTAACTCAATGCCACAAAAACGGTTCGAATTAATTCGAAGATCACTATATTTCAATAATAATGATAACAATTTACCTATTTCACATCCAAATCACGACCGATTATTCAAAATCAGACCAGTGGTAGACGAACTCAACAAAAATTTCCTTAAAATACCAATGGAGCAATACCTTTCTATTGATGAACAAATTTGTTCAACTAAAGCACGCAACTTTATGAAAAAATACAATCCGAACAAGCCGCACAAGTGGGGATACAAAATTTGGGTCCTCAGTGGCTCTTCTGGATTTTGCTACAAATTTGAGTTTAACACAGGAAAGGAAAACGTAGTTTTGCCTGATGAGCCTGATCTTGACGCATCCTCTAACTGTGTAGTAAGATTGGCTCGTGAAATTCCAAGAGGCAGAAACTACTGCTTGTTTTTTGATAACTACTTCAATTCAATCCCTCTTATGAAGTATCTGGCAAACGAAGGTATTTTGGCTTTGGGCACCATAAGGAGAAATCGCATACCTAATTGTAAGCTTCCGGATCCGAAAGATTTTAAAAAGAATACCCGTGGGACCAGTATTGAATATGTCGCTTCTGTGGGTGGAGTCGAAATATCGACAATTTGTTGGCTCGACAACAAAATTGTTTGCTTGGCTTCAAATTATGCTGGGGAACTGCCAAAAGATAGTGTTCGTCGTTATGAAAGGTCGACAAAAACCCATATCCAAGTACCACGACCATTTGCCATTTCCCAATACAACAGATACATGGGCGGCGTTGATTTGATTGACAGCATTATTGGACGATATAAAGTTGCGGTGCGGAGCAACAGATGGCAATGTCGAGTTTTTTACCATCTGCTCGACTTAACAGTAAGCAATGCCTGGCTTTTGTATAAAAGAGTTCATAAAGCTACGGCCTCTAAAGAGAAGCTTTTCGCCTCAGCGGATTTTCGACACGAAGTAGCTGAGGTTTTAATTAAATTGGGTATAGCACCGACGTCAACCTCTCGAAATTCCAAATTAGAACGCGAAATTGAGGCTAAACGAAGTCGAAGCTCTACGCAACACATTCCACCTCCAATGGTCCGGCAAGACCAAATAGGACATTGGCCAATATGGAGCAATAAACGAGCCCGTTGCAAAATTCCAAATTGTAAAGGCTACACCCAAACTGAATGTGAAAAGTGTGGAGTAGCTTTGTGCTATACTAAAAAAAATAATTATTTTAAAAATTTTCATCATTAAAATGAAAATCATTAAGGGCCGTTTGTTACTTTTTCCGTTTAAGTTCTTGTTACAATATCGTCTTGAAACGGCATAATTTTGAAACAAATTTTTCGTATACCATATCGAAAAACTTTATCGGAAACAAAAACAAACGGGCCTATGTTGCATAATATTTATATTAATCTAAATGAAAGAGATGGTATTTATTGCTTTCATCTCTAGAAGAGCCAATTTTGTAACTGATTGCAATATGCCTTTATATTTTTTATTGCTATTTTGTAAACCAAACAAAGTTTGAAAACTTTTTTGTTCAAGCTGTAGAGAGCAGTTTTTTTTATGTTGATTACCTATTTGTTGCAAAAGTGCAACACACCTTTTTAGAACGAAGTTCTTTATGAAACGATAGCGACAGGGGACCTAGTCGAGAAAAAGTGAAAAACCGCTATAAAATCCGCGTTACCTAAATTGAAGTTCGCAAAAAAGGGTATAATAACCTTTGCAAAAAGAAAGAAATATACATATATTTACGTAAAATGACTTCCTGATGCGGCCGAGATATTATACTTTTTTAGGCGACACTTATTTCCGACGATATCCCGAAAAAACAATTAATTATTAAATTCAGAAACTACACAGACCCATACAAGCATAAATGCATTCAAACAAAACAAAACAATATGTGGTGCTGCCAGACTGAACGTTTTCAGAATAACTCCGATTAGTAGGTTTTTGCAAATATATAAGGGCATTTTAGGTAGCTTATAATTTTTTTGCGCTATCAAAGTATCCGTCAATTCGTACATAATTTAAACATATTTAAAATCATCGTCTGTACTCCGGGGGCTGCGGATGTAATATCGGTGTGAAAAATATCGATACATTAAAACATCTTTATGTATGAAAATTCGCATTTTCGAGACTATCTCATTTGCGATGGAAAACCCTTTACACGTATGCTTTTTCAGTTCCAGTATATTCTGCTTATCTAACTTAGCACTTTGAGGGCTCAACGCTGTTAAAGTAAATTGAAAGGAAGTAACGAGCTCACTACTTTGAAGAAAGGAAATCAGAGCTGAAATTTCGATGACAGGTTGACAGAAATGTGTGACTTAAATGCAACCCTGTGAGTCCGATTACTTGTAATAAGCGTATGCGTTCAAGTAGCGAAAGTAAGTCAAAGTACTTATTTGTTTTTATACCCAGCGTAAGCAGGGTATATTAGGGTATCTTGTAACAGCCAGAATTACGCTCCGTAGATATAGACATATATATATATATTCTTGATCAGGATCAAAAATTGAATCGATTTAGACATGTCCGTCTGTCCGTCCGTCCGTGTCCGGATCTCCTCCGAAACGGCTGGACCAATCAAGTCTAAATGTGGCACACAGGTATATCGGGGTCCGAGTATGATCCTAACTAAAAATGGAAGACATCCGCTCACTGCCACGCCCACAAATGAATTTAATGTGTTTTCAGTAAAATGCTTGTAACTTGCGAACCACTCAACACATTTCATTGATATTTGGTGTACTGGTAAACTACGAAAAGGGACATATCCTGGAAAAAAATGGACGCCGCCCTCCGTGATCCACGCCCACAAATAAGGGCTTATCGTAACTTGTGAAGTAAAAGGCGTAGAAGCTTCAAATTCGCAACATAGGTTGACCAAGACGAATGAAAGGTGTAGGAAAAAATTTTATGAGGCCCGCCTACTGCCACGCCCACAAATGGAGATTTTTCGTAACTTCCGAAGTAAAAAGCGTAGAAGCTTCAAATTCGCAACATAAGTTGACCAAGGCGAATGAAAGGTGTAGGAAAAAATTTTATGTGGCTCGCCCACTGCCACGCCCACAAATGAAGATTTTTCGTAACTTCCGAGGTAAAAGGCGTAGAAGCTTCAAAATCGCAACATAGGTTGACAAAGGCAAATGAAAGGTGTAGGAACAAAAATTTATGTAGCCCGCCCACTGCCACGCCCACAAATAGAGAATTTTCGTAACTTCCGAAGTAAAAGGCATAGAAGCTTCAAATTCGCAACATAAGTTCACCAAGGCGAATGAAAGGTGTAGGAAAAAATTTTATTTGGCCCGCCCACTACCACGCCCAAAAATGAAGATTTTTCGTAACTTCCGAAGTAAAAGGCGTAGAAGCTTCAAATTCGCAACATCGGTTCACCAAGGCGAATGAAAGGTGTAGGGAAATAATTTATGTGGCCCTCCCACTGCCACGCCCATAAATAGAGAAGCAAAACGTAGTGCGCTCATAACGTCGGGACGCTGAGTATTTCAAAGTCGGGCTTGAACGACTTTAGCTTTCTTATTTGTTTGTTAATAAAATTAATATTTGGACGGCGTTCTTTTAAGAATTCAAGTGTTGTTAAAGACATTCTGATATGTTACTCAAAAATACAGCAAAAAATTTCGGGTAGGTGCTTTTTTCGCGTAAGTGCATAAAATTGTCTGGAAAATAATTGAATGCAGCTAAGCAGAATATACTGTATCGCATTTTCGCTTGTTAAAAACAGTTGAAAACAACAAACAGCCGTCTTGTATACATACATATATTTTTCGATTAATAAAAACAATTGGGTTTTGCGAAAAACCTTGCTGCGAATTATATTTACTAACATTTATAAATACCATAATGAACTTCGTTCTTATCTGGTGTCCTATGACACAACTCAACTTGTTTCTAACTTTTAAGCTTCCCAAATAAAAATATGAGGGAAAAAAATGACAACGACTTATTATTTAGCCATATCAAGCATAAAAATCGACTTTCGGTTTGAATCGGGAATATCGCCTTACGAAGGGTTAACTATTTTGTTTATAACCTTTACGGACGGAGTGATACAATTTAATCGAAAATTTTTAAAATAAAAAATACCTTCTAAAAATATCTTAAGTTGTTGAATTTTTTGGGACGGAATCAATATAAGGCTCTCAGTTAGATTGGAATTGATTACGCTTTGGAATGCTTAAAACTATTTATTAAATTTATTAAAAATACAATAAAAATAAGAAATATTGCCTGGACTTAGTCTCTTTCCTGTGTAATATGTTTGGGAATACGCCCAACGTCCTGTAATTATTTTCCTTCAAAAGCACAAAATAGTTCGTCTCGGAGCAGAAAATTTAACAAAAGCTTTTATGTCAATAAGGAATAAATTCTAAAGTCGATTGAAGCCCAAAATGAATAATTGGTATCACCCAACGGGAAAATACGTAATACATGACCTTTGTAAATTAATGATTCATTTATAAGTTCAAAGAAGTGGAACTATGCATTACCAGGTTATCGGAATTGTAAGGAGTAGAAGATTTTTGTTATATTTTCTACCAACAACAACCAAATTGATATGTGCTTACAGTTTCAATTACAATGGTAATGCAAGAATTTCCTAGGACATTGCTGTACAAAAATTCATTGCTAACGTAATAGGTAGTTATGTTGAATGTATAACTTTGCTTACCTTTTCCCGTTGGGATTGAATTAATCACAAAAATAAGCGTACCTACCAGAGAACTGCAAGCAGTCATGATTTTCTGACTTGCGATATACTCATAATAAATGCGCTATAAGTATGTACCACCACCGCAAAGTAACCCAGCAGTTTTTTGTAACCGATGGTAATCCAAAAAGTAATTCAAAAGGTATACTGTTTATGCATTACAGAATCGATTATTTTTAACTTGGCGATGTCTTAGCGAATGTAATGCATGACTATTTGCATTCCCAGCTGTACAAAAAGTGATCGAAAGGGCTTGATTTTGTAATGCATTACTATTTGCATTCTCAAGTAATGCAAAATATATTGAATTTACGGGTTTAAATTTTTGTCTAAAATTATACCAAAGAGTATTAATATATATAAGCGGCGCCAACGTACTCTATGGCGAATCCCATTTTTCACTCATTACCTTTTGTAATATTATGTGCTAGTGTTTTTAGTTTTAATTCGACCCTTTTTATATTTTAATTCTATTTACTTAAATATTTTTTCGGGCTTAGGATCCAAAAATTTCTATTACGAAATGTTAATTTTTAGCAATCGAAAAAAATATTTTTTCTGATGTTTTTCTGATGCTAATGTAATTTTACTTTTGATATTAAAAATTATATAATCTACAACGTCTTCTAAAATCTCTTTTAAATTTATCCTCTGCTGAAATTGGTATTTTCAGCTGTAAAAATACTCCCTTTAGGTGGGGCTAAATTAAAAATGAATTTTACAAGACTTTTTGATTTGCCTTTATATTGAAATTTGTTCAATAAATTTAAGGATTTTTGTGAATATTACCACAATATTAAAATTAAATGTAAGAGAAAAAATTGTTGAAGTCAATAGCAAAATTGAAATTTTCAAAAAACTTTTTTATGGGTCTTCAACCGACATCGTATTTGCACCATCGAATGTAAACAAGCTGAATCATTCCATTTTAAATACATACAAGCATTCTTATGCTCATACATATAGAACTTCTTTTCCCTTCCACCGTCCTTCAACGAACGAATTTTGCTCATTTCAATCAATGCTACTAAAAAAAATTTCAAAAGAATGATACAGTGTGCAAATATCGATTCTCTTCCTTTCAGTTTATGAAAAAATTTTCATGAACTATAAATTATGAATATAAAATTCGGCAAAATAGCTTTCTTAATGTCTAGAAACAAATTGATAACATTTCAATTTTTATTTTACTATAAAAATTATATCAATATTAAGTAAAATAGAACTTGTCTGAAGAAACATTTGAAATAGTCAAATATTGCACACTGTTCGGCTATTTTTTCTTCGTATGTCAAGCAGCCTTTGCCTGCGCACAAGCATAAAAAAATTTCCATCCCTTTTTTTCTCTGCGCATAAGCAAACGCACAATTCATTCATTAAATATCCATTTACGCACGTTTCTCGCACTCGCGTTGCGCATTTTTGTTTTCAATCAGCATTCGCTTTGTGATGTGAGACGAAATGGCATAGGGACAAAGTGTATCGTAATAAGGAGGCCAGCATTTTCAAAATGCTAAGAGAGCCGATAGAGTACGTTGGCGGCTCTTATATTTATTAATACTCTTTGATTATACCAAAGAGTATTAATATATAAAGAGGTGACAATGTACTCTATCGGCTCTCTTTGCATTTTGAAAATCATACCACGCATATGGCGATACACTTCGTACCCAATGCCATTTCGTCCCGTCTCATAATGCGAACAGTAATTGAAAACAGAAAAACGAAAGGCGAATGTTAGAAGCTTGCGTAAAAGGACAATTCTTGAATGAATTGTGCGTTTGCTTTCGCGCAGAGTAAAAGGGATGGAAATTTTTTTAAGCTTGTGCGCATGCAAAGGCTACTTGACGATACGAAGAAAAAATAGCCGAACACAGTGTGCAATATTTGACTATTTCAAATCTTTCATCAGACAAGTTCTATTTTACTTATTATTGATATAATTTTTATAGTAAAATAAAAAATGAAATGTTATCAAATTGTTTCTAGACATTAAGAAAGCTATTTTGCTGAATTTTATATTCATAATTTATAGTTCATGAAAATTTTTTTATAAAATGAAAGGAAGAGACTCGATATTTGCACACTGTATCATACTTTTGAAATTTTTTTTAGTAGGATTGATTGAAATGAGCAAAATTCGTTCCCGGAAGGACGGTGGAAGGGAAAAGAAGTTCTATATGTATGAGCATAACAATGCTTGTATGTATTTAAAATGGAATGATTTTGCTTGTTTACATTCGATGGTGCAAATACATTGTCCGTTGAAGACCCATAAAAAAGATTTTTGAAAATTTCAATTTTGCTATTGACTTCAACAATTTTTTCTCTTACATTTAAATTTAATATTTTGGTAATATTCAAAAAAATCCTTATATTAGTTGAAAAAATTTCAATATAAAGGCAATTCAACAAGTCTTCTAAAATTAATTTTTAATTTAGCCCCACCTTAAAGGGAGTATTTTTACAGCTGAAAATACTAATTTCAGCAGAGGAAAAATTTTAAAGAGATTTAATTGTTAATATCAAAAGTAAAATTGCATTAGCATCAGAAAAACATCAGGAAAAAAAAATTTCGATTGCTAAAATTTACATTTCGTAATAGCTATGCTTGCACCCTAGGCCCGAAAAAATATTAAAGTAATTAAAATTAAAATATTAAAAGGGTCGAATTAAAACTAAAAAAAACAAGCACATAATGTTACAAAAGGTAATCAAAGCGACCAAGCTTCGACTTTTTCGCATTTAGCGCCGCGCAAGTCACCCTACAGAACCATACGGTAGTGACTTTGAATTGGTCACGTAGAAACAGGAAAACAACATAAGAGACCGACTCGAAATTTGCAAAGGCACACAACGGCCAAATACAAACGTACGTATGTACATTGGCGCACACACAAACTCATATATGCGCATAAGTAAGGCACGCAATCGAAAGAATAACAGCACAGCGGCTGAACTGCCGAAAAACTATAAGGAATGAAAACCGGTTCTCAATGCGTAAAGGCGAGAAGTCCGATTTTCGTTTTTGTCTTGATCCATTAACCCAGCCGGAAATGTCCCGGTGAATCAATGATTTCAGCATGACATAGAGCCGTGACTGCTCCTGATTATACACCAACTTTCTAATGAAATTTACACACAAACGGCTTGGCCGTCATCAGAGTATAAGTCACGAATTAGTCATCGACAGTGGAGTAGATCTACTCCGTCGTATCGATACCTTTATCGATGACAATGCCATTGGAGTTGCGATGAACAATATTACCTCTCGATGACATTGCCATTGCAATTGAAAAGTACTCAAATTTTCCCCATGATATTCTTGGTAAAAAAATTAATGAATTGGTCATTTATGAGAAAATTTCTGGCTGGGAATGAATTCTTACGTTTCGAGTGTCCAAAGAGTATTTAATATATCAATTTGAATTTTTCAGTGGCCGAAAATTGCAAAGGCCAAATACAAACGTACGTATGTAGATTGGCGCACACACAAACTCATATATGCGCATAAGCGCGGCACGCAATCGAAAGAATAACAGAACAATCGCGCGACTGCCGAAAAACTATGAATGAAAACCGTTTCTCAATGCGTAAAGGCGAGAAGTCAGATTTTCGTTTTTGTTTTGATCCTTTCTATCAATTCCTACATTTCGAGTGTCTTTCTTTCCTCGATTTCATGCTTTGTGAGCGTTTCATTTGCCAAAGCATAGTGTATCCTCATCTACGTGGTATCATCGAGAACGAGTGAAAAATGGGATTTGCCATAGAGTACGTTGGCGTCTCTTATATATATTAATACTCTTTGATTATACTTACAAATTTTTTTTACTAAGAATACCCAGTTGACCAAAACATTCGCTTGCGATTCGAAAGCGAACGTTAACGCGAACTTTAAGCGAACAAAACGTTCGCTTTCGAATTCGAGAATAGTTCGCTGGCACACCAGAGAACGGCACGAGTACACCGCAACCATAAGTACACCGCATACATACTCTATTTTGTGTAGATCCGAGTGCCTCATCCATTCTAAGAACAATTTTGCGGTGTTGATTATACTCGTCGCTCATTTGCTCAGAGCTTCATGTGTTCATAACAAGCTCAGTACTTCTCGCTCTCTACATATTTCTACTGTATAAAAGCAATGAGCGCAAAAAACAGTGTCAGTAAATATTGAGAGCAAAATGAGCCGAATTTAAAAAAATGTGCGTTTTCGCACTCAAGCTGCTATACGATATGTCATTCTGCGCTTTGTCTACTCGAGTAATGCTAGCGCGTAATACGTACATAACTTCGATTCGCGCTCGTTTGTGTTGATCTATGTATGTATATAAACTCCGCTGATGTTTAGCGTTGAGTGCAATGGGAAATACGAACGCAAAAAGAAAATGCAAACATCCCAGTAGAAAATGTCAGACTTAAACCCTATTTAACTTTAATCAGCTAATGAGATTCAAGCAAGACGAGATCAAAATGGAAATGACAATCGGGCATGACTTTTTCGTTCCACCTGGCTGACACTGTCATGCGTAGCATTTCACCGAGGCGTCCGCTCTGAAGGACACGCGGACTTGTTCACCGCCGACATAATATTCTGCTGGGATGTTTTGCCAAAAGTAAGGGGACAGTTTCACAATAATTGCGACCGAGCATTGTGTCCATGCAAGCGGCCGGCTTCTTGAACATAGTTATCATTCTTTGCTATTTACTATACTTCACTCATCGTCATTTCGCGCAGATCAGTATGTGTCATTGTATATTCTTATACATATTTTATTTATCTTGCTGGCGCGAAATACGAATACGATTGCTGAAAGTGAAAATAAAAATTTACGAAGCAAAGTAAAGCAGACACCGCGAACGCATATTCTGAGAATGCTAGAAGCTCAAACGCAGCAATAGCCGAATTGAGATGGGTATGGTTAATACTCATGCAAAATAAAATGCGGTGGCGATTACACCGCAAACGCTTTTAAGTCGAGTATACTTAGAGTCATAAAAATAGGGGCTCGCGCAGTTCTCTGTGGCACACACTTTGTCGCTCAGTTATTGGCAGCAAATTGTTCGTTTACGAATTCGCGCTGACTTTCGCTTTCGATTCGCTTTCGGATAATTTTGCGAAAGTTGGGCGGGTTTCCTATAGGCAAAATGAGTTTACTACATTTAAGTTTTGATTTATTAGAACGAAGTTCTTTATGAAACGATAGCGACAGGGGACCTAGTCGAGAAAAAGTGAAAAACCGCTATAAAATCCGCGTTACCTAAATTGAAGTTCGCAAAAAAGGGTATAATAACCTTTGCAAAAAGAAAGAAATATACATATATTTACGTAAAATGACTTCCTGATGCGGCCGAGATATTATACTTTTTTAGGCGACACTTATTTCCGACGATATCCCGAAAAAACAATTAATTATTAAATTCAGAAACTACACAGACACATACAAGCATAAATGCATTCAAACAAAACAAAACAATATGTGGTGCTGCCAGACTGAACGTTTTCAGAATAACTCCGATTAGTAGGTTTTTGCAAATATATTAGGTGTAGTAAAAAGAAATCCATTATTTTTGCATTAAATTGAGGGCTTTATTTAAGATAGTTAGAATGACCCGATTTAGGTCAAATATGCGCCGTTTTGTTCGATAACTTGTTGCCATTTTAAAGGTTATTTCATTATGCCTCTCTCATAGAAGCCATCGTTCCTATTAGCAAAAAATTGAGACAGTCGAATTTCAGAAGCCTCTCTTGAAGCGAATGTTTCACCAGCAAAATTGTTCGCCATGGACAGGAACAGATGGTAATCACTTGGTGCCAGGTCCGGACTATAAGGTGGATGCAGAAGAACCTCCCAACCAAACTCCCGCGGCTTCTGGCGAGTCACTATCGATGTGTGTGGCCTGGCGTTGTCCTGATGGAACACAATTCCTCTCCTATTGGCCAAAGCTGGCCGCTTATGGGCGATTGCTTCCTTCAGACGGTCCGATTGTTGACAGTAGAGTTCCGAGTTAAGAGTTTTGCCGTATGGGAGCAGCTCATAGTAGATAATTCCCTGCCAATCACACTAAACACACAGCAAAACCTTCCTGGCCGTCAATCCTGGCTTGGCCACCGTTTTCGCCGGTTCACCGTTTCCGCCGGTTCACCGTGTTTCGACCACGACCGTTTTCGCTTGACGTTGTCGTAAGTGACCCACTTTTCATCACCAGTCACCAACCGCTTCAGAAATGGGTCGATTTTGTTGCGGTTCAGCAGCGATTCGCAGATGGAAATTCGGTCTATGAGGTTTTTTTGCGTTAACTCGTGTGGCACCCATACATCGAGCTTCTTTGTGTATCCAGCCTTATTCAAATGGTTCCAAACGGTTTTTTGTGCAATCTTTAGCTCTTTTGCAATCGAAACAGTGCTAACATGACGGTCGGACTCGATAATTTCCATGATTTTATGGACATTTTCGACAATTGGCCTTCCAGTGCGTGGTGCATCCTTGACATCGAAGTTACCGGAACGGAATCGACGAAACCAAAATTGCGCATGATTGGCTGTTACAGTATCAGGTCCATAAACGCTATTCACATTTTCAGCCGCCTGGCTTGCGTTTTCTCCCTTATCGAAGAAAAACTGTAAAATGTAGCGAATTTTCTCTTTGCTGATGTCCACCTTTGACAAGCTCTCAAACAAAACTGAATCAATCAATCAAAAAAGTGTCAAAAAAGCTTTTTTAGTAGGAACTGTCATCTTTCTAATGCCCCCTAGCGGAACACGATCGGACTTATACAACGCGAGATGCAGATAAATAACGCCATCTATTGGAAAAATAATGGATTTCTTTTTACTACACCTAATATAAGGGCATTTTAGGTAGCTTATAATTTTTTTGCGCTATCAAAGTATCCGTCAATTCGTACATAATTTAAACATATTTAAAATCATCGTCTGTACTCCGGGGGCTGCGGATGTAATATCAGTGTGAAAAATATCGATACATTAAAACATCTTTATGTATGAAAATTCGCATTTTCGAGACTATCTCATTTGCGATGGAAAACCCTTTACACGTATGCTTTTTCAGTTCCAGTATATTCTGCTTATCTAACTTAGCACTTTGAGGGCTCAACGCTGTTAAAGTAAATTGAAAGGAAGTAACGAGCTCACTACTTTGAAGAAAGGAAATCAGAGCTGAAATTTCGATGACAGGTTGACAGAAATGTGTGACTTAAATGCAACCCTGTGAGTCCGATTACTTGTAATAAGCGTATGCGTTCAAGTAGCGAAAGTAAGTCAAAGTACTTATTTGTTTTTATACCCAGCGTAAGCAGGGTATATTAGGGTATCTTGTAACAGCCAGAATTACGCTCCGTAGATATAGACATATATATATATATTCTTGATCAGGATCAAAAATTGAATCGATTTAGACATGTCCGTCTGTCCGTCCGTCCGTGTCCGGATCTCCTCCGAAACGGCTGGACCAATCAAGTCTAAATGTGGCACACAGGTATATCGGGGTCCGAGTATGATCCTAACTAAAAATGGAAGACATCCGCTCACTGCCACGCCCACAAATGAATTTAATGTGTTTTCAGTAAAATGCTTGTAACTTGCAAACCACTCAACACATTTCATTGATATTTGGTGTACTGGTAAACTACGAAAAGGGACATATCCTGGAAAAAAATGGACGCCGCCCTCCGTGATCCACGCCCACAAATAAGGGCTTATCGTAACTTGTGAAGTAAAAGGCGTAGAAGCTTCAAATTCGCAACATAGGTTGACCAAGACGAATGAAAGGTGTAGGAAAAAATTTTATGAGGCCCGCCTACTGCCACGCCCACAAATGGAGATTTTTCGTAACTTCCGAAGTAAAAAGCGTAGAAGCTTCAAATTCGCAACATAAGTTGACCAAGGCGAATGAAAGGTGTAGGAAAAAATTTTATGTGGCTCGCCCACTGCCACGCCCACAAATGAAGATTTTTCGTAACTTCCGAGGTAAAAGGCGTAGAAGCTTCAAAATCGCAACATAGGTTGACAAAGGCAAATGAAAGGTGTAGGAACAAAAATTTATGTAGCCCGCCCACTGCCACGCCCACAAATAGAGAATTTTCGTAACTTCCGAAGTAAAAGGCATAGAAGCTTCAAATTCGCAACATAAGTTCACCAAGGCGAATGAAAGGTGTAGGAAAAAATTTTATTTGGCCCGCCCACTACCACGCCCACAAATGAAGATTTTTCGTAACTTCCGAAGTAAAAGGCGTAGAAGCTTCAAATTCGCAACATCGGTTCACCAAGGCGAATGAAAGGTGTAGGGAAATAATTTATGTGGCCCTCCCACTGCCACGCCCATAAATAGAGAAGCAAAACGTAGTGCGCTCATAACGTCGGGACGCTGGGTATTTCAAAGTCGGGCTTGAACGACTTTAGCTTTCTTATTTGTTTGTTAATAAAATTAATATTTGGACGGCGTTCTTTTAAGAATTCAAGTGTTGTTAAAGACATTCTGATATGTTACTCAAAAATACAGCAAAAAATTTCGGGTAGGTGCTTTTTTCGCGTAAGTGCATAAAATTGTCTGGAAAATAATTGAATGCAGCTAAGCAGAATATACTGTATCGCATTTTCGCTTGTTAAAAACAGTTGAAAACAACAAACAGCCGTCTTGTATACATATATTTTTCGATTAATAAAAACAATTGAGTTTTGCGAAAAACCTTGCTGCGAATTATATTTACTAACATTTATAAATACCATAATGAACTTCGTTCTTATCTGGTGTCCTATGACACAACTCAACTTGTTTTTTATTTTATTGAAACTTTATGAAGGACCAAGTGCCTTATTACATAGAGATGCTCATTTTTATATTTGTAAAAAGCTTATAAATTATAAGTTATAGATTATGAATCACATCCTGAGTATCACTGCAAAATAAAATAAGTGCTCATTTCCTTAGACTTCTTTCCATACTGACGCGCACATTTTGCAAATTTCTAAACATCGGTTTTTTCGAACACTTTTCAATCGGGTAGAGGCACAAACATGAGAGAGAGAGCATGAAAAACTACATGAATACAGAAAATGGCACAACAAATGAGAGAGAGAGAGAGAGAGAGAGAGAGATTGAAGTTCACTGTTTCTTCGCCCGAGCGAACGTTGGGCGGCTAAAAGTAAAAAACGAGGTTCGCGTTTCCTTCGCCTGCGCGAAGATTTGGTGAATTTGTGTAAAATTGACGTTCGCTTTTGTTTCGCCTAAGCGAACCTTCGCCCGTACGCGAATCTCTGGTCAAGTGGGTATGGTCTTTCTGTATGTGTGTTGAGAGGTCAATCATTTACCAACAACTGTAGAAAAAATCATAACATAATGACCACCCGTTTAGATGATATGGTTACTTTTGTAAAAAATTACAAAAAAATCGTTCAATTTTTCGGCTCATTTGAATAGGTTCATCAGAAATAAAAATAAAATAAATATTTAAATATCAAATTTTTTTATGATTTTTTATTTTAATATTGTTAATTGAACATATTTTAAAGCACTACTAGTGCGTGGATCCTCCATGTTTTGAAATTGTTTCAAATACTCGGTGTGGAATAGATTCGTATAACTTTTGCAGAAAGTTAAGCGAAATTTCTGCCCAAGCTTTTTGAATACCTTCTTTGAGGAATTCCGTGGTTTCATATTGCTTTCCCGAGTCATAAACTTTTCGTGCAAATAAGCCCCAAACGTTTTCTATGATGTTGAGGTCTGGAGACTATGGAGGCCAGTTTATTAACTGGACACCTTGGCTCTTAATCCACTCCTTGACAACTTTAGCAGTATGAATGGGTGCATTATCATGCTGGAATCTCCAAGACAATGGTCCAAAAATTTCAGAAATGTTAAGAAAAGCATTTTGAATCACATTTTTATAGCTAATTCCGTTCTAGAAGTAAGAAAATGTAGTTCGATAGTTCCATAATAGGAAATGGCACCCCACACCGTTACACTGCGACTCAGGTATTGCTCTTCCTTACGCAAGTCATGGAATTAATAGTTATGCCCATCTGGTCCTTCCAGATTGAATTTTTTTTCGTCGGAAAATACAACGTTTTTCCATTGGTTATCCCAAGACATGTGTTGTCGATAAAAATGCATCCGTGCTTCCTTACGAGCCACGTTAAGTGGTGTTTTTTTTTTTAAGTTTGAGCCTCTTTAAATGTTTAGCAGCCTGTATGACGCGTTTAACGGTTGCTAAGCTAGCTTTAACACGCGTAATTTCTTTAATTTTTGCAGCACTGTGATGAGAATTCGACGCCTTCCTTAGGATAAGTCTTCTTTCAGCGGCAGTTGCAGCTTTATGAGTTCTTCCTTTCATGTTTTTTCCATAATTAGACTCATTCTTTAAAATCCTGCTTACTACATTTTGGCTTCGTCCAATTATTGCGGCAATATTTGCGTGAATTAAACCACTTTCCTTATAAGCTTGGATTTTGCCTTTTTCTGCTTCAGTCAAGACTTTTCCGCATCCCATTTTTGTTTTTTTCATAAATTGTCAAAGTGTTGTAACAAAATTTTGATAAATGTTAACGGTCTTTAAGCGCCCCTCACACTAAATTAAAAATAACGCTAATGAACCTATTCAAATGAGCCGAAAAATTGAACGATTTTTTTGTAATTTTTTACAAAAGTAACCATATCATCTAAACGGGTGGTCATTATGTTATGATTTTTTCTACAGTTGTTGGTAAATGATTGACCTCTTAATACACATACAGAAAGACCATATAATTGAAACACATCTTGAACGAGACATGCTTATACATGAAAAATATTTCAAACCTATTCAAATGAGCGGGAGTGTATACAAAAATGGTTTCGCACTGCAAATATTCGGCTACACATTACCTTTTCGATACCTCTCCATGCAAATTTGTTCAATTTACTTTGCATTCCTATTTCATCGATGAAAAAATGCATTACTTTGGTAATGCACTTCCTAAATAACTGCTGGGAAGCTATAGTTGGTCCGAGTACGCGCTCAATAGTGCAGTGTCAACCTCTAGCAATAAAGTCTAATGACTCAGTATTCATCCTCAATAAGTTCTTTGTAAGAGTTTCCAAAGACGTGACGTCTTTGAAAATCTCTGAAAGGTCTTTATAAACAGGAATATAGAGGTATACTCTCACAAAGCTCTTTAAAATGTCTTTTGAAGAGTTTTCTAAATATGAATGTATTACCTCTTTGAAATACCAATGTGAGAGTTTCCGAAGAGTTAAAAAAAAACATCAGGAATCGGTCTTCGGACACTGTTCAAAGAGTTTGTTGAGAGCTTTCTAAGACATCCGATTTTTGAAGTATTCTAAAGACGTTTGAAAGAGTTTTTTAAGAGAAGATGTTTTTAAAAGTTTTTATTATACTTTTCAGAGAGTTTTCAAAGACATTAAGTTTTCCGAAGACCTAAAGATTCAAAGAGTTTTATGTAGTGTCCGACCGAAGGTGGATTTTTAGTCGAAGCCGAACAATCGGCAGAGTTGAAGACTTCGGCCGAAGCCGAATGCAAAAAATTTTTTGAGTAAAGAAACAAAATCAGTCTTTATTCATTTGACAAGCACAAAACAACCGCTCAAATTTTCTCTAAATTCTTTTGCTTTAGTCGCCCATAAAGTGAGAATTTACGGCAATAATTCACTAGTGTAAAAGGTCTCAATGAAGCAATTGAAAATCTATCGTGACTTTTTACTTCCATTAAAATGCAAAAATATTCGCCTAAATTATTCGGCTTTTTCCAGCCGAGGTCGAAAATTAAGAATTGGCCGATCATGCCGAATACCAAAGCCGAACCTTCGGTCGGACACTAATAACTACATATTAGTGGTACTCATGCAGCTTCGCAAATTGTGGGAAATAAGAAATTTGTCACACAACTGTCAAAATTTACATGAAAATTTACGATGGGAAAAGTTGCGAAGGCATTTGCGAAGCTGCATGAGTACCACTAATATCTTTCTCATTTATGCGTATTACTTCAATACAACAATGAACGAAAGATTTTCTATCAAGTATATCTTATGAAATGAATAATAAAAAAAATATTCAAATGATTAAAAAATATTTTGCGATTCATAAAACCTTAAAGTATATGCAAAAAAAAAATTTTTTTCGTATAGAAATAACAGATACAGAAGGTATTTTCAATCCACCATTCGAAAGACATGGCGGAACGTAAAATCGGGCCACAAAGTCGAATTTCTTTCATTTCCTAACCTAATAGGGAAAAATGAATTTCAACTCTCGACCTATAAGTCGCATTTTCCTAATTAACTATTTTTGCCTTCAAAGTTAAGGAATTTATTACTTATTTTTGCTCTAATAAGGCATTTAAACTTATTAGGGCATTCTGCGGGCATTTCGACCTAATTAGTCATTTTGCCTTTAAATGGCCCTAATCAGTGTCCACTTATTATACCCAGCGTAAGCGGGGTATATTAGTTTTGTGCGAATCTTGTAACAGGGAGAACTAAGCTCCAGAGATATAGACATATATATATAGAAATGATCAGGATCAAAAACTGAATCGATTTAGACATGTCCGTCCGTCCGTCCGTGGTCGGATCTCCTCCGAAACGGCTGAACCAATGAAGTCGAAATTTGGCACACATGTAAATCGGGGTCCGAGTATGATCCTAAGTAAAAATGGGAGACATCCGCCCACTGCCACGCCTACAAATGAATATAATGTGTTTTCAGTAAAATGCTTGTAACTTGCGAACCACTCAACACATTCCATTGATATTTGGTGTACTGGTAAACTACGAAAAGGGACATATCCTGGAAAAAAATGGACGCCGCCCTCCCTGAGCCACGCCCACAAATAAGCCCACAAATAAGGGCTTATCGTAACTTGTGAAGTAAAAGGCGTAGAAGGTTCAAATTCGCAGCATAGGTTGACCAAGGCAAACGAAAGGTGTAGGGAAAAAATTTAACTGGCCCGCCCGCTGCCACGCCCACAAATGAAGATTTTTCCTAACTTCCGAAGTAAAAGGCGTAGAAGCTTCAAATTCGCAACATAGGTTCACCAAGGCAAATGAAAGGTGTAGGTAAAAATTTTATGTGGACCGCCCACTGCCACGCCCACAAATGAAGATTTTTCGTAACTTCCGAAGTAAAAGGCGTAGAAGCTTCAAATTCGCAACATAGGTTCACCAAGGCGAATGAAGGGTGTAGGGAAATAATTTATGTGGCTGCCACGTCCACAAATAGAGAAGAAAAACATAGTGCACTCATAATGTCGGGACGCTGGGTATTTCAAAGTCGGGCTTGACCGACTTTAGCTTTCTTACTTGTTTTTTTTTTAATGCGGTAGAATTCTTAAAAAATGTAAGTAGATTTCAGCAAAATGCGGTAGATTTTTTATCGAAAGAAATTATTTATTTTAATACTGTATAACAATAATATATTAAAAACTAAAAAGCAATACAAACATTTTCTTGTTTTCAAAAAATCAAACAAAACTAAAATCTCTTCTATCCGAAGCATTAACGGCGCTCAAGGTTGAGGTTCTGGTAAATTAATTATAAAAATGACGCACACTTATAAACCAATGTTGATATTAATTTACCTTTTTATGAACTTGTTATACCTTTTCCGAAGGAAAGGGTATATTAAGGGCCAATATTACCAAGCATATTTAAAAATTTTTTTAAATAAAAATCCGCTTTTGGTTTTTACCATTCCAATTTTTAAAAATATTTTAAATCACCTTGGCACTGCGTTTAAATATGACATCAAATTTGAGCTCGATTTTCAAAAACCAGCTGTTTGGAAAAATTCAAAGAAATAATTTTCAAAAAAATGCAGTTTTCGAAATACCACAATACGATAGACAGGACTAAAAGCTTTGGCGTCACAGCGCAGCAATTAGGAGTACGAAACAATCGTTAGAATGGCTCTTTATAGAATCTCTTTTAAAAATAACGATCTAATCAGCTGTCAACTGTACTCACAGCCCTGAAATTAGACGGTGCTGCCGTATATTTCAATGCTTAAAAAAATACGATATTGAAAATGAAATTTATTTAAAAAAAATTTTAATTTTAATTTTAAAATTTTTTAAATATGCTTGGTAATATTGGCCCTAAGTTTGGCTCGGAGTATGTAACATACCAAAGGAGCCGCGATAGATATAGACATATATATATATTCTTGATCAGGGTGACAAGAGGAGTCGATCTAGCCATGTCTGTCTGTCTGTCTGTCTGTCTGTCGGTCACACTTTAGTTTTTCGTAATTTACTCCTAAGCCATGAAAGATATCATATTGAAATTCGGCATGGACTTGAACCAGGTAAATGTCCGAAAAACTGCATAAAAATTGTTTTCGTAGTCCCTTCTTGGGTCGTAGGAAGTGGTTCAGAAGTTTCAAAAATCACGATTTTTAACGTTTTTCGTGGATAACTTTTTTACTTTACATCCCAGCTTATTGAAATTTGGTGTGTGTACCTATAGCTACCATGTAGACTTAAGCTTTAGCTGAAAAAAAATTGCGACATCGCTATAACTATGGTCATCATCCTACACATTAGAAAAAAACACTCTTTCTCTTATTCTCATATCTGTATACAAAAAAAATTTTTTTTTGCTTCTTCTGATTGTGTATTTTGCCGCCAAATAAAGTCGTCACATAAGGTTAAAATTTGACCATGACCACCATTCGCGAAATTCGCGAAAATTTGATTTTCACTATTTTGAATTGAGGATCTTGCAGCTAGACAAAATGGCCTCTATCGGTTAAAATTTGACCATGACCACAATTCGCGAAATTCGCAAAAAAAAATTTTTCACTATTTTAAATTGAGTATTCCGCAGCTAAACAAAATGTCCTCTAAGGGTTAAAATTTTATCAAGACCACCATTCGCGAAATTCGCAAAAATTTGATTTGCACTATTTTGAATTGAGTATTTAGCTGCTAGACAAAATGTCCTCTAACGGTTAAAATTTGACCATGACCACCATCCGCGAAATTCGCGAAAAATTGATTTTCACTATTTTGAATTGAGTATTTCGCAGCTAAACAAAATGTCCTCTAAGGGTTAAAATTTTATCAAGACCATCATTCGCAAAAATTTGATTTTCACTATTTTGAATTAAGTATTTTGCTGCTAGACAAAATGTCCTCTAACGGTTAAAACTAGATCAAGACAACCATTCGCGAAATTCGCAAAAATTTGATTTTCACTATTTTGAATTGAGTATTTCGCTGCTAGACAAAATGTCCTCTAACGGTTAAAATTGGACCATGACCACCATTCGCGAAATTCGCAAAAATTTGATTTTCACTATTTTGAATTGAGTATTTCGCAGCTAAACAAAATGTCCTCTAAGGGTTAAAATTTGATCAAGACCACCATTCGCGAAATTCGCAAAAATTTGATTTACACTATTTTGAATTGAGTATTTCGCAGCTAGACATAATGTCCTCTAACGGTTAAAATTTGACCATGACCACCATTCGCGAAAATTTTGTGCTTAATAATAATCTCGAGTTTATGAAGCTAAATCGAAGTACAGATAAGGTATAAATAGATATCCAAGCTAGAACAACGAAAACGGCAGCAATTTTGGTTAAGGTAATGTTTTAACATATTTTCGGCTGAGGAAAAGGTATGTGTGCAATCGGCTTAGCCGAAGTAAACTTCTTTACTGGTTTTAAAATAGTTTCGCCGCCGAAAAGAACTCGCTTCAAAAGTTTCAATTCAAAAAAAATTAAATAACGTTACGCTGCCGCTGTTATTTTTTTAAACTCCATTTGATGGCAGATAAGAACGCTGCCAGACTTGACTATTCGTATTTTAAGCTTGAGGTACAATAGGTGCGACAGAACGACACGACGAAACGATTTGTCGGATCCGATTTGTCGTGTTGCAAGCCAATGTACAATAGCAGGGAAAATCGCATCGTTTGAAATCATATGTTACTTGCAAACGACAAAAAACTTTGACAATAATATTTCAAACCTTACGATAAAGAAAAAAAAATTGGAAAATGAGAGCATTAAAGGCGCACCGAATTTTGTTGTATGCAACGGCAGCATATTTAGGCCATCGAAAATACATTGAGACAAAAAAGCGCTCGCGAAAGTGGTGGGTTCGACCAATGTTCAGATGTCGGGATCAATTGGGATTTTACGCTACAACATTTATTGGAATGAAAAGAGACGATCCTGAAATGTTTTGTAAGGCCACTCGAATGAATGCTCAGCAATTTGACACGCTGTTAGGAGTCTTGAGATTGCGTTTGACTAAATTATCACTGCGTAAGCCAATTCCTGCAGAGTGTCGTCTGGCTTTAACATTGATGTAAGTACTTGAACAATTCAACGTCAGTTATGGGTACAAATCATTTCGATTTAATTTTTCAGATATTTGGCACATGGAGGAGCACGGTATACGTATGCTCTAAAATTTAAAATGTCTACTTCAAGCGTAGGAAATATAATCCGGGAACCTTGCGAAGCGATTTGGGAAGAATTGAGCGCAGTTTATTTATCTCCTCCGAGCTGCAGCGAATGGATGGATTTTGCCATGAAATTCGAACCAAAGTGGAACTTTCCACATTGCTTAGGTGCCATCGATGGAAAGCACGTGACGATCGTATGTCCTCCGAAAGGAGCATCGAAATATTTTAATTATAAGGGACGACACAGCATTGTTCTCCTTGCGATTTGTGACGCTGACTATTGTTTCACAATGGTAGATGTGGGAGCGTACGGAAGCCAGAGTGATGGCGGGATTTTGGCCAATACTGCATTTTGGAAAATCTTGTCCCATAATATGCTGCTCATTCCTGGTCCATCTCCTTTGCCGAACTCAAATTAAGTTTTCCCAAATTTCTTTATAGGAGATAGCGCGTTCCCCCTTCAGGAAAACTTAATGCGTCCATATGCTGGTAAAGTTATCAACATTATTTATATTGAACGTAAGGATTTTAATTTATGTACAATGTAGGAAACAATTTGACTCCCGAAGAAGAAATTTTCAACAGAAGACTTTCGCATGCACGAGTTACGATCGAAAATAATATTTAAACATTAAACTTACCATTTTAATGTAGTTTTCTTGCTATTTCCTGCCATACTTGGTCCTTCCAATCGCTTTTTTTATAGTGCGGATGGCCCTTGTCATAAAGCATAGGCTTTTCGCGCACCAAATCTATTAATAATTGGAATTTTTCCTCGCTGAGCTTATTCATTTTACTACTTCTATTTACCTTTCAAAACAGATGTTTCAGCCACCTGCCCTGTTTTCAACCACCCGTGCTTTCAGAATGTCAAATCGTGTCGGAGCGACAAAAATTCAATTTTTCGAATATTTGTCGCATCGTGCTGTCGTATCCGAGAGCATTGTACATTGTTCCATAGGTTTGCGTGTATTGATATTACGTTTGACAGTTCACGATGTTAGGATATAGGGTGCAAAGCGCTCAGACTAGTGTCGAGCGTATAGCCGCGCCCTTATTCCTACTCTCAAATACAGGATGCAAAGCGCTCAACCGGAGTCGAGCGTATAATCGCACCTATATTATCCCTTTACGAAATGAAAGAACAAGGATCAAAGTTTGTCCTTTAATTTTATTGGATAAAATCCTTCTTATATGGCAAAAGCTTACACTTTGAAGTTAATCTCTAATCGCCGTGGCCGCTGGGTGGGTACGCACGTCAGAGTTGAGACATCAAAAACAGTCTGCCTTTCCAGTGGACGCTGCTCCGTTTTTATACTGAAATAGTGCTGATCTTGCACTTCCCATAATCCGCATTGTGCTGATCTTGCACTTCCCATAATCCGCGATCTTTGTTTATTTTACCAGACAATGTACCGCCCATGTCGTCGTCGTACTTGCCCTGGATCTGCTTTGAGCACGTACAATCCTCTGCATCCAGCTTCTTCAGATGCTGCATTACTTTTTGATTTACTGGCTCGTGCCCCTCCTCATGTCACCTGCCCGTCTGCGTCTGCGTCTATCGTGGTCGTCGCTCAAAAACCTTTCAGCTCCCGTTATTTGTTTATTTGTTTTGAATATTATTGTCGCCCAAATGGTTTTATGTTTCGCAGCTGTGGTCTTTTGCATAGCGGTTGTAGATATGCATTGATTCATGAAGAGAAGAACAGAAAGTCGGGATAGGGATTGTTTGTGCGGTTGTGACTCACAACATCCCTCCCCTCTTTGGAGAAAAGCGCTACCTTAGCGATGTTCAGAATCTTTAGTCTGGATAAGTCTGCTGGTATAGTGTCATTTGTGTTGTACTCTGCAACTAATGTTGTTGTTGGTTTAAAATTTCTTCTAATGATTTTTATTTTATTCCAAGTCGAAAAAATGTGTCGAAACTCATGCTGCCGCTGTTGCTTTGTTGTTTATTGCAAGACGAAACAAACTCATGTTGTTGCTGTTGCTTTGTCGGCAAACCGTTGTTGTTAAAATTTGTTTATTTATTTATTTTTTTTTTTTTTCTCTGCTGGTGCAAGTGATTCGGCCTTGAACTTGAAGACACAGACGACCAACGTTGGAAAGCTTGCTTCTGGATGTTTATATTGTTCTGGGAGGTAATTTTGGCTCCCCACTCTCCCCCTCTTAATGTTGATGTGCGTTCTTGTCGAAAGTGTTCACTTTTTTGGTCATTTTGATCCAGGGCAGATTTGATGTTATCATGTGATAGATTTATTGCTGTTGATGTGTTGGAGTGGTGGCCACGGCGTTTACAATTTATTTCAATTACATAGATTATATTTCTTAAACAAAAACCTTCATTTGGTTTGGCTTAGTCTAAAAACTCTTATTAATATTTAAGTTTTTAATTGTAGACAAATGAATATTTCGATTTCGCTTAGTTTTACAAAAAGATTGAAATTTATTAATTTTGTGGTATTAAGATTTCTCTTTTTCTTTTCCCCTTTTTTATTGTGTATATATATATATACCTATATATATATATATATATATATATATATATATTTTTTTTTTTTTTTTTTTTTTTTTTTTTTTTTTTTTTTTTTGCAAATTCGACGTGGCTTAGTTCCATAATAAGAATTAGGTAGGTAGGTTGAAGTGGCTGCCACTTAGGCCGTTAATCGGCCCATTGTGATACCACGGAGGTTTTCTTGTGTTTGTGTGAGTGTATGTCTTTTTATGTAGTGTGCCCCTAACATGCGATTTTTGAAAAACCAGTGCAAGGCTTGGAACATTACACTCCGTTTCGCCTATGCCGGGAATCGAACCTCGGACCCTGGGATCAAGAGCATAGCACGCATCCCCTACGCTATCCCAGAGCCACATAATAAGAATTAGTATCATTTAAAATAATTTTTGTTAAAAAGTTAGAAAAATTTGTTTTTTTTTTTTTTTTTTTTCAAATTCTAAATAAGTTTTTAATATGCAAGAAAAATTGGAATATTTGAGAAAAATATTTTATACGTTATTAGTTCCAAATCCAGGGTTTATTAACCCTCTAACCTTTCACACGGCCTCCAGGCATAACTCACAAAAGTCACTTTTTGAACACATAGGTAAAGGTATATGATATCAATATAAGTATAATAGTGTTGCTAGTACATTTGATGACATTTTCTCTTGAGACATCATATGCAAATGACGTCCAGTTTGGCGCCTATAGCCATTAGTGTGTGAGCATCCGTCAAATCAACACCGCATTTTCTAAAAAAAAATTTGTGCTTTTCAACACAATATATCTTTTCAACCAAACAAGTTGTTACCGTTTGATAATTTTTTTTCATAAAGTTAAGTTATCCAACTTTAATTTCATATATGATTTGATTCGAAAAAAAATTGTTTTGTGGGAGTTTCTTGGAAAAATTGAATTTATGCCTCAAGGCATAATTGTGGGTTTACGTGATATTTTTTCCCCTTGATGCAGTTTGATGAAATTGATGCAGTTGCCGCAATTTCGTGAACAAATTGCTGCTGTGCCTCATCAAATATAATTCGCACACTGTTGACCGACGAAGAACTTCACGTGACCCATCATCACCTTCAACTTCACGACCATCAACTCCGGTACTTGGTCATGTTGTTCCTGTTGGTCATCGAGCCATTCATCCAGTCGCTGATGTGCGCTATGATGGCTTCAACCGTTCTTTCCTAGTTTGGCTACCGAAGGCAGGTGGTAAACAACTTTGTAAAAATGCCAAATGCAAATCACAAACTCAATGTGTTTTGCAAGTGTATGCAACGTACATTTGTGTTGCTCTACCTCTAAAATTGTTTTTTTTGATTATCATTCAAAAAAATAATCTTTTGTTTATTTTTTTTCACATCTTCATCTCTTTTTCTAATCAAATCCATCAAAATGAAAATTTCTATCTGATTGTATTTTTTCACTTAAACCGACAATTATGCCCCGAGGCATATTTCATC
Source organism: Chlorops oryzae (assembly GCA_020466095.1). Lineage (NCBI taxonomy): Eukaryota > Metazoa > Arthropoda > Insecta > Diptera > Chloropidae > Chlorops > Chlorops oryzae. Next base: position 76,326,528 of record CM035806.1, read on the forward strand.
TTTTCTCACCTGGAGGCTAAACGGTAAGGTAAATTAAAAAACTAATAATGCAGAAGTGTTTAGAATGTCGTTTTTAGTCTAGAAAAAATTATTTCCGGCTCCTTTTTTGCATTATTTCAAAAAAAAAGGTTAGAGGGTTAATACATAAATCTTTTTCCTCTCCATATATATATATATATTTAGTGAATGCTACTTTCTCAATATAAGGTGTTTATTTTTGTTTAAGATTTTGGTGGGAAATTTTCACACTTCATAAGATACTGATTTTTAATGTTTATCTTATAACATAAATTTTTTTTTTTTTTTTTTTTTTTTTGTTAAAAATTTTGGAAAGGCAATAGTTCGCAAAATTAAATGCAATGCAAGCAATAAGGTGGTTTTTTCTTTCTTAAATTATAAGGTGATGCCTTTAAAACAACAGGCTGCAAAATCCCGGCTCATTTTTATCTTAAATTTATTATTCCTGCTTACTTCTAAACTGAAAGTTCGATTGTTTAAATGTACTTTTTTCTCTAAAGGTTGTCTGCCTTTTTTCCTCGATTTCATTTGTTTTAATATTTTGGTTAAATTTTCTCGTTCAATTTTTGATAATTTATTTATTTGTATCTCTTTTCCCTCCCATTCTTTTAATAAATTCGCCAGAAAGATTCGAGTTATGTTTAAAGTGCTTGTTTCAAATTTATCTGTATTCGGGTTATATTCTCTTTTTCCCTTTGTAGTTAAAAAAAATTCATGAACAAATTGTATCACAAACAACCCGCAATCTATGGAATTTTGTTGCTGTGGGCATTTGGGGTATACCCACTTTAATTCTTCGTCTATATTTAGGTGATGAATATCTTTTAACTGCTCAATAAAGTATTTAATATTATTATATATATCCTCTGTATTATGTGGTTGCAATGAATCCAAGATCCATACAACATTAAGGTGGACTATGACTAACATCCAATGATAATCTTCGCATATTGGGAAAATTAAGGTTTTAATATTATCCGATCTCCCATTCTGTACGAAAAAAATTCATTGTATACAAAGGTTGTTTTTTTTTTTTTTTTTATTATTATTATTATTTTATTTGTTTTTTTTTTTTTTTAATTTTTTCTTATTTCGCCTGTGGCTTGATGACTTTTCCGTTCTCCTTCTGTTCTGCTACAAAAGAAACAAAGACTGAGAATTATTCGCACCGAATCCCTTCTGTTAGATATTGTTAAATATGCAAAGTGTCATTTGATTATTTGTATAGCTCAATTTTGTTTAGATCGCCAAATTGACGACTCAGTATGCAAGAAGCCGTACCATACGAGGGGCTGTTCAAAAGTTACTGAATTTGGTTATTCCTCTTCCTGATATTTTTGACGGACTGCTCCAAAACTATATTTTTTGGAATTTTGTTTTGCTTTCTTTTGATTATTTCTAACTATTTCGTGACATCTTTGAATTTGGTACTTTAAAATTTTGCTGTAATCGTCTGGATTATACAGTGGGCTTGGTTTATTTTTTAATTTTACAGGAATTTCGAAATCAAAACCAAAAAGTGTTCTGCATGGTGTTTGTTTTGTCGATGCGTGTACTGTGTTGTTATGCACGTGCATAGCATGGTGCAGCCATTCATCCCAATTCGTGCCATCTTCATTGACGAAATTTCGAAGAAATTCCGCGAGAGGTCGGTGACTTCTTTCAAGAGCACCATTGGCTTGAGGGTGGTAAGGTGAGGTCTGTGATTTCTTTATCCCAAGCACTTTACAAACCTCGTTAAATAGTTTGGATGTAAAATTGGTTCCATTGTCAGTTATTAGTGTTTTAGGAATGTTAAATTTCGAAATAATTTCATTGAAAAAAGCTCTAGCTACTGTTGCTGCTTCTGCATCTGGAATGGCTGTGCAGACGAAATATTTTGAAAAATCATCCAAAAACGTAAGAATGTATTTATTTCCCCTGGATGAAACGGGGAGTGGACCGACTATGTCCATAAAAACTTTATCAAAAGGTCTATGGGGTGTGTCTGTTATTGACAAAGGCATCCTTTCCACTCGAGAGCTTTTGTTTTTCTGGCAAAGTTCACATGCTTTAATGTAATTCCTAATTTGCCGTTGCATGCCCTCCCATTTATATTGTTTTCTAATTCGAAAATATGTTTTCGCAAAACCCTTGTGGCCTCCCATTGGAGTATCATGAAAAATCTTCAGCACCTTTTGTATTTCAGTTGGGTCGGTAAGTACAACAGCTGTGTCTTCATTCCAACTGCCATTGGTACCCACGCTTGTTGATTCGTCCAAATGCTCGTGAGTGTCTTGTGCCATTGATCTGGTGACTACTGCTATTGGTTTGTCTGAATTTGGAAGTCTGCTTAACGCATCTGCGTTAAGGTTGTTTTTTCCAGGTTTATAAAGAATTTCGAAATCGTATTCTAAAAGTTTCAGTCTAAAACGGCCTAATCTCGTGTCTTGGTCCTTTAAATTTGCTATTCCTTTCAGAGGTTTATGGTCGGTATATATTTTGAAATGTTTGCCTAAAAGGTAGGTTCTAAAATTTTTTACTGCCCAAACTATTGCTAAAAATTCTTTTTCTATCGTGGAATATCGTCTTTCGGTTGCACTTAGTGCCCTACTCGCAAAGTAGATTGGCAGGTCTTGTCCCGGCTCTCCCTGCGACAATACGGCCCCTAATGCTTCGTTGCTGGCATCAGTTGTCAGAATAAATAATTTTTTAAAATCGGGATACTAAAGTATCGGTGGGCTTGTTACCGCCTCCTTCAACCTTTCCATTGCCTCTTGGCAATCCTTATTCCAGACAAATTTTTCTTCTTTTCTTAATAATTTTGTTAGTGGCAAGGATTTCTTGGCTGGCTCAGGAATGAACTTTCTGTAATAATTTATTAATCCGAGAAAAGATTGTAATTGCTTAATATTTTTGGGTGGTTTAATATTTTTTACTGATTCTACTTTCGCTGGGTCCGGTAAAACTCCAATTTCCGAACATTTATGTCCTAAATAAACTACTTCCTTTTTTAAAAATTGGCATTTCTCCGTTTGAAGTTTAAGATTATTTGCCCTCAAAACGTCAAAAACATTCCTCAACCGAATTTCGTGGTCCTCTAAGTTTCTTGCATAAACGACAATGTCATCAAGGTACACAAAGCAATCGATTCCCTGAAGACCTGTCAAAATACTATTCATTATTCTCTGAAACGTTGCTGGTGCTCCTGTGAGACCAAAAGGCATCCTAATGAATTCAAAATGTCCCAAGCCCGTGCTGAAGGCTGTTTTCTGTCTATCCCGCTCATCAACTAGCACTTGATGATAGCCGCTAGCCAAGTCCAAGGTGGAAAAATAACGACTGCATCCCAATTGATCCAGAATTTCATCTATTCTTGGTATAGGGAAAACTTGTTTAAGTGTTATGTCGTTTAATTTTCTAAAATCCACTACTAGTCTCCATTTCTTTTCCCCATCTTTTCCTAGCTTTTTAGGAACCAATATTATTGGGGAATTCCAAGGCGATTTACTAGGTGTAATTATGTTATCTTCCAGCATTTTATTAACTTGCGAATTTATTTCGGACTTGTGATTTTCCGGTAATCTATATTGTCTACTGTTAATTGGAGGATGTCCTGGATCTGTAGGAATTTCATGTTCCAACACCGTTGTATAAGAAAGGGTGTCTCCTTGCAAATGAAATATATCTGTATAATCCCTAAATACTTCTTGAATTGAATGTAATTCCTCTTTATTAAGGTTGTCATCTAAATTTACTGAGTTCATCAAAAGGTCAAAACGCTTATCTTCGCTATCTCCTTTTTGTAACTGATTTATGTTCGGAATCTCCAAATGTTCAAATTCTGTGCCCCAATCGTAGTCCAATCCAAAAGGTTCCATTTGAATATCCGTGCTATTTGCGTTTAACACGGATACATAGCCCCTTCCCCTTTGAACTTCCGTAATTGTGCCTCCCACGAAAACATTTGGCATAATTTCTTTTCTATGAACAACAATCTCTCCTGAAAATTCTTCCATGCATATTGCCACTACTCTTGCTTCTCTAGCATGGATCGTGACTCGTTCTGTAGTACAAACCCGATTGCTATTTTTGGAACAAACAAGTGGTAGTGAAGCGATGTGTGTGCCGTTTTGGAAAAATGATACATCTTTATTAATGCTGTCTATAAAGGACTTATTCCAGAGCTCATCTCTGCCTATTAGCCCATCTCCCGGAATTTTACTTCCTTTGGGTAAAACATGAAACGTTAATTTTAATTCTTCAATATCGGAATGTTCTAACTTTACCATTCCTTTACTCCTAACATTGCCTCCGAAGGCTCCTACTAAACTTCTTGTTTCCGATTCATTTACTTCTTTCGTATTTTTTAACGCCTCCCATTTAATCAAACTTGTGTCAGCGCCAGTGTCCACTAACAGGTTTAGCTCTTTGTTTACTGCTTGTTCACTAGGAAATACTACAAACGCGTCGTCCGACACCGAACTGGAACATTGTGTTTTGAAAGTATGGGGGCTATTTTTAATCAGGTTCCCACAAGGTTTTTTGATTTGACTACTTAGCCATTTGCTGCTTTTATTGAATAGGCCAGAAAAATTTTCCCTGACAATTGCGAAGAAATGTAACAGATAAGATAAAAATAAAACCAAAAATTGGCTCTCATCAATTCTATTACTCTTTACAATTTTTAAATTCAAAATTTCCTTGTTTACTATTGGTATGTCTTTGTCATAAACATGAAAGACTACCTTGTCGTTGAAATGTACCTTCCGTTTCTTCTTGCGAATATTTTTTAATAAGGGTTCCTTATTAATATGTTTTTTTGTCTTTATTATTGGCATGTCCTTTTCGTAAAAATGAATTATAACATTATCGTCGAAATGTACCTTCTGCTTTTTCTTGTGAATATCTCTCAATAAACATTCTTTATTACTGTGTATTTTGGCTTTTTCTATACATGTTTTTGTTTTCTCCTTCTCCAAATGTTTCCCATCAATTTGCATTTGGGTTTCTTTTACATCATCTAAAAAAATTTTATTTATGTCTAGTTCTTCTATTTCGTTATTATTTTGTGTTTTACCCTGTTTTGTTTTTAAACTAAGAACTAGACTTGGCTTATTATATTCTCGTTTTATTTGGGCATTCCGGTCTATTTGCCGAGACCGGGCCGCTGGAAGTTTTTCTGATCCACGTTTGCCTTTTGAGGTGGATTGGGGCAAAATCTTGCCACATGGCCCACCTGGGAACATCTGTAGCACTGGATATCTCTGTTAGTAAAAGGTTTGTTTTCTGCATTTGCTACCCTATTCCTGTTCTCTGCTCTATTATTGTGGTCAGGTGGTTTGTAGGAGTTTGAAACTTCCGCTCTGTTTCCATCCCTGCCTTGTCTTTCGTTTTGGTTAAATGGTTTTCTATTTTGCTGTGGATCTCTTTGTGCATTATTATTTTCGAACTTATTCTTACAAAACGGTGTACTTAAATGCCCATTTATTTTGCAAATGTTACAAAACAAGGTTTTCATTTTATTGAAACATTTTTCTTCTGAATGACCCCTTTTTCCGCAATATGTACACATTTCTGTATTTGGATTAATAGCCTTATAATTTTTGTTGCAATTTGCGTTAAATTGGTGTCCATACTGTGCACAAGTGTTGCAAAATGGCGTATTTTTTCTTTGGGCGCAGATATCCCAAGTATGGCCTTCTAAATTGCAGAAAGAACATTTAATCATTTGTGTTCCTACTGGGGGTGGTTTGTTCATAAAATTGTTCAAGTAGTTTCTTTTGTCATTTTCTGCATGGAGGTCTTCTGATTCTTCTGCTAATTTAATCAGTTCTGCCAGTGGTTTATCCTTTGAACCTTCAAGTCGGTTTTGCATATAAGGATCTTTTACACCGAAAATGAACTTATTGGTTGCCAGTTTTTTATATTCGCTAAGCGCTGACAATGCCTCTACATTGTTCCATGATTTTTTAATTACTGCTTCTGCTTCATTTAATAAAAATTCCAATCTGCCACCAAATGCTGATGCTCTTTCGTCATTTTGTTGCTCTGAGCTTGCTATTTCTGATCTAATAGTTTCAAGGGTTCGTTTTTTCAAAAATTCTCTTTTTATCAAATCACTAAGTTCATCTAAGGAACTAATTGATCTTTGGCTTACTTTCAAGTAGGCCATGCCTGTTAATCTGTTTTTTATGCATTTTATAACGTCTATTATGTTAAAGTTGCCCACAACGCTTTTAAGTAACTCTATTCCAGTGACAAATTTATCAACCTCCAAGCTTAACTCTTGATTGTTTGATCCCGAAAAATATGGTACTAGTCGATTGACCTTTTCCATTAATTCATCTACTTGTGGTGGATTTGACATGGTTATACTAATTGATGGTAAATTTAGATTTGTGGGTGTCAAGGAGTTTTCTGTGTCAGTAGTTACGTTTGAGCGTGTTGGAAGAATGAGATTATCCGTGTTCGTTCTGGTTTTTCGTACTGGGTTAGGGCTTGGAGAATTAGCGGTGTCACATACGTTTTTCAGAGCGACTCTCAATTCTCTTACTTCCTGTTTTAAATACCTTACTTCTTCTTCGCTTTGCTTTAAGCGCTCTTTGTCCTTTTCTACGGTCTGTGCTAACTCGTTTCCGACTGCTTTACTCAGTGTTTCCTTTAAGTCTTGATTATCTCTTTCCGATTCGTCAATTAAATTATTTTGTACGTCTATCTGTTTTCTCAAATTTTTGCACTCTTTCGTTAAACCGCGAATTGTTTGTTCTAGTGATTGAATTTTTTCTTCAGTGGCTTGTTCTGACGCACCTACTGTATTTTTTACTTGATTGATTAAAAACGTTGCTTCTTCAATTCTCGAAAATTGTCCTAACACTATTTGGTCCTTTAATAATTGAGAAATTTCCTTGCTCAGATTTGCTTGTATTACTAGTTCCTTTGCTTCTCTCAAAATTATTTCTGAATCGTTTTCGAATTCTTTTAATTTTTCTTTTAGTGATTCCAGTTCTTTGGCCATATGGCTTGATCAATATATTAATATTTAAGCAAAAAATATTTCCAACAGACAGGATTCAGTACTATCAACCTGAATAAATTTTTATGCACTCACCGTTTTGATTTTCTTGTTTTCCGAATACATTTTTGCTTTTTCGACTTCTGCTATTTGGTTATATCTGCGTTCAACTGCTACCGTAGTGTTTTTATTTAATTAAAATACTTTTTATTTCACTTTTCTTTTGCCAGACACAAAGGAATTTTCAAAATTTACAATTACAAAAAAAAATTCGTTGTGTTTTACCATGCAATCTTGCCACGAATTATTCTTCGGATTTCCTTGGTAGCAACTAGTTGCTGTTTAAAACTGGCACAGTTCCAATTCAATGCGATTTACTGTAGCTCTTCATGCATGCACACTTAAGGTGAATCAATTTCTCCACAGTTGCCTCCAAGGTCCTTCTGCTAAGATATACCGGCACCTATCGTTTAATAACGACCGCCGCCAGCATAGGCTCAGCTCCAAAAATTACAAAATGCTATGCGGTTAATGTTTTGCACGTCGGTGATAACTAGTTACCGTTTAAAACTGACACAGTTCCAACTTAGCAAAACCCGCAGAGTTTACTTGCAATTTTCTTGTAAAACTTATTGGAGAACTCTGTTCGAATCCAACTGAAAGTCAGTCGAATACCGGCTGCGCCAATTAATGTTAGGATATAGGGTGCAAAGCGCTCAGACTAGTGTCGAGCGTATAGCCGCGCCCTTATTCCTATTTAAAATACAGGATGCAAAGCGCTCAACCGGAGTTGAGCGTATAATCGCACCTATATTGTCTCTTTACGAAATGAAAGAACAAGGATCAAAGTTTGTCCTTTAATTTTATTGGATAAAATCCTTCTTATATGGCAAAAGCTTACACTTTGAAGTTAATCTCTAATCGCCGTGGCCGCTGGGTGGGTACGCACGTCAGAGTTGAGACATCAAAAACAGTCTGCCTTTCCAGTGGACGCTGCTCCGTTTTTATACTGAAATAGTGCTGATCTTGCACTTCCCATAATCCGCATTGTGCTGATCTTGCACTTCCCATAATCCGCGATCTTTGTTTATTTTACCAGACAATGTACCGCCCATGTCGTCGTCGTACTTGCCCTGGATCTGCTTTGAGCACGTACAATCCTCTGCATCCAGCTTCTTCAGATGCTGCATTACTTTTTGATTTACTGGCTCGTGCCCCTCCTCATGTCACCTGCCCGTCTGCGTCTGCGTCTATCGTGGTCGTCGCTCAAAAACCTTTCAGCTCCCGTTATTTGTTTATTTGTTTTGAATATTATTGTCGCCCAAATGGTTTTATGTTTCGCAGCTGTGGTCTTTTGCATAGCGGTTGTAGATATGCATTGATTCATGAAGAGAAGAACAGAAAGTCGGGATAGGGATTGTTTGTGCGGTTGTGACTCACAACAACGACGACAAAACGCATCGTCGTGTCGTTCTGTACCTCAAGCTTCACTCATTGCATCTTGAAATTGCAACTAAAATTGACGCCAATTAAGTCCTCTAATTTTCAAATCGTTGAAAAATATTTGTTGAAGTAAAGTTCCTTAATAATGTTGACGTAAAGTCGTAATATTTCCTTGTACAATTATTTGATTTGTGCTGCCGAGATGTAGGTAGATTTTGGGCCTCGTGCGGTAGAATAAGTAGAATGTCAAATTTTACATAATCCCAGTGGGAAGTTTTAGAAGTCATTCTTTTCTTCTTTCAATATATCTGTGGTCTTATGGAAGAGTAGCTTAAGTCGAAAAATGCTGTTTCGAGAAAAAGAGCTTTAAAGTTTTACATTTCATATACCTTCCCATGTCAAACGGAACTTTATTTCTTGAATAACTTTTCCTAGAAGAATGTTACGGAGACAAGGGTTTTACCTAATGATGCGTCTCTTTGAAGGGAATTCAGTGGTATTAATAACTCATTTTAAGCTTAAGTCGACTTAAGCTACTCTTCCATAAGACCACAGATATATTCAATTCTATAGGAATAAATGAATTCATTGATAGACAAGCATTGCATAATTCTAGTTTAAGGGAATGCATTACCGTTTTTCTAGAAAAGGAATACAAAGAATAATTAAAATGTAGCTTTGAGGGAAACTCTGTATTACAAAGTAATGAAGTTTTGAAGAGCAGCACTTACAAAACAGCTGGTCCTATTATTTAAACAAAGTGAAACGTGCAACTTTTCGTATTTAAAACAAAAATAAAATAAAAATAAAAAGGTAAATGATGTATAGCAAACGCCACTATCGTCGGCTTATAAAAGAAGAAAAAAGCGTTTACTTGCGGAGCACATGAGAACTTCGAATGATGAAGCGGAAAGTTCTTTTGATGGCCCAACGGCTACCTTTTGGTTTGATATTTTTAATTTTAAAGTTAAAAAAAAGACAATAATAAATAAACAAACATAAATTCCAAAAATGTGTGTTATTTATTTCCATGGTTAGTAATTGATTATAATTTTCATTACTTGGTAATACAAAGAATCTTCGTGAGGTGAGTTCAGCCAACACATTCTTTTTCTAATTACAGAGGAATGTCTTTCCTTCGTGAGTGGGAATGAGCGAAAATCGTAGGACATCGATGTCTTATTCCCCAATGGCGAAATTTCCCACTGGGATATGCGGTAGATCTACCGCATATGCGGTAGAAGTGGCCACACTGGCCCTAATAGCACATATTTCGACCAATATGTGTGAAGCCATCTGTCCAGCGGAATCAGAAATCAGCTGATAGATTGCACTTCTTTGCGTTGCTTTCGGTCTTCAGTTGTTTGTGGTGTTAGTGGATTTTTACAAGTTTGAATTTACATAACTATTAGGAAAATTACGCGGCACACCGGTTGCGGAGCACTGCTTTCCACAATGGCCCTGTTAGGTCAAAATATGGCATGCGTGTTTTTTTTTAGCTTTAGTTGTTTTTTCTTCAGGCAGCAACAGTTCCAGATGATTTTCTTAATAGCAAAGAAATTGATGAAATCGTTGAACAAATGCTAAAGGTGATGAGAAACTACAATTGCGTCGGTATAGCGGCGCCACAAATTGGTGTATCCCTACGAATCATTGCAATGGAATTGTATTGATGACACATCCGATTGTTCTTGTGTTGTTTTATTTGATAAATTTTCTATACAAAAACAAAAGGAACAATTCTAGTATCTGGCCGTTTCTGGGATCTTTGTTTTTTTGATGCCAACTAATAGAAAATGTGACTTAAATCCGCATTTCCTGAGAAAAACGACTTGCCACTGCATCAAATAGCGAAATTTTTTTTATACATTAAAGGTAGCATTCAAAAGTCATACCTGATACCTTAAAAATGTGCCTATTTAAATGATACACATTTCTCTTCTTATTCTTTTCCCGTGACCTAAACATTTACACCTTTCAAATAGATTTTTCTCAAAAAACAGAAAAGTGGAGTTAAGTCGTTCTTCTTCTCAGCCACAGATTTCTAAAAAAAAATTAGATTTCGTATTTTTGTTAGGGAAATTAAATTATTATATGTAATGTAAGCAACTAAGCTACAAATAAGGAATTGATATTGGTATTGTTGTTGGTAGAACGAAACTGTACCTGCATTAGCTTTGTTGTGCTGTTTTGTATTCATTCCCGTTTGTCTTTGAAATAAGCAAGTCAGGAATCTATAATCGGTCTAGCCCGACAATAACACAAACGAAGAAAAATAAATCAAAAGCATCCCAATAAGCACAACGAGTTCGAATCGAATTCGAATCGAATTCGTTTTGACGTGCAAACTCTTCGCGGCGAGTGTTCGCGGCGAGCTCGAATCGAATTCGAATTCGTGAGGGAGTCACCTTTTTACGCGATTCATATTTTTATCGCATTTTTTATCGTTTACGCATCGCGCGCGATTCGTATTTTGCTATCGTTTTGCTATCGCGCTTTATTCGAATTTTTTATCATATTCGATTCGCCTTTTTGTCGAATTTTCGATTATATACGATTAGTAAAAAAAAATTATTTAATTTTTATATTTAATGTATGATTCTAATAACAGTCTTATTATAAGACTATTTTCGGTAAAAAAAAAAAAAAAAAAAAAAAACGGTAACCACACTTTTGAATCCACCGGCTGTGGGATTTGAACACCGAACCTCTTGATTTCTAGTCATACTTATTTCCAGTCTGCTTACCCATTACGCCGTCTTCGCCGAATTGAAGTGAATGACTTTTTTTCGTTTATATGTTTAGCTTGATTCTATATTTACCTCGAATGTCTTGCGATTTGGAAACAAATTAACAAAACTACTTTCGAGAATTAAAGTTTCGTATCCACTAAACACAAATATTTTAAAGAATTCGAATTGAATTCGAATCGCGGAAGGCAATTTTCGCGAGCTCGCGCTTTTATCGTATTTTGCGTTCGATTCGAGAGAAATAGCGATAAGAATTCGAACCGTTTGCAACGAGCTCGCTTTTTTATCGTGGATTTTATAAAATGCGAGCTCGCTTTTTTATCGTGGAATTCATAAGAGTCTTACCGACTACGGCCCCCTGAAAGGGATTTTGAAGTTTTGTTGATATTTTGAAAAGTCCTCGAGGGCTCCCTGAAAAATGGCCCCAATGCAAAATGGCCCCAAACTAAAAATGAAAAAAGGCCCCAAAATTTGGGGTCATTTTGCATTATGAAAAATTACCCCAAATCAAAAATGAAATTTGGCCCCAAAATAAAATGAAAAAGGCCCCAAAAACAAAAAGAGGTGTTTTTAATCGATATGAAAAATGGACCCAAACTAGAAAATAAAACGGCCGTTATAAAATTAAAAAAATTAAAAATAAATAAAAGACCCCAATTTTGCATAATGCATTATTGCCCCACTTTGAAAAATTAAAAAAGGCCCCAAAATTTGGGGTCATTTTGCATTATAAAAAATTACCCCAAATCCAAAAATTAAAAAAGGCCCCAAAATTTGGGGTCATTTTGCGTTATAAAAAATTACCCAAAATCCAAAAATTTAAAAAGGCCCCAAAATTTGGGGTCATTTTGCGTTATAAAAAATTACCCCAAATCCAAAAATTTAAAAAGGCCCCAAAATTTTGTATTGAATTTTAGGGCGATTTTTTTGGGTCATTTTGCATTTTTCAAAATTTATGTTACATTTGGGGCCATGTTTCATTTTTTGATTTGGGGTAATGCAAAATGACCCCAAATTTTGGGGTCTTTTTTTCATTTTTAATTTTTTAAATTCTATAACGGCCGTTTTATTTTCTAGTTTGGGGCCATTTTTCATATCGATTAAAAACACCTCTTTTTGTTTTTGGGGCCTTTTTCATTTTATTTTGGGGCCAAATTTCATTTTTGATTTGGGGTAATTTTTCATAATGCAAAATGACCCCAAATTTTGGGGCCTTTTTTCATTTTTAGTTTGGGGCCGTTTTGCATTGGGGCCATTTTTCAGGGAGCCCTCGAGGACTTTTCAAAATATCAACAAAACTTCAAAATCCCTTTCAAGGGGGCCGTAGTCGGTAAGACTCTTATGAATTCCACGATAAAAAAGCGAGCTCGCATTTTATAAAATCCGCGATAAAAAAGCGAGCTCGAGGCGAGCTCGTTGCAAACGATTCGAATTCTTATCGCGTTTTCTCTTCGAATCGAATTCGAATCGAACGCAAAATACGATAAAAGCGCGATATCGCGAAAATTGCCTTCCGCGAATTCGAATCGAATTCGATTCGAATTCGTTTAATGCGATTCGCGCTCTACGAATTCGATTCGAATTCGATTCGAACACGTTATCGTTTTTGTGTTTATTGGGCATCTTATAGTATTCTATTAAAAGGAACAGTGAGCGTGCGGACGTATTTACAGCGCTTGATCGAGCGGCGTGATTTGTAGTGTTACAAGATGACGTTAAACATAATACACTCGGCTATGGTTTTAAAACAATATCAACAAAGTAAAAATTTAATATAACTTTTTATATTATAAATTTAATGAAATGGAGTTTGTTATATTCTAAGTATAATAAGCATTCCACATTATTTTCAGAATGAAAATTTTTGTAGGAGTGTTAATATGAGAATTGGTTTTGAAGTGAAAACTCCCTGTAGTAAAAGGGATCGACCCTGAATCGACCGCAAATCGATCCTAAAGAGGTAAGGACCGATCGCCTTTTCATGCGTTGAACTGGTCTCTTTTAACATGGTGCGGTCCTTGAAAAACAACCGATCCGTTTTCAAAGCTTGTGGGATCGGTTGGCGGTCGATCGGAGGTTAGTCCCTACGCCTTTGAATGAGGGTGAGTTTTTTTTTTAATATTTTTTTTTTTTATAAAAAATTTAAAAAAAAATTTTTCTTATTTTGTTTATTTTGCTTTTTTGTTTTTTTAAATCTTTTTGTTACAACATTATATTATTTACTTTTTGATTTTCCCGCCTAGGCTGAGCCTCGAACCTCAGAACTCTGGGTTGGTAAATCGGTGTCTTAACCATTACGCTAAACAAGCAAGTTTAATGCTGTGATCAAAACGCTGATTTGAGTTTTTGGTTGCTCAAGTTTTTGGGAAACATACGTAAAGAATTTTTCACTTCAAAGAATTTTTTATTGAAAAATAAATATTAAAAACCAATTCATATGTAAAAAACGAATTATTTTTTTTTTCAAGTTAACTATTTTAAAAAAAATTTTAATATTAACATAAAAAAATCGTAGGTAATTGAAAAAAAAAAAAATTTCTAAACCGAGCCAGGGCTCGAACTCTTACCCCTTCGGTTGCGAAGCGAGAGTCTTAACAATCAAGCTATTTAACCTATGATAGCACAAAGAACAGATTGAGGACTTATAACAGACAACAATAAAGTGTACAAGTTATTACGAACTCGCCCCACCTACGCTCATTTTGGGATTGGACGAGGGTCGGTTAGATAGAGGTTAACCCTAGGTCGATCGCGGTTCATATAAATTTGGGATCGGTCCTAGTTTGGTCCTAAAGGGACCCACCTAGGATCGATCGCTTTTGAACCGAAACCATTTCATTACTGCAGGGCTTCTATAGGCGCGTTGAGCAGGGACCAAATCTTTAAGTTCAAAATGCATTTGTATATGTTGTAACCGTCACGGTCGTCGTGTACGTATATCTCGGCTATATTAGTGTGCGTAGCTTTCAGTGAGAAGCATTCCTAAAAAGTTTTATGTGATTCGTCGACGTAACACCCCAGTCGGCAATTTGATATTCCATGAATATCTTCTTTTGGAAATTCATTGATGACAAAGGAAAAATATTACGTCTTAAAAATTCTTGAGTGGTTAAAAACAAATTCTACGATAGCTATCATTCATTTTTATGACATCGCAATTATAATTTTGAACGACAAATTCCGCATAGAAACTATTGCAAAAATAGTAATAGCTAAACATTGCATATTCCGAATGGGATTTGATTCAACTCGCTCTTGGTTTCTCACTTTGACTTCGGTTCTCTCAGTTCATTCGATCTTCTTTCTCACTACAGCGCAAAGAGAGTATGCAAACGGTTGCCATTTAAAAAGATATAAAAGTGCCACAGCGATTCAAAAAGAGCCAATGGGAATTAAAAGGGTCCAACACTTATATTACATGTATATATGTATGTATATTGTAAAACAAAAATTTTGTGATGTGGATTAGGTCCGCTAAATCTAAATTATTTTGAGTGTTTGCACCGAAAATTTTTTGCTTTGAATTGGTCACTGAGTAATTTTTGTCGTGGCGTAATAAAGCCAAAAAAGAGCCAAATACAATGAAAATGAGCCACACCGCCGACTGTAAAATATAGTGTCAGTTTTTCGTTAAAACGCCAACTGTGGCAGCCATGAGTCATATCTGCTCAATAATGCGTGTATGTAAGTATGTTCCCAGCAGAATATAGTGTCGGCGGTGAACAACCCAGCAGTTATGTGTCATGTATGGTAATGCAAAATTTCATGCAAACGGCTTTCTGTTTATGCATTCCGGAATCGATGATTTTTAACACGGCGATGTCCTACGAAAAGTAAGGCATGAACTTTTGCATTACCATTTATAGGAAAGTAATCGACTTTTAAGTGCATTCTTTTTTGCACTCTCAAGGAATGCAAAATTGGTTGAATATAGGGTTTGTATTGCATTACAATTTGCATTCCTCAGTAATGCAAAATTGCTTAAATTCAGGGTTTTAAATTCTAGCCTAAAATTATGCCTGAATTTTTAAGGAATATAAAAATACGTTCAAAAATATTTCAATTATACATATTCATTTTAGTTTTATTTAGATTAAGTTTATAACAATAAAAATATAATGAACTAGTTTGGTGTTTTTTTAACTGCTGTTTGCTTATAGTGATTGTTTTGAATTCTGTGAAATGCATATTGGATATCCTTTTGGTATTCCGTTTTATTATATCCCTCTTTCATTAAACAACCTGAAAAAATTATTTTAAAAGTCTTTTAGTGTTTTTATATAATCGAAATTAGTGTACTTACTAAATATAGCATCATTAAAATTTGTTAGGTCCTTAAAGCACTTTTTATCTTTGACGCCGCGGTAGTCGAATTCAAGCAGCACATCAATCTGTATAAGTTTTGGTTAAATTTATAATAAATATATATATTGGAAATATTATATGTTACAAATATATGTGTAGTATTGTGCAAAACAATAGCAATCAAAATCACTTTTGACCATGCTTTTATTCTTAATACATATATTGCAAGTTTGCTTTTTCAAATTCTTTTCCAATGCACTTATTGCTGCTACTTTCCATATGCAAATCCACTATTTTAGCCAAAGAAGCACTCTTTTAATACTACGCAAAATTAATTGCTTTTGTTTTGCACAACACTGTAAATAAATTTATGAAATCCTGTTTCCATTGCTAATAACTCACTTGAAAATATTAGGAACACACTTTCGAACTTTTTACCGCGCTTTTTAATGTTAATATTGTCGGTTTAACTTCACTTGCACTTTTAAATTAACACAATTCGATCAAAAGTGATCAGTTTTTCAAATCCCGTTACCATTTATTCTTGACATACTTACATATTTTTCGTTTGTTTCCTTTAAAACGGACTTATGCCAAAGAACGTATATACATGCGTCCATACATATATACTTACCCAGTAGGACGAGTCATGGTGAAAAAATTCATGACTAGAACATGACATTAGACCTATGACCCTTCCACATTTTAAACCAAATTTATCGTTGAAAATTTAGATTACTATAATATTCTCTCGATAACGAGGTCATTATCTTTGACCAGTAACCAAACTTATCTTTTCATATCCCCAGTTAAAAAATTAATGACTGCCCTTTATGACAAAAAGTCTGCATGGGTGCACATTCTATTTTGTTTCCTCCTCTGCTATCTGACATGATTTGCTTTCGCAGTAAAAACATTCGGCTACACATGATCTTTTCGATTACCTCTCCATGCAAATTGGTTCAATTTATTTTGCATTCCAATTTTGCATTGCATTGGAATCGATGAAAGATTGCATTTCTTTGGTAATGCACTCCCTAAATAAGGGAGCGTCCATAAATGATGTCACGTTTGGTTGGGGGGGAGGGGGTCAGCTCATCTGTGACAGTTTTGTGACATAGGGTGGAGGGGGGGTTCCAAGCATGTTATGTCACACTTTTCATAGTAAAATTTGTTTAAAAAAATGCGTTAATTTTTGTACTATGAAAAAAGTATAAGGCAATCGCCGTGTAAACATTGCTCCTCGGATGAATTTAGTTTACATGAAAAACATTATGAATTTGTGCAAAAAACTAATTTATTATTTTAAAAATGTATGAAAATAGTATTACATTTATAAATTAATTAATTAGTTTTTTGCACAAATTCATAATGTTTTTCATGTTAATTAAATTCATCCGCAGAGGTTCCGTTTTAAGTGCCAAAAAATATTTTTGCTCTTAAAAATAAAACTGTTACTAAGGAAGAAAACGTTGTTACCGTTGTTACTACAAACAAAATATAAAATAAAGATTTTGTTACATTAATTTTTTTATATGAAAAATAGCATCATATTTATAAATTAGTGATATGTGTCACAAAGTGCAAGCTAATTTAAGGTTTAATGTGTTAAAGTAGGCGTGAGATGTCAAACTCCATATAAAAAACATGTTAGCATATTTAACCTGAAATTAGCATTAATTGTGAATTGGCCTATACTGTTTTTTCATATTAATTGTGACGTGACACAGGAGGGGAGGGGGTTAGCTCATATGTAACAGGTTTGTGACAAAGGGGGGGGGAGGGGGTCTAAAAATCGCAAAAAATGCGTGACATCATTTATGGACGCTCCCTAACTGCTGGGAAGTCCAAGCGTCTTTCATTGCGGACGCCTCGGTGATATGCTCAGCATGAGAGTGTCTGCGAGGTGGAGCGACATAGTCATGCCAATGTGTTTACATATAATTTTTAAATGCTCAGGATATCTCAATGCGCTATGCACTTTTCCTATGAACGTTTTTAGGGAACGTGTCTAAACTACGTGACCCTTTTAGGAGGGGGAGGGGGGTCCTGAAAGTACTACACTTGGACAAATTGGTCACTTAAATTATTCTACGGATTGTCACCGAGGGGGGGCGGGGAGGGGGGTAAAAAGTAGTAAAAAATTGTTCACGTAGTTTGGACACGTTCCCTTATGTACACATCGAATCATAGCACCGAAATTGAACATGTGGTAGGCGGTTGTAGGCGATAGGCATTGTTGGCCGCTGGGACGGTTCATCACTTCTGTAAGCAGCACTTTGGCCGCTGGGTACTAATAGAAAACCAAAGCTCGACGTTGTGATTCTTAGTATTGTCACTGGGCATGCAACATATTGTATTGTACATATTGTATCTCCGGTGTCCTCGGATAATGATAGAGACGACGATGAAAAATCAAATGAAACTAAAATATATAAAATATTTTCTGGCGAAAAAAACTCGTCTCATTTTTTCTAAAAACCCAATTCAAATATGAACAACTCATCGGATTTTCTTTTTCTGGGTCTTGAAATGCTCTTAGAAATCCACTCATTTACTTAAGATAGCCTAACCCTGAATACCGAATCTTCTTCGGAAATTATATGGGCTTGAAATCAAGTTTTTGTACAAAGTTAATAAAAATTTCTTAAAATTTTTGCCTTTATCGCCCTATAGCTCCTAAGCTGTTGAACCGATTTCATCCATATGTATGAGGGATATGCTGTATATTTACTCTTCTTTTATATGAATTAAATTTTTTGAAACGGTCGAACGATAAAACTACGACTAAAAAATATTGACAAAAAATCGCAAAACCTTTCTTAGCGAATATTTAAAAAACGCGAGCTAACTTTCAAACTTAAAGCATATATTTTGCTTCAGCGAAACAAATACGACAAAAAAAAAGTTGGTTTCAAGTCAAAGGAAAATTTAGTGTTGAGCAGTGTAATTAATTGTTAAAACTTTGTGCAGCCAGCAATATATTTCAATAATAAAATAATAAAATACTTTACATATAACATGCCTATAATTGTTTCTCTGAGTCTCATTAAATGTAAAAATCCAGATTGATTTTAATAATTTTAAATCAAATATTATGCATTTCAAACTTCAATACACATTCTATGTTTTCACTTCCAACGGCAGTTCCATAACTGCCAACTTTTTTTTTTTTTGTTTCTTTTGTTTTTTTTTCACACGAATAAATCTTTTTTTTATTTAAAATTAACATAAAAACATGTTTCTTAAAAAAAAAAATTTGTTTGCACATACGATGAGATAACGTTACAACTTTTTACTGCGTAAATTTCATATATAAATCATTGTATATACACAAAATATGGATATACGATGTTATAACGCGTGGAAATTATCATTTTAAAGGATATACAATTATTTAGCTCACAAATATCTCGTAAACTATAAGGTATAGCAACCTGGAGACTCGACAGATGGATAGATCTTGAAAAAGTACACGGGAAAACGTGCTTATCTCAAATTTTTTGATTTTGTGATATACGAGGCGATAACTCCGGGACGACGATATGTGTTCACAGGTCACCTGTCTATCTAATCCCACACTGATAGTTGCGTTTTTGTAATTACAAATCAGCGCAAAAAACATTTATGTCGGTCTCTTCGTCATATAAATGCACCTAGACTGCATCGGTCAAACTGCTTTTTTTGAAAAACTGCAAATTTTGAGTTCTGACACTCTTGTTGCACATGTGCGATATGCTTCCCGCTTATATACACGCGAAATTGTGTCATTTCCCTTAAAATTTTACACAAATAGCGCCGCTTATGCATTAGCACCTGTTCAAAATGATATGGAAGCTTAAATTAAAGAGCTGCACAAATGTATTTGATTTTAGTGTACACTATGTAGAGCACACTGAAACTCAAATGATTTAGAGTTTCAAATAGTGAATGCTTTCTTTTTGGATTTTATAGAACAAATACTGTGTAACTTCTTATAGCATCAAATCAAAGTCAGTCATGATTTATAAAACAAAAATGAAAAAAATTCTTGAAATATTATCATTATTGATAAAGAACAACTAGTGAATGCATATAATTAAAAAATATTCTTTAATATAAATAAAAAGGCTGAACGAAAAACGAAGAGAAATATGTTGGAGGGGAAGAGCCTTTTCTGTTGCACGAAATTTAATAAGCGAAAAATATGCATGCTGATATATATTGATAATGCAATCAATAAAATAATGTTTTTTCATTCAAATATGGAAATAAATACAATTCATTTGTACTCATATGTGGGCCAAAATTCTTTTTAATGCCTTAACTTCTGTCCCTGTCAATGAAATTCAGTTTTTCTGAAGGAGCAAACCGAATTAATAAAAAATTAGTTGTAACAAAAAATTTATGAATAACGAAATAAAATACTCTAGTCCAATTGAAAAAAATCGAATATTACCAAACTTCCATCTTGTTTACTCGCAAATTACAGTAACATTGTTGTCTTGTTTGGCAAGACAAGACAAGAAAAGACAACAATGTTACCGTAATTTGGGAAGGAAAAAAATTGAGTTTTGGTAATAATTGATTTTTTTCAATTGGACTAGAGTATTTTATTTCGTTATTCATAAATTTTTTGGTAAAATTTATTTGTTATTAATTTGATTTGCTCTTTTACGAACACTGAATTTCGTTCACAGCGACAGAAATTTAGGCATTAAAAAGAATTTTGGCCCATGTATCGCACAGTATTTAAAAATGCTTTTATGCAATTCGACATCATAATAGGCCTATTATGATGTCGATTTTAAAATCATAATGAAGCATATTATGACCAGAGTGAATAAATGCTTGTTTTTGCATACGTCATACTATTTTTGCATATTTTAGCAGTGCGAGCTACTTTTTACTATTTTTTCATATTTTAGCAGTGCGAGCTATTTTCTTGCCAAAAACTATTTTTTGTGCATATTTCCCATATTTTTGGTTAATTGTACTATTTTAAATGCCTTTTCCTACCTAATTTCTGAAAAAATCAACAATGTTGCGTTTTTTCAGCTGATTTTATTTCTGCTTTATTGCTTTCCTTTGTCAATGACTCTTTTAAGGGCTGTGTCCAATGCTGGCGTATACGTTCGATCGCGTATTTACGTTTGAGTGTGTTTTAAAATTTTGCCCCCTTACCTCTTCAGACGTTGAACGATCTTTTTCATTGTATAAAAACCTTTTAAGCAAGAAGCGCCAACATTTTTTGTTTGAAAATGTAAAAGTCATATATCGTCGGCTTAAAGTGTAAACCTGCTAAGTCCACTAATAACCGATTCCGTCTTTTCGATGTCATTTTAAAGAAAAAAAGGACACTGCATCGTCAGGCAAAAAAATCTTTTTTAATTTCAAATTCTAAATACGGAGAAATTGGTGATGAGTAAAACTGCTAAGTCCAACTGTGGTCAAAGGTCACAGCTAACACCAACAAGTCACTCCAAGTAGACTTTGTATGGTGCACAGAATCGAATTTAGAAGAGACTTCATATAGGAACAAAATAAACCATTAATATTTTGGGCCTCCTTCCCTACTTTGAAGTCTTGAAACAAAAGTGTTTTTTGTTTACCCTGTAAAGTTTTGAAATTGTTAGTTAGCAGGCTTACACTTTAAGCCGACGATATTTTAATAAGTCCACTGAATAAAAAATAAATTTTAACTGCATATTTTTTGGACTATTTTCCTTGTTTTTTCGAGCTTTTTATAGCGCTTTTTTTTGGGTTTTTTCGGGCTTTTTTTACTCACTCTGATTATGACACTAGTTTTGAGAAAGTATAAAAAATTGTTTATACAAACAAAAAGCATGGCATACTACATGGTTTTTTAAGAATGAATTTCAAGGCGTGCAATAATAAATTTCAAAACGCACGCATTTCAAAAAATACAAGGCAAGGCGTGCAATAATAAATTTCAAAATGCACGCATTTCAAAAAATACAAGGCAAAAATAAGCAGAGCATACTACGAAGTTGTATAATAAAGAATTTCAAATTATGAATCTGTCAAATCAAAATAAAAAATTTCTTCACAATAACAAACAAACAAAAAACACGCTTTCTTAAATTTAGGTTAAAATCCAATTTGAAATCTTATTGCATAAAATATTGTTCGGCACTCGTGTCGAAACTCAGCTTTTTTCGCACTCGTGGTATTGTAAAACTCGGCTGCGCCTCGTTTTACAACATTTACCACTCGTGCAAAAAAAAGCTTCATTTCGACACTTGTATCGAAAATATCTATTAATTTTTGATGCAAAGTTTTTGTAAATCCAAGGAAAGAAAATTTCACAATATTTGATTTGCCTTTACTCGATTTCAAATCAAATTTTGATACATATTGCTACTTGATTTGAAAAATTAAGTTCAATGAATATTTCTATTTGAATTTCAACAAATGTCTTGAAAGCCGTTTTAAATATATTCGTGCAGCCCTTTAGCTTAAATGTGAGAAAATAGTCTATTTAAAAATCGATGCTATTAATCGGCCTGATTATGTCAGGCCGAATATTATTCTGAAGGCCCTTATCTATATCTTTCGAACAATATAAAGCAAAATAAAACTTTATAGTGTGATTTTTTTTTACAAAAGACCTTGATTTTGTTATTTTTTATTGGATAAAACGGCTTATTATTTTATGTGTATATGAACTGCCTGTGCTTATAAGCGGGATTTCTATATAAGCATTCCCCGGTTATATGTACTATTTTTCATGCATTTTGCACAGTGATATATCCGGGGAATACTGACCTAAAAGGTAATCGTTACACACGCGCCTTGGTTGTCATTGAAAAGCTAATATTATTGAGTTGATCTTCCTATGTAACACCAATGCTACAGCGTCGAAATAAATGAACATGTTGAAGACTACGACCCTGAGAGATTGGAACTGATTTGAGTAGCGCCATAGAAACAATGACCGCATTGACGTCTACAAATGCAGTGTTTAAATTTAGTGAAAAACCAAAACGCTTTTATTCATGGAATGAAAACGCGAATGGCGTGCTCCGAGCAACAATACATATCTTAAATTTGTTGAAGAACTTAAAAAAAGTTCAATTTTCACTAAAATGTCGTGTTTATTAGAAAATTAAATTCAGAATTCTGAATCTATTTAACTTCCTTAACCTGGAGGCCAGGTGGCAGCGACTGCTTGATCTTCTCGGCCTTCTCTTTGTCCTGCACCACCAGTGTGTAGAGGAAACGTGAACAGCGAATCTTGAACTTCGTGTTCGTTGGATTCTTCTTTATCTTGACCGCACGCGCATCAGCACGTCTAGCCTTGTTCAGAAAGTCCTTGACTTCTTTAATTTCACGCGGCATCTGTAATCGCAACGAAAGAAATTCATGTGAATTTCAATAGAGACGTAAAAGAACTAATGTTTCCATTATTTTTCAGTACTTACAATGCTTTATTTCCTAGAAATATTGTAGAAAATTAATCAACGATAATGAAACACAACCAAAGTTGACACTTCGCACGTTTCGAAAGAAAGATCAGGAGCCAAAACGGAGACGGATGTTAGATATTTGGCGATGACAGATGTCAAAAGTGTCAAATGAAACCATTATTTTAAACACTATTTTGTGAGAACAGTGTTGCCGATTAACGGATAGTTATATGATCCTTACCCGGCATCTCGACACGCATTTTTTCATGGCATGCCATCTGTCAAGTTCATGTCTTGCCATTGGTAATATTGCTAGTGTGGGTTTGTTTATGTTATGCTATCGGCATTAATAAAATGACCACCAAGAAGTTAATACTTTGCGCACGCGCCTTGGTTGCCATTGGAAAGCTAAAAATATTGAGTTCATCTTCCTATTAGGTCATCAAAATATGAAATTACCGATTTTTGTTTATATTGATTTTTGTTTTTTTTATTAGTTAAAAACGCTTTAATTTTAAGTGTTATAATGGCATTCATTTGAAAATATCATTTAAAGATAATATTCAAGAGGTGAAAATTTATACTAATTTCAAAAAATCCGAAACGAACAACTCATCGCTACGATGTAAACACCGGCGTTCGGACTCAGTGCTGCCAGACAGAGAAGTCTGAATTATGGAATCACCAACCCGAAATTATGGTATTTAAACCAAAATTATGGTATCACAAGATGATAAAAAAGAAATCCCAAATCAGAATAATTAAAACTTAAATACAAACATATTTAATGCCAAATGAAAAATTAAGAGATATGATTTTTATAAGGCCATTTTTAATGACTTTAAATTCTCACTATATTTTTTATTAAAAGAAATAAAAAAAAAAAATGGGGAAAATGTTACTTCCAGAGCTAATAACCACCAAACGTTATTTCATCATCAGATTCATAAATCAGCTGGTTCTCTTCATCTGCTCAAATTTGACAAATTTCTGCGCTATTTTGGTTTTCCTGACTTTTTTAGGCGGATTGTCAGGTATTTCGCAATTTTCTGAATCTGACTTTTAGTTTAAAACAAAAACGCTGATTATTCGACTTGCCTCTTCTTCTGGGAAAAGCATATAGAACCGTTATGTTGGAAAGCTACATGAAAGCAAATCAGCTGGCTTATAAGGAATGAGTGATAGCATTGTTGTTAATAATCTACCAGAAGAGTATTGAGAGTAGTTACATTTAAAGCAAAGGAGAAGAAATATTTTGAAAAATCGAAATATTTGAACTTCGACTGAATCTCGAAATTACGGTATTTATGGGATACCATCACACCTTTCTATGGTATATGGTAAAAGGGGTAAAATTATGGTAGAGATACCATAACTATGGTGCATCTAGCATCACTGTTCGTACTACGGAAATCCCATTTCGTGCTAAAAGACCGTAAAAATCGGAGTAGAAATGAAATTTTGGGTAGTAAATTGGAATTTCTCATTTTCGCATAAAAAAAAGGCCAACAATTAATTTCAAGCAAACATTTATAACTTACATTTACATATAAGTGGTATTCAAGCAGGCTCGGAAATAGCTAGGTGCAAACTTTGCGCGCGGAAATTTTGAACTATTGCTTGAACGACCCTTATGCAAAGCGTGTGTAAAAATTTCGCGAAAACAGCTGGTTTCAATGTTTGCCTTGGTGAAAGAAGGAGAAGCAAATATCGCGCATATTTTGCGCATCACAGTAGGCGTGCAAAATTTGCGAGGCTGCGGAAACTATTTTTCATACAAAATAATTTGCGAGCTCGCGAAATTTCCGAGGGCGCATATTTTGCGTACCTGCTTGAATACCACTATTAGTGGTATTCAAGCAGATGGGGCAATTGGATTGGGCAAATTTTGCACTAGCAAATTTTTCACTTTTGCATGAACAACCCTCAGAAGAACGAGTGCAAAAATTCAACGATAACAGCTGTTTTATTTTAAGATCCATACGGACAGTCAAACATGTTTGGTCTTTCACATTTATATTACGCAGATATAATTGATATCAAAAAATTAAGATACAAAAATTTTTTGGAAAAAAAATATTTATTTGTAAAAACGATAGTTGTATTATTAAATAGATGCATGACATTCATTCGGAGTATACTCCGAACGCTGATTTCAGCTGCCAACAACCAAAATGGCGCTCATTGCCAACTTCATGGCAAGCAATATTGCAAGACATTCATTGCCATCTTGCGGTCTCCATTGGCAATATCTACACTTTGCCAGATGGCATGCCATGAAAAATTGCGTGTCGAGATGCCGGGTAAGGTTTCTACGCTGTTATAGCCTATACTCAAATATACAGTAAATACTTCCTCAATTCATTGGAGTAAGAAGGCTTGCTGCAGCTTCTTAAAGAGAGAGAGAGAGCGCCAAAGGGCGCCATACCCATATAGGACTATAGGTCTAACCATACAATACTACAAATGACACTTGGCTATGGCGGGAAAAAATCTCCGAGACGGATGAGGGGAGATGGAAGAATTGTACGGAACATGGACTTTCACCACACAGGTTGGACATTCAACAAAAGCAATACAGCCGCAATAAAGTTTAGACTTTCACCAAAACTCGTGGGCATACAATGCCAGTATCACCAACAGTGCTGTCGTTTTCAATTTTCGTTTAGTAGTATAGCCTGCCTTTTTTAGTAGTATTTTGGGACATTTTGTAGTACTTTTAGGAAATCAAATAAAATGGGTTGGAAATGTAATATTTAACGGATGCACTTCTCTTAAAAACTATTTCCTGGATGGAACAGGAATGGTACTACTGTATCCGAGTAAATTTTACGAAATTAAAAAAAAAAAGAATATTGTATAGTTGTTTTTTTTTTAATTTTGGAGAAAACATTTTTGACGGATACTTGTAAACTACTATACAGATCTGCATTTTTAGAGAAATGTAGTAATATTTAAATTTTAGTAGTATAGTAGTAAGGGTGATGAAATTGTACTAAAATACTACAATTGTAGTAATTCCGACAGCACTGATCACCAACCCATAGTCAAGAACAAATTTCAACTCCCCACAGCTATCAATCGTTTTCAGTCGCACTCATATCGGCTATTGTCTCTGTCGTATTCGCTCTTATGTGTTCTTATCAAACCAACAAGCAAATTTAAAAAAAATTAGAGTGTCACTTGTAGTATTATATGTAGCATATAGAACTATAGCTGCAACTTCGGCCAAAAGCTATTACGTGGCACACCACACTTTCTATGACGTGGTTCACTACACACTCGACTTATGGCGTGGTTCACCACAGTTGAACTTTTTCACCAAATCATACCATAACGCGCCAAAATTTGGCCGAAGTTGCAGCTATCCCAGCTGGAATTTATCGCATGCATGACAAAATCATCGATGCAGAAGTATTGAAGAATTCATTTGTAAAGAGACCAATTGGTGCTGTTTCGAATGATTTTCTAGTGAAAATTTCATGGAAGCAACCCAGCAAGAAACCTAAGCGTTATATATGCCGTATATAACAGTTAAAATAACGCTTATACTTTTCGTTAGAGCCTTATGGAAGTGTATAGATTTTCAACGGAAAGATTTTGTGTGTATGAGCCATACATCCCTTTCTGTCGCAAGCAAATGCGCATAGCTTCCTCTCTTTCTTACTAATATCACATTATGCGTTAGTGTTTTTGTAATTGTAACAGTTTTATGCGCCGTATAAGTACGGCTCATATAAGCGTTAGTATCATATTAGTGCTAACGTAAAACCATCGACGATTTCTATGGTGAAAATCCTGTTCATAAAATAAAATGCAGTGTTTCTATTTTCATAAATTTTGATTTATAAAATTGGCTTAGAATAAAAAAATCACAATAGTAAGGCACATCATGTCGATGAATATTATAATCCCTATTTCTCAAATAATAATATTTAGAATACCAAATTTTATAAAGAAATCACAACACACTAACAGCTATGTTAAATCAAACAAATTTTTAAAAATTTTCTCCAAAAAATTATATAATTGTCTCAACAATATTATTTTCAAACACCAAGCGCACAATCACAATAGTTATGTAAAATATTGGGCAGTTTGGTGTGAATCACTCAGTACCTGGTAGCTTCCCATACAAACTTTTGTGAGTACTCGGTTTTTTTATGAGCACGCAAAAAAATGTTGATCACTAGATTGTGAATGTGTTAGTTGATGCCTCTTTTGACTTATATGTGTTAGTGACTCTTCGTATTCATTTCTTGCTGGGAAGAGCTCGTTAAAAGAGATTGTTCTTCAAACGAAATTTTCATTTGAAAAAGGGTTGATTACTCCTTCTTTCAATAAAGATCTTATGCAATTTTCATAAAAACAGTGTTTTGCATATTTTCAAGATGTCTGCTATGATGAACACATTTTTTCGGGTATGTGATTCGTTTCCCTTTCGCGGGAAAGGTAATTCAGTATCGAAATTGAAGTGGTTTATTCCCCTTATTCCTAGATTGAGAGGGAAATTGAATTACTTTAATAGATAATTCCTCCACAATCTAGAGAAAGGGAAATCACATCAGTTGGGGAATTGAATTCCCCGGGAAAGGGAAAATAATCACATACCCGTTTGAGCAAGTTTAATTCACTTCTGCTTTTCATTGAAGTGCATTTAAAACTAAACAATTGTGATAGAACCAGTAAAGTTTTATGTTATTGTTGATCAATACTATGAGCTACCGTTATATTATAACATAGTCAATGAAGTGCTATCAAAAGAAATGGAAATACAAAATTTAAAAATAAAAACTATTTCTGTTTCTTTCCTTCCCAGATCCCAGTAGCGTTTACTTATTTTAAATGAAATTTTAATTCGTATTAGCATTATATACTCTATTTTCAAATGATAAAATCATGCACGTTGGATCCATTTCAGCCAGCCAGCATGTACTCTTTTCTCAAATGAAGCTTTCATGCGATTTAGGGCCATAAACTCCTTTACCACATGAATTTTGAAGTACTGAAAATAGCAGCCATCTCCTATCAAATTTCATTAGAAATAAGGGTTAGTAATGCGAGTAGTTGCAGTTTGAATTTTCACCACTTCGGAAGTACTGCAGAAGTAGTGAAATTTCCGGCTGGGTATAGTTCTATATGCTATAGGTTTAACTTGGTATAGGCTATAAATACGGACATTGCACCCGTTTACACGAACATTAACATCGTTCAACAAATCGGCGTTTATACGGGAGAGGAATCCCCGCTCTCCTACCACCACTGTACGATGAAGATTAATGATAAGGGGGAGGGGGGAGTCTAAAATGGTCAAAAACATTCTGACGTAATATTTGGATGGCTCCTTACTTCCCAGCGCAGTAAATTTGTTTTTATTTTTTGTTTTGCTTGATTGACTTGATTAAATTTCATGTTTTCCAAACTTGCAAGTTTTTGTTTTGTGATGAATTTCTCTAGCACTGGATTTTTCGGGAATCATAATCATGCTTAAAAAAATAGCCTCAGTAAATAATTTTGAGCTGCAGTCGAATTATGCCGTTATTCCTTATCAAGGCATTTCTAAAGCCCGGATCCCACTATCTGCGCAATGCGCCGATTTTTGCCGAAATCAATGCGCCGATAGTGTGAACGCAATTTTCGCACTCTGATGCTGACAAGTGTGATCTTCTTGAACAATTTTTTTCCCAATTTTATTGTTCCCCGTTATATTTTTGACAATATGTGAGAATAATGTGAGCACAAACAATGATTGCGGAAATTATTGAAACTTGTGCCGATCTGGGCCGATAAAAATCGGCGCAGATTGTGCTATTTGCGCAGATAGTAGGATCCCAGCTTAATACAGCAAGCAAGTGGACTAGACCTGAAATAATAGTTTCCCCTTTTAGGCCTTGCGTACGTACCTACCAATCTTCATGACCTTTTTCTTCTCTCGGGCATATCGCACCTCCGCAACAAGGCAGTCACAACTCAAAATTTGCCATGTTTTATAAAACGCGAAAAACTAAATGGGTCGCAGTTAGAGCTGGAAAACAATCGATTGCTTTATCGATAGTATCGATGTTTTCAAATTTTTGAGACTATCGATGCTTTTTTATCACTATCGATGGTTTTCTCACTCAAACAACCAACATCAAGTATTACAGTATGGGAATCAAAATTGGGAGAACCAAAATATTATATTTTATTTATACGAACATTGAAGTTTTCTGTAAATATGTTATTGTAAATATTTAATTTAAAAATTAATTTAATATGAAAAGTAAATACAGTAGAATCTCGCAAAAGTTACCGCTCGAATGAGTTAAACGCTTGGTTAAGTTCATCGAATTTCAGCGCCCACGTAGCGTTCTAAAAAGTTAATTTTGGCGTTAACTTTTCTGAGCGTAATTTTTTTTCTTTTCCTTTTTTTTTATTAAATCACCCCTATTTCGGGTGTATTACGTGAAATAGCGAAGAAAAACAAAATAAGACAACAAAAATCATAACGGTAACAGTTAAAAGTGACAAATTACATGGAAACGTGCAGCCTTATTGTGAAATAGGAGTTGTTGAAAAAAATATGAGTTAAAGTACATATATCTGTGTAAAACTGATTTAAAAAAAAAAACTTTAAATAAAATAAGCATGTTATGTTTGCAAAATATTTTTTATGCATGTACCCAGCAAGAAATGAAATCGAAGAGTCACTAACACATATAAGTCAAAAGTGGCATCAACTAACACATTCACATTCTAGTGATCAACATTTTTTTCCGTACTCATAAAAAAACCGAGTACTCACAAAAGTTTGTATGGGAAGCTACCAGTTACTGAGTGATTCACACCAAACTGCCCAAAATTTTACATAACTATTGTGATTGTGCGCTTGGTGTTTGAAAATAATATTGTTGAGACAATTATATAATTTTTTGGAGAAAATTTTTAAAAATTTGTTTGATTTAACATAGCTGTTAGTGTGTTGTGATTTCTTTATAAAATTTGGTATTCTAAATATTATTATTTGAGAAATAGGGATTATAATATTCATCGACATGATGTGCCTTACTATTGTGATTTTTTTATTCTAAGCCAATTTTATAAATCAAAATTTA
Source organism: Chlorops oryzae (assembly GCA_020466095.1). Classification (NCBI taxonomy): domain Eukaryota; kingdom Metazoa; phylum Arthropoda; class Insecta; order Diptera; family Chloropidae; genus Chlorops; species Chlorops oryzae. Next base: position 76,356,541 of record CM035806.1, read on the forward strand.
TGAAAATAGAAACACTGCATTTTATTTTATGAACAGGATTTTCACCATAGAAATCGTCGATGGTTTTACGTTAGCACTAATATGATACTAACGCTTATATTAGCCGTACTTATACGGCGCATAAAACTGTTACAATTACGAAAACACTAACGCATAATGTGATATTAGTAAAAAAGAGAGGAAGCTATGCGCATTTGCTTGCGACAGAAAGGGATGTATTGCGCATACACACAAAATCTTTCCGTTGAAAATCTATACACGTCCATAAGGCTCTAACGAAAAGTATAAGCGTTATTTTAACTGTTATATACGGCATATATAACGCTTAGGTTTCTTGCTGGGTAGTCTCTATTTATTTATTTTTTTCGATTTTGAAAGACATTTGGAAAAGTTAATACTTCAGAAAAGTTGATCACCCCTGGGACAAATCGATTAACTTTTGCGAGATTCTACTGTATAGAAATCGTGCAGATGAGCTCATATGAGTTCTGTTTGTCTCAATAGGGGTATTCACAAAGGCGTCGGAAAGTAGGAAAGTAGGAAAATCTGAAAAATTTAAATGCTTAAAAAGTTGTGCAAGACACAAAAAAAAAAATTAAAAATTTTTTAAAGAAGTCGCAATTTTCCGATTTTCCGACTTTCCAACGTTTTTAACACGCCTTTGTGAATACCCCTAATATTTTAAATTTTGTATGAAAACATCGATTGTTTTCCAGCCCTAATCGCAGTGTCAATCAAAGCAAGAAGAAAGGCATGACGTTTGTTTCGGCTTTTTGTACTAACAAAAACGGAATAGACTTTTTCGTGTATGTAGACAAGGTGACTTATGAACAAGATTCATAGGATAACTCAAATTGACGTGCTCCTTCACACATCAGTTAAGCCTAGTTAACGTTACCTGAGGCCCGCTATTGATAAAAACTTGCGACTCATAAACTTTTCGAAATTAAGGAAATGCTTTGTGATCTGTAGTTTTGTTAAACTAGGTGTAAGATTTCGAAACTTATTGCAAGACTCCTACTTTACAGGAGTGATACAATAAATAATAAAACGTTAAAAAAAAAAAAAAAAAAAAAAAAAAATTGACAAATATTGAGTTGTGACACCTTTGTTGCGGAGGTGCGTTATTTTCAAATAAAAAATAAGAAAGAAAATGTAATTCAAATTCTCAAGTTTATTTGAGGAAGTACACAACTGTACGCCAATATCTTGCGTTTACGAGCGATACGTCCCAATGAAGGTATTGCACATCGAACAGTAATGATTTGCATTCCGGCATGACTTCATACAATACGGAAAGCAGCAACAACACCTTTAAGAAATTGAGCAATCACAATTAATTGAATAAGAAATATTCCCTTAACCTCTCTCCACATGACTTACATGGTCCATGCGAGCAATAGACACGCTATGTGCGTTTTCGAAGTCGATTTATAGCGAATCGTTGTTCTATTCCGGATGCGGCAATGTGGACATGTCACCAGCAGCGGTTCCGGACCCACTTGAAGTGTCTCCGTTACAATGCTACTATCGTAAAGATCGGAAATCAAAGCCGAAGACATCCCGCCAGTATTAGTTCTCACGATCTGTTTCTATGCGGAGACAAAGCTGAACTGAACTCAGATTCCTTTTCAATTCATTATTGCAGAGCTCAGCCCGAATGAAGTACCATATTAAAAACAAACATTCAATTCGGGAGAGGCAAAACTCCTCTAACGGGGCTTCGAGCCACTTCACACATAGAAATGTGTATACCAAGGTATTAAATATCGCTCCAGTAAGCGTAGGGTAAATTGCCTCGAGGCAACTAGTTCTTTCACCAGTACTAAAGAACTAGTGCAAACGGGGGTAGAGTTTTGTATAGAGTTCTGACTTGTATTGCATGGGAAAATAATTTTTCGTGCCAGTAATAAGAAATGCCATGATATTGTTATTACAAAAAGCACCGAAAGACCGAAATCAAAAATAAAATCTGATTTCAACAAGTACAAAGATGAAGCGTTTTACAGAAAAAAAATACAAATTATAGTGAATAATCTTTCAAAAAGAACTAGTGTTTTACTATACCCAATTGGTTCCCAAAGAACTAGTAAAGCGTTAGTTCAAGTGTACAAGTGGCGATTTTTAGACGACACGAAATGATAACTTTCTACAGAATAATACATAAGCAGGGGTATAAAAAAGAACCAGTACTGGTGGAATTAGAAGTAGTAAAACGATAGAGTTTAACTACTCGTTCTTCCTGCAGGGTACAGAACAGTATGGAAGGTATGAGTGAAAATAAACTATAAAAGGCTCTCCAGTTTCTTAACTCCCCAGTAGGCAATTGGGTCTTGCATGAATTTATTCTTGTAAGAATTCTTCGATGAAATAAGTAAGATATATAATGTCGCAAAATTTCATGAATAGTAAGGCAAATATTCGGCGATAGCGGACCGAGAAGTTTTGGAAATCTCATCCATTGTTTTTTTCATTTGTTGTGTTTTATGGTTCAGAAGAAAATTGATGAAGTTCTGAAGAACTCCTCGGTCCGCTATCGCCGAACTTTTGCCTTGCTATTCCTGAGTTTTTTCTTATGAACGCATAAGAAACTGTACATTTTCGTGGAAATGCAGAGAAGAAAAAGTGGAATAATAAAGTTTGTCATATGAAGTGCGACAGTCAAGGAGTTAACACATAAAATTGTGTTCAAATAGTTTATGATCTCATTAAAATATCTCTCTACTTTTAAATCATTGGGTTGAATAACCTTTTTGTTTTTATTTATTTATTTATATCTATTTACCTTTTTTGTTTTTTATTTAATAAAACGAACTGATTTTGAATATAAAACAAATTTTTTCCGATTTATAAATCCTCCAAACATGAATATTTTCTACATTGAATTCAACAATCTTTTTTTCATTGTAGAATTCGTATATGAATTTTTTGTGAATTTTCAAAGGAAGAGTTCCTTCACTATGCCTTACCATATGTAAACTATATAAGCATTCATTTCTGCGATAGCTGACCGAAAACACGCGTGCTATTCATGACTATTTCGACCATTTTCAAACGAAGCTTTCCGCGATAGCGGACCGAAAATACGCGACCGCTTCCAAGAATTCATTTCGTGTCATTTCTCTCGCGCCGCTATCCATGACTATTTCGACCATTTTCAAATTAAGATTTCAGCGATTGCGGACCGAAAAATAAATCAAAACTATTCCTTACATTTCCTAGGACATCGCAATGTTAAATTTCAATGATGAATTCAGCAATAGTCCATAGAGGCTATTGTAGCAAAAGTTGCTGATAAACCTTACACTTGCCGACTGGGTCACTCTCAATTTTTATATGGCCCTTGAATGTAGTTTGAAATGAGCAGAGCGTGCCGGCATGGACAATCGTAATTTGGTTTATCTTAATCATACAATCCCTGTAGGAAGTTGAACTAGTGCAGAAGTATTCTTCGACTACTTCCGAAATCAACAGTACTACTCGCTCGTAATTTCCCCGCCAATGCATTGAACTGTAAACTTTTACTCTGAGGTGCCATTCGAAAATCGACAGTCGCGTCTGAACTAGTGCAGAAGTAGAGGCAACAGGGCCAATTCAGTAAATTTGCTATACTACGATGATAGATGGGGGACCGGCCCGCGCTGTCGTAGCTCACAGCGTAGCGCGTCCACCCCGCGATCCGAAGGACCAAGGTTCAAATCCCGGGCCAAGCGATCGCCGATTTTTTTTTTAATTATTAGTAAAAATTGGAATCCTAAGAGGAAAAAAAAAGCAAATATATAAAAAATAACGGTTTCAAATCGGCAGGAAATGTTGAGCGAATTTGTGCGCAAAGTTGTGAGACACCATTGGTGAAGACGTGTTTTTAAATCCAATTATTTGAGTTTTTCGAAACATGCCATTCTTCCACATTTTTTCGCTTGCGACAGAAATCGAACTCGAGCCCTTTAGATGCCTAAGTGAATACGCTTTCACTACGCCACGGACCTATCTGACTCACGCACAGCAAATATATTAGATTAATGTGTGGGCAAAATTGAACTGTTGAATGTGCCACTAGTTAGGTTCTACTGTCCGTGTCTCTACTCGCGTACTAGTTCTATTTCCTATACTCCAGAACTACTCGCTAGGGCAAAATTGACCCCACTCTTCCTACAGGGATACTACAAGCGACACTCTCAAATTTTTTTGAATTTGCTTGTTGGTATGATAAGAATGTGTAGGAGTGAAGGCAACGGGAAACATTTTGCATGAGTTCGACTGAAAAAGATAGAGTTTTGTCAACGACTGCTGTGGTGAACAGTTCAACAGCCCTGCAGGAAGTATGAGGAGTTAAGCTCTAGCGTTTTACTAGTTCTAATTCCACCAGCACTGGTTCTTCTTTATACCCCTGGTTATGTACTACTCTGTACAAAATTAACATTGCGTGTGGGCTAAAAATCACTAATTTTACACTTGAACTAACGCTTTTTTAGTGATTTGCGAACCAATTGTGTAAATTGGGTATAGTAAAACACTAGTTCCTTTGAAAGATTACACTAGTTTACAGCAAATCTGACCTGGGTCAACTGATGGTCGTTTCTAAGGTAAAATTTTGTGCTGAATCCGAATATGTCATAAAAAAATTTTAAGTAGAATAGTTTTTGAGAAATAGGCTATTTTCCGTTTTTTGAGTTTTGAAAAAAAGTATGGTTAGTAAATTGCAATTATCTCCGAATATGTTTAACCGATTCTAAATTTTAAGCTACGAATGTAAAGGCAGTTAAATTGTATACCAACAATGCCCAGAACATTTTTTAATCCAAATATACACGTAGAAGCTATTGATGAAAATTTCCAGAAATTTGTTTAATTTTTAACAAAATTTCAATAAAGAAATCACTTTCAGTCTAATTTACACCATGAAAAAATTTTTTAAAAATTTTCTTCGTTCTTTGGCTTCGAAGAACGATCTTTTAGGAAGAGAGGAAGCTTATTTTGATCAAATTCGCATTAAAAATGTGAAAGTTATAAGTAATTAAGCAAAAATACACAAAAATTCATTTTATTTAAATTGCATTTTATTCGAAATGGCTCAAGTCCCCTTTTTATACCCAACACACTCTGTGTCGAGGGTATATTGCGTTTGTGTGGTTGTGTGTAACACCCAGAACCAGTCGAGATAGACCATACAAAATATATATAGAAATGATCAGCGTCACCAGGAGATTCGATTTAGCCATGTCCGTCTGTCTGTCTGTCCGCCTGTTTGTATACAGCTTTCTTATCGAAGGAGTTAAGCTATCGGGACAAAATTTGGTATGCGTGCTCACGGGGACATGAGTAAGAACAAGTTCGAGAATGGACCCGATCGGACCATTTTTAGGGGTACCTCCAGTACTAGGGTCTGTTACGAAAATCACAAAAACTGCTATAAAATCGACAATTTTCAAGATATTTTTATGAAATTTGATATTTGATCATATTTAAAGGCCAGTAGTATTATTTCCAAAAATTAAAAAAGTGGGCGTGGCAGAAGGGCGGTTTTCGAAAATTGTCTCGTACAACCGAAATTCAAATGGGACTTGAACGAAATTTGGCACTTATGCTTCCTTTGTAGCCATAAACATCCTCCAAAAAAATTTCCTTGGTCGGTCCTTTATTAAGGGTACCTCCAGTACTAGGGTCTGTCACAAAAATTCCAAAACTGCCTCAAAATTGGACTTTTTCGAAATATTTCAATAAAGCTTAGAATTCGAGTGTATATTTTAGCCTCCGATTAGAATTGCAAAAAAAGTGGGCGTGGAAAAGCGGCGGTTTTAATAAAGAAATTTAACAAAAGTTGGTACATGGGGCTCCCTGATGGCCTTAAAAACCTCTTGAATTAAACCCCTTACTTGTTTTTTCTACTATGGAGGGAACCTGTTTCCCGGATAAGAAACCAGCAGTACTCTCCCATCATTGCCTCATACCAAAAACCTTGATAGCGGCGTTCTATGGCTTTTAATTGCTGGTGGAAGCATTCGCCGTGTTCATCGCTTTCATCACCAAGATTTTCCAGAAAGAAATCCAAATGGTAGTGCAGGAAATTAATTTTCAAAGACATGTTCACGCCTGTTTCGATTAAATGTGATCAATATATTATATATAAGGGGACTTGAGCCATTTCTAATAAAATGGATTTTTAACAAAATGAATTTTTGTGTATTTTTGCTTAATTACTTATAACTTTCACATTTTTAATGCGAATTTGATCAAAATAAGCTTCCTCTCTTCCTAAAAGATCGTTCTTCGAAGCCAAAGAACGAAGAAAATTTTTAAAAAAATTTTTCATGGTGTAAATTAGACTGAAAGTGATTTCTTTATTGAAATTTTGTTAAAAATTAAACAAATTTCTGGAAATTTTCATCAATAGCTTCTACGTGTATATTTGGATTAAAAAATGTTCTGGGCATTGTTGGTAGACAATTTAACTGCCTTTACATTCGTAGCTTAAAACTTAGAATCGGTTAAATATATTCGGAAATAATTGCAATTTACTAACCATACTTTTTTTCAAAACTCAAAAAACGGAAAATAGCCTATTTCTCAAAAACTATTCTACTTACAATTTTTTTGATGACATATTCAGATTCGGCACAAAATTTTACTTTAGAAAAGACCATCAGATGGCCCAGGTCGCAAAATTTTTTATTTTTTGTAAACTAGTGTTATTGACCATAATATGTGGTTTTTTGGTTATTTTTGTTCTAAAATTTTTTGAGCCTCCAATACGCAATATTTAAAAGACACCGAATTATTTTTCGTGTTTGTTTTATTTACAAAAATATTGTAATATATAAAGATAGATTTTATTTTTGATTTCGGAGCACCAACGCTCTTTGCAACAACTATATAATGGCAACTCTTATTACTGACACGAAAAACCATTTTTCCATGCAATACTAGTCGGAGCTTTATACGAAGCTCTACCCCCCTTTGCACTAGTTCTTTAGTTTTGGTGAAAGTACTAGTTGCATCCGGGCAATATACCTCACGCTTCCTAGAGGGTAATAAGCATTGAGCTCTGCTGTGTTGAAAGTCAGATTGTAATGTCGATGTGTGAGTTCATATGTACACAAATCGTGGTGAAAGTCACCCTGCAGGAAGTCTGTCGCCATATGGCCCCATGTCTATATTGACGCCAATATAGACAAGAGAACTAGTGACAACGTCAACAGTATTTATAGGCGGTGTCATTAGAGAAACTGTACTGTCAAGATATATAGTTCATCTCCATTGACCATGTCAACAACGTGTCTCCTTGTAAAATGTGCCGCAAAATTGAACAAGTTAGTTTAGCGATGGCCTCGAAAATATTTCGACAGGTGTTTACATTTTCTAGGATAAATTGAAAAGTATAAGCGGTTTTCTTTTGTATGACCAGATTTAAACAGTAAGACATAATGCAACACATATCGCACCCTTGCTAATAAATCGGCACAATTCAAAAATTTTTAAACCAATTTTTTTATGTACGATTGAATTTTTCTGTAAGAAACCCACACATAGAGAACTAACGCTTCCCTGTAGAAAGCTGTTAAGCAATTTTCCTAAAAGAACTAGTACTTTTACCAGTACTAAAAGAACTAGTGCAATGTTTGGGTAAGTTTGCACCATAACTATTCCAGTGATCAGTGGAATAATTGCATTCATTCATTGAGGCGTTTTAAATTGATAATAAAAACACAACCGAATGGTTTTCTTTTATTATAAATATTTATTTCCATTTTGTACTGAAAAAAAATCGACGATTCTGTAAACTTTTTTCCCGTAAACATCACTAGTATTTAACTGGTGCAAATTTACCCAATTGGATCGAAAAGTACTAGAATAGTTCTGGTGCATACCGTACTAGTGCTTTCCTGTACAGATGTTATACTGATTTTCGACAGAATTTTATATGAACAGGGGTATAGAAAAGAACTAGTACTGGTGGCTTTTGCACTAGTAAAGGACTAGTACGACACTAGTTCAAATTCCTACAGGGTTATAATGACTGATGCAGCAGTCGATTAAGAGTAATATCCCTGCAGGAAATGTCAATAGTGAATCTATACTCTTTCACTAATGACCGCGTCGACAGTACTACTGACCAGCTATACCCGCCGCAATGCTTTGCGCTATAGACATTTAACATTGAGTTGTCATTGAATGTCGACAGTAGACCGAAAAACTATTGACGAACTAGTGACGTCGGTACTATTATGTAGACAAAAGAAGTACTTTTTCGCTAGTCACCAGTAATTAATATATATATTTATACTTTCCGCTTTCAATAAAAATAGCTTGCATTTAAGTTTCAACGAGTCTTACTTGTTCAATTTTGCGGCACATTTTACAAGGAGACACGTTGTTAACATGGTCAAGTGAGATGAACTATATATCTTGACAGTACAGTTTCTCTAATGACACCGCCTATAAATACTGTTGACGTTGTCACTAGTTCTCTTGTCTATATTGACGCCAATATAGACATGGGGCCATATGGCGACAGACTTCCTGCAGGGATTAGTTAAGAAAAAATTTAATTTCTCCTTAGAGTCAAGAGGGATTGAATGATATTCGATAAATGGGAAATTTTGAATTGTGCCGATTTAGTAGCAAGGGTGCGATATGATATTGGAGCGTTGTTTTCTTTTCGCCATGCGTCTCTTGCCAACAAAAAATTTTATTATATTCATTAGGCCGGGTCGATTTTTTCCCCGACCAAGCGTATAGCAGGAAAGTAATCTACGGTCAATTCTAAGAGATTTTGCTGAAGAAACCATAGGTCTAAAATCAAAATCGAGCTTCCGGTTTTCGACGTGAAACTTTTCATAACATATATTTCGAAAAATATGCTGAACTCAATTCGATAGATAACACAGGCCTACAACGAACAACTTTTCATAATAATAAGAAGTGCTTCCATTAGATTTTTGTCTGCTGAAAAATTGAAAAATACCGAAAAAATTCCATCACGTCACAGTTTCGAGAAAACCACGCATTCAGTTTTTTTGTCCCATCATTTTTTCGTACACGTTTTTCTAAAATGTGGTACCCCATATTTAAAATTTTTAAACGATAAGGCCTTCTAAGATAATTAGATTATTAACTAATATCAAAAGCAACACAAGTTTTTAACAATTAATGGTTCAAAATGATGCTCGAAGTCAAAAAACTTTGATTTATCTTGAAAGAATTCAGTTTTTTTTACTTTCAACGAACTTATCTTAATCTCTACTTGTGTTATTTTCAAAATCTGTTTGTAGGATCGAAGAATAATCAATTGTATGCAAATTTCTTCAAAATTGAAAATGTTCCCCTAAGTTTTCGCAGAGAAATAACCATTCTTACGAAAGCATTCAATTCGAAAAATGTAACATGTTGCAATTGGAAAATCACTTGTTTTTCTTTTTAAAAAGTCAAAGGCAAAGAGATTGGATTTTTCCTAAAAGTTTAGAAACATTCCCTGAACGATATGCGAGTATTTCTATTCTGCCGTTTTACTAGTGTCAATTTCACTATTAATAGTTCTTCTTATACCCTTGAATTATTTTGTTAAAAATTAGCACTGCACAGTGGCGGATCCTGGATTTGGTCAAGGGAGGGGTCCTAGAAGGTAAGAAGCAGGTTAATTGAAGGGGGGCCGGACCCGATATCGTCCTCCGTGGATCTGCGACTGGCCATTCAAGTATTGTGGGAAACACTTACATCTATTTAAACACAACCCTCTTATTCAATACTAACCACGAAACTTGTTTGTACCCATCTTCAGCAGGGTACAAGTTATCTTTTCGAAGGAGTTGAGCTATCTTGACGAAATTCGGTATGGAGGTGCAGGGCGACATGAGTAATATGAACTTTGAGAATGGGCATGATCGGACCATTTTTTCGGGTACCTCCAGCACTAGGGTCTGTTCATAAAATATGCTCTAAAACCTGCATTTTTTGAGATATTTCGATAAAATTTGATATTTGAGCTGATTTTAAGGTAAAACATGTAATTTTCAAAAATTGGAAAAGTGGGCGTGGCAAAAGAGCGGTTTTGGAAAAATGGCTCTTACACTCACAATTCATAAGGGAATTGGACAAAATTCGGCATGTGAACTTCTATCATGCTTACAAACATCTTTAGTAAGAATTTTTTTAGTTGGCTTGGTCAAAAAGCCGCAGTTAGCAAAAAAATTAATGATCAAATAGACTTATTTTTTCAAGTCTATTTGATCATTAATTTTTTTGCTAACTGCGGCTTTTTGACCAAGCCAACTAAAAAAATTCTTACTAAAGATGTTTGTAAGCATGATAGAAGTTCACATGCCGAATTTTGTCCAATTCCCTTATGAATTGTGAGTGTAAGAGCCATTTTTCCAAAACCGCTCTTTTGCCACGCCCACTTTTCCAATTTTTGAAAATTACATGTTTTACCTTAAAATCAGCTCAAATATCAAATTTTATCGAAATATCTCAAAAAATGCAGGTTTTAGAGCATATTTTATGAACAGACCCTAGTGCTGGAGGTACCCGAAAAAATGGTCCGATCATGCCCATTCTCAAAGTTCATATTACTCATGTCGCCCTGCACCTCCATACCGAATTTCGTCAAGATAGCTCAACTCCTTCGAAAAGATAACTTGTACCCTGCTGAAGATGGGTACAAACAAGTTTCGTGGTTAGTATTGAATAAGAGGGTTGTGTTTAAATAGATGTAAGTGTTTCCCACAATACTTGAATGGCCAGTCGCAGATCCACGGAGGACGATATCGGGTCCGGCCCCCCTTCAATTAACCTGCTTCTTACCTTCTAGGACCCCTCCCTTGACCAAATCCAGGATCCGCCACTGTGCAGTGCTAATTTTTAACAAAATAATTCAAGGGTATAAGAAGAACTATTAATAGTGAAATTGACACTAGTAAAACGGCAGAATAGAAATACTCGCATATCGTTCAGGGAATGTTTCTAAACTTTTAGGAAAAATCCAATCTCTTTGCCTTTGACTTTTTAAAAAGAAAAACAAGTGATTTTCCAATTGCAACATGTTACATTTTTCGAATTGAATGCTTTCGTAAGAATGGTTATTTCTCTGCGAAAACTTAGGGGAACATTTTCAATTTTGAAGAAATTTGCATACAATTGATTATTCTTCGATCCTACAAACAGATTTTGAAAATAACACAAGTAGAGATTAAGATAAGTTCGTTGAAAGTAAAAAAAACTGAATTCTTTCAAGATAAATCAAAGTTTTTTGACTTCGAGCATCATTTTGAACCATTAATTGTTAAAAACTTGTGTTGCTTTTGATATTAGTTAATAATCTAATTATCTTAGAAGGCCTTATCGTTTAAAAATTTTAAATATGGGGTACCACATTTTAGAAAAACGTGTACGAAAAAATGATGGGACAAAAAAACTGAATGCGTGGTTTTCTCGAAACTGTGACGTGATGGAATTTTTTCGGTATTTTTCAATTTTTCAGCAGACAAAAATCTAATGGAAGCACTTCTTATTATTATGAAAGGTTGTTCGTTGTAGGCCTGTGTTATCTATCGAATTGAGTTCAGCATATTTTTCGAAATATATGTTATGAAAAGTTTCACGTCGAAAACCGGAAGCTCGATTTTGATTTTAGACCTATGGTTTCTTCAGCAAAATCTCTTAGAATTGACCGTAGATTACTTTCCTGCTATACGCTTGGTCATGTTTTTTTACCCCATACAAATCGACCCGCTCTAATATTCATATTCATTATACACCGAAAAAAATCCGTAGGTAATATTGAAGAAATGGGCTGCGTTATTAAAGAAACGGCAGTAAAAATAGAGCTAACTAAAAAAAGCAATCAATATGAATAAAGACGATATTCAATATGAAGAAATTCAAATCAGGAAAAAAATTTCGTTATATTGAAGAAATATCTTCATATCTACGAAATTATTTTAGTCATATTTCTTCAAGTATATTATCCTGCTTCGTTATATTGAAGAAATTTCTTCATATCTACGACAATAATTATTGATACTGAATAAATTTCTTCAATATTACGAACGATTTTCTTCAATATGAAGAAATTTATTGAAATACGCAGCCCTGCTTCGTTATATTGAAGAAGTTTCTTCATATTTATATATTTCAAAATTTCATCATATGTATTAACTGTTGTGAGTCCCGTCTGTCTCACATCTGCTATTTTTTATAGACAAGAAAATCGTCCAAATATCAAACACACAAAACAGTATATTAACTTTCTCATTGCAAGCAAAAATGATTGACTAAATAAAGACTCGCGATAAGAATTAAAAAACAATTTTATGTATATATGATTGTGTGGTTAAAAGGACGAAAATTCTAAAATATTATCTAAGGACTTAAAGAAATTTTTCAAAATAATGCAGCATTTTCCCTAAAAATATACTTTAAACCAAAACTTCAAGTCAAAGTAAATTACATCGAAATTAATTTTAATATTATTTTTATTTATTATTGCGTTTCTTATAATGCCTCCAAAGATCAATATTATATATAGATATATATTTTCTGTACTATATTTTACAATTATATTCCAAAATTAAGCATTAAAAAGTTAGATATTGTGCTGAGTTTTTGTTTTCAGCGTATCAACTTCCAGTGTCACCGGATGCAGTACGAAATATGAACCGCACTCATATGCAGAAGCGTCTCCCCGTCAATGTGGAACTTTAAAAAAATTTGAGTTTATTAAAAACGGAACACTTCACAAAATATATATGACTTAATACACACCTATCAGATTTTCTGCGATTTTGAACGCGAGCAATATTTTCTTACAATTTTCAAATTAAACACAATTTCTCTGTTTCCGCGTTTTCACTTCGTGGACGAACTTTGCTTATGACGCAGAATCTTCTGCCTTAAGACTCATCAACCCCAAGAACTTCTTAAAAATATTCACTTTTTCGTAAAATTGAAGAAATTCTTCATATCTCAAGAATTACATTAGTCATATTGAAGAAATTTCTTTATTTATACGAAATAAATTCGTTATATTTAATATATAAATTAATTTTAAGACAATTTCTTCGTCATATTGAAAAAATTTCTTCATATTTACGAAATTAATTTCTTTATATTCACGAATACGTTTTGTTATATTAACGAAATTTCTTCATATCAACAAACAAATTACGTCATATTGAAGAAATTTCTTCATTTATACGAAAATTCTAAATTTTAAAATGTCCTACGAAAGCTTTTGTCATATGTAAGAAAATTTCTTCAGTATGAAGAAATGTTTTCATACCTATGAAGAAATTTTGTTATATTAATTAAACTATTTAACTCATATTGAAGAATTTTTTTTCGTTCCATTCACAAAATTTCTGCAATATAACAAATATTTTCGTCAGCATGAAGAAAATTCGTTATATTGACTAAAATTCGTATTCAAATATTTACGAAAATTTTTATTCAATATTACTGCTGATATTTCTTTCAGTGTAGTCCTGAAATTGTGCATAAATTTTAGATTTAGAAATTTCACCTTTGAGATTTGAATGTCCTCTCTTATCTCATTTAATTCGGTTGGGACGTCTGAAAAAAAAGAATTAACGAAAATAAAATATACTTGCAACTTAACAAACTTAACAAATACTTACGTTTCTTCTCTTCGTTCGCATTTGCGGGCATATGGTTTGTGATATATATCGATATCGTATATTTTTTTCATCGCCTTATTGGAATTCATTTTGCTGTGTGAACAAGTGTAGTAATGGCATAAATACAAATTTATCATTGTATGGAAAATGCATAAGTTTGTATAAGATTTCATTGACAGAAATTGTGATTTCTTCGGCATGGTGGTTAAATGAAGCGGTAAATGTTTTTAAAAATTTGAGTGAATCTATGGGGGCGGTGAAAAAGCTTTGCTGATTTTCAATAACTCTGCCTTTTAAAAACATGCCATTTTTATTTACAAATCTTGTAATGAACATTGCGGTATTACTAGATGTGTAGCAGATGTTGTTGGGGAATTCTTTTGTTAGCTCGAAATGTTCATTAACAAAAGATATAACAGGTTGGCTGATAAGTCCCCGGTCTGACACATAGATGGCGTCGCTAGTATTAAATGCATATTATTTTTATATAGTGGCAACCTTCAAATGATTCGTGTCAAAATTTGACGTCTGTAACAAGTATTACAGTATGGGAAAGCCTGTCAAAATGCTATATGGCTCCAAATGGTGTGGTGAAGTTGAGTAAAAGTCAGCTGACTGTCAAAAATAAGTCGAAGAATTTGCGATTTTTAAACATGCCATAACATTATAGTACGACCCTTTTTAGGTAAAATTGAAGTTGCAAACAACAAAGTTGAGATGCTCCTTCATTTTAGAGTACATTTGAGCATCTGCGACCCTCGCAAATCAGTATTCAATATTGCATTTAAATTCAACGATTTCGTCAGCGATGCACAAATACTCTAAGTGCAAAGCTTTTATCGATACTGAACCGGGTACTCAAAAGAATTCTTAAAACGAAATAAAACCAAATCAAAAGCAATTGTAATTGTTTTAAGCAAGATAATTCAACATTAAAGGATTTTATATATTTTTAAAATGCACGTTTCAAAATGAAGAAAAGTAAGGGTGTTGTAGTAAAGCGAACCTGACCATAGAATACCCTACACAGATAAACAGCTATATATTTTTTAATCGGAGGCTAAACCAAAGCTCAACTTCCTCATTCCACAAAAATATATCGAAAGATTGTTGCTTTACACAATTCAGATGATTTTTGGGGCAGACCATAGTGCTGGAGGAACCCTTAAAAATCGTTCGATTAAGTCAATTTTTGTAGAGGATCTCAACGATTATATAAGAAGTATGTATGCTGTCTTTGGTGCAAGCTCCATCTAAATTTTGGGTGTAAAATTCAATTTCCGAATAACGCCTTTTGGCGCGGCAACTTTTCTAAGATTTGGAATCTACAATTTATGCCTTTAAATAAGTCCAAATAAATAATTCCACTAAGTATATAAAAAAATGTTGGTTTTAGAGCAGCATTTATGAATTTTATAACAAACCCTAGAACGAAGGGATACCTTTGAGAATCAGACAGACAGAAGGTCTCATTTCTAAAAGCTAAACGTTCAAATTGTAGTCGGTTACTATTTTCACCATCGATTTGCACTATTGACTCGTTCCATTTGGCACCATCTGTTCTCCATGGATGCCACACTCACGTCTAAATAAAACAAGACCAAAAACTCGGAAATCAGTTTTTTGTAGTACGTGAATTTTTCTAATACAAAAAAGAAAAATTAAATGTTAAAAGAAATTCTACAGTTTAAAATGGTATAATCATTCTTAAAAAAACTATATAATATCTGATTTTCTCCGGTTATAAATGAAAAAAATCCCTAAAAAAAACTAACTGCTTGTACTTGCTCAATTTCTAGAGACGACAACAATGCCCAAAGAGGCATCGTGGTGGATTGCCTGGTATGCCGTGTGGTTGTTGTTGCCTTTGGTGAATTGCCTATTAGCTTTGTTGAATTGCCTATTAGCTCGTTTCTCATACTGTAATACATATATTACTATATATGTCACTCTCATAGATTTTGGGCGGGACATTTCGCGCCAGTTAGAAAGAGATGTTACTCGGCAGGCAAAAAAAGAGCGAGAGAGAAATACTTTTGGTGAGTACTCAAGTGAAAAATGGTCATTTTGGTGGGTACCCAAGACCGTGTTGAAAAGAGCCAAAATAGAAACGGCTCCTGAGTGACATATATAGTTATATATGCTGTAATACTTGGTCTGTAAGTCAATTAGTTTGCGAGATAGAGCGTCTTTTGTGAAGCAACTTTTGTTATTGTGAAAAAAATGGAAAAAAAGGAATTTCGTGTTTTGATAAAATATTGTTTTCTGAAGGGAAAAAATACAGTGGAAGCAAAAACTTGGCTTGATAATGAGTTTCCGGACTCTGCAATGCAAAATTCAAGCGTGGTGAAATGAGGACGGAGGACGGTGAACGCAGTGGACGCCCGAAAGAGGTGGTTACCGACGAAAACATCAAAAAAATTCACAAAATGATTTTGAATGACCGTAAAATGAAGTTGATCGAGATAGCAGAGGCCTTAAAGATATCAAAGGAACGTGTTGGTCATATCATTCATCAATATTTGGATATGAAAAAGCTCTGTGCAAAATGGGTGCCGCGCGAGCTCACATTTGACCAAAAACAACAACGTGTTGATGATTCTGAGCGGTGTTTGCAGCTGTTAACTCGCAATACACCCGAGTTTTTGCATCGATATGTGACAATGGATGAAACATGGCTCTATCACTACACTCCTGAGTCCAATCGACAGTCGGCTGAGTGGACAGCGATCGGTGAACCGTCTCCGAAGCGTGGAAAGACTCAAAAGTCCGCTGGCAAAGTAATGGCCTCTGTTTTTTGGGATGGGCATGGAATAATTTTTATCGATTATCTTGAGAAGGGAAAAACCATCAACAGTGACTATTATATGTCGTTATTGGAGCGTTTGAAGGTCGAAATCGCGGCAAAACGGCCCCATATGAAGAAGAAAAAAGTGTTGTTCCACCAAGACAACGCACCGTGCCACAAGTCATTGAGAACGATGGCAAAAATTCATGAATTAGGCTTCGAATTGCTTCCCCACCCACCGTATTCTCCAGATCTGGCCCCCAGCGACTTTTTCTTGTTCTCAGACCTCAAAAGGATGCTCGCAGGGAAAAAATTTGGCTGCAATGAAGAGGTGATCGCCGAAACTGAGGCCTATTTTGAGGCAAAACCGAAGGAGTACTACCAAAATGGTATCAAAAAATTGGAAGGTCGTTATAATCGTTGTATCGCTCTTGAAGGGAACTATGTTGAATAATAAAAACGAATTTTGACAAAAAAATGTGTTTTTCTTTGTTAGACCGGGGACTTATCAGCCAACCTGTTAATATCCCCATTTGCGTTGTATTTAAAGCCAAACTCCGGCTCGATCACCTTATAAGGTTTGCTTTCAATTTTATTATATAAGTGCTCCAAAATTTTTGTCGGATTTCTCGCCATGCGTTTTAGCTCTTGCATAAAATTTTCAAATCTATATGCTGAAAAACTGTTTATATATCCTAGATCTTGCACGCATTCTGTTATATGAAGCAATGCATGAACATTGTAGCTTAACGAGCTATTCGAATATACGTTTGAAAAGAATTTAACAAAGTCATTAAACATTTCTTGAATAGTGGAAATATTGCTTTCGTAGATTCCCTCCATGCAAAGTAACTTATAACCACAGTGGAGCAAGCAAAAGTGGTAGAAATAATCTTCATTTACAATATCTTTCAATGCTACAATTCCTGTGTATAGGAGAAACTGTCTTAACTCAGTGGCTTTCCGTCGTTTCATTTCCGACAAATCTCTTGGTTTTCGGGCAAACTCTTTCACAATATACTTTACAAAAGAGAATAGGCTTGAGGACAGTTTTGATGCATGCTCCTTTGAAAATGTGCTTTTAGTTTTGTTTCCAATCAACAAAGACAAAGTCTTTTTTGCCAGTCCCAAGTCAAATAAGTGCATGGGCTCAAGAGGAAATTTTGACACCATGTTTACACTTAATTCTTCCAAGCAAGAAATATTTTCCGGCATGTTTTTATGATAATCACGATATTCTTTTGCCCTGAAACCAGCGTCTGTCCTTGGTTCTCCTCGTTCATTTGAAAATGTATTGGTGTTATCAATTCTGCAACCTCTTTGAATGCATTTACTGCAGCCATTAAAGGATGTGTGTCCTACTGTTTGACACAAAAATGCTCTAGCTGGAGCGTCGCAAATGAAGCATTTTAATTTGATTTCATATGTTTTTGGGCCAACTTCTAATCCATTTTGTAATAAACTTCGGAGCTCGTAGCAAAAGTCATGAAGGTAAGTACTCACACTTGCTGGTTTTTTATTTCCTAAATATATGCCAATAGCAAATGGTTTCAAAGAATTTTCGCCGAAAATTTTGCCTAAAATTGGCCAAAGCGATCGGCTGGAGCTCTTATAAAGTGGAATACCATCGACTCCGACGTCTAACAAAATAGTTGATTCCAATTTATGCTTTTTGTGCTCTATAATTGTTTTTGTATAACATGTTTTTGCAAATTATCATTTTGCGTAGATTGTAATATTTCTTCTTTTTCTTTTTTCACGAACCGCTTAAAATGTCTCTTGCCAATCATTTTACCTTTTTTTGTTCCACAACTTTTCACAGTAATGAACAATTAAGTCTTTCTTCAAAACACGCTTTTCACAATCGAAACGAATTTCAGAAAAATAACGTTTGAAAGGTGCCGCCAACGTTATTTCTGTGATCCCTTTCCGAAGCGAAATCGCTATCGGAAGGTTACCGGTCTATAATTTTATTCGAATGTATAAATATACACATATTTTTCAGATAATTGGTACAAGCTTCTTATAATAAGTAAGCTTTTACATTATTTTTCCCAAAATATATTGAATTTTATATAGCTTTTTGCCTACTTTAAAAGGTAGTTTTTTGCTCCACGTTATTCTAAATAAGTTGTATACACAGAAGACATCATATTTAGATGATGATTTGAAGTTTTTGTTTACATATAGGACTAATCAGTAAGGCATTACTAAATAAACTTTGCTTTCCATTACTGAATCATGTAAGAATTCTATACTTCAAAATTCTATCAAGATATAATGGATGAATATTTTCAGGCCTTACTGTTTTTCCCGCTGGGGGGTTTTGCTGTGAGCATCAATAGGATTAAGAATGAGAGAGAATTTCGTTTCTTCCACCTCTTCCTTACCGCCCGCGCCTATTATGCGCAACAAAGTAATCGTTCAGACGCTCCTTCTATGGTTTTACTTAAATTTCCTATAGTTATGGGCCGCAAGTTTCTATGAAGCA
The DNA here is from genome assembly GCA_020466095.1 of Chlorops oryzae. Classification (NCBI taxonomy): domain Eukaryota; kingdom Metazoa; phylum Arthropoda; class Insecta; order Diptera; family Chloropidae; genus Chlorops; species Chlorops oryzae. The sequence continues at coordinate 76,375,451 of CM035806.1, forward strand.
AATTTTGAGCATTTAAAACAATAAGAGTTTTGCATAAACAATAAAGTAAACAAAACCTACCACCTGGTGTGGAAAACAAGAACACATTTACACAGTTTTCTGCGTACAAGGAATTTTAATTTAATACACTGAAAAAATTTTATTTCAAAATATATAATACTTTTTTGCATTTCCTATTGTTATTGACTGCACCTTATACACAAGCATAGCTTATGAGCCACTATTTTTATAGATTTTATCTCGCTTGATTTTTTTAAAAAAGCTACGCAAGCATTTTCCACTGCACTCCATACAAAAGATCAATAGAAATTCAAATTCAATACATTTACGCAAATTGATCGCATTTTCAATTACTATTTTGGAAGTTTCAACGAAAATTATGAAAACTATAAACATGGAAAATTTATGAGTCTTTCTTTTTTTGCGCATTTGTAACGCGCCTTTGAAGTGTCCCTTCAATTGTACATAAATATTTCCTCCAAATGAAAATGTTGCAAGCAGAAAATTGAGGTTTTTTCTTTTGAGAGGAGAGGGAAAAGCTTCGTGCCTATTCTTTTTGAAACCCAGAGCCGGTATGTATGTAGTTGAGTTCCTCCCAGCAACGTTCGATTAATAGGCACTTTTTTATATTTTTTTTTTATTTATTTTTTATTAACTTGCAGCAAATTGCACAAAAATTCCAAAATAACAAAGAAATGTGTGTGTTGACTGAATGAGAAATCTTATGCGTATAATTTAGCATAAAAAGCTGAATGCTTCCTTCAAACCACGACAATTTTTGCTGAACATGCGCGAAGTTTCTTTATTTATTTCCACAAATTCGCAATTTGCACTGAAAAAAAAAGAAAGAAAAATAAAGCAGAAAAGGAAAAATTGCTAAAAGGAATCAGCTACTGAGAATTTATTTTCATTTTATTCAAAAATACATTCACCAACTTACTGGCTGTCTGTCAGTCTATTCGTTTCTCTGTCTCACTGTCTGTCTGTCGCCTGGGTTTCTGTCTTATTTGTTTATTTCTTTGTCGTCTACCCGTTTGCCAATTTCATTTAAATTCGCTTTTGTGCTTCAGGTTTTCCCAATAGTCCATTGCTGTCTGTCAACGTCATTGTAAAGTAGAGATGGACGCGTGATTTAATGTTCATCATTGTCACGCACCTCATTAAGTCAAAATTGTAGGTTCCAACGAAGGTGGATTTTTAGCCGAAGCCGAAGCCGAACAATCGGCAGAGTTGAAGACTTCGGCCGAAGACCGAAGGCCGAAGCCGAATGCAAAACATTTTACAGTAAGGAAATAAAATCAGTCTTTATTCATTTGACAAGCACAAAAAACAAAATAACACCTCAGTAACAAAAAAAAAAAACTTTCAATTAGTAATCAAAATTAAAAAGCTTAATATTATAAGCTAAAAATAGCAGCTTATCAGAATTTTTTCCGAGGATTTGATCGTCGTTCAGTATACAGTTGACCGGCTGCGCTAAAGAGTTGTTGGCTGGCCACGCTTGTTGGAGGGGCAGATAAATATTTCTCGGCCATGCGTTTAATGTTGAAAAATTTTGCGCAATTGTGCAAAAATTTACGGCGATAATTCACTAGTGTAAAAGGTCTCAATGAAGCAATTGAAAATCTATCGTGACTTTTTTACTTCCATTAAAATGCAAAAATATTCGGCTAAAATATTCGGCTTTTTTCCAGCCGAAGCCGAATCCGAAGCCGAAGATTAAGAATCGGCCGATTATGCCGATTACCGAAGCCGAACCTTCGGTCGGACACTACAAAATTGTACTTGTTTTTAACATCAATCACGATCGTATTTTAGTTGTCACTGTTGCGCATATCACCCAAATCACGCACGTCACGCACATCTCGCATTTCATAGAAGATTAGTGATGACACGAATAGTAATTTGACCGAATACCGAATATTTGGTCAACCTCTCGGCCCAATAACGAATATTCGGCAACCAAATATTCGGCACGTAGTAAAGACAATTTGGGCCAACTCGTGATCATATGGTATCAAGACAAACGCTGCCAATGAAAAATTTACCTTCTGTTTTAATGTTTTCAGAGAAAATTAAGAAAAAGCTAGTATATATTAAATATTTCTAAAGATTAAAAGGCAATTAATGTGCTGTAAGTTTAGTTCTCGTTAATCAAGTTTTTAAATTTTATTATGGGAAAAATTTAAATTTTAGTTACTGCTGATTTTTTAAATAACTTTTTTCTACTATTCGGTATTCGGTGGAATATTTGAACTATTCGGCCGAATACCGAATATTGAAAAAATAGGCCGATTAGGCCGAGTACGCCGAATACCGAATAGAGGCAGAATATTCGTGGCATCACTATAGAAGATTGTCTTCGACGCAGATGTTGGACATTTTTTTTCTTCTCAAGCTATTTATCTATAATCCGATTTGACACAAAATTTCGCAACTGATTTCGACGCGTCGAAAATTCTATAGATCGATATATAGAGATTCGGCTGGTGGGCATAAAAATGCTTTTGTATTATGACTTTGTGAATTTTCGAGACCTCCAATCGACACTGATGTGTCACGCTCCACAAACGTCACGGCTTCCGTCTCTAATATGAGGTTGGTAAGCAAATAGAGAATAGTGGTATTCAAGCAGGTACGCAAAATTTGCGCACTCGGAAGTTTCGCGAGCTCGCAAATTATTTTGTATGAAAAATAGTTTCCGCAGCCTCGCAAATTTTGCACGTTTACTGTGATGCGCAAAATATGCGCGATATTTGCTTCTCCTTCTTTCACCAAGGCAAACATTGAAACCAGCTGTTTTCGCGAAATTCTTACACACGCTTTGCATAAGGGTCGTTCAAGCAATTGTTCAAAATTTCCGCGCGCAAAATTTGCACCTAGCTATTTCCGAGCCTGCTTGAATACCACTAATGTATAAATTTAAAGCCTATTATCATTAGAAAATAATAGCAACAAGCATTTAAGAACAATTGCAAGTGCAGCAATGTGTACGAAAAATAACGAGAGGAAATTGAATCAATTTAACGACAACTTGTTTCGGATACTTTTTTCTGGGGGTTTTTTGACTTATTTCAGTTTTGCCTAGAAACCTCGTTGCGAACACTCGTTGGTCCAGCTAACACGAGCAGCATGATAATTTCAGGTCTATGCATAAAGGCTGGTATTCGAACCCGTTTCTGTGGTCAAACTCAGCGGCATGCAATTCGCTCCGAAACGATCATCGATTGTGTTTTGTATTTGATCGATGAATGCATATTAATTTTCTTAACTCAAAACTGAAGCTTAGAGTTTTTATTAACAGTCATCCCCGGTTAAAAGTGCATGAAAAAATGAACGAAAATGAAATGCTTTCAAGCGAAACTGATTCCACAGAGTGAGAGATCGTAATTGGTGAATTCTTGGTGCTTTATCAAGGGAATGACGGAGGAACATATGTATACAAAATTAAAATTCATTTTAAGTAAGTACTAGAGCCCTGCATGGGTATGCCTTTTCGCGTATTCGAATACATTCACATGTTTACGAAAACGTCATTGTACTAATTCAAGCGACATGAACACAGTAAGCATTGCCACTCGTTTGCGTGAAGCAAAGAGTGTGAAAGAGAATGAAAACGGGAGCAGAGAATAGTTGTACGAGTGAGACGCGCATATTCCAATATGAGTACAACTATTCGAGTATCTCGAGTTGCTCGATCGAGTTAAATTTTATTATTGCATTGTTAACAGGGTACGGAAAAATTCCGTTCGCGAACTGAAAAATGCTCGCTATGCGAATCGTTCGTTTTTTAATTCGCGAGCACAATTTTTACCTGTGTACTGAATTTTTTAAAATTCGCTGACTGCCGAACGGATTTTTACAAGATATTTTGAAGAATTTTGATGGTTGAACATATTTGAAGTCAAGTTATTCAATGTCAAAAAATTCGAAATGTGGGCGTGGCCGAAGGGTGTTTTTCGAAAATGGCTTCCTTCACCCGAAATTCAAATGTGACTTGAACGAAATTTGGCAATTATGCTTCCTTTGTAGCCATAAACATCCTCTCCAAAATTTTTTTTATAGGTCTATTATTAAGGGTACCTCCAGTACTAGGGTCTGGCACAAAAATCTCAAAGCTGCCCCAAAATCAGATTTTTTGGAAATATTTCGCTGAAACTTAGAATTTGAGCGCATATTAAGGCCTCCGATTAGAATTAGAAAAAATTGGAAAAGTGGGCGTGGCAAAAGGGCGGTTTTCATAAAGAAATTTAACAAAAGTCGGTATATGCGGCCCCTTATAGCCTTAAACACTTCTTGATATTAAAAATTATTTCAACACGTGTGTCTGTGTCGGGTATTCTATTGTCAGGCTCGCCTGGCTATAACACCCTTACTTGTTTTCATTCATTTCTGTTCAGCGGCCAATGCAGAGCAAACCATCGATTTCCATAGCTTCCATATTTTCCATTCAAAGAATGCTAACTCTCGCACAACAGTTTGTTTACTGCAACGATTCAAATGCAAGAGAACAATTCGCCGTATTTAAAAACCGGTTTATTGTTTTGCACGCTAATGCTTTTTCTGAAATACCCAAAATACCCGAAAATTCCCGAACGCCGAACAACTACAACATTGTACTGAGAAGTTTTGAGCGAGACAACAGAGAAGCTGAGAGAGCAGAGATCAATACAACATTCGCTGCAAGAGCATGAGAGCATTTATCAATTCATTTCATCCCTCACAGCAACTCGAACATGGGTACTGGTACAATGAGAGAATGAGTGGAATTGTAAACAGAATACATTCATGCAGTGCTCTAGTAAGTACTTTACATTTAGGTAAATTCAGTTCAGTTCAAGAAATTGCTGGAGTTTTTATTTCTTTAACAAGTTGTGATAACTATTTACATATTTATGCGATTTATTATCTTGATTTCAGTCTTTACTCGCATATTGATAGAAAATTTTAATATATGTACTTGGGGCCGCTTTCTCATCTTTTTTTATCTGTAAGTTAAATTACCCTGATGATAATTTCATACAAATTTGATTAATAAGTCAAATAAAATAAAATTTAACTGGCAGATAGAGCTTAAAAGTAGGATGAGCCCTTAAACATTTTAACTTCTCAAGATTTTCAAACACACATCATAACGGCACTTCAAATCCCAGCCGGAATTTTTCGCATAATGGAACAATTAATTAAATTTTTTACCGTGGAGATCAAGAAGAAAAACTATTATTCCTCAATTCTAATGATATAAGTGGTATTCAAGCAGGCTCGGAAATAGCAAGGTTCAAGTTTTGCGAGCGGAAATTTTCTACTATTGCGTGAACGACCCTTATGCAAAGTGTGCGTAAGAATTTTACGAAAATACAGTAGAATCTCGCAAAAGTTACCGCTCGAATTAGTTAAACGCTTGGTTAAGTTAATCGAATTTCAGCGCCCACGTAGCGTTCTAAAAAGTTAATTTTGGCGTTAACTTTTCTGAGCGTAATTTTTTTTCTTTTCCTTTTTTTCCTTAAATCAACCCTATTTCATGTGTATTACGTGGAATAGCGAAGAAAAACAAAAGAAGACAACGCAAATCATAACGATAGCACTTAAAAGTGACAAATTCGATCGAAGCGTGCAACCTTATTGTGAAATAGGAGTTGTGCGCGAGTAGATCTTGTGTATGTTAAATAAAAATAAATATGCTTTAAATCAAAAGATTTAAATAGAATAAGCATGTTATGATTGCAAAATAATATTTAAATGCATGTAATCCCTATTTCTTTAATTTTTTTCGATTTTGACAAACATTTGGAAAAGTTAATAATTCAGAAAAGTTGATTACCCCTGGGACAAATCGATTAACTTTTGCGAGATTCTACTGTAGCTGATTTCAATAGTGGTATTCAAGCAGGTACGCAAAATTTGCGCCCTCGGAAATTTCGCGAGCTCGCAAATTATTTTGTATGAAAAATAGTTTCCGCAGCCTCGGAAATTTTGCACGCCTACTGTGATGCGCAAAATATGCGCGATATTCGCTTCTTCTTCTGCTGCTAGGTAACATATACATACATACATACCAAAGACAATATAATAACAAGATGCCTCACGCTCATACAAAAAAATGTCCAACGTAAAATTTGATGTGGACGCACGCTGCGTCCACGTAAAGTGTTTTTTCATACAGACTCAGTTCGCGAGAGAGCGAATTTAAAAAGAGGCATCGCTTCGTTTTGACTTCGTTTCTGCTCTTCGTCGGTTGCTTCCCAGCGGGAAAAGGTAGACATTGGTAAACGAGCGAGGTAATCGATACAACATATGTCTACCACTTACCCGCGTCGATGAAAATTAACACGGCGATGTCATTGAAAATTCGTTCGTTACCTCTTTCGCTTACTTCTTTGTTGAAGAATTCTATGACGAACCCTTCATCAAAAAGTCTACGACGACTATGTGAGCAATAATTTTTCCGCTTCCCTTACCTATTTCTTCGAAGCATTCTCCTATGACCCTTTCATCGAAGAATTCCTCGACGAATAAGGTAATCGAAGAACAAACTTCCCGCTGGGTTGTCTTCAAATGGAAATTTTTGATTCATTCCTTATTTGACTGCATGAAGCATATATTACTATATATGTCACCCTCATAGATTTTGAGCGGGAAATTTCGCGCCAGTTAGAAAGAGATGTTACTCGGCAGGCAAACAAAAAGCGAGAGAGAAATACTTTTGGTGAGTACCTAAGTGAAAAATTCTCAAATTGGTGGGTACCTACTTAAGACCGTGTTGAAAAGATCCAAAATGGAAACGGCTCCTGAGTGACATATATACTTATATATGGCAGAGCCTTTTCGACGTCGACAGTTAGACCTGTAGCATATAGAACTTCGGCAACATATAGATCGTTCTGTAGCATATAGAACGCAAAAAAAGTAGCCATGAGAGGTCCCCAACTGGGCAAGAACCCCCACTTTATACACTTAACCACATCGCTGAAGCTAATAGCTTACCCGCTGCACTATAAGGCCAGTTAATGCTTCTTATGTTAAACGCACTAAAAAGTAGTGGTAGTGAACTTTTTTTTCAATTACCACTAAAAAGAAGTGATAGTGCAATTTCGATTTTATATACCACTACCCGTGTAGTGGTAGTGCAATTCTTTTACTTAACTACCACTAACCATATATTAGTAATTACCCTGCAGTAATTGAGACTCACCCCCTACTCACCTATGGTGCACCTCAAAAAGACTACAACTAGTCCCGACATAATTTACTCTTACATGCATTCATCTCACCTCTTTAACATGGGGCCTACATTAAAAAGAGAGTAGTGCATGTAAGACTCACCCATGGTGAGACGTTTTGGGTGAGTTGGAGGTCAATTGACGATTTTGTTTATTTATGGAAAAAAAATTTTTTAATATTTGTTTTATTTTTTTCTTCTTGTTTTTACTTTGTTTATTTTTTGTTTTTATGTTTTTAATATTTTTTTTTGTTTAAACATTAGTTATGTTTTTTTAATTTTCTCGTCTCGAACGAACCTCGAACCGCTGATCTCTGGGTTGGTAAGTCTGCATCTTAACCATTACGCTAAACAAGGAAATTTAATATGTTGATCATAATGCTGACTTGAGTTTATGGTTGCTCAAGTTATTGTGAAATATTGAATTTTTCATAGAAAAAATTTTTCAATTGAAAAATTAATACTTAAAAAAAAATTTAATTATGAAAAAATACTTACATATTAAAGAAAAAAATTTTTTTTTTTCAAAATTAACTAATAAAAAAAATTAATTAAAATATGAACATAAAAAAAAAAACTCTAGGCAATAGAGAAGAAAAAAAAATGTCCAACCGAGCCAGGGATCGAACCTCGACCTGCGTGGTTGCTGAGCGAGAGTCTTACCCTTCACGCTAATCAACTCTTGACGGTACGTCGATCAGAATGCGAACTTAAAGCAGACAACAACAAGCGCATAGCAAGAGTACAACAAAAAATGAACTCACCGCCCCTCGATCTCTTACGGAACAGTCAGCGGTGAGACCTATAGAGGTCAACCTTAGGTTAGACGTGCTCCATAGTTTTTATGGTCTAGTTGCTAACAGTCTCACCTAAGGTGGGTCCTATTTTGCAAACTGACCGCTCTTTTACTACAGAGTAAATATTAATCCCACTACCACTAAAAAAACAAGTAAGGGTGTTATAGTCAAGCAAGCCTGACAATAGAATACCCGACACAGACACACATGTTCAAATAATTTGTAATATCGAAAGTTGTTTAAGGCCATTAGGGGCCCCATATACCGACTTTTGTTGAATTTCTTTATGAAAACCGCCCTTTTGCCACGCCCAATTTTCAATTTTTTTTTTACTTCTAATCGGAGGCCTTAATATTGGCCCAAATTCTAAGTTTCAGTTAGTGATGCCCGATATTCCGGGAAAGTATCGATATTTGCGTATCGATCGAATCGGTCTTCAAAACATTGATACGCAAAAAAATCGGAATAAATAGCTCCGATATGCCGATATCGATATTATTGTATGGTCCAGTTTAGACTAGGAAAATTTTTCATTGAAGAGTTGCTCTATTTATTGGCGAGGAGGTGACGGGAAGTATAATCGATTCCGCTCTCCGTCGCTTCCTGGCCGAAAAATAGGACAACTCTTCAATGAAAAATTTGTCTGGTCTAAACTGGACCTATAAGACAATTGGATTGGAAAACAATTGTTGGTGGCTTGAGGCGCGCTGGTATTTAATAAGAAAGCTTTTTCTCTCTCTGCCAGGCGGGGCAACTATGGAGGCAAGGCACTTTTTTCCCCTCCAAAAATTTTATTTGACCATGTCCCCCCAATATATCGGCAACTGGAAAAAAATATTTCAAAATTTTGTAAAGATATTTTACAATATCACACTTTTTTCTGCAATCTCCATAATTCATCTCCATAATCTTTCATATTTCTTAACTAATTTACTACAATTTTGAAGTTCCGATATTTCGAATTTACTCGCCTGTGCCACCCTACTTTCCACATTTGTGCAGAATTCTCCGAACACTGGTTCCAACCTCCTCCAACCAGAAATACCTGTCAAAGATTGTCTATAAGTATTGATATCTTTCCCATTCCGAGAAGGGTTAGAACTTTATTCCAATTGCAGATAGATATAATGCACTTTTTTCCATATTGGACATATACTAAACACTGCGAAAAGCTTCACCTTTGCTGCGATTTTCGTCCCTGATGTCACTGGATTTTTCTTCTTTTTTTGTTTCCTGTATACAAGTTTTTTTGCGTCCCCAATATTTTTTGAAACTTGCCTCCCCTGTTCTCCGCCACTGGTCCCTCGCCAACGAAGATTGTTATTCTATCTAATTTAGAAATATAAATAAAACATCTTATTCTCGTCTAAGTTGTAAAGTGTTTTTATTAATTTTATATTATACAGGGCGGGGCAGGAGTTCATGTCCTATTGGAAACTAGGCGAAATTTTCGCGCCAATACGGGCAGCGACTTTTTCTGATATCGTGCTTATTCTTATCGATATGATGATATATAAATGTTGTAAACATCGATGAAATAAATCGAATATCAAAGAAAAAACATCTATATGAAAAATATCGATGGATATCGTGCATCACTAGTTTCAGTACTGGAGGTACCCTTACTAATGGACCGACCAAGGAAATTTTTTGGGAGGATGTTTATGGGTACAAACGAAGCATAAGGCAGTCCGCTCATTATGGAACCAAGAAGAAACCGAAAATCTACCACAGTTGAAAAATAGTTTTAGCACCTTTATTTCAATGAATGCCCTCACACTACGATACTAAAAAGTAACCAGTTTCAAATGAGTAATTTTTCGGTTTCCGCTGGTCTAGCATGCGCGATTCGTTAAAACTGAGGAGCAACTGAAATCACATTGTTTGTATTTTTTGACAACATGAGCGATCAGATAGCTAATATAAAATTTGTGAAAGAAGTCGAAAAATATGAATGTCTTTATAACTACAAGCTAAGCGAATACTCCAGGAAGGATATAACGGAAAGAGCGTGGACAGAAGTGGGCAAGGTTTTTTGTATGACGAGTGAGTCGAAATTGGAATATGGAACTTAACAAAAAAAAAAAAATATGAACGCATTTTCGTTACATCATTTTTTTTAGGCCAGGAATGCAAAGATAAGTGGAAAAATTTACGTTCGGTTTTTATTCGTCATTTAAAACCACTACCCAGTGGCTCGGGAGCTAAAAAAGCTTATTATTTGACTGAAGCTATGCAATTTGCTATTCCCTACATTAAAATGAAAAAAGGAGGGACGGTTGGGAATATTCCTCCTGAATTAGACTGCGAAGGAATTGATGATAGTGTTGAGGTGCCTGCTGACTTAACATCTGAAGATCTGGATACATACGCAGACATTGCTTCTCCTTTGAAACCATCAAAAAGAGCAAGAAAACGACAAACTCAAAGCGATGATGTCGACAAAACTTTAATTGCCTACCTGGAGACAAAGAAATCGAAATACGAAAGAAGTGAAAATCCGAAAAATGAGTCCAATAAACTATTTTTATTGAGTCTTCAGCCGGAGTTGAACGAAATGTCCAAAACACAGGTACGAACTTTTAAAATTGAGGTTATGAAACTTATAGATCGTATAACAGTGGCCGATAGAAATGATGAAGATTCTTATAACGTCGAATATTTAGAATATTAGCTTTCTTTTTATTTAAAGAGCTATGTCAATAAGAGAATATTTAAACCTTTATTTTCATTAAAAATAACAAGTGTTTTATTAAAGTATTTTGCTCCATTGGCTTGCTATTGCCCCTTCAGCTTTAATGAAGTAGTTGGCCAAATAGTTTCTTAAACCTTCGGCAGAGGATTGTGGAGAAATGTGCAGATTTCGCGGCATTATATAGTTCGGCGATCCACCTACTCCTGCACGTTCATTCAATTCTGGGTAAATTATGTAAGGTGTTCCTTCTTTAGTTCGCACAAAGTTATGTAAAACGCAGACCGCATTAATTATGTTGATCACCTTTGCTGAGGTACGGCATCGTATTGGTGTATTCAAAACTCCAAATTTTTTGGCTGCCATACCAAAACCGCACTCAACAATGCGTCTTCCACGGCTTATTCTATAATTATAAATCCTTTTTACGTCGTCAAGTGTTCGCTGTGGGTAAGGTCTCATTAAATATCTTTGCAATGGAAAAGCTTCATCTCCTACAAAATAAAATGGAAATTTATCACCGGTGTCGTCATAAGGAAGCTTAGCATGCAAAGACTGCGGCACTATGTATTTTTCAATAAAACTTTTTATATCTGACACTCGAAAAATCCCACCGTCACTATTGCGTCCAGCAAAGCCTGATTGGATCATAGTAAAAACACCATCAGCATCACAGCATGCGAGAAATATGATTGAATGGTAAGATTTATAGTTGAAATTAGTTGACCCTGTGTTTGGCATACATTGGATTTTCACATGCTTCCCATCTATGGCCCCTAGACAATTCGGTAAATTCCACAAAAGTTTAAATCTCTCGGCAGTTTCCATTAAGTCTTCCATGGCAGGAATTCGCATGTATTCTTCTTTCAAGACGTTCCAGATTATTTTTGTTGTTTCAAACACGATCGAAGCAACCGTATTATCCCCTCTGGCAAAGTATAGTCCAAGACTTACAAAAGTGTCGCCTGTCGCCAAATATCTGGAAGATATTGCTTTAAAGAAAACATTCGCTTTATATGACCTTAAAAATCTTGTTCACCTTATTGTAATCAAAACTCGTTCTTCGGGGCTCACGCACTGCCTGAATATTGTGTCACGTTGTAGAATATTTGGAGCTATAAGCTTCATTAAATGTAAGTAAGAATCCTTTGACATTCGATAAAATGACAAAAATTTTTCATCACTTTGCTTAAGTTCTCTGGCGGCAACAAAAGCTCTACAGTTAATATTTCGTTCGATGTATGGATGTATCCAATATCTCCTTTTCTTTTTTGCTATTTTCTTCTTTTTTCGGCAATGCAAATAAAGTAGAATATCCTCATCACTTGAGTCGCTCGACATTTTGAAAGTCAGCTGATAAAAAGTTTCAATTTAGTTTCGATTGGGTCGAAACGTGTGCGAACACAGGTTTTTTTTGGGTTGAATATTTTAGTTGAGTTTCAGTTTTGTTTCATTTGAGTATCCTAATGTGCGGACTGCCTAAGTGCCACATTTCGTTCAAGTCCCATTTGAATTTCGGGTATAGGGGACAATTTTCGAAAAACGCCCTTCTGGCACGACCACTTTTCAAGTTTTTGGAAATCGTATTACTTGCCTTGAAACATGTTCAAATATCAAATTTCATCAAAATATGTTGAAAAACTTCGATTTGAGAGCAGTTTTTGTGATTTTTGTAACAGACCCTAGTACTGTTGCCGTGAGCACGCATACCAAATTTTGTCAAGATAGCTCAACTCCTTCGATAAGATAACTGTATACAGACAGACAGATAGACGGACAGACGGACGGAAATGTCTAAATCACCCTGCAGTAATTGAGACTCACCCCCTACTCACCTATGGTTAACCTCTAAAAGACTGCAACTAGTCCCCACATAATTAACTCTTACATGCATTCAACTCACCTCTTTAACATGGGGCCTACATTAGAAAGAGAGTAGCGCATGTAAGACTCACCCATGGTGAGACGTTTTGGGTGAGTTGGAGGTCAATTGACGATTTTGTTAATTTATGGAACAAAAAAAATTTAATTTTTGTTTTATTTTTTTTCTTGTTTTTATTTTGTTTTTTGTTTTAAATCTTTTTGTTTAAACATTAGTTATGTTTTTTTAATTTTCTCGTCTCGAACGAACCTCGAACCGCTGATCTCTGGGTTGGTACCTCATACAAATATTTATATGTGCCTTATTGAAAATCAAAACTCCCTCCTTGTTGTTGAAGGTCAATTGACGATTTTGTTAGTTTATGGAAAAAAATGTGTTAATTTTTGTTTTATTTATATTTATTTTTTTTGTTTTTTGTTTGTTTTAAATCTTTTTGTTTAAACATTTTTAATAATTTTTTTAATTTTCTCGTCTCGGACGAACCTCGAACCGCTGATCTCTGGGTTACAAATATTTTAATTTATTTTTTTTGTTCGTTAATTTTGAAAAATAAAAAATTTTTCTTTAATATGTAAGTATTTTTTCATATTTTAATTTTTTTTTTTAAGTACAATTTATTTTTCATTTGAAAAATTTTTTCTATGAAAAATTCTAATTTATTTCACAAAAACTTGAGCAACCAAAAACTCAAGTCAGCATTTTGATCAACATATTCAGCCCGATTCTGTATGCGTATTCCCCGGGAATTTTTTCTCTTTTCCCTTTCCTCCTATTCTGAACTAACTTCGAAAGGTAGAAAAAACTCCCGACGGAAAAAGTAGGCATCACGAATACAAATGACAGGGAGAATATTTTGACATTTCCCCAAAATATTTTCCCGCGCGAAACTGTAGGGAGTGAATGCTAAAATGTAAGTTATCTAATATTTTTATGGTTACTACACGTAATTTACGGGTTATTTTCCTTTTAGGTCGAAAACAACGAAAAAACGGCAGCTTGAATTGCTTTTAAGCATGATGGAATCTAACCCCGATATCGCGCGGGGCTTTCATAAGGGCAACAAAGAAGACCTCACCCGTTTTTGGCGCAATGCTGAATTGCAACTCAATGCGTTGGGACCACCAGTGAAAAATGTGACTGAGTGGAAAAAGGTAAATAAATGGAAATATTGTGTTTGACAACGCAATAACTAAAACTTTAATCTTATAGGTTTGGTTGGACCAAAAAAAATATGTGCAGAAGGCAGAAGGCTGCACAAAATTTAAAGATGCAAAAAGTAACTGGCGGAGGACCAAATACGCAGCGTGTTCTGTCTGCTTTTGAAGAATCTATTTACGATTTAATTGGAATGAAGGAGTCCGTTGAAGGAGTACCTGCCAAAACTTTTGTTCTTTGCGCTACGCCAGCTTGCCCTGGAAAAAGTTCGGCTATACAATTTTCCCCAAAGGAAATTGCTGTTGAAGATTTCTCCATTTATGCGAAGGAAATTTCTGAAATTTGTGCTAGAAAATTACCGAGGAAATCGCCGAAGCAAGGTGTTAGCAGACAAAAGTCTGTCAACAAAAAGTCAGCGTCCTCCGCTCTTCTTTAGGAAGAGCTTCTTATTCAGAAGGAGTTGATCACGACGATAAAAACAACAGCGTACGATTTGAAGGAAAACAGTGCGACATAACCTAAGTATGGAAAAACTAAAACTGCAGGAAGTGGAAAGCAAAATTGAAAAAAATCGTCGCATAATTGAGCTTGAGGAGCTTAAATGTAAAGACTACGAACATACAATACTACAAGCGACACTTACCAAAATCACTAAGACGGGTGAGGGGAGCTTGTATAAACTGACTTTGCCCATTCACAATCTGACTTTGCCCACAGTTAACACATTCACATAAAATAAACTAACTTTCACCACGATTTGTGTACATATGAACTCACACATCGACATTACAATCTGACTTTCAACACAGCAGAGCTCAATGCTTATTACCCTCTAGGAAGCGTGAGGTATATTGCCCGGATGCAACTAGTTATTTCACCAAAACTAAAGAACTAGTGCAAAGGGGGGTGGAGCTTCGTATAAAGCTCCGACTAGTATTGCATGGAAAAATGGTTTTTCGTGTCAGTAATAATAGTTGCCATTATATGGTTGTTGCAAAGAGCGTTGGTGCTCCGAAATCAAAAATAAAATCTATCTTTATATATTACAATATTTTTGTAAATAAAACAAACACGAAAAATAAATCGGTGTCTTTTAAATATTGCGTATTGGAGGCTCAAAAAATTTTAGAACAAAAATAACCAAAAACCACATATTATGGTCAATAATCTTTCAAAGGAACTAGTGTTTTACTATACCCAATTTACCCAATTGGTTCGCAAATCACTAAAAAAGCGTTAGTTCAAGTGTAAAATTAGTGATTTTTAGCCCACACGCAATGTTAATTTTGTACAGAGTAGTACATAACCAGGGGTATAAAGAAGAACCAGTGCTGGTGGAATTAGGACTAGTAAGACGCTGCAGCTTAACTACTCATACTTCCTGCAGGGCTGTTGAACTGTTCACCACAGCAGTCGTTGACAAAACTCTATCTTTTTCAGTCGCACTCATGTAAACTGTTCTCTGTCTCTATCGCACCCGCATATTCTTATCATACCTACAAGCAAATTCAAAAAATTTAGAGAGTGTCGCTTGTAGTATTGTATGCTACGAATGAGTGATATTTTTGCGTTTTTTTTTATATTTTTCATATTAGTCTTAAAATGAATTGTCGACTTTGTTTAGTTTTTTGTTATGGTCATTGAATGACTTTTAAGATTTATTTTTTATAAATAAAACCTTACAAAATAAAAATTTTTAATTTTAGAGATTGAGACCAATATCTCAACCTTTGCGCAGCATTCAAGTACTCTGGAGTTGTCAGAGAATGAATTACGGACGGTACGCCAGATTTTTGTGGCATTGGCTCATCAGTTTCTTCAAAATCTGCTTTAAAACTTATGCATATGTTGTGCAATGCACAACAAACATTTATAATTTTTGCCGCTTTCTCTGGAGTATAATTAATGATACCAATTGTTTGGGAAGAAAAAGCAGAACTTCGGCCACAAATCGAATTCAAAAGGCAGAACTATTCAGAACATGGGCTAGAAAAATCAGAACATAAATCAGAACAAAAATCAGACTACATTTTAAAATCTGAATATACATTTTAGTACATTTTTTAGACCTCTAGGCAAATCTTAACAAAAAATAAGGGCTAGTTATTAAAACATTAGGGAAATCAAACCAAATTAACCTTATTTTTGAGAGCACTTTTATTAAAACAACAATAAAACCTAAACCTCAGGATTCTGCTGAACATAAAAAAAATACATTTCCATAACAATTAAAACTTTTATATCCCCGATACTGGCTACTCATCTTCTTCTGAATCATTTATGCACACCGATATAAGACTTTCTCCAGTGCACTATGTGCCAGCTGGCCGCTTTTTTTGACAAAAAGTCGAAATTTTTGTGTAGTAATTTGGAAAAAATTAGTATGCATATAGTAAGAAAATACTCTGACCATTATAAAAACGACTTCATTTTTTTCTATTGGTAACCCTTTTAATTTGACAGCCTGTCAAAGTTCACAAAGCAAACAACGTGCGGCTTGGCGTTCCAAATAATTGAAATTAAGTGAGATTGTCTGTTCAAATTTTTTAATCAATTTCTTCGAAACTAAATTTTTTTAAATATGGATAGTAGCATTCAGGGTATGTACTAGAGATGGGCACGGGCCGGGCTGGGCCTGGGGCCCGCCGGGCCTAGGTAAAAAAATACGGGCTTCGGGCCAAAAAATCGAAAACGGGCTTTTTCCGTGCGGGCCCGGGCCTCATGTTGAAATCCCGCAGGCCCGTAGGCCCGAAAAGAGGCCCGCTACATATTAAGCACTGAACAATGTCTTTATCGGAAAGGCACTTATTTCATCTGCGGCCTTTTACATATATCGATTATTGGCCGATTTTCGATTTGAGAAGAGTGACAAGTTGATTTTTTTACATAAAAATATGTAGGGAGATTTCAAGAATGATAGATATGGGCAATTCCACAGAAATCGATGAGAAGAAAAAAAAATTTTTTTCGATTAAAGTTGGAAAAAAATATCAATAATAGTTGAACAGATATGTAATCTATACGTTGCTGTCAAATTCATATAGTGCCTCCTTTTTTCGCAAGTGGACACGCGTGTTTTGTGAAAAGCTTAAATTATTCGAAGAAAAATGTCAAACGTCGAAAATTTTCCCAAGGTCAGGAAATAAAACATGTATATATTTTTCGATATATAACTAAGCCCAATAATGGTTAACAATCAAGAGCTTTAGATTAAGCTGGCAAAAGTACGAAAAGTATAATTTTAAGCGACTCAGACAGTGTTGCATTTGGCCGCAAAGTTTGTGTAACATACCAACGCTAAATGCAACAAAGTTAGTGTCAAAGTAAAGCATGTCGATGAAATAAATGCTCTTTATTTTTTCCTCTAAGTATTCGAAATTGTTCAAAGAATACCGTTAAAAAAATTATATTTGTGGATTATTTTTAATTTTAAATAGCATTTAAAAGCTGTAACGTACCAACGCTTTCATGATTGTTAGCCTGACAAGGTACCGGTCGCAGTTTCAAATGTGCTAAGATCTATGTAACTTGAAAATTAGTATGTATGATAGTGTTGCAATGTGCTTCGACATACATATGTATATGGAAAATCAGAACAAATCAGAACACATTCCGGAAAATCAGAGTTCTGATTTTTCTTAAAACTAAATCAGAACTGGTTTCTGCAAATCAGAACTTGTCCTGCCTAAATCATAACAGTTGGCATCATTAAGTATAATGAAGTTGTCTTTGCGCCAAGAAGACACCTCCATCGACCCTTTACCCAACTAACAAAATAGATCGAAAAGCGGTCCGTTCGACCTCTTTTTAGGTAAGAAAGACTTTCCGACTTGACCTAATTAGATCGAAATTACGTCGATTCGACGTCGAATCGACGTAAGTGGGGAATAAAATGGAAGTCGATTGGAAGTAATAATAGGGCATAATAAGGCATTTCGACTTCAAAGTCAGGGCGAAAAGAAGTCCGTTTTACCAAATATTAGTCGAAAAGAAGTCCGTACGACGTCGAAATGACCAATTCTCGACCTAATTGGACCTATGAGTAAAACGAAGTTTGCGAGAGACAAAGAGAGCGACATATGCATCGATTATTTCGTACTTATTCACATGAACTTATCGTAAAATGAATAAAATATTTTAAACGAAATATGTTCTATTAAATAAAATACAAATAAAATAGAGACTTTATGGAAACATATTTTTCGATTGCAAAAAACGAAGCACGTATGCCAGGCAAGATTTATGGTAAAAGCGTTCCTTCAAACTCTTATTTTTTCACGGGCCTTTTCAATGAAGAAAGATAAAATAAAATTTTCTTCATTAAAAATATTTTCCCATACAAAAAGCTGGCTGAAACGAAGCTGTAGTGCGAACAAAGATGGCGAAGCATAAAATTCGACCACAAAGTCGAAATTACCTATTTTTCTGACCAAATAGGTAAAATCGACTTTGATGCCTCGACCTATAAGTCGAAATTCCCTAATTAGGTATTTTCGATTTTAAAGTCATAATAATTTCTGATCTAAAATGCCCTATTAGCGCTTTTCGACCTGAAATAGCCCTATTAGGTCATTTATTACCTATTTTAGCGCTAATAGGTAATTTCGACCTATTAGGGCATTTTGACTTAAAACCGACCTGAAAGTAAATAATCCGACTTGATATTTCACACACACATACTAAGGGCCAATATTACCAAGTATATTTAAAAAATATTTAAAACTAAAATCCCTTGGCCCTAAGGGCCAATATTACCAAACATATTTTTAAAAAATTTTAAAATTAAATTAAAAATTGTTTTATTTTAAATTTCATTTTCAATATGCAAGTTTTTTAAGTATAGCAAAATGTGGCAGCACGCTCCATTGTCAGGGTAGTCATTCAAATTCACATATGATTGAAATATTATTTTAGAGCATGGAGCCGTGTGCGCGCGATTTTTCATCAGTCTCATATCGCTGTAATCCGAATCTATAAATTTAAAGCTTTGCTTGTTTCGTTTTGCGCAGATTTTTTCCGTAAAATTTTAGAATGAATGTAATCAGCTGTTTTTCTACCGCCCATAACAGGGCTGTTACCATATCTTTAAAAAAACTTAAACGACCTGCTGAGGTAGTTTAAAATTGTTTTAAAAATATTTTAAAAATTTCGTTGGTGAAAATGAAAATCAGATTTTATTTTTAAAATTTTTTTAAATATGTTTGGTAATATTGGCCCTAACATTGGACATTTCACGCCATATGGCATATGTTGTGATAGCGCAATGTGAACCCTTTCTTTGTTTTGCTAGATGCTGACGACACATAAGTGTTTCTTTCATAAATTTATATTTATTGCTCAAAGAAGTAAATTGCGCCAGTCAAATAAAATGGAAATTTAAACTTAAATTTGGATACAGCCTAACTGAAAGCAAAGCAAAGGGAAAAGACACTGGAAAACAGTTAATTAATTAGTCAAGCAATTCTTCCTTCATTCTATCTTTAGAGGGAGATCGAAGTAACTTTAAAACGAAAAAAAAATTTCGGTAATTTAGGGATTGTGGTTCTAAATTCTGTTTTATTTAAAAAAAAAATGGAATTAATAAAGATATCCAACGTACAGAGTAAAATTTACGCAGCCAATTAAAAATCTAATAGACTATTTTTAGTAGAAAGTAATCATGTTTGTATGATGTTTAAAAATAATTATTTCTCATCTACATTTTCGTATGAAAAACCGCGACAGTGACGTCATCCCTCAATGAAATATGATAATACACACCTGTTTTCTGTCAGTGCTGCCAGTTTAGGGGAATCTCTCCTAAATTTAGGGGAATTGCTCACGCCTAGGACGAGATTTACACAGTGAAACATTTCGATAGAAAAACATTTTGCTTCATAGCGAAGGCGCACGGGGAAGAGAGCGAGGTGCTTTTCTATCTCTTCCCCGTAAGTATCTCGCTCACAAACAAGTTTTTCGTTATCGAAATGTTTCAATGTGTCCCAAGCGTCTAGGGGAGATGTGGGGTAGAAAAGAATTCAAGGGAATGTTTAGGGGCTAAAATTTTCATTTGAAGTTGAAAGGGGTTTTTCTATTGCGAATATTGCAATTTGAGCACTTGAAGCGATAATACGCATAAGGTTTTTAGTAGTGTCCGACCGAAACTGCATTTTCAGTTTTTTAGTTTTGCGAACTGCGAACCTGCGGACTTCTGACAATATCGAGAGCGTGCGAGTTATAATGATAAACAAGGCATTTTAGGTCGAAATAGGTCATAAATTTTTTAGCTATCTGACCTATTTCGACTTTAAAGTCAAACCGACTATGAAGTCCGAAAATTAAGTCCGCTCGACTTTGAAGTCGAAGCATGCAACAAAATAAGTCAACTTTTGACCCTATTTCGCCCTATAAGTCAAACGGACTTTAAAGTCGAATTTTAGTCGAAAAATTTGTCGGTTTGCCTTGAACAATTACCTAATTTGGAAGTCAGAGTCAAGTCAATATTAAGTCACAAAATAGGGCATTTTTACCTCTTTTCGACCAAAAATCGACTTGTTAGTCGAAACGACTTTGAAGTCATGAAATAGGTCGAATAATGGTAATTTGGACCTTCGAAACGGACTTTAATGTTAGGTCATATTTAAGGCCGGAAAATAGATCAGGAATAGGGTAATTTCAACCTAAATAGGTCGATTCGACTTACTGCTGGTCGAATCGCCCTATTGTGCTTGTTGGGTAGCACCCCATTCGTCCTTTCAATTATATTGTGGCACTTCGAGTGGACTTCATTAAACCTCATTTCCACAGAGTCGTCATCTGGAACCCTGTGAGGTGTCAAAAACCACGGTTCCAATGGATAACCAGCATCTCCTATAGTTGGCATATTTTAGAAAACTTGTCTAATTTGCATTCTGAAATTCTTACCTAAAAGCCAGAAATTGGTCTCACCACGCAAATATTCCTGTTCAAAGTGAGCTCTCAACTTACTGACGTTCCAAATAAAGGAGTCGTGACAAGCACCGGGATGGGATGCATCCACATATCGAATCCTTAGTTCATTATCGCACATCTGTAAAATTTGAAAGCTGTTTGTACACAAAAAAACCATCATTTTTCGCAAACTTACAAGCATCACATTCAAACTGTAGTTCCCGTTTCTATTGTAGTACAGATGATTGTTTTCAGCGGGAGCTATGATTTGCACATGCGTTCCATCAATGCATCCGATTACGCCGGCAATGCCGTGCTTTATGTAAAAAGCTTGCGCAATAGATCTTTTTTCTTCGGCTGCCCTTGCCACCTGAACCCATTTTGGACACAGTTGATTCTCAAAAACGTCAAGCACTTCACCAAGCACCTTGCTGAAACTGGACTGGGCTAGAGAGACATCCCGGTCTTTTCCTACTCCTGTCTGGTAGCCTCCCTCAGCGAAGAAACGTAATACTCCGCTAAGCTTTACGATCGGTGCAACCGCAAATCGCTTTTTGCCCAATTGAGTTTGCGTCGTCAAAACTCTCAACAAGTACCCGAAAGCGGGCTTGTTAACTCGGTAATACTTTAAAAATCTGAAGGAACAACAAGATTTAATAGCAATATTGAAAATATGTTTTTTGCTTACAAAGATTCCGGCATCTCTAGCGGATTGGCGCAGTCACGCAATTTTCGCCTCTCCACTCTCAGGGACGTATTTTCTTCCTCCTCTTCAATAATTAAAGCACGCAAGGCAATACTATGCATTTTTTCAGTTTTGTTTTTAACAATTTTCACTTTTGTTACAAAAAAAGTTTTTGCACACATTAAATTTGAAATGTCAAAAGTTGTAAAACAGCTGATTTCGAATTTTCGAATTTCCTTCTCCAATTCTGCTACTCCCTGTTAGTTTAGAATAGGCGGATTTTTTTCTCGAGAAAATAAAATCCGCTGGGAAAAAATTCCCCGGGAATATTTATAATCGGGCTGATTAAATTTCCTTGATTAGCGTAATGGTTAAGACGCCGACTTACACAAATATATATATGGGCAATTCCACAGAAATCGATGAGAAGAAAAAAAATTTTTTTCGATTAAAGTTGGAAAAAAATATCAATAATAGTTGAACAGATATGTAATCTATACGTTGCTGTCAAATTCATATAGTGCATCCTTTTTTCGCAAGTGGACACGCGTGTTTTGTGAAAAGCTTAAATTATTCGAAGAAAAATGTCAAACGTCGAAAATTTTCCCAAGGTCAGCAAATAAAACATGTATATATTTTTCGATATATAACTAAGCCCAATTATGGTTAGCAATCAAGAGCTTTAGATTAAGCTGGCAAAATTACGAAAAGTATAATTTTAAGCGACGCAGACAGTGTTGCATTTGGCCGCAAAGTTTGTGTAACATACCAACGCTAAATGCAACAAAGTTAGTGTCAAAGTAAAGCATGTCGATGAAATAAATGCTCTTTATTTTTTCCTCTAAGTATTCGAAATTGTTCAAAGAATACCATTAAAAAAATTAAATTTGTGGATTATTTTTAATTTTAAATATCATTAAAAAGCTGCAACGTACCAACGCTTTCATGATTGTTAGCCTGACAAGGTACCGGTCGCAGTTTCAAATGTGCTAAGATCTATGTAACTTGAAAGTTAGTATCTAAATGTTTTATTCGGGCATGTGATTGGATTCCCTTTCCCCAAAATTTGGGGAAAGGGAATTTCGTTCCTCCAATATTTTGAAGAATGTATGGAAATTTTGAAAGAAATGACATTGTCAAAAACAAAAGAGCGGCTATACGATAAAATTTTCGAATTAAAAAATTTCGAACATATTTAAATTCCCGAGTATTTATTTCAATTTCCCGGGGAAATGAATTCCCGGGAATCCAATCACACACCTGATTTTTTATATTTGTTGGATAGAAGTCTTTGATACGCACAAACCATCCAAACCATCAAAATTTCCCAAAGGGGGGTGCAAACCCGATATAGCCACCGTCCCTCCAACCCTGTTTTGGACATACACAGTTTAAAAGGATAAACGATCACGCCTCATTTTTTTACTTGATGAGCAGGAGGTACCCTCATTTGATGAAACACCTGGGTGTTTCAAACAGATGCAAAAATATAGTATTCCCGGCACACAAAGTCTGCCGGGCATAAAAAGCTTCTATACTATTCAGAAGGTTAATTTTATAGATTTGGGTGAAATCTTTTGTAAATTTTTTTTTTACTTTGATATCTCTATGACAGTTCGATTTCAAAAATTTTTATGTAACATACCAACGTAACGTACCAACAGGCGTATAATATTTTTTAGAATTTATCAACACATATTTCTTGCGTTTTTTAATGCAAATCATCGAAAGTAACCTTTTTTACATAATTCATAAAAATTTTGTAAAACTACATTTAGTAGGAGAGCAGAGTTTTCACAATATCTGCCGCTCTCTCAAAACAGCTAGAAAAATTTGAAACGTACCAACGCCTTTTAATCAGCATTACCAGGATGCCCCATGGACTTTTTTCAAAATTATATATTGTATTTTCTAGAACTCATGCCTATCTTTATTTACTGGAAAAGCTCGACATCGTATTTAAAAAACTTAAGAAGTTATGCGCCCAAAATTAAAAAAAGTGTAACGTACCAACAAATGGAATTGCCCATATGTGTCTAAATATAATATTTTTGCGTAATCTTCTTGTACTCGTATTCGTATAGAGTTTTTATGATTGCAGTTTTTTTTAGGTAGCTCCCTGTTCTCTATCATGTTTTTCGTCTCTCACTAGCGTCAATTAATGCACCGTTACTTTAAAACAACTGAGCTCTCTCAACTTTTTATAGTAAATAATTATATGTGTGTTTTAGTCTAAATTCGTTTCTAGTGTCGGCGAAGAGTTCTCACGTTGCGGAGTTTTATAAAATCAGAAGGAAATCGAATTCTATGCCTTTATTTCGAAAAAAAAGTTTGTTATAAATTATTATAACATAGACTACGTTCAATGCCTCGTGGAACAAGCCTATCGTCAAAAGAACAAGGAATTATATTGGGTATGTGTGAAAGTGGCAGAAAAATTAAAGAAATTTCAGAGAAACTGAAACGGCATAAAAACACAATAATAAATTTTTTTTAAAACCCAAGTGCATATGGTTCAATTAAACGTAGCGGTAGAAAACCCACCGTCGACCTGCGATGCAAACGTCGAATTCAACACCTTGCAGGTACCGAATCAATGAGTAGTTGTGAAATAAAAGCTTGTATGGGTCTCAACATCACTAGAAGTCGAATAGTCCAAATAATTAAGGAAAATGCCACAATAGAATACTCTTCCACATTATTTGCACCGAAGCTTTTGCCTCGTCACATTACTGCGCGTTTGGCATTTGCAACAAAATATCAATTTTGGGATGAAGAATGGCGCAATGTTATCTTTAGTGACAAAAAGAAGTTCAATTTGGACGGTCCCGACTACTCCAAGAAATAATGGCGCAATTTGAAGGACAAACGACGCACAAGCTACAGACGTGTCCATGGAGGTGGATCGATAATGATATGGGCTGCGTTCAGTTATAAAGGTAAAACACCGATATGCTTCATATCGACTAGGATGAACTCTCAAATGTATGTGGAGCTATTGGACGCCGAGCTCATTAAGTTTTCCGATCAGCATTATACTAATAATTGGACTTTTCAACAAGATAACGCGTCAATTCATAACGCTCGCTTCACTAAAGAGTTTTTTGCTGCCAGAAACATACCAGTTTTAGGCTGGCCAGCGGTCAGTCCAGACTTGAACCCTACATATAGAGGACTTATGGGGTATTCTATCAGCAAATGTTTTTAAAACTGGCAGGCAATACGAAACAGCCAAACAGCTTAAACTTGCTATAGAACGCAAATCGGCTACTCTAGACGTGTCTACTCTCCAATCTTTAATAAACTCAATGCCATTTCGCATAAGTCAACTTAAAATACAAAATCGAAGGCACATACATTTTTAAAACTTAAGTTGAAGATCCTAAGAAAACCGCTGTGTTGAAAAAAAAAAACAATTTTATACTTAAAATACTATAACAGCCCATATAATTATTTACTATGAAGAGAAGGTTTATTTTGATTTATTTTTATAACGGTATTTCGTTTAAAGCTTTTTTTGTTATATTTTTGTGAGGATAACAGTTTCCAATAAAGTTGCGTTGGACCGATTTGCATAACCCTTATAATAAGGAGGGAGTTTTGATTTACAATAAGGCACATATAAATATTTGTATGAGGTACCAACCCAGAGATCAGCGGTTCGAGGTTCGTTCGAGACGAGAAAATTAAAAAAACATAACTAATGTTTAAACAAAAAGATTTAAAACAAAAAACAAAATAAAAACAAGAAAAAAAATAAAACAAAAATTAAATTTTTTTTTGTTCCATAAATTAACAAAATCGTCAATTGACCTCCAACTCACCCAAAACGTCTCACCATGGGTGAGTCTTACATGCGCTACTCTCTTTCTAATGTAGGCCCCATGTTAAAGAGGTGAGTTGAATGCATGTCAGAGTTAATTATGTGGGGACTAGTTGCAGTCTTTTAGAGGTTAACCATAGCTCAGTAGGGGGTGAGTCTCAATTACTGCAGGGATACAACAAACGTTTTCTGATAACGCAAAGACCACGAAATATATGAAATTTTTGTCGTATGTTGGATTTTATATGACATACGACAAAAGTACTACTGAAGGGCTTAGATAAGGCGACATACGACAAAATGCACACTCTTTATCTCGGAAAGTAGAACTCCTATAAAAAAATTTTGACAGGAATCGAAAGAGCTCATTTTCTTTAATAAAACTGCATCAAAACCTTAAAATAGAAAAAATGCGACATTCGACACCAGTTTTCTCAGGGGCCGATTTGTCAAGTTCGCCATATCGAGTTGGCACAATCAACTTCATTTGCATTCATATCCCATGAAGTCGTTATTTAATTTTTTTTATATGATTAAGTCGTCTTAAATCAAACTTTCTCATATGTCCAAAATTAAAGAAAAAACAAGTAAAGAAGTTTACATCGGCAAAGCCGATTGCACACATACCTTTTCCTCAGCCTAAAATATGTTAAAACATTACCTTAACGAAAATTCCTGCCGTTTTCGTTGTTCTAGCTTGGATATCTATTTATACCTTATCTGTACTTCGATTTAGGTTCTAAAACTCGAGATTATTATTAAGCAAAAAAATTTCGCGAATGGTGGTCATGGTCAAATTTTGACCGTTAGAGGACAATATGTCTAGCTGCGAAATACTCAATTCAAAATAGTGAAAATCAAATTTTCGCGAATTTCGCGGATGGTGGTCTTGATCAAATTTTAACTCTTAGAGGACATTTTGTTTAGCTGTGAAATACTCAATTCAAAATAGTGAAAATCAGGTTTTCGCGAATTTCGCGGATGGTGGTCTTGATAAAATTTTAACCCTTAGAGGACATTTTGTTTAACTGCGAAATACTCAATTCAAACTAGTGAAAATCAAATTTTCGCGAATTTCGCGGATGGTGGTCTTGATCAAATTTTAACCCTTAGAGGAAATTTAGTTTAGCTGCGAAATACTCACTTCAAAATAGTGAAAATCAAATTTTCGCGAATTTCGCGGATGGTGGTCTTGATCAAATTTTAACCCTTAGAGGACATTTTGTTTAGCTGCGAAATACTCAATTCAAAATAGTGAAAATCAATTTTTGCGAATTTCGCGAAATGTGGTCATGGTCAAAATTTATCCATAATGGACGACTTTATTTGGCGGCAAAATACACAATCAGAAGAAGCAAAAAAATAATTTTTGTATTCAGATATGAGAATAAGAGAAAGAGTGTTTTTTTCTATTGTGTAGAATGATGACCATAGTTATAGCGATGTCGCAATTTTTTTTCAGCGAAAGCTTAAGTCTACATAGTAGGTATACACACACCAAATTTCAATAAGCTGGGATGTATAGTAAAAAAGTTATCCAGGAAAAACGTTAAAAATCGTGATTTTTGAAACTTCTGAACCACTTCCCACGACCCAAAAAGGGACTACGAAAAAAATTTGTATGCAGTTTTTCGGACATTTACCTGGTTGAAGTCCATGCCAAATTTCAATATGATATCTTTCATGGCTTAGGAGTAAATTGCGAAAAACTAAAGTGTGACCGACAGACAGACAGACAGACAGACAGACAGACAGACAGACAGACAGACAGACAGACAGACATGGCTAGATCGATTCCTCTTGTCACCCTGATCAAGAATATATATATATGTCTATATCTACCGCGACTCCTTTGCTATGTTACATACACCGTGCCAAACTTAATATACCCTTTCCTTCGGAAAAGGTATAACAAGTAAGAGTGCTATATTCAGGCGAGCCTGACAATAGAATACCCGACACAGGCACACATGATCAAATATTTTTTTATATCAAGGGGTGTTTAAGGCCATTAGGGGCCCCATATACCGACTTTTGTTGAATTTCTTTATGAAAACCGCCCTTTTGCAACGCCCACTTTTTTTAAATTCTAATCGGAGCCCATAATATTCGCCCAAATTCTAAGTTTCAGTGGAATATTTCAAAAAAATCCAATTTTGGGGCAGTTTTGGGATTTTTGCGACAGACCCTAGTACTGGAGGTACCCTTAATAATGGACTTATCAAAGAAATTTTTGAAGAGGATGTTTACGTATACAAAGGAAGCATAAGTGCCAAATTTCGTTCAATTCCGATTTGAATTTCGGGTGTAGGAGACAATTTTCGAAATAACGCCCTTCGGTCACGCCCACTTTTCTAATTTTTGGAAATCATATAACTTGCCTTTAAACATGTTTAAATATCAAATTTCATCAAAATATCTTGAAAAACTTCGATTTTAGAGCAGTTTTTCTGATTTTCGTCACAGACCCTAGTACTGGAGGTACCTCTAAAAATGGTCCGATCGGTTCCATTCTCGAACTTGTTCTTACTCATGTGCCTGTGAGTACGCATACCATCGTCAAAATAGCTCAACTCCTTCGATAAGATAACTGTATACAGACAGACGGACAGACAGACGGACAGACAGACGGACATGGCTAAATCGAATCTCCTGGTGAGGCTGATCATTTCTATATATATTTTGTATGGTCTATATCGACTGATTCTGGGTGTTACACACAACCACACAAACGCAATATACCCTCGACACAGAGTGTGTCGGGTATAAAAATGGTTTCTTTTTAATTTACAATTTCAAATCGTAAGCTTTGCTCAACTTAAGACGTCATTTTCGTTTCCCATATGGTGCTATCATTAAGTTGGGCAAAACTCGCATTCAACGAGACTCTCGTACATATGTAAGTACATTTTACTAGCATAGATATGTATGTGCGTTCGTGGGTACGTTCGCTCATTCGATTGCGCTTTAGCACAGGCTTGTGCAATACGAGATACATACCACAGAGCTGTATGTGCTCGAACATTCGTCGTCGTCGTCTAATGCGATCACTTTCTCAAAGTAAACAGCCACAATTATGGCGACATCAAAAGCTACAACGCTTATGAATGCCTGCCTACTAAAAAGGGGAGACCATTGCGATTGTTGCAATTGACCAGGTGACCAATTCACAGCACAACAGAGCACAAGGCAAGGCAAGACTTTCGTGTGCACAGTGCACAATGTACACGTAATGTTTGAAAATTCCGCTGAATGCTTCGGACTTCGATCGAACGACGACTCGACTTGGGGCTCCATTGACAAATTCAAAACTTTGGAAAACTTAGCCTCGCCGTGTTCTGAGGGTGGCTTTTTATACCCAGCGTAAGCGGGGTATATTAGTTTTGTGCAAATCTTGTAACAGGGAGAATTAAGCTCCGGAGATATAGAAAAATATATATAGAAATGATCAGGATCAAAAACTGAATCGATTTAGACATGTCCGTCTGTCTGTCCGTCCGTCCGTCCGTCTGTCCGTCCGCCCGTGGTGGGATCTCCTCCGAAACCGCTGGACCAATCAAGTCGAAATTGGGCACACATGTATATCTGGGTCCGAGTATGATCCTAAGTAAAAATGGGAGACATCCCCCCACTGCCACGCCCACAAATGAATTTATTGTGTTTTCAATAAAATGCTTGTAACTTGCGAACCACTCAACACATTCCATTGATATTTGGTGTGCTGGTAAACTACAAAAAGGGACATATCCTGGCAAAAAATGGACGCCGCCCTCTTCGAGCCACGCCCACAAATAAGCCCAAAAATAAGGGCTTATCGTAACTTGTGAAGTAAAAGGCGTAGAAGCTTCAAATTCGCAGCATAGGTTGACCAAGGCAAACGAAAGGTGTAGGAACAAAAATTTGTATAGCCCGCCCACTGCCACGCCCACAAATAGAGAATTTTCATAACTTCCGAAGTAAAAGGCGTAGAAGCTTCAAATTCGCAACATAGGTTCACCAAGGCAAATGAAAGATGTAGGAAAATTTTTTTGTGGCCCGCCCACTGCCACGCCCACAAATAGAGATTTTTCGTAACTTCCGAAGTAAAAGGCGTAGAAGCTTCATATTCGCAACATAGGTTCACCAAGGCGAATGAAATGTGTGAGAAAAAATTCTATGCGGCCCGCCCACTGCCACGCCCACAAATGAAGATTTTTCGTAACTTCCGAAGTAAAAGGCGTAGAAGCTTCAAATTCGCAACATAGGTTCACCAAGGCGAATGAAAGGTGTAGGGAAATAATTTATGTTGCCCTCCCACTGCCACGCCCACAAATAGAGAAGAAAAACATAGTGCGCTCATAATGTCGGGACGCTGGGTATTTCAAAGTCGGGCTTGACCGACTTTAGCTTTCTTACTTGTTTCCATTTTACCGATAGAGTTAAGTGATTAGCACTCCCAGGACTTTGGGGCATAAAAATTATTTCAAGAATAAACCAACGCCAACGCCGAAGCCAAATAAATAAGTTTTTGTGCAATAATTTTTAATGCATTCGAATTTTGGTCGCTTTCCTCGAAAAGAAGCCAAAAGCTGCTTGAATTCCATACATAGTGGGCACTTATTTCGGCATAGCCCGGCTTAATGAGCTTATATAGTGCTTTAATATGGAAAGGCATAAGTAGATGAAGTGCATAAAAGTACGCCTGTAATACCCGTTTGTCCATTGCTTTTAGAATTTTGATTACGCTTCGCATTATGGAGGCTCCTTGCAGTTGAGAAAGCTGCTCTGGCCACCACAAAAATGGCATTACTGATTTGTTGCTGTGTGTTTTTATACCCGACACACTCTATTTCGAGGATATATTGCGTTTGTGTGGCTGTGTGTAACACCCAGAACCAGTCGATATAGACTACACAAAATATATATAACAAGTAAGGGTGTTATAGTCAGGCGAGCCTGACAATAAAGTACCCGACACAGATTCACATTTTCAAATAAGTTTTAATATCAAGAGGTGTTTAAGGCCATAAGGGGCCCAATATGCCGACTTTTGTTAAATTTCTTTATGAAAACCGCCCCTTTGCCACGCCCACTTTTCCATTTTTTGGAATTCTAATCGTAGGCTTAAATATACGTCCAAAGTTATATGTTTAATGGAAATATTTAGAAAAAGTTCGATTTTGGGGTAGTTTTGAGATTTTTGTGACAGACCCTAGCACTGGAGGTACCCTTAATAATGAACCTATCAAAGAAATTTTTCGACAGGATGTTTATGGCTAGAAAGTGCCAACTTTCGTTGAAGTCCCATTTGAAATAAACAAAATAAGAAAAAATTTTTTTTGTAATTTTTTATATAAAAATAAATATTTAAAAAAAAACTCACCCTCATTTAAGGCCATATGGACCCACAGACAACCGACCCTAAAACCTTTGAAAATGGACCGGTTGTTTTTCAATGACAGCGCTGTGGAAAAACGGATGAGTTGAACGTATGGAAACGCGACCAGTCCTCACCTCTTTGGGAATTCTCGAGTCTATCATGCTCATGCGTGAATAAGGTCAAAATGGAAAGGCTTTTATGAGTCAAAAGGCATGCAAAAATATTGTTTATACAATTTATTTGGTTTACCTTGATTTCTATGAAAATGGTTTAAAAAAAAAAGCTTAAAAAATTTTATGATCATAAATTCAAAAGCTCATCATTGCACTAAAGGCAATCGAGTATTTTATTAAGAAACTTTGCTCCTTTTATCTAAATTAAGGCTGTATTATGAAGGCTATAAAGCAGAGACTTCCAAACAATCGTTTCGTGAAACTTTCGTCTATTAAATGATACTCTCCTTTGTGGTGAAATTTTATAAAATGATAGAACATAACTTTTAATAATAAATTTTTTCGCATATATTTCCGCATGTCTTCCTATTTTTTTTAGTTTAGAGAACGCTGGACTATAGACTCTTTGCAGTTCGCCCTGAAGTTTGCAAATGTATGCCGTCGACAACATCTCATCGATAGGAGATTAGCATATTGCTTCAATTAAATCGGTGACGTAGCTTTTCAAAGCAGAGGTAAAGATGACTCTAAAAAATTATTTGGTCTGTTTTTTAAGTATCATCGCATATTTATTTATTTGCTCCAAATCCAAATCAGGTTACAGTCATTTTTTTGATTTATGTATGCTTTCATTGAAATGAATTCGTAGCAAAGTATTGCACTTGAAATCAATTAAAATATAAATCGCAAATTCACGGTCGAGTGCATGAGATTCCATGAAAACTTAATAAAAATATATAAAATAAAAGACTTAAAAAATTTTCGAGAAAAAAATGAGGAGGAAAATTTTCAACCATCAGGCATATTTGAAACACCACTTTGATGAATCAATGTCGGCACATTGACGCCCTGCGAGTGAAGCGAAAAGAGCCTTTTAACAAATATCGAATTACGGCGCAGCATTGGACACAGCTGCGGCATGCAGCAGTGAAGTGTGCGACTTTCTGCAGCGTGCGCAACGATAAGATTTACCATCGCGCTGGCAACTTGTCTTGACTTGGTTTCTATATAATTTTTTTTTTCTTCTCTGTTTTCCATTTTATATTTTTTTTTTCACTGCCCCCTCTTATTTATTTTTTGAACAGCGGAATGGCGGTACTTAGAGATTTTGATTTTCCTTATGATAAGCGGCGTCTCGAATAGTGGTTCTCTGCACTCTGGCCGAGTGCTGCATGTAGCGCTCAGTCCGTCGTGCTGAAAATCTTGTAAACTCCTTTTCTTATCCAGCTTACATAAGTACTTAATAAGCTGTGATTTTAAGATAAGCCTTTTAAGCTATGCGAAGAGGTTTGGCGTTTAAACTGCGGAAAAAAAGATAGTTACAAACATAATTTTGTTCAATTTTAAATGCTCGTTTCCTGAATTATCATTCCTATTTTATTAATTTGGGTTTTATTAGGTTTTTCCAATTTTCTTTTCAAAGTTTTTGCCGCACACAAGCTATGAATATTTTGAACGACGTTAGACAACTTAAGCGTCTGATTTGGCTGATGATTTATTGTGACAGTTAAGCAGCTGCTTTGACTTTGATTTGAGTGATTTTGAATGGGAATATAATGTCAGAATTTGAGGTTACTTTGAGACTTATAGTAGGTACGTTTGTACCAGTGTCGGCCTAATTTCGATTTTCCAAGCACTTGTGCTTGAGGGACCGAAACCCCCCCGCAGAAAATGTCAGGCGGATATCCGCGGTGAACTCCGCGTCATATAGGACTATAGGTCTAACTCTTCTTCTTCCTAATCCCTGAAATGTGTTAGAGCTACGCTGCTTCAACATAGGCATATACCATGAGGAAAAGAGAAGCACGCTATGGCAGCGAAATCTTTAGCTCTGCTGTGGTGAAATGCATTGCCACTTTTATTTTTAATTTTGGGCGATTTTCGAGTACATTACATATAAAATATCTACCAAACTCATAAAATGCCATGAAAAGCTTGAAAAACATAAAACTAATCAAAGAAACTCAATGTCAAGGAGAAATATAAATTGTTTTTTTAGTCCTACCCTGTCTACAAATCTTTTTGATCACACTGTTTCAGCAAAAATACTAAATTCTATGTACAATCAAATTCGTAGCCGTAGTCAAAAATGTATGTTAATTTATTACAAAATGAAAACATTCGCGCACATTAAGCAAAAACATATCGTAATATATTTATTAAAGTTTCAATTATGAACTTTTCAAGCAATATAAAAACCGAGCCGACGCCGTGTTTCTTTTATAATTTTCTTGCAAGTGGCATCCTAGTGCCACTTTTTGTCTGCCCGTATTGTTGTTGGTAGCTTTCTGGTGAATTTCTCGAATTTGTTGAATTTCCTATTCCTGCTTAAGGTTTTTGTTGGTAGCTTTTTGGTGAATATCCCCAATTTGTTGAATTTCCTATGCCTGCCTAATGGTGTATATCCCCATCGCGGCAGAGGCTTTTTGACGTCGACAGTTAGACCTACAGTCCTACACGCTCCGCGTGAAAAAGGAGCCGTCCCGACTCGCTTTGTAAAGGATTCGCGCGGCGAAAGTCCGCTGCAGCGAAAAAAGTATTTGAAGCTGCGCGCGCATGTGCTCTTTTTTTTCTCTCTCGCTGTCTATTTTTAGAACCCGTTTGACAACTCTCCTCTCTCTCCTGAGTTCAGGAAGGAAACTCGAGTTTCGAGAGAGGATTCTCTCATCGCGTTTTTTCGTGCATTGTGCCGTTTTACATTAGGGCAACTATTGCCGGCAATTTTTTGGTTTATAGGCAAGACGAAGCGCGGGGATGTAGAGAAACTACCTCTCCTCACTTCGTCTTGCCTATAAACCAAAATATTGTCGGCAATAGTTACCCTAATGTAAAAGGGTACATTTCGAATTTTTCTAAAAATCTTCTTTTCTTCTACAATTAGTGTTTTGCTCGGGCAGGGATCGAACCCGCGATCTTCGGATTATGAGGCCAGTATGCATGCCATCCCAGTCGGCAATCGGCTCAGGCATGAATTTGTTCTTCAATGAATTCATCGATGAAATAACTGAAAAATGTTATTTCTACAAGATTCATGAATAGTAAGGCAAACATTCAGCTATAGCGGACCGAGCAGTTTTAAGTCAGCCGGTCTATTTTCTTAAGAACCATAAAAGAAGAGAAAAAAAATATCCTTAAGAAACTTCTCGGTCCACTTTTGCTGAATTTTTGCCTTACTGTACCTGAATTTTTTCTTATGAACCGAAATTAAAGAAAAAACGCATAAGCCTATTAGATCATTGAAAAATTCTCGCTCCGCTATAGCTGAATTTATCGCTTACTAAACATGATTTTTTTCAGAATAGTAGCGAACGTGAAATTCCGTGGAAAAACAAAGCGTTTAGTGTTTTAGTTTTTTAACTAAAAACTGTCAATTGAAGTACGACATCCGATATAGCAACACGGATCGGGTTAAGGAATAATCAAATAAAAAGTTAAAAAAAACTTCAAAAACTTTAATGAAGCTATCTTCGGTAAATTACAATTTCAATCACTTGCAAATTACATAATAATAAGTTTTTTTTTACTTTAGAAACCTTTAAAAAGTACGGCTATACGCTGAAATCACATGCAGATAGCATGAGGAAAGCTTTCAGGCTGGGAAAAGGCAGATTCTACAAGCACGAAAGCCTGAAAAGGAAAATAACAGACCAAGCCGACTAATAAAATATTTAAACTCTTATTTTATAAGAAATAATTGAAAAAAAAAATATTTTAATAAGCATATATATGTATATGTATGTATATAGTATTATAAGCAAAAAGGCCTTAAACTGTGATCAAAACTTTTTTATACGAATATGTTAATTTTTTTGTTTAAGAGTGTAAGGTTTATCAGCAACTTTTTCTGCAATAGCCTCTATGGAATATTGCTGAATTCATCATTGAAAATTAACATTGCGATGTCCTAGAAAATGTAAGGTATAGTTTTCATTTATTTTGCGGTCCGGTATCGCTGAAATCTTAATTTGAAAATGGTCGAAATAGCCATGGATAGCGGCGCGAGAGAAATGACACGAAATGAATTCTCGGAAGCGCTTGCGTATTTTCGGCCCGCTTTCGCGGAAAGCTTCGTTTGAAAATGGTCGAAAAAGTCATGAATAGCACGCGTGCTTTCGGTCCGCCGGAAATGATAGCTTACATATGGTAAGGCATAGTGAACGACCTCTTCGTTTGAAAATTCACAAAAAAATTATATATGAATTCTACAATGAAAAAAAAATTGTTGAATTCATTGTAGAAAATATCCCTGTTTGGAGGATTTATAAATCGCAAAATAATTTGTTTTATATTCAAAATCAGTTCGTTTTATTAAATGAAAAACAAAAATGTGAATAGATACCTAGCCGGACTTTATCGCATGCATGAACAAATCATTAATGCAGAAGTAGTGAAGCATTCATTTCGAAAGAGGCCAATTGGTGATTTTTCAAATGATCTTCTAGTGAAAATATCACAGAAGCAACAGTGCGTTGCAACAGACTCTTCTTCAAATGAAATTTTCATTTGAAAGAGGGTTGTATACTCCTATTTTCAATGAAGATCCTATGAAATTGGCATGACAAGATATTTTTCAATCTGCGTGCTACAATTCTCAAAAGTTTTATAATTTTGTTGTACTTAAGATGTTTTGAGAATTGAAACTCTTAAGTCTTTCCAAAGGCGATAATGTGTCACAGTCACGAAGTGACGAAATATGGCCATATCCGCCAATTTGTTTTTCAAATATTCATTTAAAAAATACACTTTCGAAACCGCTTTTTAAACAAGTAAGGGTGTTATAGTCAGGCGAGCCTGACAATAGAGTACCCGACAAATAGTTTCTAATATCAAGAGTTTAAGGCCATTAGGGATCCCATATACCGACTTTTGTTAAATTTCTTTATTTCTTTTCGGAATTCTAATCGGAGGATTAAATATACGCTCAAATTTTAAGCTTGATTGAAATATTTGGAAAAGTCCGATTTTGGGGCAGTTTTGAGATTTTTGTGACAGACCCTAGTACTGGACCGATTTTTGGAGAGGATGTTTGTGGCAACAAAGGCAGCAAAATTGCCGAATTTCGTTCAAGTCCCATTTGAATTACGGGTGTAGGAGACAATTTTCGAAAGCCGCCCTTCTGCAACGCCCACTTTTCCAATTTTTGGCAATTATATTACTGGCCTGGAAATATGTTCGAATATCAAAATTCATCAAAATATCTTGAAAAACTTTGGTTTTATAGCAGTTTTTGTGATTTTCGT
This sequence comes from Chlorops oryzae, assembly GCA_020466095.1. Lineage (NCBI taxonomy): Eukaryota > Metazoa > Arthropoda > Insecta > Diptera > Chloropidae > Chlorops > Chlorops oryzae. The sequence continues at coordinate 76,411,385 of CM035806.1, forward strand.
AACAGACCCTAGTACTGGAGGTACCTACCCCTAAAAATGGTCCGAGCGGGTCCATTCTCGAACTTGTTCTTACTCATGTCTCCGTGAGTACGCATACCAAGATAGCTCAACTCCTTCGATAAGATAACTGTATACAGACAGACGGACAGACAAACGGACATGGCTAAATCGAATCTCCTGGTGACGCTGATCATTTCTATATATATTTTGTATGGTCTATCTCGACTGGTTCTAGGTGTTACACACAACCACACAAACGCAATATACCCTCGACACAGAGTGACCCGACACACTTTTTAAGAATATTATAAAACTCAGAAAATATGTTTTATTTTTCGAGTAAAAAAATAAAATTCAAAAAATACACCCCTATCATAAATAGCATTTCACGTGAGTTTATTCGCTAGTGAATATTTTCCCTATCATAAATCGTAACTCGCGCGAAACAACTCGACAAGTGAAAAAATTTCCAAATCATAATAAACTTTTTTCTGTCAAACGACTCGTCATTTCACGTGAAACAATTCACTTATTTTTTCTTGGCGAACGCAAGCGAAAACATGTAAGTTTAAGGATTTAGACAAAAATATACATATATAAATAACAATATTAATTGAAGGAGTAAGACAATCAACAAAGTGCAGCAGAAATGCTCATAAGCTCTATGCAGGAGAATCCAGCCATTGCACGCAACTTTGTGAAAGAAAACAAGGAGAAAGTTGCCGATTTCTGGAAGCAGCTTGAAAGGCAGCTAAACAGTGCTGGCCCGCCTATAAAAAGCATTGCAGAGTGGAAAAAAGTAAGAGAGCATAAATGAAGTAATTCTGTATTTTGTACATAAGTATAAATGTTCTAATAAAATAGGTTTGGATGGATCAGAAGCGATATGTTCGCAAAAAAGCAGCCACGAATTATCAAAACCAAAGCTACAGGTGGCGGACCAAATCTCGAAATAAAGCTTTCACCAATTGAGGAGAAGATCCTCGAGCTTATTGGCTCAAATGTATCCATTGAAGGTATCGAAAGGTCGAAATCATTTGGAATTAATCAGCCGGCCCCCGAACAAGAAAATGAACTCCCTATTTGTCCATTACCGGAAACCGATGATGAAAATGTGGAGATCGACTTTGAGGACTTGCCAACAACTTCGAACGCAAGTTTGATCCAAAAAATGCGTAGAACTGAACCGCCGGCAACTTTTTTACCACGCAATAAAACGCCAAAAATCTGTACAAATCGGCGAGGCAGTCAGATTAATGGAAAATAATAATACGGAAATACAAACCAGCGTAAATCAAATTAATCGTTCCTTGGACTGCCTTTGCGATACACACAATCTTGTTTTGCAAGAAAGCAAACGTCATAATGCAGAAATGGAGAAGCTGCGAACCGCTGAAGTAGAAAGTAAGCTGGAAAAAAATCGCATATTGATAGAACTACACGAAATTCAACTCCAAAAAGCAAAGCGAGAGGCTTGAAAACTGATCTGTGTGCATTGTGCAAAAATATCCCCACCTGAGAATTTTTAATTCATTTTTTATAAACATAAATAAAAACTCCAGCTTTGTTGAACATAGAGAAAACAATTTTATTTATTCTATATTCTTCCAAGGCCCAGAAAGGTGTTTTTACAGAGTATTTGTGATTTCACTTCGAATTCGTTGTGCTATATCGGCGTATCTGACTGTTTCCGATGTTTGCGAGGCTTCGTTCGCAGCATTAACTTCTGGCTCCTCTATGTTTTGAAGCGTCGCGCTTTCCTCAAAGATCCCCATAAATTTGTAAGAAACGCATATGTTGTGCAGAGCCGCGCAAACATTAACAATTTTTGTGGCCTTCAATGGGCAATAGTGCAACTCACGAGCCCCGAGAACGCAGCGCCATCTATTTTTAAGGACCCCGTTAGTCCTTTCAATTATGTTCCTGCATTTGGAGTGTGCTTCGTTAAATTTTTCGTCATTTGATTGGTATGCAGGTGTTCGATGAGGAGTCAGAAGCCATGGTTCTAGTGGATACCCAGCGTCACCTGTAAATATATCAAATAATTATTTGAGAACAATACAGCTGCATTCAAAATTACCTAATAACCAAAAGTTGCTGCCATTTTGAACATAATCTTGCTGCAAAGTATCTCTCAACGTACTAACTCTCCAAATAAAGGAGTCATGGGAAGCACCAGGATGCGTTGCGTTAATAAACCTAATTTTCATTTCATTATCACATACCTAAAATTGTAAATTATATCATACCATAGTACATGCATAGATTTCATAAATACTTACAAGAAGGACATTTAAGCTGTAGTATCCTTTTCTGTTATAAAACAAATGCCTGTTTGTTGAAGGTGCTATAATTTTAATATGTATTCCATCTATGCAGCCTATGACACCTGGAATGTTGAATTTCTCGTAAAATTTTAACGCGATGCTCTTCTTTTCATCAGCTTTCAACCAAGTTATCCATTGTGGACATAAAGTTGCCTCAAAAATGTCCACAACTTCTGCAAGAACACCACTGAAACATGATTGCGACAGAGCCACCTCGTAATCATTTCCAACGCCTTTTTGGTACCCTCCTTCTGCAAAAAGCCGCAAGCAAGCGCACAATTCTACCACTGGTTGCACTGCGAAGGATTTTTTTTGTTGGTGGTAAGGAGTCATTTAAAACATTAAGTAAATACTTAAATATTTCCTTGTTCACTCTAAAATATTGATGAAATCTGGAAATGGAAATTGCTTTATAATTGGCACTCGGTTGGATAATTGTCGTTTTGGCACTTACAGTGATTTTGGCATTTCCAAAGGATTGGTTTGGTCCCTTAATCTTCGACGAACAATTCCCTGAGCATTTAAAATCTCAATTTGTTCATTGTCTTCCTCTTCTTGCAACAAAATACGCAGCTCCGTGCTAAACATTTTTGAAATTTGAAATAATGGCTTCTTCAACAAATATTTTTGTTTAAAAAAGTCGTACTCGCCGAATTAAAAACAACGAAATTTCCCCTCAAAAACAAAATCGTTTATACAACTCACGTGAAATTCAGGATACTGAAATATTTTTCACGCGAATAAACTTTCGCTAGTGAAAATTTTTTTCACAGGGAATTTATGATAGGGGTGATAATCTTTATATTTGAAATCAAAAATAAAACTCAAAAGTAAGTTTTATTTTTTTGAATTTTAAATAAAACTCAAAAATAATCATTAAATGTTGAGTTAAAAAAAAAAAAATTGTGCATATTTAAATCATGATATTTCCTGAAAGCCTGCAATTTGAGAATAAGTTTGGCATAGTTTGCACATTGGTAGCATTACTCTTTGTGTATTTTTTTGGTCAAAAAACACAAAATAATCATTATTTTCGGTCTCTGTTTTTTTTTGCAATAACTGTGAGAGTATATGAGCTAAACTTCTCTTTATATAGCGAATCAACAGATTCCTATTTTGTTGCATTTTTGGTCCCATTTTGGTGACTCTTTTCTGCAACGAAAGTTTTTTCTAGAAGAACAATAATTATTTTATTGATGTGAAATTTAATTTTCAAGCGATGCTTGAGAAAGGCATCCATAAGCGACTATTTGCTGACGTATGTACGTTTCGACCTGCCGTCAGTGGTCTCATCAGAGCAATTTTTACGGATTGGCTGACTATTGAGTCAAATTTCGGTTTGCGTATTAGAACTACCTTCGACTGCAATTCATACCCTTGAATTTTATTCCACTTTTTCTTCGCTGCATTTCCACGAAAATGTACAGTTTTTTATGCGTTTATGCGTTCATAATAAAACAAGTAAGAAAGCTAAAGTCGGTCAAGCCCGACTTCGAAATACCCAGCGTCCCGACATTATGAGCGCACTATTATTTGCTTCTCTATTTGTGGGCGTGGCAGTGGGAGGGCCACATAAATTATTTCTCTACACCTTTCATTCGCCTTGGTGAACCGATGTTGCGAATTTGAAGCTTCTACGCGTTTTACCTCGGAAGTTACGAAAAATCTTTATTTGTGGGCGTGGAAGTGGGCGGGCCACATAAAATTTTTTCCTACACTTTTCATTCGCCTTTTTCAACCAATGTTGCGAATTTGAAGCTTCTACGCCTTATTTGTGGGCGTGGATCGAGGAGGGCGGAGTCCATTTTTTTCCAGGATATGTCTCTTTATGTAGTTTACCAGTACACCAAATATCAATGGAATGTGTTGAGTGGTTCGCAAGTAACAAGCATTTTACTGAAAACAATAAATTCATTTGTGGTCGTGGCAGTGGGCGGATGTCTCTAATTTTTACTTAGGATCATACTCGGACCCCGATATACACGTGTACCAAACTTCATTGGTTCAGCCGTTTCGGAGGAGATCCGACCACGGACGGACGGACAGACGGACAGACGGACGGACGGACGGACAGACGGACATGGCTAAATCGATTCAGTTTTTGATTCTGATGATTTCTATATATATTTGTCTATATCTCCAGAGCTTAATTCTTCCTGTTACAAGATTAGCACAAAACTAATATGTTATACCCCGCTTACGCTGGGTATAAAAACTAAGGAATAGTAAGGCAAAAATTCGGCGATAGCGGACCGAGGAGTTCTTCAGAACTTCATAAATTTTCTTCTGAACCATAAAACACAAAAAATGAAAAAAAACAATGGATGAGATTTGCAAAACTTCTCGGCCCGCTATCACCGAATATTTGCCTTAATATTCCTGATAGTTTGCGACATTACATATCTTACTTATTTCATCGACGAATTCTTATAAGAATAAATTCATGCAAGACCCAATTGCCAAATTAATTTACAGCGAAGTCGACAGCGCATTCACACACAACATTATAAATGTTAACGACTACTTCCGAAATCAACAGTACTACTCGCTCGTAATTTCCCCGCCAATGCATTGAACTGTAAACTTTTACTCTGAGGTGCCATTCGAAAATCGACAGTCGCGTCTGAACTAGTGCAGAAGTAGAGGCAACAGGGCCAATTCAGTAAATTTGCTATACTACGTTGATAGATGGGGGACCGGCCCGCGCTGTCGTAGCTCACAGCGTAGCGCGTCCACCCCGCGATCCGAAGGACCAAGGTTCAAATCCCGGGCCAAGCGATCGCCGATTTTTTTTTTAATTATTAGTAAAAATTGGAATCCTAAGAGGAATAAAAAGCAAATATATAAAAAAGAAAGGTTTCAAATTGGCAGGAAATGTTGAGCGAATTTGTGCGGAAAGTTGTGAGACATCATTGGTGAAGACTTGTTTTTCGATCCAATTATTTGAGTTTTTCGAAAAATCTCATTCTTCAAAATTTTTTCGCCTGCGACAGGAATCGAACTCGAGCTCTTCATATATCCAAGCGAATACGCTTTCACTACGCCACGGACCTATCTGACTCACGCACAGCAAATATATTAGATTAATGTGTGGGCAAAATTGAACTGTTGAATATGCCACTAGTTATGTATGTTCTACTGTCCGTGTCTCTACTCGCGTACTAGTTATATTTCCTATACTCGAGAACTACTCGATAGGGCACAATTGACCTCACTCTTCCTACAGGGATATATTTACACAAAAATCCATTATTTCAGTTCAAACAAATGGAATTTTTCGGACTCAGAACTAACAGTTGTGAGATTTTCAAATACAACTAAGCATTTAAGTTTTGAGAGTGCAAATCACCAGTTTTTAAGTGAATAAAAAACAATTAAACTTCATCAAAATCTTCAGCGTCCCAACAAGCCAATTTAAATCAAACTTGTCAATGTGCCCTTTTACATTAGGACAACCATGATACAAAGAGAGCAAGATAGCAACACTTCGGGTACCGCTATTTTAAGGCATTCGCATTGTTGTTGTTTCCAATGCTAAAGTATAGTTGTGACGTTGGGCTTAACATACAAAACAACAACAACGAAGCTCTCATTTTTTATTTGTGACATCTTCGGGCTGAAGTGGCGCTATCTTGTTTTCTTGTATCATGAGGGCAACTATTGCCGGCAATCTAGGTTTATAGGCGAGACGAAGCGCGTGGATGTAGAGAACCTACCCCTAACAATGGTACTCGTCATTAGTTGGATCTTGAAAATATTGAATTCAAAAAATGATGGGCTGTGGGCATATTTCTAAAAAAAAAGTACAATCGCTTGACATATTATGATTTCAAATATGTTAGCATGACCGCTATATCGGCTTAAAAAAAAAAGGAACGTCCAGCGAAAAAACAGACATATGGTATGGTTAATCATGATACAAGAAAACAAGCGCCAATTCAGCACGATGATGTCACAAATACAAAATGAGAGCTTCATTGTTGTTGTTTTTCATGTTAAGCCCAACGTCACAACTATACTTTAGAATGGGAAACAACAACAATTCGAATGCTACAAAATAGCGGTACCCCAAGTGGCGCTATCTTGCTCTCTTTGTATCATGACCATATATCATGTAGGAGTGTAGGTCTAACTCTTCTTCTTCCTAATCCCTGCAATGTGTCAGAGGTACGTTGCTTCAACATATGCATATAGCACGAGGAAAAGAGAAGCATGCTATGGCAGCGAAATCTTTAGCTCTACTGTGGTGAAAAGCATTGCCACTTGTATTTTTAATTTTGGGCGATTTTCGGGTACATTACATATAAAATATCTACCAAACTCATAAAATGATACGAAAAGCTTGAAAAACATAAAACTAACCAAGGAAACTCAATATCAAGGGGAAACAGAAATTGCTTTTTTAGTCCTATTCTGTCCACATAACTTTTTGATCACACTGTTTCAGCAAAAATGCTGAATCTATGACAATCGTGCACATTAACCTCCTTATTCATAATAAAATTTTAAATTTAAATCATTGTTTAAATTCAGTTTTTGTATGGAAATTTGACATTTAAACCATGCTTTAAATCTAAAATTTGATTATGAATAAGGGGGTTACCACAAACATTTCGCAATACATTTATTGAAGCTTCAATTATAACTTTTAAAGCTATATAAAAAACCCGAGTTGACGCCGTGTTTCTTTGATAATTTTCTTGCAATTGGCATAATAGTGCCACTTTGTGTAATGAATGAAGTAAACAGATTGCGCAAATAAATGTTCAATATGGCGTTCTACTGCGCATCTACGTCATCGTAGACCACATCTGTTCTAGTACTATACAAGTTGCACGTTATAACAGGTTGGCTGATAAGTCCCCGGTCTAACAAAGAAAAACACATTTTTTTTCAAATTCGTTTTTATTATTCAACATAGTTCCCTTCAAGAGCGATACAACGATTATAACGACCTTCCAATTTTTTGATACCATTTTGGTAGTACTCCTTCGGTTTTACCTCAAAATAGGCCTCAGTTTCGGCGATCACCTCTTCATTGCAGCCAAATTTTTTCCCTGCGAGCATCCTTTTGAGGTCTGAGAACATGAAAAAGTCGCTGGGGGCCAGATCTGGAGAATACGGTGGGTGGGGAAGCAATTCGAAGCCTAATTCATGAATTTTTGCCATCGTTCTCAATGACTTGTGGCACGGTGCGTTGTCTTGGTGGAACAACACTTTTTTCTTCTTCGTATGGGGCCGTTTTGCTGCGATTTCGACCTTCAAACGCTCCAATAACGACATATAATAGTCACTGTTGATGGTTTTTCCCTTCTCAAGATAATCGATAAAAATTATTCCATGCCCATCCCAAAAAACAGAGGCCATTACTTTGCCAGCGGACTTTTGAGTCTTTCCACGCTTCGGAGACGGTTCACCGATCGCTGTCCACTCAGCCGACTGTCGATTGGACTCAGGAGTGTAGTGATAGAGCCATGTTTCATCCATTGTCACATATCGACGCAAAAACTCGGGTGTATTGCGAGTTAACAGCTGCAAACACCGTTCAGAATCATCAACACGTTGTTGTTTTTGGTTAAATGTGAGCTCGCGCGGCACCCATTTTGCACAGAGCTTTTTCATATCCAAATATTGATGAATGATATTACCAACACGTTCCTTTGATATCTTTAAGGCCTCTGCGATCTCGATCAACTTCATTTTACGGTCATTCAAAATCATTTTGTGAATTTTTTTGATGTTTTCGTCGGTAACCACCTCTTTCGGGCGTCCACTGCGTTCACCGTCCTCCGTGCTCATTTCACCACGCTTCAATTTTGCATACCAATCAATTATTGTTGATTTTCCTGGGGCAGAGTCCGGAAACTCATTATCAAGCCAAGTTTTTGCTTCCACTGTATTTTTTCCCTTCAGAAAACAGTATTTTATCAAAACACGAAATTCCTTTTTTTCCATTTTTTTCACAATAACAAAAGTTGCTTCACAAAAGACGCTTTATCTCACAAACTAATTGACTTACAGACGTCAAATTTTGACACGAATCATTTGAAGGTTGCCACTATATAAAAATAATATGCATTTAATACTAGCGACGCCATCTATGTGTCAGACCGGGGACTTATCAGCCAACCTGTTACGATATGAAAATATAAAAATACAAGAGTTTAGTTCAAAGAATATGGTTACTATCAGGTATTTAAAAAGAAATTGAAATAATAGGCCTATTCACGAGGCCATAATAGCGCGGCAAAAGTGTAAGAATTTTGCTAGGCTTCCAACAACAGTTTGTTCTGAAAATTCTTACACTTTTAAACTTTTGCCTCGTGAATAACCCTAATGTTTTCAAAATTTATAATTTTCAATATAAAAAAAATAATTTTGTAATAAAGTTTTTGTTTGGAATGCTAAAATATAACCGTGCATGCAGCAATAAATAAACTGAACATATTAAACGTTTCGACAAAGGGAATTTTTTAACTGCACTCTGTTAAGTTAAAAAGGTTTTTGGTCATTCCATACAAAAGGAGAAATCAAATGAAATTTTGTTTTTGTATATATTATTATACCGAATTCAATAATATTATACAGCTAAATGTCGATATTTAATGAATCTTTTAATCCAAATTGAATTGTATAAGCTTACGTGTATTAAATAGTCTGGAATGGGCAAGGATGATTAACAAGAGAATTCTTTCCTACATTCCTTCGTAACAAGAATATTAAAACTTAGATATTTGTTGAAATTTAAATTAAATTTTTTTTAATTAGATTAAATTTATATATATTTTTTTATTAAAATTAAATTTTTATATTTTATGTTTTATATTTTATATATTATATTTTACATATTGCGATTTTAAATTGTTTTTGGATATCATATGTTATATACAAATACATGATTCATTCATGATAAAAACATAACATGAAATAAATCTAATAAAAAAATGAATAATTTATTGTATGTAAAAGAATAGAAATGAGTCGCTTAAAAACTAACATTGGATAATGACTCGCACCTGTTTAAATGATTAAAAGTTGTTTTTTGTTTAGCTGTGTGTTAAAGAATGTTTTTAATTTATAAAACTTTTTTATTTTCTTTTTTTGAATGTGGCAAATATTTAATTTGACAATTCCCTGAAGATGGCAACTGATGGCTGTGGAAAATTTAGGAAAATTAAGTAAAAATTGAACCACAAATACGACCTGTTGCCTTTTTTAAAATTCAAACAAATGATTAAAATCAAATAAGAGTTTTCGTCCATTTTCTTTTCCGGGATCGTGCAGTTTCAGCCAGCTCTTGGTTAAGTTTTCTTATTTTAAAAAACATGCGTGAGCGGAAAAAAAGCATTTTCATCTCTCGATTTGACGAGCTTGTTCCATGTGTGTTCTTAAATAATTTTTGGTTATTAGTAGTCCTGCCCCATTATTGCGCTCAAAAATTTTGTGCAGCTCCTGTATTTTCAGCATCGTTTTCTCGCTCGGCTTTGACAACCCGCCTTCTGAAAGGTGGTTAACCCAAGAAAATTGTGGAGTTTCGATTCTGTCTTCCTCAGCAGCAATATTTGGGACATCATTTTTAAGTTTATGGCATATGTAACCCGCTAGATTTTTCAGTCCATCGTAAGCCAAGTCTGACAATTCTGGATCGACTGCTTCCTCAATTTCTGCGTCTATTTTGAAGACACTTACAATTTTGCCTAAGAGAGTAAGAAGAATTTATAACTTAACTAATTTTTCTAATAAAATAAAAGTAAATACCAGTAAGGGATTTTTCCGAAACATCCAAATCGGGAGTGTCGTCGTTTTCAACATTGGCCTTATCGGAAATTACACCATCATTCCGCCCAAGAATATATGACCGGAGTCGGTATTTGAATTGGAGTTGATTGGGATGGTCGTGTAATCCACCCTTAGAACGTAGGACTCCAAAAAAATTCTCCAATACGTCCTGGTTTATGTGGTATGTTAAAATAAATTTTACACCAAACCTGGAGTTCAACTCTTCATAAAGTCCCTTTAAAGCATTGCTTGATTGAATTATTCCTAAATAGTAATTGTTTATTGAAACTAAAAAATAAAATTTTTATATAATAACACTATTACCTTTCTGAAAAGGAAGCAAAGTCTTCCGACCAACAGATTTCATTTCTCACATCATTGTTTTCATTCTTTCCAGGATTTCATTTTGGCTTTCAATTGCTAGACCGTATGCGTGGCACCTTTTCCTTGTGTCTGGATATGGCACTTTGACGTTCATCACGTCAAACCAATCATTAGTCTAAAATTACAATAAATTTTATGGTTCTTTTTTTTATTTATTTGAGAATGTCAAGGTTAAAGACTTACTAATTTAAATAATTGATAGCACTCCTCCCAATTTAAACCTTCTAGAAAACCAAGACTGGCAGCTCTGGTGATGGCTTGCGCAACCGTATGCGAGAAAAGTTTTGTGGCGAGTTTAACTTTTTGCCTTTGTGCGTTCGCGACATTTGGGTTTGCCAGCGATATTTTATGTGAAATACTGAGATCTCCGGAAGTTATTTCCAACAACTTCGCAACAACTTCAGGACCCACTCGCTTTCCATTTATTATGAAGCCGTCGCGTCTTATTTTATGTCAAAAATTTGGTTTTTTTTTCGATTTCATTGCAAAGTCAAACAAAACTTTATAAGCTTATGAAAACTATGAATTAATATCGGTTAATCGCATCTTTCCATAGCCTAGTGAGTAGAGGTCTTGGATATAAATAAAAATTATACTATGAGTTCTAACAGAGTTAAAAACCATTAAAATACTCATACGTTTAGTTTAAGTTCATTGAGCACTAAAATTATGATTTATACCTGTGTATGAAACCGCATATTTCAAAGAGTCGGACGAAGTGGGATGTGATTTATACATTTTCTGAAAGCTAATGAATGGTTCTAAAAAATATAAAAAAATTAAAAAGGTGTTTTTCGGTGATTTTTTAAAAATTACTTGCAAATATTGATAATTTTTTTAAATTTTATGTGAATTTGTGCAATATTTGTAGCTTTTGAAAAAAATCAACCTTCATTTGTCGATAAATTTTAGAAAATCAAATTTTTTTTATTCAAATTAGCTTAAAAATACAAAAATTAAAACGATTCAATAGACTAAAAATTGAAATTGTTAGAAAAGTTTTACATAAATGCTCAAAATCAATAATTTTTTTTTATATAAAATCCGATAAAAAGCCCTAACTTTAAACTAATGTAACACCTACAAATATAATTTATTCGTAAAAATATTTTGGCCTTTTTCTAGTGGAAGTTTTTCCTTTATAACGATACCAAATTTGCCTGGATCCGCTACCATAAAATTTTTGATTTTTTTCCACTAGACAAAGCACTGTGCGTCTTCTGTTATTTTTAACTCGTTGAACAGGGCTCTGTTTCCGCCACCTAAGTCAATTGCGATTGCTGCAACGGTATAGCCACAGGATTTCAGTTGCCTTAAGAAATCATATAAGATGTCAGCAGTCATTTTGCAATCAAAATCGTAGAAAATTGGGTGCTTCCATTTTGCCACTAATCCTTTAGATGAATCCATGAATAAAATCAATTATAAAGAATTCAGGCAAAATTTTCGGTCCATCTTCGTCTCTTGATACCGGCTTTCAGCTTTGCGATTTGGCCTTCAGTCAAAATTCCCAACATTTTTTCCTCGAGGTTGCTCAGTTCGTGCGTGGCCTTGGCAAGTTTAGTTTTTATCGTACCCAAATTGAACTCGTAAATCCGAGCTTGCTGATCCGCCTTTAGCGTTAGGGCTTTCAGTTCAGCATCATGCTTCCTCTGGGCTTTTTTTAAATCGCGGTTCTCCTTACGAAGACGTTCCCTAAAAATTTATAAATGTACTTATACAAACAAATCAAAATTCAATATATAACATACAGTTCCAATTTTGGATTTTCTACGTTGTGTTTGGTCGTTTCTACGGTTTTCAGTTGGGGACAAGGTTTTCTACATCTGCGATGTTGATTCCTGTAAGTTCTCCGTTTTCCCAGTTGGAGACAAGGTTTTCGATATTTATTACTGCAGGCTCTTCATTTTCCCAGTTGGAGACAAGGTTTTCTACATTTTCCAAGTTGATTTCTGTGAGTTGTACAATTTCTTCAAACGGCAAAGGCGGCTTATTGGATTCCTTTTCTAAAATCACAAGTACCAAAAACTATTTCAAATTCATTTCCATATGAATTGTTGGAGTTTTTTTTTACCATTGTTGAGAACGGATTCAAATTTGTGTTCTCTAAGAAGCGAATCGACAATTTTTTTGTTTTGACGCTTTTCAATTCGTTCCGCACGTTCATTATAAAGCGTTCCATTGCCAGTGCTCCATTTTTTTATAGTGGGTACAGCGCCAAGCGTCAAGAACCTTCTTTTCGTAAATCCTAAAGCCAAGAAAAAAGAACAACGTTAAGAGATATTTCCATTTTCACTGTTTTTATTTTGTTACCCATTTCATACTGCAAATTGTTTTCAAAAGCGTCCGAAGCGAAATGTTCCATGCAAATGTGGGATGTTTTTGGATTGAATCGTTCCTTGCGGGAACAGGAGCTAATCCATTGCTTTTGTAATGCAATATCAGCAGGAAACCGAAAAAAACTTAGCCCATTGTCCTCTGACTTATTGCAGTTTGTACAATTTGTCACAGCACACCTCATTTTTAGTAATTTTTAATTTAAAATTCACTGTTTAGAATTCAATCCACAATTGTTTATTTTATGCGATCAGCAAAAAATTATGTCGCAAGAAAACTTTGCATGTAAGCGAGAATATGTTTGTATATAAAAAACAAAGCAAAAGAAAAGAACAAGAAAAAGAAAAATTACTGCTTAAGCAATAATGAATTAATATTGAGCTTCATTGATTTAAATATTGATTATCTAGCAATAATAATGTATAAAAGAAATGAAAATTATTAATAAACTTGAGTCAAATTGAAACCATTGTGTGATCAACTTAGGGACTTGTCTTCGTGTATCAACAGTTTATGTGCTGCTTGGTACAACTTGAATTCTGATATCTGCAGTTCATGTGCTGTACGGTCTTTGAATTCAAGCCGAAATTTTTGAAGTAAAAACATTGGTGACCCCGACAAAGAACTTCTTCTGAGTTCTGTCGTCAATAACCAACAAAATTTTAATACATTCGAGTAGTTCGTCGCGAATAAAATCGTTTATTATACCAAAGTCAAAGTTCGCGCAACTCGAGCGGTCTCACTGTCAGCAGTAGTTATATCCTGAAGGATTATCAAAGGCTGGACAGTTGAAAATATAGCAGATCTTTTTTACATATAAAGAAGGACTACTACAAGTAATCAACAGTTCAACAAACAAACTTAATTCATATATACAACGCATAATGGAGGAGTTTAAGCAGCTAAAGGCGGAACAAGAAACTACTACGGAAAACATTAAAACGATCATCCGTAATTACCAAAAAGATTCACCATCGCGAAAGAACAATGCATATTATTTCCAAGAACGTCTCAACCGAATAAACAGGGCATGGCAGCACTTTGAGCGTGTGGACAACGACATTCGCTTGATGGAGCAAGTTCCACTCGACGATGATTACTTCACAAAAGACAAATATACTCAAACACTGGAGCTGGTGGAGAATTTTAAAGAGCAATTAGAAAAGGCGTTATTGGACTTCAAGGCTTCAGCTCCACATGAGCGGTCAGGAGCAATCCCAAAAACTGTCCCTACGTCAAATGGGACAATTACTGAAAAGGACAACCGGCATTCTACAAATGAAATCGGACCCTTGATACGGAGACAACAGGCAATGATGTCTTCCCTTTCAAGACTGCTTCAAGGCACAGCAGTAAACGAATCTCCAGAACATGGATTTAATGCAATAAGCAAACTCTATGACCACATTCAACAAGCAAACTTTGAAATTCATGAACATGTCAGTGATCCAACACAACAAGGATACGACATGCATGAGTTTATAAATATTGAGAGTGAAGTTCATAAAAAACTGGCATCTCTCACCAACTTGATGAAGGAATCCAAGACACCTTCACGAGGCCGACCTGAGATAAAATTGCCAAAAATATCAATACCGAAGTTTGATGGCAATCTCTTGAAATGGCAGACTTTTTCTGATATTTTCAAGCGTACTATTCATGAACAACCACTGCAGAACATAGAGAAAATGTGGTATTTAAAAAACAAACCTCACTGGAGAAGCAGAGAGGTTGATACGACATCTCAACCTAACAGAAGAAAACTATACATCAGCGTGGACAATTCTAGAAGAACGTTTCAACAATAAACGAGTACTTACTGGATTCATTATTGAAAAGATTTTGGCGCTTAAAAATTTAACACCTGAGAAAAACACCGTTCGCAATTTTCATGACACCATACATGAAAGTTTGCTCGCATTACAAAACATAGGTGTCGACACCGATCAATGGAGTCCTCTTCTGCTGCATATTCTGGTTAAAAAATTGGACAAAGCCATATTCTATATGAATCTTCATTACAGTCTCCTAGAGAACTTCAGAGCATACAAGATTTCCTAAAATTTTTAGAACTTCGATTTCAAGCTCTGGAAGCCGTTGGGGGTAAGGAAAAGGCGGATTCAGCAACGTCGGCCACAGCAACCAACTCTAAGGCATGCAAGGTATGCAGCAAAGAAGGTCACCCGATCTACTATTGCGGAAAATTCTTAAAGATGTCTCCAGTAGAACGACTTAAATGGACACAAAACCACAAGTTGTGTGTCAACTGCTTTAAAGACGACCATCAATCCAAAGGCTGCTCAGCTAGATCTTGTTCTAAGTGCCCAAAAAAACATAATACTTATTACATTTAGAACAATCTAAGTCTTCCAATGACAAAGGTAATGTCACGTCAACAGTGGCTACAGAGCAAAAAGAATCAACGGTAGAAAAAGCAACAGACACATAGGCTACGGTAGCCTTATCTAATCAACCATCAGCTGGGTACAAGTTCGTTCTCCTTGCAACAGCAAAAATAAGATTAACTGCGAATAACGGTCGCAGTTGCGAAGTCCGTGCACTTTTAGACTCTGGATCTCAAATCAACATAATATCCGAGAGGACTGCAAAAAGACTAGCACTGTCTCCCTCAAAATCATCTCTTTGTATTGAAGGAATCGGGCGAAACACCCGACAGTCAACCCAACGAGTGAATGTTGCATTGAATTCACTAAATGGAAAGTATTCAGCACGGCTAGAAGCGTTCATTCTACCTTACATAGTATCTGCACAGCCATCATGCCATATTGACACATCAGAATGGAATCTACCACAAAACATTAAACTCGCAGACCCTGAATTCTTCACACCAGAAAGAGTCGATGTCCTTCTAGGAGCAGAATTTTACACTGATTTACTTCTGCCGCAACAAATAAAACTAAAATCTGGATGTCCTAACCTACAAAATTCAGTATTAGGATGGATAGTTACTGGAAAAGTAGCTGGAGAGCAAGGAAGGTCAACAACATGCGCAGTTTTTAGTGAAGACGAAATTGCAACTTCAACAATGGTGGAAAAATTCTGGAAAATGGATGATGCAGACGAGGTACAACGACAAATGACAGAATCGGAAAGATTATGCGAAATTCACTTTGTTCAAACTGTGGCAAGGACACACGAAGGCAGATACATGGTTCACCTACCTCGATTGGGAAATGTATCTGCGCTTGGAAATTTATGTCAGCTAGCCCTTCAACGTTTTTTTTCATTAGAAAGACGTCTCAGTAAGGACGAGAACCTAAAAATGCAGTATGTGAACTTTATGAATGAGTATGAGGCACTAGGGCACATGAAGGAAATTCTAAAAGATGAACTATTGACGCCAAGTTTCTTCATACCCCATCATTGTGTGTTGAAGCCAGACAGTACAACAACAAAACTGCGCGTTGTATTTGATGGTTCAGCAAAAACTTCGACGGGGCTCTCACTCAATGATGTTCTGCATGCTGGACCTACCGTTCAGAGTGACATATTCGCAATTCTGCTCAGATTCCGGATGCATCGTATTGCATTTACAGCAGACATTGAAAAGATGTACCGGCAGATTCTGGTTCATGAAGCTGATCAGAATCTTCAAACAATTATCTGGCGAAAAAATCCAACTGAATCAATCAAATACTATCACCTAACTACTGTAACGTATGGGACTACTTCAGCACCATATCTAGCAACAAGGTGTTTACAACACTTAGCACAATCAAGCATGAGTAAATATCCAATTGGAGCTCCCATTCTGCATGACGATTTCTACGTTGATGATTGCCTTAGTGGAGCCGATCTTTTGAGCACAGCACTGGAAGCAAAGACGCAACTTACGACAATGCTTAGAGAAGCCGGGTTTAATCTAAGGAAGTGGTGTTCAAACCATCCGCAGCTCTTGGCGGGCGCAGCCTTAGACGAAGGGGAAATAAGCCTCGATTTCGACTCAGATATTGATAAAGCACAAAAGGCCTTGGGCGTGATATGGTTGCCTAAAACTGATCAGCTTTGCGGGAGAGCATCCACAACAATATCCAACAAGACACCAACAAAAAGGTCAGTTTGTTCTGACCTCGGCAAAATATTTGACCCCTTGGGAATATTTGGTCCAGTTATTGTAAAGGCCAAAATATTCACTCAACAGTTATGGCAACTCAAAATATCTTGGGATGAAGAGCTACCAAAAGACTTACAACTTGAATGGAACCAATTTCTAAAAGGAATCACAGGTTTGAACAGCATAAGAGCGCCCAGGCACATCTTCAACCATAAGACGATACAACCAAATAAAACGCAAATTCATACGTTTGTTGACGCATCAGAAAAGGCGTATGGGGCAGCAATTTATGTTCGATCAGTTGCCACAGATGGAACTATAACAGTCAATTTACTGTGTGCAAAATCAAGAGTAGCGCCGATCAAGAAACAAACATTGCCTCGTTTGGAGCTATGTGCGGCTTTATTAGGAGCTGAATTAGCTAAAAGAGTAAAGGGTGATCTTAAAAATTTGGATGTTACAACAATCTTTTGGACTGACTCCGAAATTGTTTTAAATTGGATTAAATCATCGGCATCCTCATATTATACATTCGTAGCTAATCGTGTCAGCAAAATTCAACAGCTTTCCTTGCCAACTCAATGGCATCACGTTCCATCAAAGAATAATCCAGCTGATGTTCTTTCACGGGGAATTTCAACTGACAAATTTCGAACATATACCATATGGTTTTATGGGCCATTATTTCTCCACGGAAGCCAAACCCAATGGCCTCAACAATCGTCAAGTTCTCTTCAATCGTCAGTTGAATTGGAATTAAAACAGAAACCAATCGTAGCAATCATCAAGGCTCAGAATAGTTCAAGTGAACTACTATACTCCATAAATCATCGGAATTCGTTTAAGTTTTTGCTACGTACAATAGCTAGTGTGATCAGATTTGTTCAACTTATGAAGACCAATCATCAAAGAGTAAATCCTCCACATCAGAAAGGTCCTGAACGCAAGAAAATACATTCAATCATGCTGCAACCAGAATTAAGTCCTTTAGAATTATATACATCCTTGCAATTCATCGTTAAGACAATTCAACAATCTGAGCTATTAAGTGATATTAATAATCTGAAGGCATGCAAAACTATCGACGCATCAAGCCAACTCAACGGACTAGCACCCTTTTTGGACGATCACAGCGTATTAAGAGTAGGAGGACGGCTTGAAGCAGCATCTATTGCCTATGATGCCAAGCATCCGATGGTTCTCCCATTCAATAACCCAATCGTTCGACTATTGTTTAAAGCAAAGCACGAAGAACATAATCATTGTGGGCCTCAAGCGTTATTGTGCATCATAAAACAACAATTTTGGCCAATCAAAGGAAAGATTTTGGCTCGCAACACAGTCCACAAATGTATTCGCTGCACCAGAGCAAAACCTCACTTGATGGAGCAACTCATGGGAAACTTACCAGCTGATCGAGTAACTGCAGCAAGGCCATTCTTTAAGGCTGGAGTCGACTATTGTGGCCCCTTTATGGTACACTATAAGGGAAGAGGAAAAAGACCCTACAAAGCATATTTAGCTGTATTTTGTTGCTTTGCAACAAAGGCTGTTCACCTTGAAATTGTAAGCGATTTGACAACTGAAGCTTTCATAGGTGCCCTCAAGCGTTTCACAGGAAGGAGGGGCAGATGCAAAACGTTATACAGTGACAACGCTACAAATTTTGTCGGAGCAAAAAACCAACTGGAAGAGCTAAAAGATGCAATTTACTCAACAACTGCCCAAACCCAAATCAAAAGGGCTAGCAGTAATCTTGGAATTGAGTTCAAGTTCATACCCCCCAAGGCACCACATTTTGGAGGGCTATGGGAAGCTGCAGTAAAATCTGCAAAACTGCTGCTTGTTAAGGCGATGGCCAGCGCATCCTTCACATATGAGGAGTTTGAAACAATAACTATCGGAGTAGAAGCCATACTTAATTCAAGACCGTTAACACCAATGTCATCCAATCCGAACGACTTGACTGCACTCACACCAGGTCACTTTATCATCGGCGAACCTCTTACTTCACAAGTAAATCCTAATAGAGCATCCTTAAAAAACACATTAACAGCAAGATGGCAGCTGGTGTCAAATGCAAAGGATGAATTTTGGAAACGGTGGCATGTAGAATATTTACATGAACTGCAATATCGGAACAAGTGGCAACAAAGATGTCAAAATATAAAGGAAGGTGACATGGTGATCCTCAAGGATGAAAACTTACCAACGATGAAATGGCCATTAGGTAGAGTCGTTCATGTGTATAAAGGAGATGATCAACTAATTCGAGTAGCAGATATAAAAACCGAAAATGGCGTGTTTAAACGTCCGTTACAAAAACTCGCACCACTTTTAACGAAGGAGACCAAAATGAGAATTATGAACTACCACTAAAGCGGCCATCATCAGAAACAAGTCCATCAAAAAGGAAAGTAATTTCCACCAGCTCTCTGGTTACAACACTAATAATTTCGCTTCTCTTGATGCCATTAGCCCTTGCCGGATCAGTCAACATAACAAATTTTGATGCAAATCCGGGAATATATTTCGAAGGAATTGGAAACACAAAACTAATAAGTGGCAGTTGGAAAATCTTCGTATACTATGAGCTGAAACCACTCTGGTCCAAAAACAAGATGCTAGACGAAGGAATTCAAACACTTAGAGGATTATGCAATAAATCCTTGGATAAATCTTGCTACGCATTTGCACACCAATTACAACAAACTGCAGAAGAGCTCATTCAGGAAGAAGATCTCATATCACCGACTCGATCAAGAAGAGCAGCGTTAGACATTGTAGGCAATGTTGCCAATGCCCTATTTGGAGTACTGGACTCCAACTATGCTGAACATATGGCGGCAACCATAAACAAGGTCAACAGCAATGAAGAATTCTTACTGCATTTAGTAAAAAATCAAACATCAGTTGTGGATGCCACAATCAACATTTTAAAAGAGGATGCAATCAACACAAGTAAACACATTATAGAGCTTCAAAGGGCAATTGAACAGGAGTTCAACCAATTGGGAGCCGAACACACAAACCTTTACAATTCACAATTAATGATATCGTTGGTAGTTCAACTTTTCATGCTATCATCACATATACACAAAATTCAGGCAGATATAATCAACGCACTCACTCATTCAAACCACGGAAACATTAGCCCGACCATATTGACACCTCAGCAATTAAAAAGGGAAATCAGTTGCATAAAAGAACATCTGCCCGTTGGGCGAGCTCTTCCAACAGATGATGATAATCTTTTACACCTATATAAAATCATGAAAATAAAGGCAGCAGTTACTGCACATCGTCTGATGTTCAAAATTGATATTCCACTTGTCAATCATCAAAAATTCGAACTTTTTCATCTGATTTCAATTCCCACAGTTATTAACAGCACTATGCTTTCAATCAAACCAACTTTTATAAATGTAATGAAATTATTGACGACACTTTCCTCTGCCCAAACATTCAAGCAACAATTCGAAAAAATTCCGGCACCTATTCTTGCGAAGTAGCCCTTTTTAACAATAGAACCTCATCCAATTGCAAGGTGGAACACCAATTCAATAACATTTCATTCATTCCAACTTGGAAACCGAATAAGTGGATTTTTGCAGCTAGAACTGCAACTGAGCTTACAGCTGTGTGTGGAGACAATATCCATGAAGTCAACATAAATGGTTCCGGCACACTGTCCATCCAACCTGATTGCGTCATAAAAGGTGCTTTTTTAACAATCCAAGGCCAGGGAATTACTTCAACCATAATGCATTTATCATTTCCCGCATTTGGAAATATAACCTCAGTTGCAGAACCTATGGAATTAAAAAGAGTACTAAATTTTGACATTCATCAAGTAAATAATAAATTGGAACAGCTCACCAAGGTCCAGCAACAGTTACATGCCGACTCCCAGTTTCCTGAAGAAATCCAGCCATCCACACTGCATGATGAAACAAGCTATACTGTGATCGTTCTCATTATATTGATAATTCTCTGCTTGAGTATTTGCAAAATAAAAACTAAATGTCAGCAAAGAGCTATTCGACTTGGAACACCACCAAGACCTACTCCACGCCAGCAAAACACAACAGCTCTCGAAATTGTATAAAGAGTTGAGTAAACAAGATTACTCAACGGAGGGCCAGAATGTTTAGAATTCAATCCAGAATTGTTTATTTTATGCGATCAGCAAAAAATTATGTCGCAAGAAAACTTTGCATGTAAGCGAGAATATGTTTGTATATAAAAAACAAAGCAAAAGAAAAGAAAAAGAAAAAGAAAAAATTACTGCTTAAGCAATAATGAATTAATATTGAGCTTCATTGATTTAAATATTGATTATCTAGCAATAATAATGTATAAAAGAAATGAAAATTATTAATAAACTTGAGTCAAATTGAAACCATTGTGTGATCAACTTAGGGACTTGTCTTCGTGTATCAACAGTTTATGTGCTGCTTGGTACAACTTGAATTCTGATATCTGCAGTTCATGTGCTGTACGGTCTTTGAATTCAAGCCGAAATTTTTGAAGTAAAAACATTCACTTTTCAAAGCACATTCGAAAAAAACGACTCGCATGTGGTCTACGATGACGTTTCAAACATCTGATTCGACTAAACAAAATAACGGAGCTGCGCAAAGCGGAATATTGTCTACTTGATTCATGACTTTGTGTCCACCTGTATTGTTTTTGGTAGTTTCTGGTGAACTTTACGAATTTGTTGAATTTCCTATTCCTGCCTAAGGTTTTTGTTGGTAGCTTTTTGGTGAATTTCCCTAATTTGTTGAATTTTCTATACCTGCCTAATGGTGTATTTCCCCATCGCGGCAGAGCCTTTTCGAAGTCCACAGTTAGACCTACACTCCTACATGCCATATGTGTCACTCTCATAGATATTGCGCGGGATGTTTTGCGCCATTTAGAAAGAGATGTTACTCGCCAGACTAAAAAGAGCGAGAGAGAAATACTTTTGGTGAGTACCTTAGTGAAACATTCTCATTTTGGTGGATACCCAAGACCGTGGTGAAAAAAGCCAAAATGAAAACGGCTCCTGAGTGACATATATAATTATTTGTGCTCTATTAAATAAGATTTTCTAATCTAAATCATATAGGACTATAGTTCTAAACATATAGTAATATAGGGGACACTTACAACAACAACCGAATTCCGTGGTGAACTAGTGATGCTCTAATTTTTGTAGTATTCACTCAATTTTTTAACTAAACATACTTGTAATGAATTTTTTTAATGTTTTCTTTCTAATGTAAAATTTTTTAAGTTTTTTATGATAGTTTATGCAATTTTGTACCTTTTACATTCAGAAGAGCTCCAAAAATATATAGTTTATGCATTCTATTTATCATGATATGTCATAAGTACTTGAGCCACTAGTTATGTAGCGATCAATTTTAGTTATGATATCACTGAATATTTCATATTAGCTGTTCTGTGGTGGAATTCAAACTTTTTGATAATCGGTCATATTCGACGCATGAGTACTCTGCTTTAGCGTTCCTCAATAATACTACCAAAATTTTATCTAATTATTTTAATTTGTATAAAAATAACATATTTTGGTGTAATATTATATATAATGAGTTCTTATGAGAAACCTTTGATTAACACTTATATATGTCTGATTTTTAACAAAAATTTAAGTTCATGTTACAAGATTAAAAAATATTTGTTAGATCGGAACCGGAGTTTTCAGGGGGCGTGCTACATTTTTGATTTTTCCATAAGAATGCGTGCACAGGGGGCCTACTTCAATTCAACACACACGTTTTTTGCCAAGTGCCATCTATAGTACTATATGGTGTTAACTATAATCGATTATGACTCGATAGATTTTCACATACGATATTAATTGGAGGGCTTTCTTCCTATAAATATAAGAAAATAAAAAATTCAGCAGTTATTGGACGCAGCTCATTTGTACGACAGCGATTTGAAGGCAATAACAGATCTAGAATTAAAGGTTGAATTAATGTTGTGGTATAACAAATGGAAGCTATGTCACTATGCGACCACTAAACGACAAAATTTTTGACATCAAACTCGCTTCTTGATTTTGAAGACATTTTTCTTCAAAAAATTTGTTGAAATAGTGTCAATAGTATGAACACAAAAAGTTTTCAAAAAGAGAAAACTGACAGTCCTTCAAAAAAGAATCGACATGCTCATTTTATTTTGACAATTTATCAAAACTGAAAGAAAAGCAAAAGGTAAGCATTAAAAATACGAGTTTTTAAAGCTTATTAAATGAAAATAAAAGTTATTTTGAAATTTTTGAACGAAAAAGGCAAGGGGAAAGAATAGTCGGAGGGGAAAGTTTTTGGCATTTTTGAGATCCTTGAGCGTCCCTCTATCTATTTTGGGAATGCCTTTTATTTCAAGGCTTTTACTGAAAAAAGGCAAATTGAAACTTTTTATTTTGCCTTTTATTTTTTTTTGAGCAGTAAAAAAAGTTAGAATCTGACTTTTATTTTAAAAGTCAAAAATAAAAGGCAATTAATGCTTTATATTTTTTTCGAACAAATATAAAAGGCAAGTTCGGATTTTAATTTTTTCAAACGAATGAAACAGGCAAACTGTGCCTTTTTCATTTTTCGAACAAATATAAAAGGCAAATTCTGACTTTTATTTTTTTGAACAAAAATAAAAGGCAAATCGCAATTGCCAAAAGACCAAAAGTCCGATCATAAAAATTTCGGTGCCAATCGAATCTACAGATCAACCTCTATTAGATGGTACCAAATCGGGATATGTGTTCATATTCATATGGACATAAGCTAATATCTTTAGTGTTTTTATAGCTCATTTCGCAATTCTCTGTAACAACTCTGAAAAGACTGAACCCAACTTTCGACTCAAACAGACTCTAAGTTACTGGCGTGTCTAATAAATTGCATCTTAAATCTAATAGAACTAATTTAAGAGCTAGGTTATATACTACTAGCTTATATACTTTTTAAAATTTTTAAATATGAAAATCTAGTATGTGAGTCCTTTTCATTCGGGTCCATTCTCGAACTTGATTTTACTCATGTCCCCGCAAACACGCATACCAAATTTCGTCGAGATTCTCTATAAAAATAGCCATTTTGAAAATTTTTTTTATTGATTTTTTTTATTGAAATAGTTCTTAATTCAGCTAGGCCATTTATATATAAGAATTGGATGTTCGAAAAATTTCATTTTTCCACCGAAATCCCACTGTGTGACATCCAAATTTTCTAAAGTAAGAATTGTTTTTAGCACCTACTAGCAATTCTTATAAAAATCCCGTTGGTATTATATTTTCATGATTCGTCTGGAATAGGTTTGTTGCCATTTGCCTAGGTCACGCATATGTATATATCGTAGTTAAAACTCATTTTCTAGGAATAATGGAGAATATGCACGTAACTTAAATATGGATAAAATATATTTTTTTATAATCTTTAGTGCTCCTGAAAACACGCTATACAATTATTTTTAAAATTAACTTTAATTTAATAGTAAAATTTAACCATCAAAAAGTGGCTGTTTTTAAATTTCCGGGCAAATTTCTAAAACGCAACATTTTTTTTATAGCAAAACGTGACGTCAGTTTACATGAAACTAGCGATTGGCGATAGGAAAATATCGCAATCGATAGCCTAGGTATGTCAAAAAACTTTTCAATTAAAGATAACAAATTTTTTTTTTTAAATGATGAGAATGACTGAAAGCGGTTTTGTGAAAGCGCAATCCCACAATCTCCCAAACATTTACGTATTTATGATGGCCACATATTTCGCTGCAAATCCGGATTTTACTTCTGCTGAGCTCAGAGGAGTAAAAGCTGCAAGGTACGTTTGACTTAAAATATGGGCAAAAATTTATATAGCTATTCGATAGACGCAATTTACACTCGTCAATAATTCACATCCATTCTCACTTTTTGGGCGAACAAAGTGCGAACATTTTGAGAAAAATTGAGAATTTTTTGATTGCACTTACTCGATAGATCAGTTTCTGCTGTCTTGGGTAAATGGAAACGCGGATGTAACTTCAAAATCTAATAAAAACAGGGAGGGAAACCGAACTTGACTTATTTTTTGAATTAAAAAACCGAACCGTAAACTAAACCAATGTCAAAAAAATTTTCGGAGTAAATCAAAACCAAACACAAATATTATAATAAGGTGTTAAAAAAAATCCATTATTTTTCCAATAGATGGCGTTATTTATCTGTACTCGGTTGTATAAGTCCGATCGTGTTCCGCAGGGGCATTAGAAAGATGACAGTTCCTACTAAAAAAGCTTTTTTGACACTTTTTTGATTGATTGATTCAGTTTTGTTTTGAGAGTTGTCAAAGATGGACATCAGCAAAGAGAAAATTCGCTACATTTTACAGTTTTTCTTCGATAAGGGAGAAAACGCAAGCCAGGCGGCTGAAATGTGAATAGCGTTTATGGACCTGATACTGTAACAGCCAATCATGCGCAATTTTGGTTTCGTCGATTCCGTTCCGGTAACTTCGATGTCAAGGATGCACCACGCACTGGAAGGCCAATTGTCGAAAAATGTCGATAAAATCATGGAAATTATCGAGTCCGACCGTCATGTTAGCACTGTTTCGATTGCAAAAGAGCTAAAGATTGCACAAAAAACCGTTTGGAACCATTTGAATAAGGCTGGATACACAAAGAAGCTCGATGTATGGGTGCCACACGAGTTAACGCAAAAAAACCTCACAGACCGAACTTCCATCTGCGAATCGCTGCTGAACCGCAACAAAATCGACCCATTTCTGAAGCGGTTGGTGACTGGTGATGAAAAGTGGGTCACTTACGACAACGTCAAGCGAAAACGGTCGTGGTCGAAACACGGTGAACCGGCGGAAATGGTGGCCAAGCCAGGATTGACGGCCAGGAAGGTTTTGCTGTGTGTTTGGTGGGATTGGCAGGGAATTATCTACTATGAGCTGCTCCCATACGGCAAAACTCTTAACTCGGAACTCTACTGTCAACAATTGGACCGTCTGAAGGAAGCAATCGCCCATAAGCGGCCAGATTTGGCCAATAGGAGAGGAAATTGTGTTCCATCAGGACAACGCCAGGCCACACACATCGATAGTGACTCGCCAGAAGCTCCGGGAGTTTGGTTGGGAGGTTCTTCTGCATCCACCTTATAGTCCGGACCTGGCACCAAGTGATTACCATCTGTTCCTGTCCATGGCGAACAATTTTGCTGGTGAAACATTCGCTTCAAGAGAGGCTTCTGAAATTCGACTGTCTCAATTTTTTGCTAATAGGAACGAGGGCTTCTATGAGAGAGGCATAATGAAATTACCTTTAAAATGGCAACAAGTTATCGAACAAAACGGCGCATATTTGACCTAAATCGGGTCATTCTAACTATCTTAAATAAAGCCCTCAATTTAATGCAAAAATAATGGATTTCTTTTTACTACACCTAATAAATGGTTCGGTTCACATACACTCATGTCGAGGAAATTGGCATTACCCATTTTTTCTCAGTAACAGATATGTTAAAGCTTAAGGAGAAAAACAAAAAATGGCCAACAAAGTAGCTGCACATAAGAAAGGTTTTTTGGATAACAACAACAACAATAGCTTTCGGTTTTATTCCGTTACATGCATTTTTTTTTTAGTTTTGGAGGTTTCTATAAAATTGGCCTTAGCCGAAGCTTGTAATTATCGCCATTTTAAGGTCCGATAAGGTCTTTGGCGTTAATTCCAAGTAACAGGAGGACTTGTTGTAGTCCAGGGATGAGCGTCCAAACTGAGTTGAAATAAAAGGTTCATTGTTTCAATTTCCAATTATAATGTTTTATTTAAGTTCGTTTAGATTGGCTCAGTGTTACAAAAATCGTTGAAAATGCTAACACTTTTTCGTCTCCACACTTTATGTTATTTTCCCCAAGACTTGAGTTAGGCTTGAGAATACTTAGCTTAAAGAAATATTGTTACGTTTAACTAATTCAACGTTTTTAATTTTATAAGAAAAACCAATTCGTTGAACCGTATAAACCGATCCGAAACCGCGGTTCGAAAAGGTAAATATATATATACTTTTTTTAAATCAAACCAGCGGTTCGATTTTTCCTTGAACCACCAAACCGAAACAGTTCAAAAATTCAAGTGGTCTCCATACCTTTATGAATCTAAGAATTTACGGGTGAATGATCAGTCAGACTGAATGCTTATGTGGCGCTGAAAATAATTTTCTGACTTCGAATATCGAAATTTTTCCATATCTACTGTCGATATGGAATTAGTGTAAACTGACGTCACGAGCAAGGGCGCAAAAACGGAAGCGTTTGAATGAGCTAAAATTTTAATAGTTGATTTTTTTCGTAATGGTTTCGATTTCAGACCTGATATTTGTATATTTGTTAATACAATAACTAGTAGAAACGAATAAGCAAATAAAAAAAATTCATGCATATTCTCCATTGTATTATACGATGAGGATACAAACTATAACTTATTTTACAACTCTCCCTTGAGTCCAAAAATGTACTAAAACCAACGAATGGAAATAAATTTTTTCGTATTTAGTCACGCCAGTAACTTAGAGTCTGTTTGAGTCGAAAGTTGGGTTCAGTCTTTTCAGAGTTGTTACAGAGAATTGCGAAATGAGCTATAAAAACACTAAAGATATTAGCTTATGTCCATATGAATATGAACACATATCCCGATTTGGTACCATCTAATAGAGGTTGATCTGTAGATTCTATTGGCACCGAAATTTTTATGATCGGACTTTTGGTCTTTTGGCAATTGCGATTTGCCTTTTATTTTTGTTCAAAAAAATTAAAGTCAGAATTTGCCTTTTATATTTGTTCGAAAAATGAAAAAGGCACAGTTTGCCTGTTTCATTCGTTTGAAAAAATTAAAATCCGAACTTGCCTTTTATATTTGTTCGAAAAAAATATAAAGCATTAATTGCCTTTTATTTTTGACTTTTAAAATAAAAGTCAGATTCTAACTTTTTTTACTGCTCAAAAAAAAATAAAAGGCAAAATAAAAAGTTTCATTTTGCCTTTTTTCAGTAAAAGGCTTGATATAACTTTTTCATTGTGCCTTTTTGAGGATATCAACATAAAAGTTACGGTCCCTGTTATTAATGGATTTTATTTTCAGAATAATAATGGATCTTACAAACTCTTGGGTCATCGAAGAAAAGGCTGATAAAGAAAATATGTAGGTAAAAGTGAATATATTCTTATTGAAATCTTTATATAAAAATTTTTAGCAATCTAACAAATAGCAGTAATGCACGTAAGCAATACAAAAATAGGGTTATCCGCGAACGCAATTGGGTTGAAATAAGTGCCGTCACAAAACATTGCGTTGGTGATTTCAAGACACAGTGGAACACTTTAAAGACCCGCTACAATGTAAGTAAATATGCATATAATTAAACATGATTACATAAGAAAATGTTTATGCAATGCAGTCTGAATCCCGTAAAATACAAGCTACTGTGAGTGGCCAGAGCGGCCAGACATATTATTCGAAATCGGAGCATTATTCTTCACTTGCACTTTTGCTGCCAACATGCGCTCGCTCACCTGGTTCCAACACAGTGTCTACCCTGGTAAGTTAAAACAATTAAATTATATATGCAGCACATGCACCATTTTATAAATAACAGAATTTTGAAGATATGGGGCAGGATGACCATTGTGAAGAGGAAGAAGAGGTTATAACCCCTCGAAAAAAAAAATTCAACGGCCACTTCAACTCCAAAGAAGCTGTATACGCTCAGTTCCAGTAATATTTTCAATCTCGCACAACCCAAGAGGAAGCTCTACAGCACAAATGGAAAAGAACATACTTGGAGTATGTTTATGAAGAGATGTGTGGGATGTCGGAGGAGAATGCGCGAAAGTAAGTGAATGTTATCTCTTATTCTTGGAACAAATTAATTTTTTTTTTCATAGATTAACAATGATTATTGAAACCTTCATCAATAATTTAAAAAGCTCCGATGAATAATTTAAGTACTTCATTTTTGTTTCTCGGTGTTATTGCATACAATTTTTCAACACTTTGTACGCCATTACCTCAAAGACTGAAATAGTTTATTGAATTTTTTATATTAAGTGCGTGATTATGTGAAAATTTTTTAAGTTTTAAATAAAGAATGGAAAAATAATTAAACGTGAACATTCATAATAAAGATTAAGTACGTAAGTACGAAAGAAAAATTAATATAAGTGTTTATATTGCCACGGTACTTCTCCTTCATTCATAAAGAAATGTTTAAATTCTTCTCGAACTTCTTTCGAACGATCAGTGCTTCGGCCTTCATTACGTAAAAGTTGCAGTGGGCACAGTCGTCCTTGCGAGCAAAGCTCCTGCTCCAAACAGCCTGGTTTGATGGTTCCGTTGGTGTCAGTGGCGTCAAAATCAGAGCAGTAAACTGACTTTCGCTTATTTAAAAAGTTATGCAAGGTGCATATGGCCGTCACAACTTTAACGACTTTTTTGGGTTCCAACTCCATTGGTCTTCGCAAAATGTGAAAGCGTGATACAATTATGCCAAAAGCATTTTCAACTACCCGCCGGGCATGCGACAAGCGATAGTTGAAAATTCTTTCGGCCGTGCTTTGGCATCTGAAGTTAAACGGCTTCATAATATTGGTTTTTAATGGGAAAGCGTCGTCCGCAACCATGACGTATGGAATTGGCAGTGTTCGTCCCGGCAAAGGTTTCTCAGTAGGTAAATTCAAAATTCCACTTTCTAATGCTCTTTTTAAAGAGCAACGGGCGAACACACCGCCATCGGACTCCCTACCCTTTGCATCTACATCGATATATGAAAAATTGTATTCTGCGTCCACCATAGCCATTAGTGCGATGCTTTTTTGCTTCTTATAATTGAAATATTCGCTTCCACAATGGAGAATATGCATGAATTTTTTTTTTTTTTTTTACTTTCAAATTAATGACCGGGACACAGCTAGGTCCACATAGGCCAGTAAGGAACTACTAGCAGATTTAAGAACTAGGAACAGTAGTTTTTTTGACCATCGTTAGGATCAGAACGTGAAGACTCAATGAGCTTGAAGCATAAAGGTGCAATCAGTGATGCCATAAGATTCCATAACAGAACAGAACATAACATAAAATAACACAAGCGCTTTTTCAGTAGTCAGTGAAGACATAAGAATCCATAAGAGCACATAGGAGCCGATGTTGCAATATGATAAGAATGTGCGCACCTTAGGGAAAGAGGGAAAAAATTATTTCGGGAAAAGCGCAACTTATTATGATTTCTTGAAAAAAAAGTTAAAACAAACACTTCTAAATAGGGTGAAAAATATTGCCATATATCATTATATTTAAAAAATTATATAATTATAGCTTTTATCATATTTAAAAGAGTTGTAATTGCAGACTCTTGGCAATTTCCGTAAAAGGGGAAATATGGCAGATTTAGGAAACATTTGGCAGCACTCATAAATATCAGCTGATTCGCTCTAACATAACACGCCATAAGAAAAATCTATTTTCTACAGCTTCTTCTGTTATGGTAAGTTATGTTATGGGTTGACTAACCACTTGCATGCAAAATGTATTGAATAGATCGAATCAGCTGATTATGTTATGTTCTGTTATGGAATCTTATGGCATCACTGATTGCACCTTAATTTAGAAGGCAGGAACTCAGGTCCACGTCGAAGTCCGAGCAATCAAATGCAAACAGACAGAACGGAGACCGCACTCGTTGGTGATTTGACAGCAGCGTTGGCGTCAGGAACCATTTGAAGACAGCACCAAACAGGACATTCATCCAATGCACCGCTAGGGATGGAAGAGTACCACAGATTCCGGTTGATCTTGAGCGAATGAGACGTGAGGACGAAACAAGAACAGCAACAAAAACAATTGTATAGTTCTTGTTGGCAATACAAAAATAGTACTCAATCAAAAAAAGAGGCCGCAACAGGACGGCATTTGAAAAGAAATAAAAAATTTTAAAGATTATATACATTAAAAATTGCATTTAGCTGTTTCCAGAAAACTTGCCAGTTCCATTAGATCAGCATGGTTGATCCCCCTTATAAAATCCATACAATTATCAAATTTTTTGAAAATTCCAAAGTTTTTCCTGATTTCTGAGTGAGCGGGACAGACAAATATTTGATGTTCAAATGAGTCCTCTAAGTTACAGGTAGAACATGTAGCCGAGGATATAGCCTTGATGTTGTAGAGAAAAACGCCATCATATACTGAGCCAGCGATGAATCTGTTTAGCATCTTAATCATTTTGGGCACTAATTCATAGTTGTGAAACCAGGGTTTTTTGTTAAAGAGTGTAAGCGCCTCACAGTAACCCGAAGGGTTTTTGCTATCACGGACACGCATCTCATTAAGCCATTCTTGTTCAATAATATTGGAAATACGATTCAACCCTTCAGTTGCAGATAGCGAAGCATATAACAGCGATCCATCACTAACCGCTTCTTTGGCCAAACGATCGGCAGTCTCATTGAAGGAGATCCCGCAGTGACTCGGCGTCCAGCTTATTTTAACATCCTCAAAAAAGCTATTGACAAATTTATGGATCTTGGCAACAACATAAAGACTGTCCCAGAAATAACTGTCCTTTTGTTGTTTTTTTTTTTTATTGCAAAAAAACCAATGATGTTTTTTTAAAAATTCTTTCAGTTTATTATTAAGTGAACATTACAAAATAAATAAAAATTTTAATTACACTGAAAAAAAAACACTTAAAAAAATTATATACTTTTTTATTAAGGTCCTCCATTAGGTTTTTTACCGACCTTTCGTTCACCTTAGTGTATGTCTTCTTAAGGTTTCTTTTCATTAAAGCCCAATATATTTCGATTGGACGAAGTTCGGGGCAATTCGGAGGATTTGCTTCTTTTGGTACCACAGTGACATTATTAGCTTGGTACCAATCCATCGTTCTCTGGGCGTAGTGAGATGTTGCTAGGTCAGGCCAAAATAGTACTGAACCTTGGCGTTGACGTATAAAAGGCAGCAAACGCCGGTCCAGACACTCTCTGATGTAAATGTCGGTGTTGATTGTGCGATCCGTCACAAATTCCTTACTTCGAAGGCCACATTTGCAAATGGCCTGCCACACCATGTATTTCTTTGGAATTTTGGTATGTTTTTCGGTGGTAAATTTAGAGGATGCTCCACCCCTTCTAACCGCAGTATAATATCCGTGTCCAGGTAACTGCTTGAAATCCGCTTTGCAATACGTTTCATCGTCCATGATCACGCAATCAAATTTGGGCAGGTAATCGCGATACAGTTTTCGAGCCCTCCTCTTGGCTTCGGCGTCCTTTTCTTCTGACCTATCAGGTACTTTTTGTACTTTATAGCTCCATAAGTTGTAATTTTTTTTAATCCGTTGAACACTTGACTTCGATGTTCCCGCTTTTGCTGCCATATCACGAACCGAAGTGCCTGGATTCTGAGTAAACAGCCGCTTAACGTTCTGGGCCACCGCTTGGTTCGCTGGACCACTTTTTCTCCCTGATCCTGGTGTTTTTGATAAAGGGGTAAGCTGTCTGTATCGTTTTATGATCCTACCGACAGTTTTTTCGCACACGCCAACTTCCTTAGCGATCTTTTTGTACGTGGTGTTTGGATTTTCCAGGTGTTTGTAAATAATTGCTTTCCGCTTTTCTTCTTGTTGAGACGACATCTTTTCAGTAGCTCTTTTATTTTACGAATGAGTATTTTTTTTTAATCTGCAATATTTATACTTTATTTAGGTACCAAATATGTTGCTATAGAGTTAACACTTTTTTATAAATAGCCTAAAAACAAAAGGACAGTTATTTCTGGGAAAGTCCTTAGTTGGTTGTGCTGTTCTTCTCCAGTAGTTGGCAGGCAATGAGACTGTCCGTAAAAATCGCAATATATGTTAACCTTCTTCTCTTGGCAAGTCTGAGGGCCATGAAAATAGCTTGCAGCTCAACAAAGGATGAGGAAAAAGATACCATTAGTTTATACTTAAATTTCTGGTTAGTATCCATAAGAAATACAGCACAACCAGCAATGTTGCCTACAATCGATGCATCAGTTGCAAAACAGATGAAGCCAGAGCTCAGATTTGCTTGTTTTTCCGCCTCATAAGCACGTTGAAGAGAAGCATTATCTGTATTGCATTTTGTGCCTTTGAAACGCTTCAGCATGATTGTCATTTTTTTGCTTTTGACATAATCCATGTCATAATTGATTTCTTCAAACACCTCCTTGAACCTTGCATACACTATGGAGTAACTAGATTTAGCCTGCGGAGAATTACCTATATTTTGAAAAAGTGATTGGTTGAACAATTTAGCACTCACAAT
Source organism: Chlorops oryzae (assembly GCA_020466095.1). Taxonomy (NCBI): domain Eukaryota; kingdom Metazoa; phylum Arthropoda; class Insecta; order Diptera; family Chloropidae; genus Chlorops; species Chlorops oryzae. The sequence goes on from CM035806.1 coordinate 76,444,630, forward strand.
TTCCCTGGCAGTGAGAAGAAGCACTCTGAGGTTGGGTGGAAGCTCTCTGGCCAGCGAGTACATTATAAAATTGTGAGTCCTGGGCGGGAGCCCAAGACATCTTCTAAGGAAGGGTGTTTGCAGTGATTCAATTTTGCGGTCAAGGGTTTTGGATCTAATAGAGATTGTGGCACAACGACCAATTCTACTTTGGACCTGACCAGTGATCTGTATAGATCTAGGGAGACTGAAGGATGAAGTCCAGATTTGATTGGCGTTAAGCACTTGAAAAGGTTAGAGCAAGACTCAAATTTTTCCGCAACATTTTTGAAATGATCCTGGAAGGACAGCGACGAATTAACAACCACACCCAGGAACTTTAGTGACCTGACCTGTGGGATATTGCAGCCTCTGAAGGAGATGTTAACTTCAGCCGTTTTGCCTCTTGACAGAACCAGCAGTTTAGTCTTTTCAACATTGAAGGAAAAGTTCAGATTTTGGCACATCCTGCCAAAGACCTCAATTTTCTGTTTTAACATGTTGATTGCAGTGATCATCACTGGATGAGATGTGACGATGATAAAATCATCAGAAAACTGGAAGACCCTTGAGTGACTATCAGCTATTGAGTGTAGCTCTTAAGTATAAATGTTAAACAAAATTGGAGACAAGCAGCTGCCTTGTGGGAGACCATCAGACACAACCGTTTCGGCACTGCAACAGTCAACAGCAAACATAAGAATTTTCTCATTTCTGGATTTTGTAACACCAATGTCATGGAGCAGATGATTCACACACATCGTGGCTGATTTATGTTTTCTAGAAGCATAACATGTACTTGAGATAATGTTGTTCTTTTCAACAAGGGGGTCGATTTTGCTTTTCACAAGAAGATTAATGACTTTTATGAATACCGAGATTAAAGAGATGGGACGAAAATTTGCATAGGTACTTAGATCCTTATCCTTCTTAGGGATAGGCACAATTCTGATAATTCTCCATTCATATGGGATCATATTTCTACTAAATGACAAGTTGGTAGCTATCAGAAAATTAGCAAGCGAGTCTTCACTCAGAGCCTTGAGCATATAGTACGTGACCCGATCGTCACCCCCTGCCACTTGGTTGGATTTGAGGAAGATAACATTGTAGAGTTCTGCAAGAGTAAACATCAAGTTTGGAGCTGCAATTGATACAGAGTTGGGTGTGAATGAATGACTAGAGGACGGAACTTGATTTTTGAGAAGGTTAAGGTAGTTTTGATTGTTTTCCGGAAGCCAGACGGATGATTCACAACGAAAATCACCTCTGAATGCCTTAACGTACCCCCACGACTCTTTTGAGCTCGGATTCATATTCAATTCATCAATTTCGTTTAAATAGGATTTGCGTTTACACTGCTTGATTTTCTTCTTCCAGAAGTTTTTAAGCTGAAGGTACCTAATTGCGTCAATAATATGAGCAGAATTGCAGGCTTTTTTGAACGCAAATTGTAGTCTTTTAAAAATTGAAGCTAGTTCATCATCCCACCACATTTTGGGTTTTCCACCATTTTTGGGAGAGACTGTACACGAGTTAATAGCATCACTGACATTTTTTTTGGATATCTATAAGATCCGGCTGTAGTTCCAGTTCGTTCAGTGTTTTAATTAGCTTCTTTTTACTTAGAATTGTCTTACATTTGCAATCAAAATACTCCGAAGATATTAAAGTTGGAAGGTGATGACTACCGCCGAGTCTTGCTTCAAGGACATTAAATTGACATGAAACATTAGAGTTAGTGAAACATAGATCCAGGAAAGACCCATCCTTAGACAGGAAGTCACTATGGAAGGTATAAGAGCCATTGTTGAGACAAATAAAATTGGAATCACCTATAAGCTGACGCAACGAATTGCCCTTGGGTTTGTTTAGCTTATCACCCCAAACAGTAGTTCTACTGTTGAAATCACCTAGAATGAAAACATTTGGTTGGTCATCCAGGAAGATCAACAAATTTCCAACCTCAGTTTCAAAACGAACAGATGTAACATCAGGGGGCAGATACACACAGCAGATGGTAATGTTGGGGTTAAGGTTGAGCGTTTGGGCAACCAAAATATCATTAGGAGAAGGATAAAAATTTTTTTTAAAAGATATAGCTTCCTAAAACAGAATTGCCACGCCACCATATCCGTCAGGCCTAGGTTTTTCAATTATTTTGAAGTTGCAAAAATTGCGTTGACTAGATGGACCAAAGGAAAAAGTTTCACAGAGTGCACAAATATTGATATTATTATCATTCAAAAAGTGGTCAATGCAGTCAATGTTGGAGCTCAGCGACTGACAATTATATTGCAGTATCCTCATTCAGATTGGAGTTGATGGAAGCCATAATTTGGCTATAGTCGCTGTTTATGGCAGCGATGTTCAGAAGGTTCTTCATTGAGTTAACTTCATTGATTAGACGGTCATCTTGAAGTTTATAAGAAACAGATTGCAGAACTTTAGTGAACGCAGTAATTAAGGCTTCAATATCATTAGAGTCAAAAGGAGACGGCCTTATTGGAGCCTTCTTTTGCCGATTGAAAGGTGGTTCAGAACGGGGTGCCATGGAAGGCGAGGGACCAGCAGCTGCATTAAAGACAGGATTGTGGGTGAAACTTGTTGGAGACCCAGAGAGTCTATCACTTTTAGCCAGCTTTCTAGCTAGATTTTGAAAACGGGCAATTCGGCTATACGTTCTCTTCGTTTGAGAACGATTAATAACTTCCTCACTGTTGTGAGAATAGTCTTTGGTTGGGAGGCTTGAAAACTCGACCTCATTGTTCTGAAGCAGGTTAAAGCGATTTGAGTTGTTGGACCCAAATAAGAGTTCCATGGCTTGGCTGCGTGACACCTTCTTTAAGGTTTTCACGGTGTTAATGTCGGACTCCTTGTTCCACACAGGGCACACGTTTTTGTCGGTGGCAACATGTTCAGTGCTATTGCACAGTAGGCACTTCCTAGCGCAGGGGGGGTGAGGTCCATCCGACTTACCACACTCGATGCAGCGTTTCTTTGATTTGCAAATGTTGGTAGAGTGCCCAATGCGACCACAGTTGTGGCATTGTTTAATAGACGGAATAAAAAGATCGATCCTTACAAAAGTATTATTTATCACAATATTCTTAGGTACGTTGTTTCCTATAAAGCCGATTTTAATCGTCCCCGTAGGTACAAGTTCACTTGAGTTACTCAGACGTCTTTTGAAACGTTGCACAGTTAGAATCATTGACTCTGATTCCGCCATTTTGATAATGTCGCTTTCAGCATACTCAAGCGGTATACATCTGGCCACACCAAACGACGTATATGCAGAAATAGGAATGTACGCTTTTAAGCCAATGGCTTTCAGTAGAGGATTTTGCACACACTTATTTGCATTGATACAGTCGGAGAAAAAAAACTTTGAACAGAAGTTTGCCTATAGCGAGGACTGAGGAAATGTTGTTAACCCTACATTTATCCAGTTGTAGTTTAAGGTAGAGACCGTTCCGGTCACGTTTGTTTTTTAGAATGTCACATTTAGAGGAATCCAAGAGGATAAAAGGCTTTCCAGCAAAATGGCTGGGGTACAAAGATGTTTTAGATAAGTCGTTAGTCTCAATCAAGGAGGGAGTTATCTGCTGAGCAGAATTAATAGGAACACCGGAGTTATCAGACACGTGGTCTGGTAGAATCACATTAGTCATAGAAGATAGGGGACCATTAGCACCCACCAACATGGAGGAGCTGGGACTAGAAACAGAATCATCGCCACGGCTCAGTACATCAGCGTCGAACTCACCTGGAGAAGAGTACTACATGTTCGACTCGTCACTAGAGTTGAAATCAGAATCCGTTCTGCTTTTTTTTGTCTGATCGTTAACCAAAATTGAATCCTTTTCTTTCATTTTAAACTTGGACCTCTTCCGATCACGCTCACTCTTTTCGACAAAACCATCAAACTCAGACACAGGCGCCGTAAGGACGCCATTGCTATTGAAGGACGCCATAGCGTCAGGACGCTTTGGCTTATTTTTTTTCTCTTTAGGCAGTTTGGAATTTTCTTCTTTTCTATTTTTAACACTTTTTCTTTAAATTTAAACAAAAGATGATAATAGGAAGGATCAAACTTACAGTCTGTAAATCCAGCAAGTAGCCTGGAGGACCACGTGCAACACACACTAACACTAGTTAAGGCTTTTTAGACAATGCTAAATAAGTTTTACGCAAACGTCCGGTCACAGCCACTTTCGGTTAGAGAATCTCAATTTGTTTTTTTATTTTTTTTATTTGCTTATACGTTTCTACTAGTTATTACATTAACAAATATACAAATATCAGTTTACACTAATTCCATATCGACAGTAGATATGGAAAAATTTCGATAGTCGAAGTCAGAAAGTTATTTTCAGCGCCACATAAGCATTCAGTCTGACTGATCATTCACCCGTAAATTCTTAGATTCATACAGGGATGGAGACCACTTGAATTTTTGAACTGGTTCGGTTTGGTTGTTCAAGGAAACATCAAATTTCTGATTTACTCCGCAAATTTTTTTGACATTGGTTTAGTTAACGGTTCGGTTTTTTAATTAAAAAAATAAGTCAAGTTCGGTTTCCCTCCCTGGTTTTATTAGATTTTGAAGTTACATCCGCGTTTCCATTTACCCAAGACAGCAGAAAATTTTCGCACTTTGTTCGCCCAAAAAGTGAGAAATGTGATTCAGACTGTGATTCAGACATCAACTGGGAGTGTGATTCAGACATCTGTATTTTCATTTTCTATCTGCTCCGTATTTTCTGGCTGGTTATCAAAAAACTCACATATTATTCAACATTTTGTGAGGGAAAAATTATAAAAAAGTATTTTCTACATTATTGATATAAAAGACTTCCTTTTGATCGACCTTATAAATATATTCCTTGAAAAATAGTCGATCTTTTCTGCTTCACCTTAATTTTTATCAATCTGAAATTTCACCACTCTGACTGTTTTTGCCAATAATGTAGAAAATACTTTTTTATAATTTTTCCCTCACAAAATGTTGAATAATTTGTGCATTTTTCGATGAGCAGTCAGAAAATACGGAGCAGATAAAATATGAAAATACAGGGATCTATACTCTGCTTGGACGGTCTTTGGAAATATCCAAAACCCTCCGAGTTGATGTCTGAATCACAGTTCAATCTGCCATAAAAATAATACATTTTTCTCCATATTTTAAGTCAAACGTACCTTGAAGCTTTTACTCCTCTGAGCTCAGCAGAAGTAAAATCCGGATTTGCAGCGAAATATCTGGCCTTCATAAATACGTTAATTTTTGGGAAATTGTCGGATTGCGCTTTCACAAAACCGCTTTCAGTCATTCTCGTCATTTGAAAAAAAATTTGTTATCTCTAATTAAAAAGTTTTTTGACATATCGAGGCTATCGATTGCGATATTTTACTATCGCCTATCGCTAGTTTCGTGTAAACTGACGTCACGTTTTGCTATAAAAAAAATGTTGCAATTTAGAAATTTGCCCGGAAATTTAAAAACAGCCACTTTTTGATGGTTAAATTTTACTATTAAATTAAAGTAAATTTTAAAAATAATTGTATAGCGAGTTTTCAGGAGCACTAAATATTATAAAAAATATATTTTATCCATATTTAAGTTACGTGCATATTCTCCATTAGGGGCTTTCCATAAATTACGTAGCCTCAGTTTTGGCATATTTTGACCCCCTCCCCCCACGTGGCTTACCGTAGCTTTTTGCTAACCCCCCTCCCCCACCAAAAGTCACGTACCCTTTCCAAAAACCTAAAATAACTATTAAATTTTTGCAAACATCGAAAAAATAGAAAAAATAAACACCTTAAAGGACGTCCGCATCAAATTATTGTACTATTATATCGTATTTTCCTTTTTTTCGTATGCAGAACTTTTTATAATCGTTTTAGCCTTTTAATGTTTAATGCAGACCGAGGCAGACTATGATGGCGCAATTCTTTAATTTGTCATTTTTTCTTAGATATACAAGCTATAGCACGCGGGCTATTGAAAAAATTTTTCTTAAATATATCAATATAAAGCGACGTAACTTTGACGCAAACCCGACCCCCCCCCCCCCCCCTCCTCCACCCACGTGACTTAACGTGGCCTTTTGATGAACCCCTCCCCCTCAAACAGGCTACGTAATTTATGAAAAGCCCTTTATCTGTACTTCGATTTAGCTTCTCAAACTCGAAATTAATATTAAGCACAATATTTTCGCGGATGGTGGCCATTACATATAACCAGGGCTGATCAAAATATTTATTTAAATAATAAATATTTATTTAAATATTTCGACTCTTCTGGGCAAAAATAAATATATCAGCAAATTTTGATTTTCCGTAAATATTTCGGCTAAAATTTCATATTATATACGAATATGCAGCAGATATACTCGTAATACTCGTAATAAGCATGCTTTCCAATCAGATAAACATAATTCATAACGCTGTGACGATTTGTTTTCAAAAATGCTTACACGTTGAGAGTAAATTATTCTTTACTTTTATATTTTTCAATCATGCACAGACTCCGCGCAGAAAACTACAATTCCAGACCATGTTTCCAGATGTACCGCTTCCACCACAACCAATACACACTTGTAGGGGTACATGGATAGAGACTGCTTTATATTACGCAACATATTTTCAGAAAATTCAAGAATTTTTGGATGAATGTGACGGGGAAGAAGCACAAAGCATTGAAAATGCAAAGACAACAATTGCTAAACCTAATTTGAAGCGGGATTTGGCATGCATCAAATGCAACTTTGAATGTTTAGCTGTTACTACGTTTATGCGTATGCCTTATTCGCGAATAAAAATATTGCAAACAGCAAATTTCCCCACATAAACGCTGAGTTGAATTCTTATTTGCAAATAAGCAAGTCGCGAAAATAAGTCTTGAATAACGAAGCTATTTGCAAATAAAGCTCAAGGTGCTGCCACTTATTTTTGACGATTTTCCTATTTTCTACGATATGGTATAACTAACCCATGCAAAACATAGGCTTCCGACAAATGAATATGTTGCCACGCAATTGTATTTTTTAGTCGGGCAGCACTGAAAAGTTTCGCTATTTGCGTATTTGAACTGCCGTATAAACAGTGAGTTAACTATTTGCGAATTATTTTTATTTGCGTATAGCTGACGCATAAACGTAGTATGTCACTATTACAAAAATTCAATCTAAGGGTGTCTTATTAGCCGAAGCAATCGAAACATTTGACTCAGTCCGTCCAAATTTTGCACGTATTGTGAAACGAACAGAATTTTTGAAAAAATATGATTCTGTTGTCCACAAAAATACTGAATTTGCTACGTTGCGAAAAATTTCAATGATATTAGTGGTATTCAAGCAGTTACGCAAAATTTGCGCCCTCGGAAATTTCGCGAGCTCGGAAATTATTTTGTATGAAAAATAGTTTCCGCAGCCTCGGAAATTTTGCACGCCTACTGTGATGCGCAAAATATGCGCGATATTCGCTTCTCCTTCTTTCACCAAAGAAAACATTGAAACCAGCTGTTTTCGCAAAATTTTTACACACGCTTTGCATAAGGGTCGTTCAAGCAATAGTTCAAAATTTCCGCGCGCAAAATTTGCACCTAGCTATTTCCGAGCCTGCTTGAATACCACTATTAAGTGGTCATAAATTCAATGAGCCAGATAAATATATTGAGTTGCAAGCATTTAAATACGCACCAGTCGTCAGCTGTGATGTTGAAAGATCTTTCTCTGATTATAAACGAGTCTTAGACAATATCCGACGTTCATTCATTTTTGAAATTCTTCGAAAACATCTAATAATTTATTGCAATAAGTTTACTTAAACCAATAATATATGGAAAATACCTTTGAAATAAATTTTTATCGTAAATATTTATCGCAAATCGATAGCTTCGGATAGAAAGGGCGTAACTCATTTTTTTCTTAAAACGAGATTTTTGCATTTTCTGATGGTCGACTCTCAAATACACCCCCTCCAAAAAAATTGACGACCTTTGATTGAAAATACCGAAGTTATAGTTACTTTTAAAAAAGCCCTAACTCATAGCGAACGTTCCTTTCTTAAGTCTTTGCATGTCTCTCTTGGTCTGTATGCATGCAAAGACTCAAGACACGAACGTGAAAACAGTGAATAATGTGTTCAAAAAATATTTGTTTTGAATTAATTGTATCAATAGAAACCACTAACCGATATTATTGGTTATAGTATAGTGCTGGATCGCATCTTATAATTTTATTTATATTTTAAACTTTGCGTACAAAGACCTAACTCACGTGTTTTGAACGAAAATTGATATCAAAAAGCCCTAACTCAGAAAACTGCTCGAAACACAGAAAAAATAAAAATTCAAGCCTAAAACAAATTTCGTGCGTAGTATTTAATTGACTTTGCGTTTAAACTTTTTTTAAATATCTAACCTTTGCGATTTTATGAAGTTTTTTCCTTCTCCTGTAAAGTAGCAAAATAATGAGTTACGCCCTTTCTATCCGAAGCTATCGAAATATTTTGAGTGTTTTTTCTTAAATATTAAATAAATATTTTGAAGTTTTTTCATAAATATTTTGATTAAGTAGCCCTGCATATAACCATACATGTCACTCTCATAGATATTGCGCGGGACGTTTCGCGCCAGTTAGAAAGAGAGGTTACTCGCCAGGCGAAAAAAGAGCGAGAGAGACATACTTTTGGTGAGTACCTAAGTGAAAAATGCTCATTTTGGTGGGTACCCAAGACCGTGGTGGGTACCTAAAACCGTGGTGAAAAGAGCCAAAATGGAAACGGCTCCTGAGTGACATATATAGTTATACTTATATGGTGGTCATGGTCAAAGTTTAACGGTTAGAGGACATAATATCTATCTGCGAAATACGCAATTGAAAATAGTGAAAATCAAATTTTTGCAAATTTCGCGAATGATGGTCATGGTCAAAATTTTACCGTAAAAGGGCATTAGGTCTAGCTGCGAAATATTCAGTTCATAATAGTCAAAATCAAATTTTTGCGAATTTCGAGATTGGCGGTCATGGTCTAATTTTAACTATGTATATTTATATTTCTGACTATATTTACTTTTCTTAAAATTTTGATAATTTGTTTAAAAAAAATTAGAATGTCGATTCTTTTTTGAAGGACTGTCCATTTTCTCTTTTTGAAAAGTTTTTGTGTTTACACTAATGACACTATTTCAACAAATTTTTTGAAGATAATTCACTTCAAAACCAAGAAGCGAGTTTGATGTCAAAAATTTTGAAGATATTTTTTTAGAGAGATTTTGACAAAATTGTCAAATGTGTAATGCGCCTTAAGAGTGCAATTCAAAAATTTTGTTCTTTTTGTCAATAAATAAGATAGTTATCATTGTATTTAATATTTTCACTGCGTAAGAATATTCAAGAGGTTTTTAAGGCCAGTAGGGCCCCATATACCGATTTTTGTTAAATTTCTTTATGAAAACCGGCCCTTTGCCACGCCCACTTTTCCTTTTTTTTTTGCAATTCTAATCGGAGGCTAAGATATACACTCAAATTCTAAGTTTCATTGAAATATTTCGAAAAAGTCCGATTTTAGACAACAGGCAAGATGTTTATGGCTACAAAGGAAGTATAAGAGCCAATTTTCGTTCAAGTCTCATAGGCGTTTCGGGAGTAGGAGACAATTTTCAAAAAACGCCCTTCTGCCACGCCCATTTTTCTAATTTTTGTAAATCACATTATTTGGCCTAAAATATGTTCAAATGCCAAATTTTATCAAAATATCTTGTAAAACATCAGTTTTAGAGCAGTTTTTGTGATTTTCATAACAGACCCTAGTACTGGAGGTACCCCTAAAAATGGTCCGATTGGGTCCATTCTCGAACTCGTTCTTACTCATGTCCCCGTGAGCACGCATACCGAATTTCGTCAAGATAGCTCAACTCCTTCGATAAGAAAACTGAATACAAACAGACAGACGGACAGACAGACAGACAGACAGACGGACAGACAGACAGACGGACAGACAGACAGACGGACAGACAGACAGACAGACAGACGGACATGGCTAAATCGAATCTCCTGTTGACGCTGATCATTTCTTTATATATTTTGTATGGTCTATCTCGACTGGTTCTGGGTGTTACACACAACCACACAAACGCAATATACCCTCGACACAGAGTGTGTCGGGTATAAAAAGGAGAACAATTAACAATACATTTTTCATTAATTCCACATTATCTCCGTAAATAAGGTTCTTGAGATCTTAATATTTTGCCAGGCGATGAATTAAAGGCTCTTGAACAAATTTGCATCAAAAAGTAAATTTAGTAAAAAATTTAGCATACGATGATTTCCCGAAAAATGTCGATATTTTCATGAAGAGGTCAATTTAAAAAAAAGTCACTTAGATCAATTTGGCGGTTATGGCTCGATATGCAAATAAAGGACATACTCGAGTTCGAATTTGTCGTAGGGTTAGAATGTATATGTATCTACTAAAACATCAAGCAGGTTATAAAGCTGCAGTTAATTCATTCGTTTCAATAATTTATATGTGAAAACATTCCCACCACGTTGCCTAAACAAAAAAAATAAATTTAACGGAAACGTTTTTATGTTAACTTTACAAAACGTTATGGTAACGTTCCGTGTTGGCTGGGAACTACACCGAGAGAAATAACAACAGTTAAATCAACTACGTTTGAATGTCGGGAAAACAGAATACATGACAACAGACAATTACGAAGCAGGGACCATCAAAATAAATAACACTGACCTACCAAGGACGGAAAAATTTAAATATCTTGGGTCGACACTTTCTGCTGACGGGACGCTTGGCTTAAGTGGCGTTCAACGACTGGTGTTATGTGCGATAAAAAGATAAGCGACCGCTTAAAATCCAAAATTTACCGCACAGTCATCAGGCCAGTCGCTCTTTATAGTACCGAATGTCTACCAGCAACGAAAGTAGCAGAAAGGAAGTTTAGTGTTATGGAAACAAAGATGCTTCGCTGGATATCCGGACTCACTCGTCTTGATCATGTCCCAAACATAGACATCCGTAGACGCTATGGAGTTGCGCCAATTATTGGGAAAATGCGAGAAGCAAGGCTACGCTGGTATGGACACGTCCTGAGAGCAAATGAGGAGACTTTGGCAAAGAAAGGCTACGAACTAGAAATCCAAGGTTGCAGAAAACGGGGGCGTCCGAAACAGCGCTGGATGGACACAATAAAATGGGACCTAGAGGCTGTAGGACTTACTTCGGATGATGCAACCGAAAGAACAAAATGGAGGAACTGGTCGCGTTTTGCGGAAATGCCATGAAAAAGGCAGTCAAAGGAACAGTTGAAAAACAGTTACTTTTTATGTTCAAATTCGCTTTCGTTCACTTAGACGTATAAGTTCGCATTCTGATCAACCGCCTCCGGAGGTTTCGATAGCTTAGTGCTTTAAACTGTGACTCGACAGTCGTGAGCTTCGGGGTTCTATCCCTGCTGGCGGCGGGAATTTTTCTGAATTTTTTTTTTAATTACAGTTTTTTTTTGTTCAGAGTGTAGTTGTTTTGGAAGACAAACATTTTCTCCTAAATTTTTAAATTTTATTTTATTTTATTTTTTTTAATGGTTCATTTTCAAGCAAAAAATTTTGGGAGTGAAACAATTCCTTAAGCACGTTCCCCAAAACTTGAGCAACCAACCATAAACTCAAGTGAGCATTTTGACCAACAAATTAAATTCGTTCGTTTAGCGTAATGGTTAAGACGTTCGCCCAGCGAAGTTGGAGGTCAGCGGTTCAAGGCTCGGCCGAGGCGAGAAAATTTAAAGAGATGAAAGAGAAAAAGATTTAAATAGAAACAAATAAATAAAGAAAAAATATAATAATTAAATAAAAAAAAATATTAATAAAAGAAGATAAAAAAAAGTCCAAGCAAAAAATAAATTATTTTTTCCCAGTCGCTGGTGACAGTTAATTTAACCGCGAGACAGTTATATCAACCATCAGGTAGTTATATCCTTATTGACTGTGTTTGTACTATTGAGTTGACCGCTACTATATATAAGTTGACAATTAACGGTGAACTCGGTTATTTTAACCTGCTTTTTCAGTTAATATAACTACCTTTTTCTCTCGGTGTATAAAAAAGCAATACAACCATGATAAAGAGTGTCCCACCAAACATTTAGTGATTCCCAAAGTGGACCATTCGGACTGCCAGGGGCCCACGAAAGACCCCTAAAAACTAAATTACATCGAAAACATAAGATAATACATTTTTTGCCCTTAATAATATGGAGGCGAGTTTCAGTCTACTGAGCAAAAAAGTTTGAGAAGTGGTGAATGGGAAAAAATAATTAAAATTCTCTTTTTGAATTCAATGATGAATGAATTCAAATTTAAATTCTTTCAATTTTTTTTTAAGGAATGAACTCAATTTTTTAGATTCGCCAAAGAGTGAATTCAAATTTTAATTCTTTTAAATATTTAAATTCAAAAAAATTCATTCAAACTTTTCAATTCAAAAGAACGCATTCAAATTTTAATTCAATTCAAATTTTGTGTTGAAACGGATTCATTCATAAACCACCATTCGTTATGTGAATAATTCACTGATTGATTCAAAAATGAATCATTCATTTACAACTCTGATATATATACTAATATTCTTGATCAGGGTGACAAGAGGAGTCGATCTAGCCATGTCTGTCTGTCTGTCGGTCACACTTTAGTTTTGCGTAATTTACTCCTAAGCCATAAAAGATATCATATTGAAATTTGGCATGGATTTGAACCAGGTAAATGTCCGAAAAACTGCATACAAATTTTTTCGTAGTCCCTTCTTGGGTCGTGGGAAGTGGTTCAGAAGTTTCAAAAATCACGATTTTTAACGTTTTTCGTGGATAACTTAGCTTATTGAAATTTGGTGTGTGTATATATACTATAGCTATAGCTACTATGTATACTTAAGCTTTCGCTGAAAAAAAATTGAGATATCCCCTGCAGTAATTATCACTAGTGACTGATTCAATCTGTCACTAGTTCCTCCGTCACGGTCACTAGTGACCAACTGTACCCGTGCCAATGTATTCTCCTATGGACACTTTGTATGAGCATATGTTCGAGCGGACACCAGTTGACGATTGAACTGGTGATGCTGTAGAGGCAGCTCATTAGCTATATTACCTAAATAGAAAGCGCCGCGCACGGGGCTCAGATGGCTCAGTGTGAAGAGTCTGGCCTAGCGACCTGGAGACTCGTGTTCGAATCTCGCTCGGGCGGGTGCCAATTTTTTTTTTTTTTTTTTAAGTGGATAATATTATAGATGTCTAACAGGCTTAAAAGAAATTTTTTTTTGCGAAAAAATTGGAAAAATTAAGTTACTGAAAATATAATTCATGAGAATTTTCGCACGAACTGTGAAAGCATTCACGAGAAATCAGAATGGAAACTTTTTTTCTTTCTTCTCACCCATAAGAATCCATAAGAATAATCCTCCGAATTTTACAATTTTCCACTTTTTCTCGCCTGCCCTGGGATTCGAACACGAGCCTTCCGATTGATGATCGGACATGCTAGCCATTACGCTACGGAGCCTTCTGATTCTCGTGCAGCAAATTCATTTTATGAATGCTCAAGAAAATTGAACTGTGGACCTCCTCGTTGACCATGTCTATAGAATGACAGTGGTGACGCAGGGGTCAATTTTCCCCGCATTTACTGCAGGGTCCCTATAGCTATGGTCATCCTACACAATAGAAAACAAGTAAGAAAGCTAAAGTCGGTCAAGCCCGACATTATGAGCGCACTATGTTTTGCTTCTCTATTTGTGAGCGTGGCAGTGGGCGGGCCACATAAATTATTTCCCTACACCTTTCATTCGCCTTGGTCAACTAACGTTGCGAATTTGAAGCTTCTACGCCTTTTACCTCGGAAGTTACGAAAAATCTTCATTTGTGGGCGTGGCAGTGGGCGGGCCACATACAATTTTTTCCTACACCTTTCATTAGCCTTGGTCAACCTATGCTGCAAATATGAAGCTTCTACGCCTTTTACTTCACAAATTACGATAAGTCCTTATTTGTGGGCGTGGCTCGAGGAGGACGGCGTCCATTTTCTTTCAGGATATGTCCCTTTTCGTAGTTTACCACTTAACTAAATATCAATGAAATGTGTTGAGTGGTTCGCTAGTTACAAGCATTTTACTGAAAACACATTAAATTCATTTGTGGGCGTGGCACTGGGCGGATGTCTCCCATTTTTACTTAGGACCATACTCGGACCCCTATATACCTTTGTACCAAATTTCGACTTGATTGGTCCAGCCGTTTCGGAGGAGATCCGACCACGGACGGACGGACCGACAGACGGACGGACAGACGGACATGTCTAAATCGATTTAGTTTTTGATCCTGATCAGTTCTATATATATTTGTCTACATCTCCGGAGCTTAATTCTCCCTGTTACAAGATTTGCACAAAACTAATATACCCCGCTTACGCTGGTTATAAAAACACTCTTTCTCTTATTCTCGCATCTGTATACAAAAATGATTTTTTTTTGCTTCTTCTGGTTGCGTATTTTGCCGCCAAATAAAGTCGTCGCCTATGGTTAAAATTTGACTATGACCACCATTCGCGAAATTCTAAAAAAATTTATATTCACTTTTTTGAATTGAGTACTTCGCAGCTAGACAAAATGTCCTCTAACGGTTAAAATTTCATCAAGACCACCATTCGCGAAATTCGCAAAAATTTGACTATTTTGAATTGAGTATTTCGCTGCTAGACAAAATGTCCTCTAACGGTTAAAATTTGACTATGACCACCATTCGAGAAATTCGAAAAAATTTGATTTTCACTATTTTGAATTGAGTATTTCGCAGCTAGACAAAATGTCCTCAAACGGTTAAAATTTTGCCATGACCACCATTCGCAAAAATTTGATTTTCACTATTTTGAATTGAGTATTTCGCTGCTAGACAAAATGTCCTCTAAGGGTTAAAATTTGACCATGACCACCATTCGCGAAATTCGCAAAAATTTGATTTTCACTATTTTGAATTGAGTATTTTGCAGCTAGATATAATATCCTCTAACGGTTAAAATTTGACCATGCCCACCATTCGCAAAAAATTTGTACTTAAATATAATTTCGAGTTAGTGAAGCTAAATCGAAGCACATATAATGTGTAGCTAGAACAACGAAAACGGCAGGAACTTTTGTTAGGGTAATGTTTCAACCATGATACAAGAAAACAAGAAAGCGCCACTTCAGTACCGCTATTTTGAGGCTCTCTTTGAGAGCAGAGCTGTCGTTTTCGTATCTGATAAAGTAGCAAAATGGTTTTTAAATAGTAGTTTTTATAAAATAAAAGGAGTATATTAAAAAAAAGGAGTTTTGAAGCAATGGAAGAAAAAAAAAACTAGGTAGGGGTTATCGTTTAAAAACGTCGAAAACTCGTAAGCCAAGAAGGCTACAAAATGAAAGAATGTAATGTATGAAAAAATTTACACTCTTTCGCTTTTTAAATCTTTTTACTTTTAATGGAATATCCTAGTTGCTTATAGTTATGGTGACCATCATATCTGTTTTTAGCAGAGGTGTTCTGTTTTTTAGGCACTGGTTCTGCGTGTTTTTTTTTTTATTGGAAAATAGCGAAAATGTCCAAAAAAAATTGAAAGATCCGTTCTATGACAACTTCATAAAAGATTTAAATAAACCAAGTTGAAGACTAAAAAAAAATATTTTTGTTCTGTTTTTCAATTTCAATTTATCGTCACCGTACTTATAGTATATATATAGGCTTGCCAGATAGGTAATTTGCACCGCACAAAGAAGCTGTTACAAAATTTATTTACAATCAAATAGTAGTACGTTAGCGAAAGGAGTAGTAAAGTAGTACGGTAAGACAAAAAGGAGCAAAAAAACTACTATAGTAGCATTTCAACAGCACTGTTTGAGAGCCGAAAATTGAGTTTGTGACGTCACTGAGCGAGAAATTGTTGTTGTTTCCCATGCTATTCAATGATTATCTTTAAATGGTAATATTAATGGTGTTTTTAATTATTAATAACCAATTTTTGCATTAACCTGTAAAGAAATATTGAAAGAAAAATTATAAATTCGGGTTTTACGAAATTATAACTTTTTCATTCATAATTTCTCGTACAAAGTATCGTGCGTTCAAAGCTCATTTGGTCTTGGTCTGCCAACATGTAGGACTGTAGGTCTAACTCTCGACCATATAGAACTATAGCTGCAACTTCGGCCAAATTTTGGCGCGTTATGGCATGATTTGGTGAAAAAGTTCAACTGTGGTGAACCACGCCATAAGCCGAGTGTTGTGGTGAACCACGTAATAGTAAGTGTGGTGTACCACGTAATAGCTTTTGGCCGAAGTTGCAGCTATAGTTCTATATGCTCTCGACGTCATATAGAACTATAGGTCTAACTCTTCTTCTTCCTAATCCCTGCAATGTGTTAGAGCTACGCTGCTTCAACATAGGCATATAGCATTGGTAACGTTACCATCACGCTTCAGCAAAAAAAAAAAACGAAGCACGCTATGGCAGCGAAATCTTTAGCTCTGCTGTGGTGAAAAGCATTGCCACTTGTATTTTTAATTTTCGAGAAATTCACCAGAAAGCTACCAACAACAATACGGGTAGACACTAAAGGCGTGCAAAGGTATACCAACAAGTATTGGCAAAACAGTTATACCAGATAAGTACCTGATACTGCTGGTAACAAACACAAAAAAGGTATAATACTTATGGTATTGATGCTGCTGCAGGTATGGCTGTTATTGCGTTCTCTTGCGCTCTATACTCAGCGCACTAAAACTGCCAAACAACCCTTATATTTTACACTGGCATAAAAGAAACAGTTCCCTCTTCTACTTATGCGGATACGTAAGTACCTAATGGTACTGCTGGTATTTTAGCTGCGGCATTGCTAGGAACAGCGGTGATCGAAAATGCTAGCAGTGGCAAAATTTTTGTTTGTTTTTCACACTGAATGTCGACGCTAGCTCTCTTACTAACACAGTCACAGTTTCCATTTCGCCTTTTGATAGGCGATCGCTTCTATGTTCACAGAGGATGTTTATGGCAGTGCATTTTTCAGCGAGCAAGCGAGCTCGAGACCTTTTCGACGTGGTTCTCTTACTAAAGCATCCCCTATTCGCATATTGTCTATCGCTGCTATACTTACGGTACTCTAAGTATTGATACCAGCATCTGCCCTAACTGCTTGAGAGAGTTCGCTCTGGTAGTTGGTAAATCTGGTTTTTGGTATACTTGTTCTCTCGTACTCAAATTAACTGCACGTAACAGAGAGAGTAACAATATCGACTATACCAGCAAGCGTAAAATACCACACAAGCACTATCTGAAAACAATGAGCATACGGAATTGGTATCTGTTGGTGTAACAATGCACGCCTTTAGTAGACACAAAGTGGCACTATGATGCCACTTGCAAGAAAATTATCAAAAAAACACGGCGTCAGCTCGGTTTTTTATATTGCTTGAAAAGTTCATAATTGAAACTTTAATAAATGTATTGCGATATGTATTTGCTCAATGTGCACGAATGTTTTCATTTTGTATTAAATTTACATACATTTTTGACTACGGCTACGAATTTGATTGTACATAGAATATAGTATTTTTGCTGAAAAAGTGTGATCAAAAAGTTATGTAAACAGGGTAAGCCTAAAAAAAACAATATCTATTTATCCTTAATATTGAGATTCTTTGATTAGTTTTATGTTTTTCAAGCTTTTCATATCATTTTATGAGTTTGGTAGATATTTTATATGTAATGAACTCGAAAATCTCCCAAAATTAAAAATAAAAGTGGCAATGCATTTCACCACAGCAGAACTAAATATTTCGCTGCCATAGCATTTTTCTCTTTTCCTCATGCTATGTGCCTATGTTGAAGCAGCGTAGCTCTAACACATTGCAGGGATTAGGAAGAAGAAGAGTTAGACCTACACTCCTACATGCATCGAAGTGAGCATATATATATATACCCTGCAGTAATGAAGAGGTCAATTTGCCAAACAGGAGTACTCTGAGGTTACTCGAAATATGACTAGTCAAAATGTACAGTATTTTATGTATCTACGGAGATCTACGGGGGGTGAGTTTCAGGATTTCCTTTCGCTTTGTGCTTCGATTGCGAAGTAGAAAAGAAATTGTTATTGTCTGGCTTAAGTTCGCATTCTGATCGTTACGCCACCGAAAGGTAGTTAGCTGGACGGTTAAGACTATCGCTCAGCGACCTCATGGGTTGGGGTTCGATCCCTGGCTCGGGTGAGAATAATTTTTTTTTTATTACCAAGTTTTTTTTATGTTTATATTTTAGTTTATTTTATTTAAAAGTTAATTTTGAAATAAAAAAATTTTTCGCTAAATTTTTAAGTATTTTTTTTTTTCTACTATATCTTTTTTTTTAATATGTATTTTTCAATTAAAAAATTTTTGTAGTAAGAATTCTACTCGTGCGTTCCACAAAAACTTCAGCAACCAAAAACTCAAATGAGCGTTTTGATCAATACATTAAATTTGCTTGTGTAGCGTAATGGTTAAGACGCTGACTTACCAACCCAGAGATCAGCGGTTCGAGGCTCGGTCAAGGCGAGAAAATTAAAAAAGTAGTGAAAAAGAAAAGATTTAAAAAAAAAACAAAAGAGAAAAAAAAATACAAAACAAAGAGGAGAAAATAATTTATTTTTTTCATAAAATGTGCAAAAAAACAAATTGACCAAAAATTGACCCAACTGTATATACTCCAGGTCTAGTTCATATGAGCAAAAACTGTGACTAGTTATTTTCCAATGACAGCTCAACGTTAAAAAAGACAGTTCAAAGCATTGGTTGGCAAATGAAGAGGGAGTAGTCCTGGTATTTTTGTGACTAGTTGGGGAGTAGTTGGAGAGTAGTTGGAATTACTGCAGGGTATATATATAACAGTGATGTGCAAAATTGGCCGTGAGACTGTGTGAGTGAGAAAAGAGTCAATGTACTAAGAAAAATTTTAGCACGAATTCCGTCTGCATTAGGCTTGGCCAAAAAATATCGATAATATCGAAATATCGGAAATATCGAAATATCGCAACGATATTTGTACTCGATATTCTATTTTTTGATATTTCGATGTATCGATACTGATTTGGCCGTATCGAAATAAGATATTTTTTTGTCAATGAGAAAATCAGTGCTGCCAAATCAGTGCTTTTTAGAACGAAGTTCTTTATGAAACGATAGCGACAGGGGACCTAGTCGAGAAAAAGTGAAAAACCGCTATAAAATCCGCGTTACCTAAATTGAAGTTCGCAAAAAAGGGTGTAATAACCTTTGCAAAAAGAAAGAAATATACATATATTTACGTAAAATGACTTGCTGATGCGGCCGAGATATTATACTTTTTTAGGCGACACTTATTTCCGACGATATCCCGAAAAAACAATTAATTATTAAATTCAGAAACTACACAGACACATACAAGCATAAATGCATTCAAACAAAACAAAACAATATGTGGTGCTGCCAGACTGAACGTTTTCAGAATAACTCCGATTAGTAGGTTTTTGCAAATATATAAGGGCATTTTAGGTAGCTTATAATTTTTTTGCGCTATCAAAGTATCCGTCAATTCGTACATAATTAAAACATATTTAAAATCATCGTCTGTACTCCGGGGGCTGCGGATGTAATATCGGTGTGAAAAATATCGATACTTTAAAACATCTTTATGTATGAAAATTCGCATTTTCGAGACTATCTCATTTGCGATGGAAAACCCTTTACACGTATGCTTTTTCAGTTCCAGTATATTCTGCTTATCTAACTTAGCACTTTGAGGGCTCAACGCTGTTAAAGTAAATTGAAAGGAAGTAACGAGCTCACTACTTTGAAGAAAGGAAATCAGAGTTGAAATTTCGATGACAGGTCGACAGAAATATAGGATATGTGTGACTTAAATGCAACCCTGTGAGTCCGATTACTTGTAATAAGCGTATGCGTTCAAGTAGCGAAAGTAAGTCAAAGTACTTATTTGTTTTTATACCCAGCGTAAGCAACGTATATTACGGTATCTTGTAACACCCAGAATAACGCTCCGTAGATATAGACATATACATATATATATTCTCGATCAGGATCAAAAATTCGATTTAGACATGTCCGTCTGTCCGTCCGTCCGTGTCCGGATCTCCTCCGAAACGGCTGGAGCAATCAAGTCGAATTGTGGCACACAGGTATATCGGGGTCCGAGTATGATCCTAACTAAAAACGGAAGACATCCGCTCACTGCCACGCCCACAAATGAATTTAATGTGTTTTCAGTAAAATGCTTGTAACTTGCCAACCACTCAACACATTTCATTGATATTTGGTGTACTGGTAAACTACGAAAAGGGACATATCCTGGAGAAAAATGGAAGCCGCCCTCCGTGAGCCACGCCCACAAATAAGGGCTTATCGTAACTTGTGAAGTAAAAGGCGTAGAAGCTTCAAATTTGCAACATAGGTTGACCAAGACGAATGAAAGGTGTAGGAAAAAATTTTATGAGGCCCGCCCACTGCCACGCCCACAAATGGAGATTTTTCGTAACTTCCGAAGTAAAAAGCGTAGAAGCTTCAAATTCGTAACATAGGTTGACCAAGGCGAAGCAAAGGTGTAGGAAAAAATTTTATGTGGCTCGCCCACTGCCACGCCCACAAATGAAGATTTTTCGTAACTTCCGAGGATAAAGGCGTAGAAGCTTCAAAATCACAACATAGGTTGACAAAGGCAAATGAAAGGTGTAGGAACAAAAATTTATGTAGCCCGCCCACTGCCACGCCCACAAATGGAGAATTTTCGTAACTTCCGAAGTAAAAGGCATAGAAGCTTCAAATTCGCAACATAGGTTCACCAAGGCGAATGAAAGGTGTAGGAAAAAATTTTATTTGGCCTGCCCACTGTCACGCCCACAAATGAAGATTTTTCGTGACTTACGAAGTAAAAGGCGTAGAAGCTTCAAATACGCAACATAGGTTCATCAAGGCGAATGAAAGGTGTAGGGAAATAATTTATGTGGCCCTCCCACTGCCACGCCCATAAATAGAGAAGCAAAACATAGTGCGCTCATAACGTCGGGACGCTGGGTATTTCAAAGTCGGGCTTGACCGACTTTAGCTTTCTTACTTGTTTGTTAATAAAATTAATATTTGGACGGCGTTCTTTTAAGAATTCAAGTGTTGTTAAAGACATTCTGATATGTTACTCAAAAATACAACAAAAAATTTCGGGTAGGTGCGTTTTTCGCGTAAGTGCATAAAATTGTCTGGAAAATAATTGAATGCAGCTAAGCAGAATATACTGTATCGCATTTTCGCTTGTTAAAAACAGTTGAAAACAACAAACAGCCGTCTTGTATACATATATTTTTCGATTAATAAAAACAAATGAGTTTTGAGAAAAACCTTGCTGCAAATTATATTTACTAACATTTATAAATACCATAATGAACTTCGTTCTTATCTGGTGTCCTATGACACAACTCAACTTGTTTTATATAAGAAGTGCTGTGCAGAGTGTATATTTTAATTTCTATCTCAAACATCAACTACAATGAAATCAGATAATATTTTTAACTTTTTCTTTATTTGTTTGCAAGTTTTTAAGGCAATCGGCATTGGGCCTTATTTAGACATGGGGTTCCTAATATGTCAAAAAAAGCACAATTTATAAAATAAAGAAAAGATCAAATAATAGTGATTTAGATCCAAACTCTCTCTAAGTTGAACCAATTTTCGCCTCTATGGGAAAAGGCGTTAGCATGGCCTTATGTTATGTGGGTCAGTTACCTTACTCAATAAAGCCTAGTTTAAAAAAAATTTATCTAGGACTTTAAAAAAAAAAATTTTTTTTGTTAAATCAAGTTTTTCTATCGTGTTCTCCCCAATAGCAGGGCAAAAACTTTTTTCTTTTTGTTGAAATGTAAGGGTGTTCAAGCTGAACTTGAAAGATCGTTAGGAAAAAAAATGTGGGAGTTTTTTCAGAATTTTGGAAAGAGGGAACCTCGGGCTTTTCAGACGATGTATGGAGAGAAAAGACGTTCAGATTCAGGCTACCGGCGTACAGTGGTTCAGACTGAGGTTAGGTCGGTCAAAAATCTGTAACTTTTGAACCAATAGAGACAATTATATAATTTTTTCGCCATTTCGACTTTATGAAAACCGCCCACTTTTCCAATTTTTTGAAATCATATTACTTGCCTTTACACATGTTCAAATAACAAATTTTACCAAAATATCTTGAAGGACTTCGATTTTAGAGCAGTTTTTGTGATTTTGGTACAAGACCCTTTTATATTCGTGCATGCGGAATGCACCCTCTTTTTTGGTATAATGGAAAGTTTCACAATGATGTTGGCAGTTTTGGATAATTTTTGAAAGAAATTTTGCTTCAATAAAGTAATTTTTTACATTTTTGAAAAAGTAATAAATAAGAAATTTAAATTGGCTTTCCAAAAAAAAATTAAATGTAATTTTGTTATTGAAAGAATTTTTGATTGCAAACAAGTGTATACTCTTGCAAAATAAGGACAATGGATTTGCCGTCCATAAATAACTTGGAGGCTTCAAAATTTGTATTATAATAAGATATTTTAAACGATTACAAGTGTCGAGGGGAAATGAAGCTTTTTTTTGCTTTTACGAATTTTTTTTGTGTGTAAATGTTGTAAAACGAGTTTTTTGCGCTAGCCGACATTGGGCATTTTTGGCCTTGACCCTTGAAATTCTGAACCACTGTGTCGTTTTTTTTGGCTCAAAATTTTGGTATCTAATCAAAAACTGACATGTAGTTCTTAATTAACGATTGAGCAATTGTTCTAGAAGGGCGGATAATGGACCTATTTTTTGTTTTTACGAATTCTTTTATTTTGCTGTTTGTGAGAAATTTTAAATGTTTTTTGTTGTCTTAGAGAATTTAAAATCTGTTTTTGATATAAAGTATTGTTTTTAAAGAGATAATTTTATTGTTTAATTGTTTTACTTTTGAAAATTTTTGAAGAATTTTATTAATGAATGAAACATACATGATAATGTTCCTTTAATTTAACCTTCTATTGTTTGTCCGTGGCAACGTGTCAAAGCCGGTACAGGTAGTGTTTATTAAATTTTCTCAGCACAATTGCCTTCTTAGGCGCAACGTTTTGCCTAATGTTGTGCTTAAGAATGCTTAGCTTTGCTTCACGCTTAACGTTTATCTTCAGCAACAGTCCACTGGCAGTGTTTGAATAATTTTTTTTAATCGGTAATTAGCCTTATGTACTAAAAGAGATAATTTATGGATTATAACAATCCATCGGTTTCGTCGAACCGCTTTGAAAAATTGCCTTTGCAGAAGTAGCATTTTATGCGTTAAGTTGCATTAATGATATTTGTTTTATATTTTTTTGTTGTTTGTTCTCCTTAAAAATTATAATTCAAGAAGCCTTAATATGTATTTTACATTGCTATTTCAAATTAAATATGTTCAAGAACGTGCAGCACATTAGCTTTCCAAAGTCGGTTGGGCCGGAGTATTTCTTTTATCAATAATTTAAACCTTTCTGTAAGGCCAGTAAGTCAAAAAGTTCAGTTTCTTTTAATATTGTATTTTTGCAAATCCTTCGGGCAATTCACAAGCCCTTGCAATGTAACCAAAAGTCAAGGATTATCTACTGGAAAGCGATTATATTTTTCCAACAGGTTAATTTCGAGAGATGTAAAATTGTCCATATTGGTGTCAAAGTAGGGCTTTCCCCCCCATTATCTTTTCCATACAAGAATTAAAAAAAGCTGAGAGAAAATAAATGCAATAAAAAATTGAGTTTCATTTTTTCATTATCGCATCGTCATTGGACTCATAAATAATTGAGTCTAAATTCGACTGGAAGCCAGTAATGTTCATTATCTGCTTTCACACATTAGCCTTTATTTGTAAATTTAAATAGACTTAGCGAAAGCAACGTTTGCAATGATCACGTTAAACTCATGCACAGAAGGGTTCCGGCAGTTGCCCTCTTTATGCGCGAACGGCATAAGCGAAAATAATTTTCAAACGTGGATCATTCGTTAAGTCGCCCAGTTAACACACAAAAAGTTAGATGAGTTGCAATTGTTCAAAAGAGCTTGAAAGTTAGTTGGAATAATCCCTTCGGTAGATTGCAGTTATTAGCCAAATTCAATAAAAGCAAAAAATGGCGTTGCCAAGGGTATTTACGTCCTGGAATTTATAAGCCTGCAACTTTTTTTCCATTTTTTGACCCATAACTAGGTTGTCCAATTTGCCAGTGCCGTAAAAGCAACCATTAGGGGCAAGAGGGGGCTTTTCCCCCCACGCATTTTAATGTTTTTGCCCATGAAAAAAATTAAAAAAAGGAGTTAAAAAATAAATGACAATCGAAAAAACAAATTGATATTCAATTAGTAATTTAATATAATTTGCAACTTTGCGATTGTTTAAGCTTTTTTTATTGAATCTTAAATGAATGGTTTCCAGGTCTTTGTTCGTCCATAAAATTGTCTTTTCACGCACCATTATGTTTTTATTTCTTTGTCAATTCGTATCGGAAAAATTACGGTTTTCATTCGAATTAAAGTGCTGCTGGATAATGGAAATTTCCCCATTTTTGGGATAAGGCAAAAAGGGGAAAATGTGATTTTGTAAAAGCTATAGGGATATTCACAAAGGCGTGTTAAAGACGTTGGAGAGTCGGAAATTGGTTTAAACTTAGAAAGAGTTTCGATCTTAATCACTTTTATTTTAATGTTCATTTATCCGAAAATGTAAAATAAAAGTACAAAAAATTTTGTTGTTTAAAAGTATTCAGTTAAGACTTTTATAAATTGTCCTTTTTTTGCCATTATTTGGAGACCCCATGTCTTGAAATAAAGGCCCAATTCTGATTGCTCCTCAAATAACGTGCGAACAATTAAAGAAGAAACTTTTATAAAACATTTATCTGCATTTCTATTGTGAAATGTTGTTTGTTTAAGATTCAAAAATTAAAATTTTAATTACTCTGCACAGCTCTTCTTATATAAAATAATATCAATTAGAAACTCTAAAGTTGTAATAATTCCAAGTGCAGGTACAGTATGGCCATTATCGATACTAATTTTGTTAATAACTTGCTTGCCCATATGCAGTGAAAAAAGGCGCTTCTTTTTCATTGACTTTAAGTGCTTGGTATATTAAGGAATCCATTTAGGGCCTCCAATAAAAATTTGGGTTTTGAAAGAACCAGTTGCAAGGTGACGTATTGTATGCCTTGAATTACAAAAGCCTACTCAATAACTTTACGTTCTTATTCGGCAAATACCAATGCAATGCCAAGGGTTGTTTCCATCCTTTTTAATTTGAATAGGACAGTCCGAAGCTTTTGTTATGAGCGATCAAGACTTTACAAAATTATCAACAACTTTTAGAATTAAAAATTGCTCTTCTTCTGCACGGCAAAAATTAGATCAAGCGACGTTATTAACTTCTTCCGACTTTGTTGGAAGATTACTATTCAATCAGCTTACGCAATTCGAAGCAATTTTTGTTGCTTTGTGAAGTAAATATTCAAACCGGCTTTAGAACATGCTAAAAATCATTATGCTGGAGGTACTTGTTGGAAAATAAAGTAGCGTTATCTTTTATTCCCCTTAATTTAAGTAAAATGTAAAGAAGGGCAACACCTTTTGTTATCGAAATGGAATATTAGTCGAAGTCAAATGTAGCCGATATGTTTAGTTCGTCGGAAACAATGTCTTTCTTCTTTTAATGTATTGTGCTAAAATGAAACAAGGTTTTGTAAGAATTTAAATCGTGAAGTATCATTATTCTTCAGAGATTGCTACGCCAAGAGGGAATACTCTTGAAAGGAAGAAAGTAAGTATCCACTAGATTCGGGTGTGCTCTGTATTAAGGTTATTGGGTCTATCGATTCCATCGATTTTGCTGTTACATTAAACGATTTTTCGAGAATAATCTGTGAAAGAAAAATGGCGGCAGTCGCCTTGCAATAGAAATCCGTTAAAACGGCGGAGAACTATGACACATGGAAACTCCAAATGCGGGCGATCCTAATTAAAACGATCTATGGGGCTTATGTCCGACTGGCAACAAAACCTCGTCCAGTGAAATTCGGTAGGATGCAGCAGTCGGAAAATGGCCTATTTAATTATTAGTGACCAAAAGGAACCTGCTTTTGCTGACATTAATGGCTTATTAGTATTAATACCATCTGAGTTGGGCCAAATATCCCTTTTAATTTGTTGCTACATCTAAAGGAATTATGTGGACAAAAGCCTACGTGACGTATATCAGTCAAAGATGGACCAGCTCGGAAGGCTTCAACTTCTTAAGCGGATCGCGCTTTCACGTATGAAAGAATCGTGACAAGTAAGAGAGCATTTAAATGGAATTTTTCGATGCAGGTCGGCAAAGGCGTGAAAGAAACTTCCAATGTCGAAGTCGGAGATGACTTTTGCGGCATCTTATTACTTGCTACAGTTTACCAGATTCGTATGAAAATTCCTTCCTGGCAATGGCCGCTTTGGAATGCACGTAGACGGCAATGTTGCCGAAATCCAGTAAGGTTTCGTTGAGAGTAAAGATAATACCGCAAGAGAGCGAAAATCGAAAACTTCCCAACGGAAGACCACGATCGAGTTACTTTCAACAACCGTAATGTTACGTCAAATAGGACAACATTAACAGGGAGAACGATTCGAAACTGGAACACTTGTGAACTGGAAGCAAAAATGAAAGGAAAATGAAAAGAATTTTTTCATAACCAAAAACAACCAAGCAGACATTGTGTTGCCTTATCAAATGCGGCAAAGCAAGTTTTTTGGCAATTTTGCACGAAATTGTAAATCAAAGAAAAAACAAAGTGCGCGTGCAGCTAGAGACAGTTCGACCTGAAAACGATCCAGAAATTTTTAATGCAAGTGATTCGGTTAATTGCTTCATTGCAAAGAGTGATGATTGGAGTTACTTGATAGCGGAATGTACCACACACTTAATGCGCTGATGCATAGAAAATATGAGCAAAATGTTTCGAAAGTGCAAAAGCTGCTTCTTTCACCTTGCAAAAAAATTAAAATGAGCGAATATAACCTTGGGTCGGCTTGACATGCAAATAAAGCTAAATGCAGATGAATAATATAAAGGTTAAAGATGTGTCTTATGTGTCCGAACCTTAGAACAAACTTGCTGTCCTCGCGAAAAATTACGGATTAAAGGGACATGAAGTAGCCATTTCATGGAAAAATGACGCCTTCTTATTTTGAACTATATGATAAGTCTGTAATGTGCGAAGCTAAACGTATCGGAAATCTTTACCTGATTCAAAGTCAAAATAGCGACCATGCCAATATTTCAAAAGATGAACAAAAACTCAATAACATCGACATATGGCATTATAAGATGGGCCATTTAAACGAACATGACCTCATGAAAATGTCGAAAAAGCAAATTGCGTATGGTATTGATATAAAACCGAATGAAAAGCTATCTACCTGTGAAGTTTGCATTGAAGAAAAACAAACCCGCGAAAAATTTGTAAAAAATAATTGTAATCGCACAGATGAGTTGTTAGAAATTGTCTATAGTGACGTATGTGGCCCGATGCGAAATTCATCGTTCGGTGGAGCACGATACTTCATTACGTTTATAGATGACAAGTCTCGTTGGTGTGAAGTATACTTCTTAAAAAATAAGTCTGAAGCCCTGAGTGCGTTTATCAAATATAAGAACGAGGCCGAAAATTTAACTGGCAAGAAGATAAAATATCTCCAAACCGATAACGGCACTGAATTTTGTAACAAACAATTCGAAAACCTCTTACAAAATTGTGGAATTAAAAGAAGGCTAACTACACCATACACACCTGAACAGAACGGTGTCGCAGAAAGGAAAAACCGGACCTTGGTGGAAATGGCAAGGTGTTTAATGAAACAAGCAGGTGCTCCCGTACACTTTAGGGCCGAGGCAATTAATTGCGCAAATTATATACGTAACAGGTCACCCACAAAAGTTTTATCGGATTCGCTCCCGTATACAATATGGTTAAACAAAAAGCCTAGCGTCAATCATTTTAGGATTTTTGGCACGAAAGCATACGCCTTGATTAAGACAGAAAAAGGAAAATTTGAATCACGATCGACTCCATGTGTGTTTATTGGTTATTCTACAACATCAAAAGCATACCGTTTGTGGTGTCCTTTAAAAAAGACTGTAATAGTGAGTCGTGACGTCAAATTTTTAAATGAATCAGGATTCAAAAGCGAACATTCTGAAACTTTTCAAACCGAAAATAACAAAAATGAAAATCCAGGAAATGGAATTATAGTTGAATTAACGGAAAATTTTAATTCTCAGAGTAATGACGAAGAAGGCGATTGTGATTCTTCCAACGAAAATGCAGCGAATGACACTAAAGCAAATAAATCAAAACCGGCAAAGCGAGGAAGAGGAAAGCCTAGGAAACTCAAAACGGGCTTACCGGGAAGACCACGGAAAATTTATTGTCCGGCGGCTGAAGAGGACGAAGAAAGCTCCGATGAGGAAAGTGATGAAGAATTCGAGGAATGTGAGATAGCATTTCAGGCTTCAATTGGAGACCCGTTAACAATCACTGAAGCTTTGAAGACTGAAGATGCTTATTTATGGCATAAAGCATTGGAGGATGAATTTATCGCGCAAATTAAAAACAATACATGGGAGATTGTTGAACGCCCTAATTCGCGAAAGGTGATAGGCAACAGATTTGTATTCAAAACAAAAGGAAATGAAAACAATTGCAAGAAAAAAATACGTCTTGTCGCAAAAGGCTATGCACAGCGTCCGGGAGAGGATTTTAACCATACATTCTCACCTGTAGCACGGTTAACAACAATTCGTCTTTTAGCAGCAATATCGGCCAAATACGATCTAGCAGTGCATCAAATGGATGTGGTCACCGCTTATTTAAACGGGAAGCTTGAAGAAAAGGTTCACATGGAATTACCTGAAAATTTGGTCGAAGTATTGAAAAGCATACTTTCTGGAAAGCAAGTTGGAACGAAAGCTAACAACGATAACAATCTGAAAAATACTGCCAAGCGCTGGTTGATGTTCATCAATAAAAGCCGAGATCCGGTCTGCCTGCTTGAAAAGGCATTGTATGGACTTCGTCAGAGCGGGCTTCAATGGTACAAGCGACTTACATATAAATTACACCAACTTGGACTATCAGCAGTACCTGAAGATCCATGCCTATTTTTAAAACGCGATGGCGAAGAGCTGGTATTAGTCACCATATACGTAGACGACCTCTTATTGGCATCGAATAGTCAAAGTCAACTTAGAAAATTAAAGGCATCGTTGTCATCGGAATTCGAAATGAAGGACCTCGGACCAGCTGCTCTTTGTTTGGGTATCGAGTTCAAGCAGGACATCGAAAAGCACCAAGTATTCCTTTGTCAATCGGAATACACGCGCATGATCCTTAAGAGATTTGGAATGGAAAACTGTAATCCAGCGCGTACACCCATCGAAGTAAATTGCAAGTTGGTAAAACCACTCGAAATCGACCAACAGGCTATGAAGACGTTTCCGTATCAAAATCTCATTGGATCCCTGATGTATCTCTCTGTGACGACTCGGCCAGACGTGTCCTTTGCGGTAAACTTTTTAAGTCAATTTAACTCTAATTACAGCTCCGAGCATTGGAAGGCTGCAAAACGCATACTGAGGTATCTCAAGGGAACAATCGAATATGGCATTCTTTACAGAAGAGACGAAAAGGAACTTTTTGGAGTGGCTGACGCAGATTGGGGTAGCGACATAAATGACAGACGCTCCTACTCTGGATATGCATTCCTTCTTTCTGGTGGCTCCATAAGCTGGGAAGCGAAAAAACAGAGAACCGTGGCTCTATCAAGCACTGAGTCCGAATACCTGGCCATCAGCGAAGCATCGAAGGAGGCTTTATACCTTTCATCGATTCTGACTCATATTGGCGTCAACTGTGGTTGCATCACAATATTCAACGACAACCAAAGTGCTCAAAAGTTGATTGAAAGTTTCGGGTACCATCCACGAACAAAACATATCGATATAAGGCATCATTTCATAAAAGACAACGTAAAAGCTGGCGCCATCATCATCAAGTACATGCCGACTGAGTCGATGCCAGCTGACATCCTAACTAAAGGCTTAACTTTTTCGAAACACAATTTCTGTAACTTAAAGCTAGGCATAGTTTAATATCTTGTTTCATTAATGATAAATGTAATTCTTGTTTTCTTTGATTTGCTCGGAGCTTCTATTGAGAGAATGTTTAAAGATCCTGCACTTTAAGGGAGAGTGTTGGGAAATAAAGTGCGTTATCTTTTATTCCCCTTAATTTAAGTAAAATGTAAAGAGGGCAACACCTTTTGTTATCGAATGAATATTAGTCAGTCATGTGCCGATTGTTTAGTTCGTCGGACAATGTCTTTCTTCTTTTAATGTATTGTGCTAAATAAACATTTTGTAAGTTTAAATCGTGAAGTATCATTATTCTTCAGAGATTGCTACGCCAAGAGGGAAACTCTTGAAAGGAAGAAAGTAAGTTCCACTAGATCGGGTGTGCTCTGTATTAGTACTAGAAATATGTTTTCTGAAAATCGGGCCTTATAAAGCAGTTGGTTTTATTTGGCTCAACCACCTTATAAGCATACTTGTTTAAAAAAAAGGATTTTTCGCGGAGAGTACACGGAAAGAATTATTTTCTCAAAATCAGTAAAAACTAATAAAATCTTGGCTTGATTTGGCAGCAAGAAAATTTTTACTGATTTGAAGAATATATTTTATTAAACATCAAAAAGTAAATATTTTATTGAATCAAGAAAATATTTTATTAAACATCAACAAGTAAATACTTATATACAAAAACAATTGCATGTATTAAGTTTTATCATGTGGCAGCACTTTTTGAATTGAACTGTTTGCCTACCCCGCTTATATCGTCTCGCGTATAATAGCTCTAAGAAGAACAGCTGATTTTTTCTAACACGCTTTAAAAAAGTATTCATTCGATACGATTCCTTAAGGTCCGTTAAACGCTTGCATTGAAAGAGTGCATGTAATATGGTTTTAATTAAAATAGACGTTAAAATTGAAAAAATTATTTTTCCCCTCCACGCAAAACAGAACTGCTACGGCACTGCAATTTGCAAACCGGATCTAAGAGGATTTCCATCATTTAAAACGCGGCTATTCAAACAATCGAAATAGTCGTTAACTTTTTGAATAAATTCTGCTGTTGACATTGCACATTTTAAAGTATTTCGTTGGAATTGTTTGTTTTCAACACATGTTTTAATTGCAGCAGCAACAGTGTGGCTAAAAGTCTGAGTCGCTAGACAAACTCGCAATCGCTCGAATCTTGTAGGCTCAACGTGGCTTTTCGTTAATTTTGTCATTTTTGTTACGTTACCCTTTTCTATATCATAAAGTTCTTTAACAACATCGAAACTGACTAACCCATCAGGGGTTAGAAAGTTTGAGTTAAGGAAAGAGTTTCTAAGGGATTTAAAAAGGTGCGGAAGGTCATAGAGTAAAAAAATTTTTTCGTTTTCATAATAAAAATAGGGATTTTTTGTTGTTACACCAAGCTCTTTTCCGCATTTTCGATTATTTCCTCCTTGGTCGAAAACCGCTGCCCTGATATTCAAGCCGACTTTTTTTGATATTCCCA
The DNA here is from genome assembly GCA_020466095.1 of Chlorops oryzae. Lineage (NCBI taxonomy): Eukaryota > Metazoa > Arthropoda > Insecta > Diptera > Chloropidae > Chlorops > Chlorops oryzae. The sequence continues at coordinate 76,476,397 of CM035806.1, forward strand.
GGTTTTTGAAAATAAGTTTTTTTAAATCTTCTCCTTTGATGTTTGTTTCGGGCACAAAATAGTTAAGGACAAATTTCCAATTTCGGAAAATGCCGCGCAAAACGAAGATGCAAATATGACTTCCCATATGGTTTGAACGTTCAATTACATCAGCTAATCCATCGACCACATCAACAGATGAATTGTAAGTAAGGCTTCGCTTGATTGCGACCTCATCACAGGCAAGAACGCATTCTCTATCAGAGGAATTCATACTTTTGCTAATTTCGGTGAGAGCTGCATAAAGGCACTCGTTATCACCAGGCTGCAACTTTTTTATATTATTCCACCTGAACAACGAAGCGGGACTCGGAAGATGTAATTTTAAGGAGTCTCTTAGAAAATTATACGTCGAAGTGGATCTATGTATAAAAAATTGCTTGTGCAAAAAGCTTCTCCGTGGTATCCCATCTAGTGCTGCATCCCTTTTTTTCTTTAACTAGCATATTTAAAAGGATTTTTTCATTGTCATGCAAAGTCATTTTATCAAGATGTTGTGTACAAGATATATTTTGTTTAATTTTTAGGCGCATAATTCTTTTTCTCAAATTTGCATTTTCTTTTTTAAGCTCGTTAACCTGATTTTTTTTTACATCAGCGTACTTTTGAATCGAAAAAATTTGGTAGTATTTCAGAGTTGTGGTGCTTTTATGACATTGTGAGCAAACTCCCACAGGCGATTCTGAGCGCTTCCTTTTTTGTGGTGGGGACTTGAGAAGATTTAAATCAATTTCTATGTCATCAGCGTAGCCATGACCAGATGCTTCATTTCTTTCTATTAAATACAGCTGTGGAACGGCACCACGTTTTAAAAATTTTTTCCCTATTACATCTTGAGAAAAATGGTCTCCACAGAGAAAAAGACCGGAGCAGTTAGCAATGAAGTCCTCGCTAAGATTGCATTTTTGGACCCACTGCATAAACAGGGGACTCTCAAAGCATGGAAACTTGAAAACCCTTAAATTTGGAAAATCACGTATAGACTTTTGACAGTGCGGAAGGATGCATCGCTTGCCGCTTTTCTGACACATCGATTTCGGCTTTGTCTTTGGGTCACTCATAACTATTTTAATTAAGTGAGTACCGAAAACTGAACGATTTCAATTAAGCCAAGTTATAATTAAACAAAGGTAAAAAACACCCCAAGTCAATCAACGGAAAATAAACGCAACAACAACAGCAAAAACGCAAAAGCCAACGAATAACAATGCAAATCAAAATACGAATCGAAAATCTTTGAAAGCAACGAAATTCAAAATCTCAACGGAAAATTGCAAAGAACGGAACGGTTTTTTGCATACAACTTAAATAGCTCGCGTACGATGTCAACGCTTGGCCAGCCAAACTAGGCTTGGCCAAAAAATATCGATAATATCGAAATATCGGAAATATCGAAATATCGCAACGATATTTGTACTCGATACTCTATTTTTTGATATTTCGATGTATCGATACTGATTTGGCCGTATCGAAATACGATATTTTTTTGTCAATGAGAAAATCAGTGCTGCCAAATCAGTGCTTTTTATCACTAAGACGAGATTTACACAACACGACTTGTGGATAGAAAAACATATTTTTTTCTCAAGAGATGCACGGGGAAGGAAGAAAAATGCTTCCATATCATATCCCCATGCGTCCCTTATTAAAAAAGTATGTTTTTTAAATTGAAATGTCTCACAGTGTAAATCCCGTCTAAAGTATATATTTTTTAAAAGAGAACTTCCGAACTGAAAAATTTTTTTAACTCTATCAATGGAATGTTCAACTTTTAATACTTAGTCGACATATTTTGTCTGTCCCATACCCTGAAGAGTTCCCCTATATGTTTTTGATGCGGCTTTAAGGAAATTTTATAACTGGAGTACCCTTCCGGCAAAACATTTTTTTGAGTCTGAAAATTTTTAAGTCTAGAAAGAGTATTAATTTATACTGATTTTAAAGTCCTCAAAAATAAGAATCTAAAAAAATTTATAAAAGTTATAAATTTGACCCTTTTTTTTACTGTATTATTATTGGGCATAAAACACTCTTAACAGGCTTTAAATTCGAAACGCTCAAAATGATGGAGTCTTAAAGGGTACTAAATTTATATTGTTTTTAAAGCCCTCAGAAATAAGATTGAAAAATAACTATCATTAATTTGAGTGTTTTTCATTGTAATATTGAGACTAAAAACATTATTATATCTATTCGGTCACACGTTCATTGTCAGCCATATTTAAGTGAATAAAACTCAAAGAATGAAAAAACTAAAACAAGAAAGATTTCAAAGACATTATTCAACATTTAACCAACAAACAGCAAAGTTTTGTGGCGAAAACATCTGGAGTGGAAAATTTCGTCGACGAGTGCACTATTTTCGAAAATATAGATATTAAAAGAGAAAGTGAAGCAGCAAATACTTAGAAATTTCGTTGTAACGAAGTGAAGCGTTGGGAAGTTTTCCACGACCTGTTGCATCAATAGGCTATGAAGTTAAAAACTACGTATCTAAGAATTTGTTGTTATCTTTAGTTTTCAAGTCAATGTGAATTAAGACTGATGTATTTTGAAAACTGGTTATCATTATAAGAGTTTATTGTTGTTGAGATTTTTAATTCAAAACGAGTTATTGGAATAAAATAAAAACTTACGCGAAAAAAAATATGATTTTAATTTCAGTGAAAGGAAGAAAAAGGGGTCAAAATAGTGATAAAAGGAGAGTTGATTTACGTCTCATTTAAACTGCAAAAACACTATTTTTATACTTCAAAAAAAAAGTATAAAAAACTTTAAAAAGAGTACAATAACACTTTAAAAACACGGTTTTAAAAGTCTAAAAATAGTCGAAATGTTTGTGAAATGTTTCGAAAACATTTCTGAAAAAGAGTATAATAAAACTTTAAAAACACAGTTCGATTATACTTTTTTTACACTCTTATTTTAGACTCTAAACGTGTGTCCCTTTTCAAAGAAAAGCACACTGCTTTCAGAGGCTTTTTGAAGCTCAATTTATACTGTTTTGCTGAAAATTTTGAGTCTAAAAGTAGTCTAAAAAGAGTCTAAATGTTTGCTGGGCAATGAATTAAAATTCTATTCCAAATTCTAAATTACAAAATTAATTAAATTTGATTTATGAAGAATCTTAAAATCTTACATATAAATTAGGAAATTATATAGTGGTGTTATACACGAGCATTTCTTAACGCACGTTTCGTCACGCCTAGCTCAAAGTGCTTTTGAAAACTCAAAAGGTGGTAGCACTAATGGCGAAAACTAACAATAAAATTCTTATGGTAACTCTGTTGCACTCCGTTATTTTCGTGGAAGAGCCATTGAGCTTAATCAAAAAGTGAAAATGAGTAACGTGTGGTGTTTTTTTAAAAAATCAGAAAAAAATATTGCAATTTGCAATATTTGTGGGAGAAAATATAGAACCAGTGGAAACACAACGAATTTGAAGACACATTTAAAGCGAATCCATCTTCACGCATTCCAGCGCTTAGAGGCAAGTAAAAATCGAAATGCTAAGCAAAGTGCTGGTGACTCCCTGCAGGACGTTGCAGAGGTCGCAGCTACCTCAGAAAATGATAAAGCATCAACATCAAAAGGTATTGTGGACGAACAACCAACTTTAAAGGAAGTATTGGAAAGAACCGATAGCTATCAAGGTATGCTTGGCAAAAGTTCAAATATATATAGTTTAAATCCAATATAGATGTATGTACGTACTTACTGCTTAAATTTTTTTTTCTACGTAGAAGGCGGACAAAAACACAGTGATATAACACAGGCATTGGTATATATGGTCTGCATAGACAACTTACCATTTAACTGTGTTGAAAAAGATGGACTTAAAAAGTTTATTCGAACTGTAGCGCCCAAATATAAGATGCCATCCCGGACAAAAGTAAGTCATAGGAAAGAATCTAAATATTTATTTTTCCGGAGCGCAAAAAACGGTTTACTAAATGAATTTTCTTCTTGACTCTATAGCTGACAAGATTGATAGAGCAGCGATATTGTGCAACTAAACTCGACTCGTAGTTTTCTACTATTGACTTGTCATTTTATAAATAACAGCGATAATTCTTATGACTTGGAAGCCATCTCTCTGTCTGCGCAAGGACTTCATGAGGTAGATTTTTTGTTACTACATTTAATACATATTTTAATTTTTTTAAAAACTACTTTATTAATATAGTCCCACACTGCCGATTACATTGTTGACTGCTGGAAACATGATTTGAATGAATTCGGCATTGAAAAACAACAAATAATTTCGATTACCACTGATAGAGGTGCAAATATAATTGCTGCGACAAATAAAGTTTTGGGCAAGGGAAACCACATCACATGCATGGCTCATTTGATGCATACTGTTGTTACTGCAGCGCTGGAAAACGTCGAAACTGCAATAGAGGGAGTGAAAGCTATTGTTGCTTACTTTAAGCACTCTGTTTCAGCAATGGACGAGCTTAAGGCTGTTCAGATTCAGGAAGACGGTCTGTCTTACAATTTAATTCAGTCGGTAAAAACGCGCTGGAACTCAACATTTGACATGCTTGAACGCTTTCTGCTATTATCAAAGCACATAGCAAAAGTCTTGGCCGCTAGAAGCGAAAACCAAAAAAATATTCCAGACATGATACCGTTCCCTGTGCAAACTGTTTTCAAAGATTTAATAGATATTATCAAGCCTTTTAAAGAAGCTACAGTGGATATAAGCGTGGAGAGTTATGTAACAGCAAGCCTTCCTATACCTTTGTCAAACTTGCTGCTCCAAACCGTTGAAAACTTACATCCTTTAACAGATGCAGGGAATTTTTTTAAAAGTTCAATTCTTTCAAATGTTCAATTGAAGCTTATTCCATTGGAACAAAATATTTTTTTGGCGAAAGCCACAATTCTTGATCCTAGATTCAAGAAAATATATTTTTCATCCGCACTCGCTGCTTCGAAAGCGGTAATTGAGCTGAGCTCGGAAATTCACACAGCGCACAGAATTAGGAGCCGAGTATCGCCTAATCAAACGTTACCCATACACTTACCGCATAGCTGTAATTCAATATGGGAAAGGCATGAACATATTATTTCACGAAGCTTAACAACTTCCGAAGTTCCAAGTCATGGAGCAGTGCCGAGCGAACTAAAGCAATATTTAGACCAACCAAATTTGCGTAGAAATGAAAGTGCATTGAAATATTGGGTTGAAAGTAAACATTTTACACCCGTTCTGTCTGACTTAGCAATAAAATACCTTACCCCACCAGCTTCGTCAGTTTCCTCAGAGAGACTAGCTTCAACGGTTAACTTGGCCGTTCCAAATAACCGAAGCAAGATGACAGGAGAGCACATAATGCAGCGAGTATTATTAATGACCTCTGGCGGAAAGCGTTGGTTAGAATAGTTTTTTACATAAAATGTACAAACGTTTCCATCAAATATTTCACAAAAATTAACATTAAAAAACTTCTAAAACTAACCGTATATGCCTGTTTATTGAACCCGAATCAATTGTTTGTGGTGAGCAAAAAAAAAGTTAGTATCCCAAGGACTTCCACTTAAATCACTCACAACCGCGATAACTTCTGCATCAATATGTAAGGTACATGCAATTTATACACATCATACACATTATCTAAAAATTATTTTTTTAAATAATAATAATTTTTTACAGAAGCAAACTAAAAGCACTTGATTTTTACCCAAACATGCGTAGGATCAAAAATATACCTATTATAATTAAACTTTCGATTTATTCCCGCTTTCTACTGTTCCCGTTAAAGTTTTTCGACAGGAATTTACTATTTTCTAAATGGCTCCCACAACACTAGCGCTTGCAACTCTGGGATCCCAAACCACTTATCACGGGATATCGAACTGTTTTTTTACCTGGACTTTCAAGAGTTCTTGAAAAAAGTTTAAAGTGAAATAATGTAACTTTTTGGATTTATTGAAAAAATTTACCGAAATTCCGGGATCGCCAAAACCGTCCGGAATTTTAAGCCCTTTAAGCCCACTAGCAAAAAGAACTTAATTTTCTTCAGAATAATACATTGGCAGGGCCATAAAGAAGAAATAGTACTGGTGGAGTTGGAACTAATAAAACACTAGATTTTAACTATACGCGTTTCCTGCAGGGTATGTACTACCGATATATCGATATATCGATATTTTTTTCGAATAATATTTTTTCGATATAGTTTTGAAATATCGAAATATCAAATATCGTTTTTTTTTATTCTGGACACCCCTAGCCTGCATGGTAAAATAAGGAGATTTTATAACTTCGTGGAAAATAAAAATAATTCAAAATACTAAGACTAGTTTATGCAAGCGTTATAAATTTGTGAACTAAATATTTGAATTGTAAGTCTAAATGTTGTTTTCAATACAATTTTCAATATCTATAACACCTTTGCAATTTCTTGTCAATTGTCTTTTTTTTTAATTCTTTTTCAGTCCCAAAATCATCTTCCATTTTTAAAATCCAAGCCTTGGTTTTTGCTAAAACATATTTCTTTTTTTTTCTTTAAAAAGGTTTTCCTTTTCAACGCCCTGAAATTCAGAATGAAGAATCACAATGTCTTTTCAAATTCCATTCATATTGTTTTTGAAAAGACTTCCCACACAAAAGACAAAGCATGTTATCAAAAACATTTGAAATCATAAACAACTCTTTGCATTCCATTTTCACGTACGCTTTTCGGAGAAAAAATTTCTCAATGTAGAGAAACGAAAAAGCTGTACGGATGCGTGCGATGTTGTTTCGTCGGCCTTTTGCTACCAACCATATAGGAATATAGGTCTAACTCTTCTTCTTCCTAATCCCTGCAATGTGTTAGAGCTACGCTGCTTCAATATATGCAGCGCTGCTCAAAAATGCCACCAGTGGCAAAAATTGTTTTTGCCTTTCACACACATAGATTGCGTGAGCGAAGAAGAGAAAAATTTTAGTCTATTGCATGTAGCACTGTAGGTCTAACTGTCGACGTCGAAAAGCCTCTGCCGCTAATAAGAAATTCACCATTAGGCAGGTATAGAAAATTCAACTCTTTCGAGAAATTCACCAAAAAGCTACCAACAAAAACCTTAAGCAGGAATAGGAAATTGAACTCTTTCGAGAAATTCACCAGAAAGCTACCAACAACAATACGGGTAGACACAAAGTGGCACTATGATGCCACTTGCGAGAAAATTATCAAAGAAACACGGCGTCGGCTCGGTTTTTTATATTGCTTGAAAAGTTCATAATTGAAACTTTATTAAATGTATTACGATATGTTTTTGCTTAATGTGCACGAATGCTTTCATTTTGTAATAAATTCCCATACATTTTTGACTACGGCTACGAATTAGATTGTACATAGAATTTAGCATTTTTGCTGAAATAGTGTGATCAAAAAGTTATGTGGACAGGGAAGGACAAAAAAAAAAATTTTATTTTTCTCCTTGATATTGAGATTCCTTGATTATTTTTATGTTTTTCAAGCTTTTCATATTATTTTATGAGTTTGGTAGATATTTTATATGTAATGAACTCGAAAATCTCCCAAAATTAAAAATAAAAGTGGCAATGCATTTCACCAGAGCAGAGCTAAAGATTTCGCTGCCATAGCATGCTTCTCTTTTCCTCGTGCTGTATTCCTATGTCGAAGCAGCGTAGCTCGAACACATTGCAGGGATTAGGAAGAAGAAGAGTTAGACCTATAGTCCTATATGGTCTATTGCGAACTGCCGAACGAGAAGGTTGTCGACGCTCGCAATAAGAGAATACTTACCCAGCCGGACTTTTTCGCATAAAGGAAAAAATCATTAATGTTTTCACCGATGATGTCAAGGGGAAAGTTAGAGTACTTCTAAATTCTAATGACATTGTCATCGAGAAAAGATGTTATTAATCGCAATTCCAATGACATTGTCATCGAAAAAAGATGTTATTCATCGCAATTCCCATGACATAGTCATGGAGAAAAGATGTTATTCATCGCATATCCAATGACATTGGACACAAAACCGTGTTTCATTTTCATTTCGTATCACTCCCGAACGATGACAATTTCTTGCGAAACAGGAGGTATCCACTCCAATTTCGATGACCAACTGGTGACATGTCCTCTCATGACGGCCAATGCCGCTTGTGTGTAAATTTCATTAGAAAGTTGGTGTAGAAACAGGAGGAGTCGCGGCTCTTATGTCATGCTGAAATCATTGATGGTTTCACCGGGACTTTTCCTGCTGGGTATGCTTAGAGAGATTACACAAAAAAAAAACTTTTTGAATCGCGCCCAATGCATGCATACATTTATGAATGTGTGTTTTGAGCACCGCTGAATATATGCATATAGCACGAGGGAAAGAGAAGCATGCTATGGTAGCGAAATCTTTAGCTCTGCTGTGGTGAAATGCATTGCCACTTTTATTTTGAATTTTGGGCGATTTTCGAGTACATTACATATAAAATATCTACCAAACTCATAAAATGCCATGAAAAGCTTGAAAAACATAAAACTAATCAAGGATTTTCAATATTAAGGAGAAATATAAATTGTTCTTTTAGTCCTACCTTGTCCACATAACTTTTTGATCACACTGTTTCAGCAAAAATACTAAATTCTATGTACAATCAAATTCGTAGCCGTAGTCAAAAATGTATGTAAATTTATTACAAAATGAAAACATTCGCGCAAATTGAGCAAAAACATATCGCAATATATTTATTAAAGTTTCAATTATGAACTTTTCAAGCAATATAAAAAACCGAGCTGACGCCGTGTTTCTTTGATAATTTTCTTGCAAGTTGCATCATAGTGCCACTTTGTGTCTACCCGTATTGTTGTTGGTAGCTTTCTGGTGAATTTCTCGAATTTGTTGAATTTCATATTCCTGCTTAAGGTTTTTGTTGGTAGGTTTTTGGTGAATATCCCCAATTTGTTGAATTTCCTATGCCTGCCTAATGGTGTATATCCCCATCGCGGCAGAGGCTTTTCGACGTCGACAGTTAGACCTACAGTCCTACATGCTACCGACCAACAAAGAACGTAGCAATACGTGTGAAATGAGCGCCATCAAATGATGTATGGCGTGAACACCACTGATATATAACGAAGTGAGAATTCGAACTGAGAAGCGAAATCGATTGTAAACACAACTGCGTGGCGTGTTTCAAGCATGCAAGAGTTTGAATGCGAAATCATAAATGAAAAAGTTCTTATTTCATCTGAAATATAATTTTCTATTTTTCTTCAAACATTTCTTTATCGATTTATATAAAAATTTTATATCTAATTTCTAAATTTTAGAATCTAAAATAAAAGCAAAATTCGTATCGAAAAGTAAAAAGCCGGTTTAACATGGGAAACAACAACAACGAATCACGATTTTGAGTTTGTGGCGTTTCCTCTCTCAAGTGGCGCTATCCTGTTTTCTTGTATCATGGTTTCAACATATTTTAGGCTGAGGAAAAGGTGTGTGTGCAATCGGCTTAACCGATGTAAACTTCTTTAATTGTTTAATATAAAATCAAAAATAACTTACAAATCTTTAAATGAATGGTAAAAAATGATGCTCAAAGTGGAAAAATTTTAAATTGTATGTAAAATTTTCATGTTTTTATTTTTATTTTGAATGAACATAGCTCAACCACTATTGAGCGATCTTTCAAGCTAGCTCGCTATCTGATGTTAAGGGACAATCAATTCTGTAAGTCTGTGTTAAATCTGAGCATCGTCGTTATCACTGTTGCAGAGATATAAGCAGTTTTCCAAACAACTCAATTCGGAGATTTTTATAACATAACATAACACACGTTTGAATTTAAAAATCCACTCGTTTTTCGTTTGAAAAATAAGAAATTACTAGATTGATTTGAAATATTGGGACAGGGAAAAATAAAGTTCCGATTGAAATGTGCTTAATTCTATAGCTGACCACATGTACTGCCGCGCCCACAGGTTTTGGCCAATGTTTAATTCTTTTGAAGACCTTTTTTTTTGACCTAAAGAAGAGCGAATGTCCGTTTTGGTTAATGTTTTATAAGCACTTTGTTTTTTTCTGACCCAATATATCGAATCGATCCAGTCATTATTTATACTTGTAACGAAAAAACAAGTGAGTTTTTCAATTCAAAGTTATGTTATGTATCGCTAAATTGAATTATTTTATAAAACTCCTTATATTTCTGCAACGGTGAAGACGACGATAACACAGACTTACAAAATTGATTGTCCTATGATCACAGACAGCGAGCTTGTGCAAATTTTTAATATTTTATATGAAACTAACAATTTCATATATTCAGTTTAAATGGAAAACTTTGACCGCTTGTAGCGACCCCTAAATGTCGTTCAAAAAATTAAAAAAAAAAATACAGAAATATTTTCTCATGGTATATATTAAAATGAAGGGGTGTCGCGCGAAAAAAATAAAATTTTTTTAAATAAGAAACCACCCTAGTAAATATATACTTAAAAATGTGTCCATTTCTTCTACATTTTTTCTAATTTAGCGTACAGCAAAATAAAATTGTTTTTGACATATGTATGTCCGTTTTTTTTTTTTTGCTGAAGCGTGATGGTAACGTTACCCATGCTATATGCCTATGTTGAAGCAGCGTAGCTCTAACACATTGCAGGGATTAGGAAGAAGAAGAGTTAGACCTATAGTTCTATATGATCTAAATCATTTGTGTTTATTTTCTTTGCCAGGCGTGAAGAGAGCATTAAGCCTATTTTCATTTAGTAAATTCTTTTGCTCTTTTCCAAAAGCTTTAGTTATATTGTTTAATTTGTTTCTATTTTAGATTAGATTGACAATGCGTTTGGGAATAGAGTCTAAACGTCACTGCATCCTGCAAGGATTATTGAGACCAATGGATGTTGATGAAATCCTTCACTGAATAAAGTAATTCATCTCGGAACCCAGGGGCGTTTACAGAGTTTTGCACCAAATCCCCAAAAAGCCTAAATATTCATTGATTTTTTTGGATAATGTCTCATAATTTTTCAATATACCACTGTGTCCAATATAAGCACTGCCAAAGCACTCTTTCTCCCGCTACGCCCCTGTCGGCAACAGGCATCTCGCTTTGCACATCCGCCTTTCCCCCTCGGAGGAAATTATATCCGGGATAGATTCCATTTTCAGTGAAGACAACCATCGGCCCATTTCATCTTTTCTTGTACGAAAATTTTAACATAAAATTACTTCATTCATAATGAATAATTACATATTATTCACGCTCGCATATGTGAATGAAAAATGGCAAGTAAAAACCAAAATAAAGTGAAACACCTGACGTGACAGAGACTCTGAATTTCCTGTTATTGTTGTGAGTGCGGCCAATCATTTGACCTATTATCACACAATCGGCATCTTCCGCAAAGTTTGTCCCATCCTCAATCCAAGTCAATAAAATTTTTCCCATAAGCTCACTGTCATATGCAGGTAGAAGAAGAAGACTGCAGGCTCAAATCGAATGACGAAACGGATTGGAAGTGCATGGAAAGTCTTGGGCTTCGGCTTGAGTTCGAACTACCGTTTCACTATGGCATCATTAAATCATTACAAAAGCAAAAAACAAAAAAAAAAAAAAAAACAATAAAAATAGTGATAAAGAAATAAAATTCAAATTCAATCATGAATTTCCTCGCGCACGAATTCTTTTTTTTTCGGTGAAAAGCCTTCATCAATAACGAAAAAATATTCAAAGTACAATTACACAACGATTAAATCAAATGGGGCTAAAGTGTTGCCGATATTGTTGCACAAGTTGAAGCGGGGGCTGTTTAAATAAGAGCACTTAAAAAGAATGACGAAGAAGAAGTGGTAGGATGATAAATTGCTGAGATTTACCTCTTCGTTCATGATTCTTTTGTGTGATTTCGTCGAAATTCTCCAATCAAAGTTCTCCCCTCTGTTCTGTATAGCGAAATTATTTTCCGGTCCCATGGCATTTTTCATAGAGACTGCTTTCACTATAATTGTTGCCGCACGACCCGACGCACAGTGGGGTATTTGATGCCGTTTTTGAGCCTTAATTCGTACGAGCCTTCGTTTATATAGCGCATTAATGAGCGACCATGAACTAAATGAAATTTTGGGGAAGATGTTGAAAATTTTTTCAGAAACCGTTTCGAACCGGTTTCGGTTTGGGAACCGGTTTTCCAAAAAACAAAATATAGGTTTCGGTTTTATTTCGGTTAGGGAAATAAACCGGTTAAAATCGGTTACGGTTTCGGTTGCACGCCTTGACGAAAATATCGCGTCACGTTCACATCTCAAACAACAAGTGTCAGCAAACTGTTTTTAGTGCAATTGAGCATCTACTTACATGTAATTTTCTACATATAGTTCATATATATAGGTACATACATATATATATATACGAATAGAACTCGAAAAAAGGCAAAGGACGATTTGCAAACAAGACACCTAACAGAAAATGTATTAAAGAAAACGAGCATTTTTTTATCACGAGTTTAAATCGAAAATGTTGAATTTCTCCAAAAAGGCAAAAAGGGCATTCTGATTTTTTGCACAGACCTTTGTAATTTCACAAATTAAAAAAAAAAATATTTACACAAATAATTTTTCTTTTATATTAATCTCAAAAGCTCAATAAATACCTGAAGTTGAAGGCTCCATACTACAATATTAATTTAATCAATCACTTTTTTCACAGTACTTCTATAAAACAGAAAAAAATTCCGATCTAGTTATCCCCAAATCCGATCTATCCGAAAATCGAATGAAGCACCAATTTTCAAAGCGTATTATGTGATAACCAAATACGTTACATCCGTTATTGTTTCTGCATTGAAAATAGAATTTTATGTTGTTTTACAAGTAAACAAAAGAAACTGGTGTCTGTAAAGTCAATTTACGGACGATAGTTTTACCTGATAACCAGAGCCGATATTTGCTTGGAAATGAATATTGCATATGCATTTGGCATATTTTGGACGAAAATGCATATTTGAACGATTTTGCATATAAATGCATTTTTCATAATTTCATTCGAAAATATTTGAACACATTTAAAATTTTGCTAACAAAAAGTATTTTTATCTCTCATGACGCAATGCATTTCAGCGCATTCTTCCAGGTGTACCTCTTCCCCCAAGTCCATGTATAACACGCATCTGCGCGCAGTGGCGTAACTTCACCTTGCGGGGCCCGGGAGAATTTTTTTTCGGGTCCCCCCTCTATCCATGGCAAATTAAAACAAGTAATGTTGTTATAGTCAGGCGAGCCTGACAATAGAATACCCGACACAGACATGTATGTTTAAATAATTTTTGAACCACGCCTAAAAAACAGGACCACTAAGTAAGAATATTCAAGAGGTTTTTAAGGCCATTAGGGGCCCCACATATCGATTTTGGCTAAATTTCTTTATGAAAAACGCCCCTTTTCCACGCCCACTTATCCATTTTTTTTTGCAATTCTAAGCGGAGGCTTAAATATACGGACAAATGAAAGTCAAACCATAAATAATTTTCTATAAATATATTAGCTGTTTTATTATCTTTCCGAAAATACTTATATATTATATTTGTATGTTATATTTCATCAATATACTAAATCAATTTTTTGTTTTTTTTTCGATTTTTGTCTATGGAACGAAGCACTGTGCGACGGTGGGTGTCCGCTTATGGGAGCTTCCACTGTTTGGAAAAATTTAAAATAAATCGATTTAATCGATTGGAAGCCATGACGACTGTATCGTCAGCATACCCAACAAGCAAAATATTGAAATATGACCAACGTTAGGTCCATTCGACCTATTTTGGTTATATTTTACATATTTTTTTACCAAATTTCTGCGTTAAAAATGCCCTAACTTAAATGTAAGTTTTACAAGGTCGAAATTACCTAAAATCAACCTATGTCACGGCTTAAAAGTCAATGTGACTTTAAAGAATATTTTAGGTCAAAAATAGGTAAAACAGTCCATCTTAAATGCCCTAATAGTGCCATAACTTTGAATTCCAAATTTGGTAAGTTTCTTAAGGCATATGGACTAAATTTTGGACTTAATTTCGACTATTAGGTCCATTCGACTTTAAGGGCGATATTAGGTCAAAAAAATTACTTGTTTTTTTGCCTTTCTGCCCTATAAGTCGAGACGCATTGATTATTCGACTTTTAAGTCGAAATGCCTCTGAAGGAAAAACACAAAGCTCAAAAAAAACAAGTAATAGGCTTTGCACACATAGGCTAAATCACTTGATTTAGCATTCATTCATGATTTAGAGCTAAGTCACGTAATATACCCATACAAAAAATGTCAAACTAAATCAGGATATCTGGCGTGATTTAAGCTAAATCACGCACTAAATTACACAAAATCGATATTTAACCCCGCGTTTTCATCGAAATACCGATAGTTTTGAACAAAACATCTGTCACATCTCTATCTCAATGTTTTCCAAATCGCTGTTATCACTGAACATCAGCTCCAAAATATTATTTAATTGCATAAAATTGTAAAAAACAATTGACCACTTTCCAAAGTCCATAGTGGCACTCATATTTTAAAAATCGAGCAAACAGTTTTCACCTTCTTCTATTTTTCAGCTGATAGCTGTCAACTTAAATTACTTGCGACTTCGTGTGAACAGTTGTGATTTAGCTTTGAATGATTTAGCTAAATCACGTGATTTAGCACTATGTCTGAAAAGCCTATAAGAAAGCTAAAGTCGGTCAAGCCCGACTTTAAAATACCCAGCGTCCCGACGTTATGAGCGCACTATGTTTGGCTTCTCTATTTATGGGCGTGGCAGTGGGAGGGCCACATAAATTATTTCCCTACACCTTTCATTCGCCTTGGTGGACCTATGTTGCGAATTTGAAGCTTCTACGCCTTTTACTTCGGAAGTTACGAAAAATCTTCAATTCTGGGCGTGGAAGTGGGCGGGCCACATAAAATTTTTTCCTACACCTTGCATTCGCCTTGGTCAACCTATGTTGCGAACTTGAAGCTTCTACGCCTTTTACTTCGGAAGTTACGAAAAATCTTCATTTGTGGGCGTGGCAGTGGGCGGGCCAAATAAAGTTTTTTCCTACACCTTTCATTCGCCTTGGTGAACCTATGTTGCGAATTTGAAGCTTCTATGCCTTTTACTTTGGAAGTGACGAAAATTCTCCATTTGTGGTCGTGGCAGTGGGCGGGCTACATAAATTTTTGTTCCTGCACCTTTCAATTGCCTTTGTCAACCTATGTTGCGATTTTGAAGCTTCTACGCCTTTTACCTCGGAAGTTACGAAAAATCTTCATTTGTGGGCGTGGCAGTGGGCGAGCCACATAAAATTTTTTCCTACACCTTTTATTCGCCCTGGTCAACCTATGTTGCGAATTTGAAGCGTCTACGCCTATTAATTCGGAAGATAAGAAAAATCTCCATTTGTGGGCGTGGCAGTGGGCGGGCCATAGAAATTTTTTTCCTACACCTTTCATTCGCCTTGGTCAACCTATGTTGCGAATTTGAAGCTTCTACGCCTTTTACTTCACAAGTTACGATAAGCTCTTATTTGTAAGCTTATTTGTGGGCGTGGCTCGATGAGGACGGCGTCAATTTTTTTTCAGGATATGTCCCTATTCGTAGTTTACCAGTACACCAAATATCAATAAAATGTGGTGAGTGGTTCTCAAGTTACAAGCATTTTACTGAAAACACATTAAATTCATTTGTGGGCGTGGCAGTGGGCGGATGTCTCCCATTTTTACTTAGGATCATACTAGGACCGCGATACACCTTTGTGCCAAATTTCGACTTGATTGGTCTAGCCGTTTCGGAGGAGATCCGACCACGGACGGACGGACAGACAGACGGACAGACAGACAGACGGACAGACGGACGGACGGAAAGACGGACATGTCTAAATCGATTCAGTTTTTGATCCTGATCAGTTCTATATATATTTGTCTATATCTCCGGAGCTTAATTCTCCCTGTTACAAGATTTGCACACAACTAATATACCCCGCTTAAGCTGGGTATAAAAAGGTATGCCCTATTTTGACCTAAATGGACCATTATGTAAAGCAGTGCTGGGCAAGGATGAGTCATCTGAGCTCCGCGAGCCGCTGCGCGTCGTTTTCGTATATAAGCGCTGTAGAAGCGGCCCTGCAGTAATTATCACTAGTGACTGATTCAATCTGTCACTAGTTCCTCCGTCACCGTCACTAGTGACCAACTGTACCCGTGCCAATGTATTCTCCTATGGACACTTTGTATGAGCATATGTTCGAGCGGACACCAGTTGACGATTGAACTGGTGATGCTGTAGAGGCAGCTCATTAGCTATAGTACGTAAATGGAAAGCGCCGCGCACAGGGCTCGAATGGCTCAGTGTGAAGAGTCTGGCCTAGCGACCTGGAGACCCGTCTTCGAATCTCGCTCGGGCGGGTGCCAATTTTTAATTTTTTTTTTTTTAGTGGATAATATTATAGGTATCTAACAGGCTTAAAAAAATTTTTTTTTTGCGAAAAAATTGAAAAAATTAAGTTATTGAAAATATAATTCATGAGAATTTTCGCACGAACTGTGAAAGCATTCACGAGAATTCAGAATGGAAACTTTTTTTCTCTCTTCTCACCCATAAGAATCCATAAGAATAATCCTCCGAATTTTACAATTTTCCACTTTTTCTCGCCTGCCCTGGGGTTCGAACGCGAGCCTTCGGATTGATGATTGGACGTGCTAACCATTACGCTACGGAGCCTTCTGATTCTCGTGCAGCAAATTCATTTTATGAATGCTCAAGAAAATTGAACTGTGGACCTCCTCGTTAACCATGTCTATAGAATGACAGTGCTGACGCAGGGGTAAATTTGCCACGCATTTACTGCAGGGGGTAGAAGCAAATTGCTATAGTATTAGTGAGTTTTGTGCGTTTTGAGATTGTATTGCGTGGCTGCGCCTATTCGTATTTGCAAGCAAGCAGCAAAGCAAAATTACTAATGGGTTAGTGTGCCCACCACTGATGTAAACCCTGCAGGAAGCCTGTCGGCACATGACCCAATGTCTACAATGAGTCAATAGGTATAGTTCATCTCTGTCGAACATGTCAACAAGAAGTCTACATATTTAATTTTCGTGAGTTTTTGCTGCAGTGAATGCGATAGAAACAATCAACGAGGTTTCTACAGCTAGATTTCATTGATTTAACATGTTTGCTGAACACATCTCAGAGGCCTCAATAGCATAGAGCATGCGTTCTCGCCCAGCACTCTGAAGGTTCCCGGTTCAAACCACAGCGAAGGCGGATGAAAATGTGAAAGAGCGGATAATTGTTGTTGTATAAAAATAATTTAATCTATTCTTCCAACTTAAAGTCAATGCATTTCTGCTATGAAAACTAATTTAAAAATAATTTAACATACAACAATTCCTACGCTCAAGGATGAAAAAGCAAATTTTATGCGTAAAAGTTTTTCAAAAAATCATGTCTTGGATTGAAAAAATTTTTAATTTTTGTTACCATAAATATTTTGCCTCAAAGCTTTTTGGTTTTTAAACTTTGGTTTTGTCTTTAAAAAAAAAGTAAATAAATAATAAAATAAACAAAAAAAAAAATCTAGTCCTCGCGCGAGATTTGAACCCGCGATCTTCAGAGCTCAAGGCAAGCACTCAACGCATTGTGCCACCCAAGCACGTGAATGGCTCTTGCTATTGACGTACTAAAATAAATGCCTTCATAATGGTTCCCTCGTCAATAGCTCGTCAATATTTCTTCGGTCAATTTTTGACATGCAATGCCCACTTAATGATAAAATGTCAATAGGGAAAAGCATTGCGCGGGTATAACTGGTCAGTAGTGACGTTGACGCGGTCAGTAGAAAAAGAGTATAGATTCAGTATTGACATTTCCTACAGGGAAGTAACGTTGAGAGCATAAGAAGTGTGAGTTTTAATTAATGCATTTTTATTCGGCCAGAATAAAATTCCATTTTGATCCCAATTGCTAGGAACATATGCTTGCTCTAAACGCGAAGAAGCACCGCGAGTTAATGAAAGCTAGAAGAAGCATAAAAGAGCTGAAATTGACGGAAAAAGCTATAAATTTCCGCATACCCGCTCTCGATGTTGCATGCTCGGCTGTTTCCGTCAAACCACTAAGCAAATAACATATAGAGGTCTCACGTAGAACAAACCATTGGCGGATTTATTCGCAGGGCTCCCAGATGATTTTTGGCTAAAACCGTCACTTTTTAACAGAAAAATCGTCAAAATCGGCATTGAACTTTAAAAAATCGTCAAAAAAAAAACGCAGTTAAAAATATATGTTTTAAAAAGGAAATTTGCCTTTATTGAATTCATTTTTGTACTCAAAAAAAGATAAATAACAGAAGTATGCTTTCAGCGTTTTTAATATTTGTTTGCAACGATAACTTTAGCACTGGATGTCACCGTTAATGCTGATAAAAATTATAAGTGCTTTCGAAAGGAAACGAAATGACAAAAAACCAGAAGTTTGCGAAGTTGGCTGTGATTGTATTGAAAGTGACACAGTTAGTTTCGAATAATTATAAGAGTGTCATATGGAACCTACAGTGACCCGAAGCCAATTTTATTAGCCCAAAAAAAAGAGTGTCATATATGTCAGTATCTGCTTAAATTTAATTTTTAATAGAGTTTTACATCAAAATCTACGTTATAAAATCCTTTATTAAGGAGCATTCACATGGTGGCTCGCGCCAAAATTTGGCCGAAGTTGCAGCTATAGTTCTATATGGTATGAATCATGCAAATTTGATTGCCATCTGTTTTATTTTTGCTATTGTTACCACACTTGGTCAGATTGATTTAATAAACGTCAATTATTGGGTATTTTTGGGGTAAAAATCGTCAAATCGGTAAAATGCATATTTGGCATAAAAAATCGTCAAATGACGATAAAATCGGGCTATCTGGCAGCCCTGTTTATTCGTTGGGTTCTAGCACCCCAAAAAGCAATTCAAGCGTTCGGAAGCATTCGGTTTTTGCTTTTGCGTTTGCAAACTGGTTTTGCTTCACATATCAAAGTCAAGTCAGTATGAATCATATAGAACTATAGCTGCAACTTCGGTCAAAAGCTATTACGTAGTACACCACACTTTCTATTACGTGGTTCACCACAACACTCGACTTATGGCGTGGTTCACCACAGTTGAATTTTTTCACCAAATCATGCCATAACGCGCCAAAATTTGGCCGAAGTTGCAGCTATAGTTCTATATGGTACATGCAATACTACAAGCGACACTTCCAAAATCACTAAGACGGGTGAGGGGAGCTTGTATAAACCGACTTTGCCCATTCACAATCTGACTTTGCACACAGTTAACACATTCACATAAAATAAACTGACTTTCACCACGATTTGTGTACAGATGAACTCACACATCGACATTACAATCTGACTTTCAACACAGCAGAGCTCAATGCTTATTACCCTCTATGAAGCGTGAGGTATATTGCCCGGATGAAACTAGTACTTTCACCAAAACTAAAGAACTAGTGCAAAGGGGGGTAGAGCTTCGTATAAAGCTCCGACTAGTATTGCACGGAAAAATGGTTTTTCGTGTCAGTAATAAGAGTTGCCATTATATAGTTGTTGCAAAGAGCGTTGGTGCTCCGAAATCAAAAATAAAATCTATCTTTATATATTACAATATTTTTGTAAATAAAACAAACACGAAAAATAATTCGGTGTCTTTTAAATATTGCGTTTTGGAGGCTCAAAAAATTTTAGAACAAAAATAACCAAAAACCACATATTATGGTCAATAATCTTTCAAAGGAACTAGTGTTTTACTATGCCCAATTTACCCAATTGGTTCCCAAATCACTAAAAAAGCGTTAGTTCAAGTGTACAATTAGTGATTTTTAGCCCACACGCAATGTTAATTTTGTACAGAGTAATACATAACCAGGGGTATAAAGAAGAACCAGTGCTGGTGGAATTAGAATTAGTAAAACGCCAGAACTTAAGTACTCATACTTCCTGCAGGGCTGTTGAACTGTTCACCACAGCAGTCGTTGACAAAACTCTATATTTTTCAGTCGCACTCATGTAAACTGTTCTCTGTCTCTATCGCACCCGCATATTCTTATCATACCTACAAGCAAATTCAAAAAATTTAGAGAGTGTCGCTTGTAGTATTGTATGATATGGTATGAATTGAAACTCCGAAGCGGAAGGTTGTCGCTTTGTTGAGTTTAAATTTTTTTTTTTTTTGTTATTCATATACAGTCAAAACCATTTATAACAGACTTAAAGGGACCGGAAAATCTGTCTGTTGTATACGATATCTGTTAAAGAAATATATCGCATATAGAAGACAGTCTGCTATATAAGATACATTTATGATCTATAGCAGACATTCTATTATTTACAGTAATGCCCGAGAAGCATTTTTGGTGAAAAAAAAAAACAGTAAGCAAAGGAATCAGTCAATTGTCTGTTACCAACGATATATCGAGCCGTGGGGACTTCCAAACGTGTATTTTATAAGCGATATGTCTACTAAAAGCGATGTCCGTTATATACGATAGTCTCCCTGCAGTAAATGCGGGGCAAATTGACCCCAGCGTCACCACTGTCATTCTATAGACATGGTCAACGAGGAGGTCCACAGTTCAATTTTCTTGAGCATTCATTAAATGAATTTGCTGCACGAGAATCAGAAGGCTCCGTAGCGTAATGGCTAGCATGTCCGATCATCAATCCGAAGGCTCGTGTTCGAATCCCAGGGCAGGCGAGAAAAAGTGGAAAATTGTAAAATTCGGAGGATTATTCTTATGGATTCTTATGGGTGAGAAGAGAGAAAAAAAGTTTCCATTCTGAATTCTCGTGAATGCTTTCACAGTTCGTGCGAAAATTCTCATGAATTATATTTTCAATAACTTAATATTTCAAATTTTTTCGCAAAAAAAATTTTTTTTAAAGCAGACTACTATAATATTATCCACTTAAGGAAAAAAAAAAAAATTGCCACCCGCCCGAGCGAGATTCGAACATGGGTCTCCAGGTCGCTAGGCCAGACTCTTCACACTGAGCCATTCGAGCCCTGTGCGCGGCGCTTTCCATTTACGTACTATAGCTAATGAGCTGCCTCTACAGCATCACCAGTTCAATCGTCAACTGGTGACCGCTCGAACATATGCTCATACAAAGTGTCCATAGGAGAATACATTGGCACGGGTACAGTTGGTCACTAGTGACGGTGACGGAGGAACTAGTGACAGATTGAATCAGTCACTAGTGATAATTACTGCACATATGAGAACATATGTTCTCACTATAGGGGTTAAGTTCTTAACCCGATACTTTAACACAAAGCGTTCATATCAGCTTCGAATGAGTTAGGGTTTACTAACGTCATAGACCCAGCCGGAAAGTTGACTACTTCTGCACTACTTCAGAAGTGGTGAAAATTCATACTGCGGCTACTCGCATTACTAACCCTTACTGTTAATGAAGTTTGTTGGGAGATGGCCGCTGTTTTCATTACATGCATGCGATAATGTCCGGCTTGGGAGTTTGAAATATAAAAAATGCGCAGGGTATATCTGATATACTATATCATCGAGAAATTGCAAATAAAAATTTGCTTTATTAGAAATGATTAAAGAAGCTGAAAAAGCCAAAGGAATATTGGAAGCAATAATATTAGAAGAGCATTGCAATAAGCGCAGGAACCAAAATAGATTAATGGAGCTAATGATGAAAGCGGCATCACAAAACGTTCCACGACCTGTGATTAAAATTTACATATCCAAATACGTGCATCCTTCCCCACTCATTTTCTGCACGTGAAAGCTTCCTGCCAGTGTCGTATTAAATTTTTACCCGGTTTTTGTACTCGGTGTTAGCAAATGTAACTGAAATTTTCAAATGCAACTCTGCGCTAACCTCAGAGTTAAATGTTAACCCGGGGTTTATTTTCGGGTTAGATGATTTTTTTTTATATGCGTTTTGACATTTGAAACCCAGGGTTTCGCCGATAACCCTATCCCGGCCTAGTGAGAACATAGCATTAGGTATGTGCGCACTTCTCTATTGGAAATTTCAAGCCCAAGTTCTAATCGCTGTCGATTTTATTATTCATCATATATCACTATATATGTCACTCTCATAGATATTGCGCGGGACGTATCGCGCCAGTTAGAAAGAGATGTTACTCGGCAGGCAAAAAAAGAGCGAGAGAGAAATATTTTTGGTGAGTACCTAAGTGAAAAATGCTCATTTTGGTGGGTACCCAATACCGTGGTGGGTACCCAAGACCGTGGTGAAATTAGCCAAAATGGAAACGGCTCCTGAGTGACATATATAGTTATATATGTTATTCATACATGAGAGAAATGCATGTAGGAGTGTAGGTCTAAAGGTAGAAACACTCACGCACTGCGCCGCAGTGCCATCTGTCACATAGAAATCAAAATGTATGAAAATGTATGAAAGCAGACACTCAGAAAATTAGCATGGCATAGCATGGCGTAGCGTTCTATAGATTTTTGATTTCTATGCTAATTTGACAGATGATGTAGTGTTGCCATTGTTTGGAGACTAGCACTTATTTCTGGCAGAGCTGCCATTTCTAGTTCATTTTCATATAATTTTTTCAATTCTAAGAACATAAAACTAGAAAATATGTATATAATAAATATGTATAGAAAATATGCAATTTATAGTATTGTCGACACCGCCAAATCAAATCACGTTTGCAGTGCTGCCACTATGACAGTTTTCCCATATTGAGGGAATTTTTCTGCATGATTTCTACAATTTCAAAAAAGGGATTTTTCTCTCTACTGTGGGATTTTATATTTATTGTAATTTGAATAAATGAACCTGTAAATCCACTGTATTTAATATATTTCTCTGAGTTTTCAATATTCTATATATCAGCGTTTTAAGTTCTTAACCTTTTTAAAATAACTGAGCATAGTGAAGTTTATAGAATAAGTAAAAAAAAATCATTCGACATAATTGCTTCGCTGAGTTTGAATCTTGGCTTCAAACTTTTGATGAAGATGATGAAAAAGCTTCATGCAGTTTACATTTGCGAGCTGAAAAATCCGGAATTACAAGGCATTTTTCTATAAAAAAAAAAATATAAAAAGGATGTCAGTTTTATCAACTCCACACTATCGGCAGTTGAGTTGCAAGACTTTGAAGCGTTTTTTCTCAAAACATAAAATTTCAACTTATTCAGTTTTTCCTTATTGGCACAAACATAGTTTGACAAAAATGTATTCCTTACAAAGAAACGCTTTTCGTTCAGTACAATCAAGATTATCCAAAGGTTTCCGTGGGATTTTACCTAAACTAATAGGGAAAATAGGGATTTTCTAAGGACTACAAAGGGGAAATTGTCCAAAACTACTGGCAGCACTGCACATATGTGTGAAACATTCATCAATCAGCTGATTGCTATGCGTCACTGTTTACTACAAATTTTCTCTATGCCATGCTATGCTATGCCATGCCACGCAGTGCGCCGCAGTGCGTGAGTGTTTTCACCTTAACTCTCGACGTCGAAAAGTCTCTGCCGCGATGGGGAAATACACCATTAGGCAGGTATAGTAAATTCAACAAATTGGGGAAATTCACCAAAAAGCTACCAACAAAAACCTTAGGCAGGAATAGGAATTTCAACAAATTCGAAAAATTCACCAGAAAGCTATCAACAACAAAACGGGTAGACATAAAATGGCACTATGATGCCACTTGCAAGAAAATTATCAAAAAAAACACGGCGTCAGCTCGGTTTTTAATATTGCTTGAAAAGTTCATAATTGCAACTTTAATAAATGTATTAAGATATGTTTTTGCTTAATGTGCACGAATATTTTAATTTTGTAATAAATTTACATACATTTTTGACTACGACTACGAATTTGATTGTAAATAGAATTTAGTATTTTTGATAAAACATTGTGATCAAAATATTATGTAGACAGGGTAGGACTTAAAAAACAATATCTATTTCTCCTTGATATTAGTGGTATTCTTGTTACAGCGCAAAGCATGCAAAACTGACAGTTAAATACTTTTATCTCACATGTTGCATGAGCGCACCTCATAAGCAGCTTGCGTGCAAAATTGTGAAAAACAGATGATCAATACTGAAATTGGAGGAAAATCCAAACAATGCCAAAATTTAGCAAGTAAAGAAAGTTTTTAAATAAATATTCAATTTAATATCTTTAAAAAACCTCAAAACAACGACTCAACGAGTTTATGCGTTTTATACGCTCGCTTTGCACTATCTAATCGTAATGCAGAGCGCGTAAAATAATTTTCATACAAAATTTGACAGTTGGTTTATGAGGGTGCAAAAATATGAGGTTTGCGCTATTACATGAATATCACTATTGAGTTTCCTTGATTATTTTTATGTTTTTTAAGCTTTTCATATCATTATATGAGTTTGGTAGATTTTGACATGTTATGTACTCAAAATACGCCCAAAACTAAAAATAAAAGTGGCAATGCATTTCACCACAGCAGAGCTAAAGATTGCACTACCATAGCATGCTTCTCTTTTCCTCGTGCTAATGCCTATGTTGAAGCAGCGTAGCTTTAACACATTGCAGGGATTAGGAATAAGAATAGTTAAACCTACACTCCTACATGGAGAAAAGATGCGCACAAATCAGAGACCTCCACGCCATAGCAAAATTTTTCTCGCTCACTTCACACGTATGCCTTACGCTCTTTTTTAGTCGGTAGCAATCGCCATGTAGGACTGTAGGTCTAACTCTCGACCATATAGGACTATAGCAGAGGTTGTCAGGGTACGATACATACGCATAAGTGTCTATGTGTTGAAAGCTTTTAAAAGCTTACAGTGTAAAAAAACTTGTACGTCAAATTGAAAAACCAACTTTCATTGACATTTTGTGCAAATTTTTCTGACTGAAAAAAATGTAGAGGTATAAGAAAAGTAATGAAAGGAAATTTTTAAAAATATGAAAATATATGAAGAAATAAATGAAGAAAAAATATATGAAGTCATTTAATGCTGCGAAGAAGGAGTATTTTCAACAAAGCAATTGAGATCTATATCATTCTGGTAGCATTTGATGCGAAGCATATATAACTATATATGTCACTCAGGAGCCGTTTCTATTTTGGCTCTTTTCAACACGGTCTTGGGTACCCACCACGGTCTTGGGTACCCACCACGGTCTTGGGTACCCACCAAAATGAGCATTTTTCACATAGGTACTCACCAAAAGTATTTCTCTCTCGCTCTTTTTTTGCCTGCCGAGTAACATCTCTTTCTAACTGGCGCGAAATGTCCCGCCCAAAATCTATGAGAGTGACATATATAGTAATATATGATGCGAAGTAAATCCTGAAGGTGGTTATTTGTCAGTTTACTTCTATAGGGCCCTCTCCAGCTTTGTAAGGAATCTCAGCAGGAATTTTCTAAATATTCCTTAAAGGGAAAAACGTAGCATAATTTAATTTTTTAATGCAATAGTGACAATCTATATATCTATATATTTTATGTCAAGACGTTTCTTATAATCGAAAATTATTGATTTCATTTATCTATTTCTGAAAATTACACATTGAACCTTGTTAAATCCATTTAATTTTTTTCGAACTTGGCTTTGCTGTCCAAATTCCTTTCAGAAAGAACGGAAAATTCAATATTTCTAACAGAAAAATCTGTGTTACCGTGTTTTATTTACAGCAAAAAAGGGAGCGAAAACAGAAACTACTCTTTGACAAACTGGAGACTGTTAACAGAAAATTTCTGACACAAAAATTCCTTCAGCATTTCTTAAGCTTTTTTTTATATGAAGTATTTCATTTCTGACAGAGCTGGAGAGGGCCCTTATGACGTGTTTGAATTAGTTTGTGGAAGGAGAAGGAACTTTCACATAAGTAAGTGGTGTTAAATATCGACAAAAATTTGTGCATAGCTTCCTTTGTTTGACCATACATTCCTTCGTCAATAGTTTTTTCAAAATTAATTCTTATGTGAATTGGAACTGTCAAATCTGATTGCATCATTAAAATTTAATTTTGTAGTGGAATATCATATTTAGTAGCGTCGTATTTCCATTCTGCTATGCAACAAGTATTTAAAAAAACGTCAGTTTCGCTTGAGCACTATCGAAGGAAAGAGTTCGCCAGTGGCTCATATTTTAGCGTGTACTAGCACAAAAACAACAAGCATACGAAAAAAAGAGCGTCAGTTGCGCTGCTCTCTCGCATTCTCTCGAAATTTTAAAAAACAGCTTTCGAACTCACATGTACACGCTGTCGGTGTGAAAGCTATAAAAGAGCTTTTGAATGTCGCTTATGGACGTTTAATGGGCCTGACAACCTCTGGACTATAGGTCTAACTCTTCTTCTTCCTAATCCCTGCAATGTGTTAGAGCTACGCTGCTTCAACATATGCATATAGCATGAGGAAAAGAGAAGCACGCTATGGCAGCGAAGGCTTTAGCTTTGCTGTGGTGAAATGCATTGCCACTTTTAATTTTAATTTTGGGAGATTTTCGAGTACATTACATATAAAATATCTACCAAACTCATAAAATGCCATGAAAAGCTTGAAAAACATAAAAATAATCAAGGAAACTCAATATTAAGGAGAAATAGAAATGGTTTTTTTTTGTCCTACCCTGTCCACATAACTTTTTGATCAAGCTTTTTCAGCAAAAATACTAAATTCTATATACAATCAAATTCGTAGTAGTAGTCAAAAATGTATGTCAATTTATTACAAAATGAAAACATTCGTGCACATTAAGCAAAAGTATATCGTAATATATTTATTAAAGCTTCAATTATAACTTTTAAAGCTATATAAAAACCCGAGCCGACGCCGTGATTCTTTGATAATTTTCTTGCAAGTGGCATCATTGTGCCACTTTGTGTCCACCCGTATTGTTGTTGGTAGCTTTCTGGTGAATTTCTCGAATTTGTTGAATTTCCTATTCCTGCCTAAGGTTTTTGTTGGTAGCTTTTTGGTGAATATCCCCAATTTGTTGAATTTCCTATGCCTGCCTAATGGTGTATATCCCCATCGCGGCAGAGGCTTTTCGACGTCGACAGTTAGACCTACAGTCCTACATGCTCTCGACGTCGAAAAGCCTCTGCCGCTAATAAGAAATTGACCATTAGGCAGGTATACGAAATTCAACTCTTTCGAGAAATTCACCAAAAAGCTACCAACAAAAACCTTAAGCAGGAATAGGAAATTCAACTCTTTCGAGAAATTCACCAGAAAGCTACCAACAACAATACGGGTAGACACAAAGGGGTACTATGATGCCACTTGCAAGCAAATTATGAAAGAAACACGGGGTCGGCTCGGTTTTTTTATAAAGCTTGAAAAGTTCATAATTGAAACTTTAATAAATGTAATAGGTTATGTTTTTGCTTAATCACGAATGCTTTCATTTTGTAATAAATTTACATACATTTTTGACTAAGGCTACGAATTTGATTTTATATAGAATTTAGTGTTTTTGCTGAAACAGTGTGATCAAAAAGTTATGTAAACAGGGTAAGCCTAAAAAAACAATATCTATTTCTCCTTGATATTGAGATTGTTTGATTAGTTTTATGTTTTTCAAGCTTTTCATATCATGTTATGAGTTTGGTAGATATTTTATATGTAATGTACGCGAAAATCTCCCAAAATTAAAAATAAAAGTGGCAATGCATTTCACCACAGCAGAACTAAATATTTCGCTGCCATAGCATGCTTCTCTTTTCCTCATGCTATATGCCTATGTTGAAGCAGCGTAGTTCTAACACATTGCGGGGATTAGGAAGAAGAAGAGTTAGACCTACACTCCTACATGGTCGGTAGCAGGGTTCGGACTATACTCCGATCGGAGTAGATCTACTCCGTTTTTAAAAAACTTTTGAAATCTACTCCGCCACTACCCAATACCTCAAATCTACTCCGATTTTTTCACTTCACCAAACTCAAAATAGTTTTGTCTATGTCACGATTTAGACGTAATGAGAACGAGTTTTTTGTGTTACCTCGTTCGCAAAGAAATTGTTGTTTTCCATCTAGGGGGCAAAACACGTCAAGTGTACCACCGGAAAAATTTTTTCTCTCCGATTTGGATGAAACTTGGTACAGCTGTTAAGATGTAAGAGTACGTTAAATGTGCAAAAAAAAAGTAAATTTTAATCACAGGGTGCCGAGATACAGGGTGTCAAAGTTTAGGTTTTTGCTTCGAAGAACATATTTCATTGAATTACAATGGGGCTAAATCGCCTCGCTTCAAAAATTTTTCGAATGTTTCTTAGAAAAAATTGTCTGAACTTTTCGAAAACAATACAAAAAAAAATTTTCGATAACGGTAAATGAGACAAATTTGGCATTTTAGTTTTATTTCTTGATTTTCTAGGAGAGACGTCATTTTTTTATATTTTTTTTTAAATTTTGAATTAAAGCTTAGTTTTTCCCCTTTAAATTGATGCATTAATCAGAGTGGGCGGACCATGATTAGTGGTCCAAATACACCTTTGAAGATGCTTACCTAGCATATTTCCCTAGCATATTTGAAAGGGAAAACCTTTTTAAAGAAAAAAAGAAATTTGTTTGAGAAAATAAGGCTTGGATTTTAAAAATGGAAGATGATTTAGGGACTAAAAAATAATAACAAAAAAAAATTACAATTGATAAGAAATTGCAAAGGTGTTATAGATATTGAAAATTGTATTGAAAACAACATTTGGCATTACAATTCAAATTTTTAATTCACAATTTTGCATAATCTTGTCTTAGTATTTTGAATTATTTTTATTTTCCACGAAGTTATAAAATCTCCTTAATCTACCATGCAGACGGAATTCGTGCTAAAAGTTTTCTTAGTGCATTGACTCTTTTCTCACTAACACAGTCTCACGGCCAATTTTGCACATCACTGCTTTAGACCAGCCCTGCAGTAATTATCACTAGTCACTGATTCAATCTGTCACTAGTTCCTCCGTCACCGTCACTAGTGACCAACTGTACCCGTGCCAATGTATTCTCCTATGGACATTTTGTATGAGCATATGTTCGAGCGGACACCAGTTGACGATTGAACTGGTGATGCTGTAGAGGCAGCTCATTAGCTATAGTACGTAAATGGAAAGCGCCGCGCACAGGGCTCGAATGGCTCAGTGTGAAGAGTCTGGCCTAGCGACCTGGAGACCCGTCTTCGAATCTCGCTCGGGCGGGTGCCAATTTTTAATTTTTTTTTTTTTAAGTGGATAATATTATAGGTGTCTAACAGGCTTAAAAAAAATTTTTTATTTGCGAAAAAATTGGAAAAATTAAGTAATTGAAAATATAATTCATGAGAATTTTCGCACGAATTGTGAAAGCAGCATTCACGAGAGTTCAGAATGGAAACTTTTTTTCTCTCTTCTCACCCATAAGAATCCATAAGAATAATCCTCCGAATTTTACAATTTTCCACTTTTTCTCGCCTGCCCTGGGATTCGAACACGAGCCTTCGGATTGATGATCGGACATGCTAACCATTACGCTACGGAGCCTTTTGATTCTCGTGCAGCAAATTCATTTAATGAATGCTCAAGAAAATTGAACTGTGGACCTCCTCGTTGACCATGTCTATAGAATGACAGTGGTGACGCTGGGGCAATTTGCCCCGCATTTACTGCAGGGAGGGGTCGGCAAAATGGGTATGTAATTGTGTGAGTGAGAGCAGAGCGGCTACTAAAAATAGCCGAAAATAAACAAAAAAATTCTGAAACTAGCTAAAAATAAAAGCTAGAAGTAGCATAAAAGAGCTGAAACTGACGGAAAAAGCTATAAATTTCCGCATACCCGCCCTCGATGTTGCATGCTCGGCTGATCCCGTCAAACTGAGACAAGAGCGTAAGCAATACGTGTGAGTAGCTGTCGCAAAAATTGTTCCTAGCGTGCCGACCCCTGCTTTAGAGCTACACTCCTACATGGCGTGAGCACGCAGGAAGTTGATTGAACGTGCTTCCATTAGTTTTCATGTGTTGAACGTTTGCAGGAATTCAAGTTACGCAGCTCCTGCGCTATTGGAATTCTGAATTAAAGCTTAAGCTGGTAAATGGTCAAATGATGCCAAAACCTTATTTAAATTTAAGCAGCCAATGAGATCCAAGCTAGACGGGAAAACGAAAAAATTTATTCGCTTTTTACTTATTTTAAACGAAAAACGCCCGTTCACTTCAAACGAAAATCAAAAGCATTCCAATCAAATAATATATGAGTTTAATATAAACGAAAACTTCATTGCTTTGAAATGTGTCAAACGTTTCAAACGTTTTTCAAATGAATAACTGGCTTAAGAAAAAAACACAAATGACCTTCGTTTAAAACAAACTGGCGATAAACGACTTATTTCTTTGCGTGCGGGTGTTTTTTTTTTGGCGTTTTTTTCTTTTTCCTTTCAATTAGAGGCTCCCAAGAAAGGAAGAACACCTGGGACCGAACTTTCTCTCTCCAAGCCGGGGAAACAGGGTGTCGTTTGATTGAGTTTGATCTTAAATTAAATAGTTAAATAGCTCCTTCTCAAAAGCATTCCTCTTATTTATATGGATTAATTTGAGTTCTTCGTGTACCTTGATATATGTATGTATATAGCCGTATTTGATATAAATGAAATTATTTCAAATACTTATCAGGAAAAAAAACACCACGCCAAACGTTGAAGGAAATCCACATTTTACTGTTGCATTGCCTTCAGGTTCTTCCAGTTGACAACATTTTTTATGATTTTTAAAAGTCCTACTATCATTTTTGACCCAACTGCATTAAAAAAGTTAAGCAAAAAATTTTTAAAATATGTATTGAAAAGCAAAATTGAGAAAATAAGAAAAACAACGTTTTTTCGTCTTCATACTAAAGGCAAATGGAAAGGCGCACGCGCGGCACCATATTTGGCCAAGACGGTAATAGCCAACAGCGAAAGAAATGTTAAGAGTGATCGAACCATAAAGCAAGCAAAAGATTTGCCAGCGTTGGTTTTTTGGCCACTTTGCCCCCAATGGGTCTATGGTCTTTGGCTATGGATTTGGTTATATAATCTCACAAGACTGCACACTTTTTGCATTCTTCTAATGCGTCGGTTGAATTTCGAAATTATGCGAATGCTATAAAATCGGCAATTCAAATCCACGCGGGGGTGTATAGGATATTTTCTATGATTTTTGCTCTGTTTTTATACCCGACATACTCTGTGTCGAGGATATATTGGGTTTGTGGGGTTGTGTGTAACACCCAGAATCAGTCGAGATAGACCATACAAAATATAAGTCTATAGAAATGATCAACGTCACCAGGAGATTCGATTTAAACATGTTTGTCCGTCTGTCTGTCTGTCTGTCTGTATACAGTTTTCTTATCGAAGGAGTTGCGATATCTTGACAAAATTCGGAATCCGTGCTCATGCGGACAAGAGAATGGACCCGATCGGACCATTTTTAGGGGTACCTCCAGTAGTAGGGTATAAAATCGAAGTTTTTCAAGATATTTTGATGAAATTTGATATTTGAACATGTTCAAATTCAAGTAATATAATTTCCAAAAGTTGTCAAAGTGGGCGTGGAAGAAGGGCGTTTTTCGAATATTGTCTCCTACACCCAAAATTCAAATGGGACTTGAACGAAATTTGACACTTATGCTTTCTTTGTAGCCATAAACATTCTCCCAAAAAATGTCCGTTATCGGTCCATTATTAAGGGTACCTCCAATACTAGGGTCTGTCACAAAAATCCCAAAACTGCTTCCAAATCTGACTTTTTCGCAATATTTCAATGAAACTTATAATTTAAGCGTATATAAAGCCTCCGATTAGAATTCCGAAAAATTGGAAAAGTGGGCGTGGCAAAGGGGCGGTTTTCATAAAGAAATTAAACAAATGTCGGTATATGGGGCCCCTTAAGGCCAGGCGCGGCTGAACACCAAAAATCGTTGTGGGTAGTGGTCATGGCACCATGCGACAGAGCAAAAATTTTTTTACTTCATTTATTATAACAATACAATTTGTTAAATACATAACAAAAAGTATTCTCCTTAGCTTATAAAAAAGGAAACAATTAGCAATCCTTACTGTGGTACAGTGAAACTCATTTAACTCAATTTATAATAGAATATGAGTGAAAATTTCTCAAGTGGGCTTATTTTTCGATGGTCGGATTTTCGACTTTTTTTAAATCACAATAACCAGTTATAAATAAAATTTGAACAGTTTTGCGAAATTCTAATTTTAACATTAGTTAAGGTAGTATTACACTGTTTGGCATTTGGCCAAATATTTGGAATTTCTTGTGCCAAACACAGGTTCAAACAGTGTAATAGGCAAATATATTTGACTAAACATATTATTTGATCGTATTTGGGCTATGTTTGGCATATCGTCAAAAAGCCAAATATTTGACACTTTTTTTCTGTGTAATTGGGTTCGCTTTAAACAAAGCAAACTGTTTGCACGTATTTGGAATATTATTTTTGTTTGGATATTCCTTGTCAACTGCAGAAACAAATACAGCCAAATAAGGACAAAATTATTTTTATTTCAACCTAAAATTGAATTTAAAAAAATGTCTGAAGGAAAAAAGAGAGTCAAAAAGGTTTCCATACAGTCGAGTGACACCGAAATAATGAAATTGATAAGCAATGTGGAAATGCGCGAATGTCTCTGGAACGCCCAGTTAAATGATTATAAAAATAAAATGATCAGAGATAATGCTTGGAAAGAGGTGGGGCTTGAGTTTGAACAAAGAAATTTGGTGTGTGTATAGCTACCATGTAGACTTAAGCTTTCGCTGAAAAAAAATTGCGACATCGCTATAACTATGGTCATCATCCTACACATTAGAAAAAAACACTCTCTCTTATTCTCATATCTGTATACAAAAATGATTTTTTTTTGCTTCTTCTGATTGTCTATTTTGCCGCCAAATAAAGTCGTCACTTAAGGTTAAAATTTGACCACCATTCGCGAAATTCGCAAAAATTTGATTTTCACTATTTTGAATTGAGTATTTCGCAGCTAAACAAAATGTCCTCTAAGGGTTAAAATTTGATCAAGACCACCATCCGCGAAATTCGCGAAAATTTGATTTTCACTATTTTGAATTGAGTATTTCGCTGCTAGACAAAATGTCCTCTAACGGTTAAAATTTGACCATGCCCACCATTCGCAAAAAATTTGCACTTAAATATAATTTCGAGTTTGTGAAGCTAAATCGAAGCACAGATAATGTGTAGCTAGAACAACGAAAAGGGCAGGAATTTTTGTTAAGGTAATGTTTCAACATATTTAAGGCTGAGGAAAAGGTATGTGTGCAATCGGCTTAGCCGATGTAAACGTCTTTACTTGTTATCTTTTTAATTTCTCCAAAGAACAAGAAAATTATTATGAAATAATAAAGAATTTTTTCAAAATACTTTATTCTTGTCAAATAATTTGATGACAAACAGTCTAATACCTATCCAAATAACTTTGACTCGCTTGCTACAAACATGTATTTGTCTGAATCAAGCCAAACAAAAAAGTTGCAAATATTTTATTTATATGCCAAACAGTGTAATACCCTATTTTTATATGCCGATCAAACACAATATTTTATCAAATATTTGTAAAAAATTTTATTCTTAATATTTGGCCAAATGCCAAACAGTGTAATACAAGCTTTATTGTCAATATCATTTGTTCGGCTTGAAATCGGTTTATTTTTTTTTATGCATCTGTTGCATGTATCTTGTCAATTTTTGGTTTGAAGATTGTCAATGAGACACTCTTTTGAAAGAAATTTTGTTTTTGTAAATTAACGGGTTTTTGTTAAAAATATCAACAATTTTAGTAAACTGATTCAAATAGCTATAACGGGGCTATCGATTTTGATATTTTTCGTAATGGAATAATAATCCTTACTGTACATATAACACACAATATCTCTGGTTGTATGTTCGTTTACGTTTCGGCATTGTGGACGCTTGTACAGTAAAATGTAGCTCTTTCTTTTTTTTAGAAGATTTTGCAACAATTTTTCTTTAGAAATTTTGAGTAAGTTTCGGAGTGCATAATTACCTATACTCTAAAAATTGGACTGGGTAGTAGTCACATACTACCCACACCTTTCGCCGGGCTGCTTATGGCCTAAAACAACTCTTGATATTAAAAACTTTTTGAAGATGTGTGTCTGTGTCGGGTATTCTATTGTCAGGCTCGCCTGACTATAACACCCTTACTTGTTTTCAGATATTTTTTTAATGATATTTGCTATCATTTTCGAGTCTACTTCGACTCATAATTGTGAAAGAAAAAAAAACACTTAAAAAAATTTGATATAGATTCTCCTCTCTTGGATTTGAACATGGGAACTCTCGTTTTCTAGTCATGTGTTCATCCATCGACACCGTGTTTGCCAAATCGAAAGTCATGTGTGTCTGCGTAAGGTATTCTATTGTCAGGCTCGCCTGACTATACCACCCTTACTTGTTGCAGTTGTTGTCGTTGTTGTTGTTATTGCAAAATGCGAAAAAACAACTTCCATTTGGAAAGATTCAAGAAAAAAATTTATATAAAGCAAGGAGCAGGGTAAAAGGCCATCCTCACTAACGAGTGAGTAGACGTTGGAAAGAAAAGGGTCCATTTGGGGTTCAAGCGAACTTTGAGAAAATGTTGTGTGATTTGAGAACGCGAAAATATTGGGACACCTTTCCGCTTTTTTCCTTTTCTATTTTGAATTCGTTTTTCTGTTTTTTGTGTTTTTTTTCTCGCCGTTCACTACTGTTTCTGTTTCAGTGCGGAATTTATCATAAACGAATTGGCATGACTGCAATTGGTTGAGTCTCTTGGCTCCTGCCCAG
The DNA here is from genome assembly GCA_020466095.1 of Chlorops oryzae. Lineage (NCBI taxonomy): Eukaryota > Metazoa > Arthropoda > Insecta > Diptera > Chloropidae > Chlorops > Chlorops oryzae. The sequence continues at coordinate 76,511,263 of CM035806.1, forward strand.
TGTTTTGTGGGCGCTTGAAGCGTTATCGGGACTTTTCTGAGGAGTGATTGCGACATTCGTCCACTTTGTAATCTATTTGTTGCGGAGCGTTCGTTCACCTAACATGAAAATCGAAATCATTACCATTGTTGCACATGGGGGTGTGAATTGTGATTTTCTAGATGTGTTTTCTTTTCACTTTTACTTTTGACTTTCCCATTATCTTTTATCTTTTATCTCACGCATTTCCATTAATACAATTTGAAATTCGTTCGGCGCTTAATGATAGTGCAAAAATGCAAAACAAATAAAGAAATAAAAATTACACAGGCCTGCATCAAAAACTCCTTTTTAAATTGCAGTGGTGTTTCTATTAGATTTTTGTGTGGTGAAAAATTGAAACTTATCAAAACAATTCCATCACATCAAAGTTTCGAGAAAATCGCGTAAGAAATTTTTACTACCATTGCATTTTAAAAACGCATTTTTTTCAAATATGGTCTTAAATATTTCAAAATGTATAAAACTTCTGTGTTCTTAAAACACCATTCTTTAAAATAACATCAAAAATTACTTACAAAACGTCAAAAGAATGGTGTAAAATGTTACATAATAAACCTGAAAAAGGAAATATTTAGTTTTAATTTTGTTTTTATTGATTTTTTTTTATATAAATAAAAAAAAAAAAGAAAAAAAAAATATATATATGTATATATAAAATTTATTTTGATAAATTCCCTTTAGGAATTTCAACTAATTTTAAATTAATAGAACAACTGATTGATTTAAAGTGACAATTAATTTAAACTCTGACTTTTTCCCATGGAGAAAACTAACTTTTTTAGCATGGCGATGTCCTACGGCAAAGTCAATTGTCTGAATCTGGATATCTTTTAAATTAGTTAAAAATCAGTTTATTTTAAATTGATATTATTTTAATTTTTCTTTGAATGATTTCAAAGTTGTTTCTTTCCAGTCTGTCTAACAATCCGAGGTCTGTGAGTTCAAATCCCCGTTCAGACAAGGGTTTTTTTTTGTGGTAAAGTATGTAATAATATACCTAACATTTAAATAATAATGAAAAAACTTTGAGGAATATCCTTTCAACCAAACTTTTTATTCAAAATTATAAAAAAGAAAGGTTTCAGTGGAACTTAAAGGAGTTTTTCAAAGAGCTTGTGTATGACGTATTTGAAGAAAGGATGGCAAACTTCACGGTATGGTTGGCAGCTTCTTTTCTCCTTTAGTTTGTATTTAAAATTTACCTGACTCTTTCAATTCCCAATTTTTCCACATCTTATTTCTGTCTGCAACAGGATTCGAACTCCAGCCTTCGGATTGCTAAGCGCAATCGCTACGCGCTACGCCACGAAGAGATCGAATATATTCAGATTTAATATTTACATTATATAATATTAAAGTTTATGTATGGTATGTCAACTAATTGCTTTTCAACTAATTGTCAAATATATTTTTTTTCAATCTGATTTCCTAAATTCCGATAGGGTTACCTCCCCCACCACAATTGCACTCAAGTTGTGAAGTTCTGCAATAGAAAAATGAAAAGAAAGCAAAAAAGAAAGTTTAATAAGATTGCTAATCAGTATATGCGTGTATATATCTACATAGGTATATAGGTATAGCCTTTTAGTTTTGCTTTTAACAATTTCGCATACATATCACATACACATCACATGCACCATCACATGCACAATTACATGCACCTATACTGATCCGAACACTTTTTATTTGCAACAGAAACGATGACTGAAGCAGACGTCAAGCTCCGGCTAACCAGCCAGCAATTTCGGGAATCCATGACTATAATCTAGGGAATCCAACCCAGGTCAATTTTACTACCGGCTGACATGATGCCAATAGGAAATACACGAACAGGACGAGTAAAAGTAGTTCCAATGCCCGCTGGAAATGTAAAAACCGACGAAGAACTAATAGACACAAGGGACGAGCCTTGAATTTATCCCGTACAGCCGGAGGAGGCATCGGAAAGTTACAACGTAGACTTGCCCGCGACCGATATATACAACAACGACTGGGGTGGCTACGCAACCGAAGAAACAGAAACGCCGAAGCCAAAACTCAACGGCTACGAGAAAAATTTCAACGTACCGAAGGCTGAATTAGGTGATGGCATACCCATCGCGTTAACCCTTTACGGAGCCATGTTGTATTTCTGCAACATACCGATTCGGTCTGTGTAAAAGACTTTAGAAAGTGCAAAAGGCGACTTAAATCAGTGTTGTACATCCGCAACAGAGCATTCTTACGATATACTATTAATTCGCTCAACTTGGCGGCGTAGCCAGTATTCTTTTGCTAGTGTAGCGAACAAGATGTGTAAATTGAGCCACTTCGGTTTTCATTCTTTTGTAAAATTAATTTACTGTAAAAAGATCTTTTAATTTGCTATTGAACCCTTTGTAGAGAGAAGGTAAGAGTGTGATTTTCAATATTTAATAGTTATTTTTCTACAAAATCAATTGTTTTCGAAGTAAATGAATCATTTTACTTTGTTGAAGATATGCAACATTGCGCGTTAATGATTGATATTTTTTTTACTGTTTCCTTGAATAGATAATTTTTTCTTCGAACCATAATGAGTCGCAAGCTCCGTAACTTGACCTGTGAGGAACTGGAAACCATGTTAGCAGAATGGATAGACAGTGAGGATGGTCTTGACTTTTCAGACGACGGCGATGCAGAAGATCCAACATATAACTTACCACGGGAAGAGCTTGAAAGTTCTGATGAGGACATGGAGCGATCCTTTCAATTAGAAAGTGCAGTACCTGCTGCAGCAGATGTAGAAAGTATTGCTCCGGCCTTAGCTCATCATAGCAAAAGTTCTTTAGTGGCTTCTATTGAATCTCATGCACCTCCTAGAGCCAATATAACATGGAAAACTAAAAGTCTTAACTTCATTGGTGACCAGTTACGCTTTCATGGTTCCGAAGCCTTACCTTCTGATTTACTACAATTTCAGATATTTTCTTATCTTTTTACCGAAGATATTATCAACCTGATCAGAGATGAGACAAATTTATACTCCGTCCAAAAAAATGCTGATAAGCCCGTTAATGTAACTAGTGAAGAAATCCGTCAATTTATTGGAATAGTTTACTATATGTCAATAGTACGCATGCCACACACGAAAATGTATTGGTCGGAAGTATTGGCTTTGGGCCGATAAAAGAAACGATGTCGTCGAAACGGTTTGAAACACTCAGGCAGTTATTGCATTTCAATGATAACAGTAAAATATTGCCGTACAATCACGTGGATTCTGACAGGTTATATAAGATCCGGCCATTAATAGAAAAACTCAATCAGAACTACGGCAAAGTTCCGTTTAAACCGCATTTGTCGGTAGACGAACAAATATGTTCAACGAAAGCTCGAACTGCTCTGCAACAATATTTACCGGATAAGCCCCATAAATGGGGCTACAAACTTTTTGTTATATGCGGTGTTTCTGGGTACGCATATCAGTTTGAAGTCTACAGTGGTCAAGAAAATAAATGTGCCAAAGGTGAACCTCAGTTAGGCGCATCAGCTAATGTTGTAGTTCGCCTTACACGAGGTGTTTCTAGTAATCAGAACTACCGGTTGTTCTTCGATAACTATTATACGTCCTTGCCACTGATGGAATACTTATCCAGCCGTGGCATACTGGCTTTAGGCACGATAAGAAAAAACCGCATTCCTAACTGCAAGCTACCCGATGAGAAAAAGTTCAAAAAAGAACCGCGTGGTACGTCGGTAGAACAGGTTGGTCTCTGCAACGGAGTTGACGTCACCGTAGTCGCTTGGAGAGATAACAAAATTGTTACCCTGGCATAAAATTTTGCCGGAAAACATCCAACCTCTGCAGTAAAAAGATGGGACAGATCTAAAACGCAACAATCTATTGAACGGCCTTTCGTTATTGCAGAGTATAATCGACATATGGGTGGTGTTGACCTACTAGATTCTGTCATGGGTCATTACAAAATTAGACTCCGTAGTAAACGCTGGTACATACGCATTTTTTATAATTTTTTGGATATGGCTATGTGTAATTCGTAGCTTCTATACAGAAGAATAAATGCCCAAAATGGAGATACCAGTAAAGCTCTCAGTTCAGCTGAATTCAGAATATCTGTGGCAGAAACCTTGTGCAAATACATGACAAAAACCCGTGTAACTCGAACAAGTAATCTCGAATCTCAAATTTAACAAAAGAAGAAGAAAGGGCCAGCTCAATATGTTCCACCGAAAGATGTGAGATTAGACCAATGCGGACATTGGCCTGTATGGGTGGATAAGCGAATGAGGTGCAAATTTCCAGGTGGTAGTGGATATATGTTACGCAAACTGAATGCGAAAAGGGTGGAGTTGCATTATGCTTCAACAAGAAAAACAATTGTTTTAAAAAAATGCACAACTCATAATTTATGAGTCATAAAGTATATTTTTCTTATTGTTGACGCAATGTTGCATTTGTGCAACATACACTTTTTTTTAAATAAATACTTTTGCCTCACTGAAAATTTTTTTCATATATTTTTTTTGTGTATTTCACAATATTGGCTACGTTGTGTTGGTAATATTTTAAAAAACAACGTTTTTGCTCCGTTAAGGGTTAAGAAACATCATTCGGGAAGCAGCGGCAAAGCGAAAGCCAGGAAAGCGATTGACTTTCACTAAAACTTTTAATGGCAAACCCTACCAGGTGCGGATCCAGGCATTTGGGAATATAAGGATTAAGGAAAAAAACTTCGACTCACCTAAAGAAGCAGCGGTATCCACAGCACGTCCGCATAAGAAAGCAAAGCGTCGCCAGCACCCGTATGTGGATTGAGATAGTCCAGAAAATCTATAAAGAGCAAACCAAATTTTTTTGTTATTTTTTTTTGTTATTGAATTATGTTTTTGTTTTGTTAATACGTTGAAGAATTTAAGTTTTTAGTTTTAAGATTAGTTGAAGAGTTTTTGTATTGTTGAGAGAAACAGAAAAGAGAAGAAAGAAAAGAGAGAAAATAATAAATAATTTCAAAGGCAAAAATGAATCAAAAAGATAAATAGTAAGAAGTATTGAAATTTAAAATTGTTATTCGAATTAGGAAAGAAGAAGAAAGGGGAGGGAAGGGAGAACGAAAAAGCATTTCAACCTAAATGAGAGCTTGCAAACTTACCTCAAGAAAAGCAAAAGTCCCACCGGCTTTGTACCCATCTCGAGATTTTCTTTAAACCCTGAAATGAAAGAAAAGACAGAACAAAACAAATAGAAAGAGGAAGGACAAATATTTTCAAAATACTTACCCAGACAAAGGTTGATCCATTTTCGCCTTTTGTTTTGATTTCAAAATTTTTTTTTTTTAACTCACTCAACACGATCTAATATAAAAAAAGGGGGGCGGGGGGAAATGTCATCCCAGAATACCGGGAAATAAGGGCAATTAGAAACATATGATGGCTCCTAATGGATCATGACAGAGTCGCATTTCAGCAACTGGAAAAATTCCGTTAGAATCCTTAGCAATCCCTTATGAAACACACAGTTTGCTAGTGTAAGCTTTGCTCAGAAAAATGTATAAAAGGAGTGCACCAGCTCAGTAGCGGACACTTGAATTCGGGCTTTAGCTCTATCAAGATTAAACCAAGGGTATTAAACTCATAATTGGTTTTGGGAGGCAACTAGGGCTGTAGTTACGCAAAACTTGTAGTCAGAGAGGGATCAGATTTTTTTTCTTTTGAAATGTAGCAGCAATTTTTTTTTAAGACACTTTTGTTCCTTAAAAAAAAAATTTTTTTTTTTTCTCAAAATTAATTCGATAGTTAAAAGCGTCTGTCAAGGAAAATATACACGCATGCAAGAGTAAAGGTACATTTTTTTTCCATCCTAATAGTCCAATTAGAATAGAATTGAGTGATTTCTCTTTAGTTCCTTTTGCGTTCCCATTCTTCTTCTTTCATCACACGATTGTAAACCACCTTATGCTTTAAGCTAGTTACGCAGCAAGTAACCAAGTAGGAAATAAGATCTATAGGACAAAGTCACATTTAAAGTCAGAATAATTGCGCTAAAATTTTTTTTGTTCCGTTTTCTTTTTTATTTATATATGTAAAAAAAAAAAAAAACATAAAAAAAAATATTAATAATATGATTTGAATTTTAAAAACTAATCTTTACTTGCTCTAAAAGAAGAGTACTTGGACATAATTTTTTTTGGTAAGATGAGTTGCTAAAAGAGATTATTTTTGGAGTCTTCTGGGAGGGATGATGGGTTTATACTAGTGTCCGACCGAAGGTGGATTTTTAGCCAAAGCCGAACAATCGGCAGAGTTGAAGACTTCGGCCGAAGACCGAAGGCCGAAGCCGGATGCAAAAAAATTTATAGTAAGGAAACAAAATCAGTCTTTATTCATTTGACAAGCACAAAACATAACCGCTCAAATTTTCTCTAAATTCTTTCGCTTTAGTCGCCCACAAAGTGAGAATTTACGGCAGTAATTCACTAGTGTAAAAGGTCTCAATGACCCAAGTACAAATATTTGTATTTATTTTGCACGCCCAAAGCACGCCCAAACTGGGCCCAAATAATGAACAGTATCTCGCCCAAATCGAGCCCAAACCGGGCCCAAATCTAGAAAGAACGCGCCCAAATCGAGCCCAAACCACGCCCAAATAATGAACAGACTCGCGCCCAAATCGAGCCCAAAACGGGCATGGGTAGTGAACAAACGCGCCCAAAATCGAGCCCAATGCGCGCCCAAATCAAGCCCAAATATAGCGAAAATGGGCCCAAATTAAGAAAAATTTTTTCAAAAAACGAGCCCGAAGCACTTTCGAATTTAATATTCCCTCTCGGCACAGCCTTGCACCCGTCTTCGACGCTGGCTGCACGACTTGAACTAATCGTTGACGACACTTGCGAGACTAAAGCATAGGTGGCGTCGATGCAAAATCCATACAAATGTCGCGAGTTTCGTGCACGACACTTTGCAGGACATGTCATTCATGAAGTCATGCATCCCATGCGTGGAGGAAGTCATACATGACTGGTATTCCGTAATGCAAACATGAATAAGTTCTTACAATTTTTTAAAAATTTCCATAAAACGCTTATTTGACATGACATTAGTGGGACTCATGCAGCTTTGCAAATTGTGGGATATGAGAAATATGTCACACAACTGTCAAAATTTATATGAAAATTTACGATGGGAAAAGTAGCGAAGGCATTTGCGAAGCTGCATGAGTACCACTATTGTAATATTTATTATATATATATACATACATATATAATTCTTCTTCTCCTTGCGTGTTTAACTATCCCGGTCTATCCCGGGGTCCGCAAGTATATACATATATAATTGATTATATTAAATCTATTTAACAACTATTAACAAATCAACATAGAACGTGATTGCCAAACGAAATGCGAATGTCAAAATCGGCTTAGTTATAATAACGATGTCTTCGAAGACTTCATGCACGATTTTGTCTTGAACGACCGATTTCCGAAAGTGTTATTATTATTATTATAATTATTATTATAATTATTATTATTATTATTCTAATTATACGTATTGTTACGAAAATAACACTGAGATTATTTTGTAGCATAGCATTCCGGTTTTCCGTTTGAAATTCGATCCAAGCAACCAGATTTTCCGGTTAAAATCTGAAATGAAAATCGATGTGGAAAAATGAACGGGGGGAGAAGAGGTCATTCAGAGTTTTTGGATTGTGGAGATATCTGATTTCTGATATTAAAATTTAGAGTTATTAGAGAAAAGGATCTCTGATTAACTGCTACATTAACATTTCAATAAAGAAATCCTTGCATTGTAAACCCTTCTTTTACTGTAAGGGTATTTGTGCTTACTGAAGGATCGATAACCTTAGATAGGACTGGAACTAGAGGAACCCCTTTGAGTTCTTAAAGGATCCACATTGATTCCTTTGCAATCTAAAACGAATCCTGCCCGTTTGTGTAACAATTGGTGTCAGAAGTGGGATGCAAACTGAATCAATCGAAATGGTGAAATATCATGATCTCAGTAGAGCAGTTAAAGAAGGAGTTGGCCAGCCGAAAGCTAAAGACAAGCGGCGTTAAGGTTGATCTTCAGAAGCGTTTACTGGAGATCCTAGAAGCTGAAAATCTGGATGCGAACCAACACGAATTCACAGTTGTAGAAGTAGTTGAAAAGGCACCGTCGCCGAATGAGGAAGGAATCCCTGGATCATCAGGTGGTGATAACGAAATATCGCGGTTGGGGAAAATGATGCAGGCCATGAATCAAAACATGTTGAAGACAATAAATGAGAACTCCCAAATCTTGAGGGAAGACATGACGCAGATAAGAGACGAAAACAAAGGCTTCAAGGAAGCGGTGCAGGCTCAGTTCACGAAAGTTACAAATAAATTCAGTGAGCAAATGTCAATGCTAGGACGAGGCTTAAATGCTCTAGAAGGAAATGTAAAACAATGCATAACTGACCTGGAAATGGATGTAAACAACATAAAACAAAGCGTATGTAATCTGGAAACTGAAGTTAAAAGGAAATTTGAGTCGCTCGAAATTCCTGGAACAAGAACACAAATAGTCAAAGAAGTTTCTGGAGTCAAACTGAAGCCATCTGCCTATGATGGAACCTCACCGTTCAGCGTGTTTAAGCTTCAATTCGAAACGACTGCGGAGCACAATCAGTGGGAAAACAACAATGCAGCTGCAGCATTAATTGTTTCACTGAAAGGCGCAGCTGCAGAAGTCTTACAAACTGTTTCCGTAGCCGAGCAGAAAAATTATGAAGCCGTAATGGGTGCCTTGCAACGCAAAGATGGCTTATCCTACCCTGATGAGTTGAGCGTGGTATCAGAGAAGTTTAAGATTGAAGCCTTCATCGATGGGATCCGGGATCTGGAGACAAAGCGTGAGACAATGAGGACTCCGAAGGTAACATTTAACGAGACGGTAACAGTAGCGCTCACACAAGAGACAATCACCCTGTCGTGCCGACCAGCATTAAAGACTCGTCGAGTGGAGGAAGAGCCTGAGCGCTTACCAAGGCGCACCGAGGGATTCAGTGGAAAGTGCTACAACTGCGGTAAACAGGGTCACATGATACGAGAGTGTAGAACACGTCAAAAAACTGTAGGACCACGTTCGCCAGTAATGGAGCAGGTGAACCGAATGGATGGCGACGAAACTGATGAGGAGCAGCAACAACCGTTAAACTAAAACGGGTCGGCCAAGAGGGGCGTGAGCCGACTCCCAGTACTGATTGCCCCATAGTCTCTATTTCAAAATTATGCCGCAATGCCAACAGTCTTACTATCTTACTAATGGAAGAGCCTACCAGCTAACTTTGGATACTGGCGCATCGCACTCAATCATTAGAAGTGATTTGGTAAATAAGCAACGGGTTGAGCCGTTACTTGGAATAAAATTGAGGACAGCGACCGGTGAACTAGCACGTACAGTTGGAAAAACAACAGCAGATGTCTTCATTGGCAACAAAATCATGACGCATGATTTTATTGTTGCTGATATCACCGATGAAGTAATAATTGGGGTAAACTTCATGGTTCGACACGGATTTACACTGGATCTGGACAGACAGATTTTAAAGTATGCCAATGTCGAGTTACCGTTGGATGTTGGTTCTGGACTACTTGCAAGTATTTCTAAAGTTTACATAGAAGACCGGTGTAGAATCGAACCCAACACGGAAGAAATTATATGGGCATCAATGAACAAGGGCTACGGGACAAGTCAGCTATGGGTTGTGGAAGCCGACAACAAACATGTGAAGAAAGACCTTATAATTGGAAAAACCCTAGTAGAGATGAAAGCATATCATAAAGTACCAGTAAGAATTCTGAATCCAACAAATAAGCCGAAGTGGATCCAGAAAGGTGAAGTGATAGCCCAGTGCGAAAAGGTGATGGCTGTTGCGAAGACGAGAAATCGGAAGGTAAAATTAAAAATCTGCAGGAGGTTTCGAAATTGGATGCCTTAACTAAAGAATGGACGAAAGAGTTATCAATCAAGGAAAGTAACAAGGCAACGAGGCTTCTACGAGAACATTGGCAAATCTTCGGCTCGGAAGGCAAGAATATTGGCAGAACATCTGTGGCTAAACATCATATAGACACAGGCGACTCAACACCTATTCGACAACCTCCAAGAAGATTAGCGCTGGCCAAGAGGGATGAAGTGATGGGTTTGATTGAGGATATGGAAAAGGACAATGTCATCGAGCCATCCGAAAGCCCGTGGAGCTCTCCTGTCGTCCTGGTAAAAAAAAAAAAATGGCAGCATGCGATTCTGCGTGGATTACAGAAAGCTGAACGACGTGACCAAGAAGGACAGCTACCCTTTACCCAGGATAGACGATACCCTAGACACATTATCAGGAGCAAAATGGTTCTCAACGCTAGACTTGCAAAGTGGCTACTGGCAGGTGGAAATAGACAGCAAGGACAAAGAGAAAACTGCTTTTAGTGTTGGCAATGGTCTTTGGCAGTTCAAAGTGATGCCATTTGGGATTTGAAATGCCCCAGCTACATTCGAACGGCTCATGGAGCGCGTACTTAAAGGTCTTCACTGGAAGACATGCCTAGTGTACCTAGACGACATCATCATCATGGGTAAAAATTTCGACGACCACTTGGAAAATTTGGGAGAAGTGTTTGAGCGTTTAAAATCAGCCGGCCTGACCCTAAGCCCGAAAAAGTGTTTACTCCACAGCCATCAAACCTGCACGAGCTGCGAAGTTTCTTAGGCTTATGCACCTACTACAGACGGCTTGTACCTGGATTCGCTAATGTGGCTAGCCGGTTACACGAGTTGACACAGAAAAACAGGAAATTTAACTGGAGCAGCCCACAGGAGAATGCATTCCAAAAACTGAAAGAGCTCTTATGTACGGCGCCAGTACTTGCGTATCCAATACCAGGAGAAAAATTTATTTTGGATACAGACGCCAGTGGCTATGGAATTGGTGGAGTTTTGGCCCAGGTCATCAATGGGCAAGAAAAAGTGGTTGCCTATTTCAGCAAAAGTCTGTCTAAGCCTGAAAAAAACTATTGTGTCACTCGAAGGGAGTTATTGGCGGTTATGGAATGCGTGAAACACCTGCATAAGTATCTGTATGGACAACATTTCCTGTTGCGGACTGACCACGCAGCCCTGAGGTGGCTACTACAGTTCAAGGACCCAGAAGGCCAGATTGCACGGTGGATTGAGCGTCTACAAAGCTACGACTTCACCATTGAACATCGGAAAAGTGGCCAACATGGAAACGCAGATGCATTGTCACGTCGACCTTGTAAAATCGAATGTGGTCATTGCTCCCGTGTGGAGAATAAAGCAGGGGTTATTGATGTCCGTCTCCTGACCATTCTGCCTGACGACACTTGGACTTGCGAGAAAATTCAGAGGGACCAGCGTGCTGATGAGAATTTGGCAACAATTATCGCGTATAAAGAGCTGGGCAGACGGCCGACTTGGCAAGAAATTTCTACGGAAAGCCAAATCTGCAAAGCGTATTGGGCACAATGGCAAAGTTTAGAACTGCACGAGGGATGCTTATATCGGATCTGGCAAAGCGAAGACGCTAAAATAAACCTTAAGTTGTTGGTCGTCCCGAAAACCAAAACCGAAGAAATCATCAAGGAATACCATAATGGCTCAAGTGGGGGTCATTTAGGGGTAACCAAAACCGTTGAGAAGATCAAGAAACGCTTCTACTAGCAACGCAGGAAATAAATATGTCTTAGTGGTTATCGATTACTTTAGTAAATGGCCGGAAGTTTATGCGATATCCAATCAAGAAGCTAAAACAGTGGCAGAAGCTTTTGTGAACAACTGGGTATGCCGATATGGAGTCCCACTGGAGCTGCATTCTGATCAAGGCAGAAATTTCGAATCGGCAGTCTTCCGGGAGGTTTGCAACATGCTGGGAATAAACAAAACACGCACAACAGCACTGCATCCTCAATCAGATGGTATGGTCGAGAGGTTCAACCGAACTCTGGAGGAACATCTGAAGAAAGTTATTGACAGAGGGCAAAAAGATTGGGACGAACATTTACCAATGTTCGTGATGGCTTATCGTTCTTCTATACATGACACTACAACGGTTACACCAGCAAAAGCGGTTTTTGGCACGAATCTTCGATTACCTGCAGATTTGAAGTTTGGAGTTGCAGTACAGAAAGAAACCGGTGGCATTGAGGACTATGTCGAAGGAAAAAGGAAGGAACTGGATGAAATTCATCAGCTGATACGACGACGCTCCAAACTTGTAAGCGACAAAATGAAAGCCAGGTATGATCTACGAGCGAACACGGAAGGTTTCATAGAGGGTCAATTAATACTGCTTCATAATCCACAACGTAAAAGAGGCTTATCTCCGAAATTACAAAACCAGTGGGAAGGACCGTATAAGATCGTAACTAGAATCAACGACGTAGTGTACAGAATTCAAAAGCATCCGGGGAATAGAGGAAAGCTAAAGGTGGTACACATCGAAAGACTGGCACCTTACACTGAAGAGGGAAGTACTCTTGTTCGGGGCGAACAAGTTTAAGAGGAGGGAAGACTGGCACCTTACACTGAAGAGAGAAGTACTCTTGTTCGGGACGAACAAGTTTAAGAGGAGGGCAGTGTTACGAAAATAACACAGATTATTTTGTAGCATAGCATTCCGGTTTTCCGTTTGAAATTCGCTCCAAGCAACCAGATTTTCCGGTTAAAATCTGAAATGAAAATCGATGTGGAAAAATGAACGGGGGGAGAAGAGGTCATTCAGAGTTTTTGGATTGTGGAGATATCTGATTTCTGATATTAAAATTTAGAGTTATTAGAGAAAAGGATCTCTGATTAACTGCTACATTAACATTTCAATAAAGAAATCCTTGCATTGTAAACCCTTCTTTTACTGTAAGGGTATTTGTCCTTACTGAAGGATCGATAACCTTAGATAGGACTGGAACTAGAGGAACCCCTTTGAGTTCTTAAAGGATCCACATTGATTCCTTTGCAATCTAAAACGAATCCTGCCCGTTTGTGTAACAGTATTATTATTATTATTATTATTTGAGTATTGCGCCTTAATGAATTAAGACGCAATCTTAAAAAAAATAGAGAGGCAGTAGCTTCTGAGTCTATCGGCCCTCGAATTTCTTGAAATAAACCCAAAACGGGAAAAATTAAAATAAAAAAATTCCGGCCTTAACAAGGCCCGGTGGTGTACACACATTTAATATCAAATATTGTTTTTCCCTATTTAAAATTCCAAATACCTTTTGTTTTTAAAATTGTTAATTTCTCGATTTTGATCTTCCTCGTCGTGGGATTTGAATCCCGGAACTCTCGACTGGTGGTCGAGTGCTCTTCCTCGACACCGTCTTTGCCAAATTGAAAAGACTTGATTTTTTACGTTTATAAGTTTAAAGTCAAATTGTCAAAACTTTTCATAATTTTTTCAATTTTGGGCTTGATTTGGGCGCGCATTGGGATCAATTTGGGCCCATTTTGATTTTTTTTGGGCTTGATTTGGGCACGCATTGGGCTCAATTTGAGCCCATTTTGGTTATGTTTGGGTGCGCATTGGGCTCGGTATGGGCACGTTTTTGTTAGATTTGTGCTTGGTTTGGGCTCGATTTTGGCGCGATACTGTTCATTATTTGGGCCCAGTTTGGGCGCGTATTGAATTTTGGGCTCAATTTGAGCTCGATTTGGGAGCGTTTTGATTTTTTGGCGTCATTTGGGCCCGATTTGGGCCTGCATATTTTTACTCGGGGAAGCAATTGAAAATCTATCGTGACTTTTTTACTTCCATTAAAATGCAAAAATATTCGGCTTAAATATTCGGCTAAAATATTCGGCGTTTTCTAGCCGAAGCCGAAGCCGAATATTAAGAATTGGCCGATTATGCCGATTACCGAAGCCGAAGCCGAACCTTCGGTCGGACACTAGTCTATACATATATTTTTCTTTTACGCACTATCGACTGACGAACTAAGGACAAATTACGGACAATAGGACTGAATGAGGGGAGCGCGCTCAAGATGAGCAGGAGCGATTGCGCGCTCACGGCTGTGGGCATGTTAGGCTCACAGTGGGTGGGAAGGCTCCGGACTTCGGACAAGGACGTGTAGGCGGAGTGAAACGGGGTGGGTCCTATATTTCTTTTAGTAGAGCAGGCGTGAAAGGAGGTGTGAAAGAGGGGATATGGGAAGTGAATGTGAATGTGTGTTTGTATGAATGAATGTAGCCCATTAGGGAAAATTAGGAGTATGAAAGTGTGCATAAGTCGGACAGAAGAAATTTTTTTGTGTAGGATTCCCATTTCAAAATATTTTTTTTTCTCTTTCGTTTCATGTTTTTGTTCTTTTCTAATTGTTTGTTTTACCCCACTCGGCACGAACTCTTGTATAATCGTGGAGGGTTGTTGTGCGGGATGGCAAGGCCCCACGCCATGCGGCGAGCTAGCCGGCCTGATGCCACCGTGCCGAACCCGCCATCGCAAACAACAACAACAACTCGTACATAACCAAAACGATTACACTGGCGCCCAACGAACAGACCATCTTGTTTCTTTTTTTTTACGTACAGACACTCCTTTTTCCACCTCTTTATTTCTATATATATATTTTTTCTCTTTCACTCTTTTTATCCGACGACAGAACTATTTTCTTTTGTAGATTCAATAAGTTAAAAAAAAAAAAAAATTTCTATCAAGTCTACACAAAAATTTCAAGTAGGGAAACTGTAACCAGTAATTTTGGTAAAGTATATTTTTGACAAGGGAGCTTCACCAGCAGGGCCCAGGTCCGGGTGTGAATTTGTTCTTTGTCATGAAGGTATACACGGGGGTAAAATGAAAAAGCAAAACAAAAATTTTGCTTTAACTGCCTGACAAGCCTGTATCATGATTGATTGTTATTTTTCATGGACAGTGGGTCAGGTAGACTAAACAATTTGAAAGAGAGGGAGGGGGCGTAGTGGACTCGAACGCGACATAAACGGAAAAAAGATAGGTATATATCCGTCAGAAATCACAGGGAAGTACTTCAAAGTACATTAAAGTTTTTTTCATCAGTTGTTGTATATAAATTTTTTTTTTATTTTTCGTTTAGAAAAAGAAAGGTGAGAGAAAGCAAACGCAAAAATTTATCGACGAAAATTTTTTTATGGACAAACAAATTGAAGATAGATATTATTCTGATCAAATATTGACCAGAAATCGTTATAAACAATTACAACAAGCCTCAAGAGACAATTTAACAACCACATCTACGGGTGTCAGCTCAAATCAAAGTAGTAACAACCAAGCATTAAGCCCGCGTGGGTTTTCTATAGCAATAGACAAAATATCCGAAATGATGAACGAAGAAGAACAGGGAGCAATAGGGAATCCACCCCAGACCAAGTTTTCCCAGATATAGGTAAAGCCCAGGGCCTAGTAACAGACAAAGCAGCGCAAGGGTACCATGGCAATATGGATGTTCCATGGCAGATGCAAATGACCAATCTGGCCATAATGATGTCTACTAATAACAACTTCTTGAATGAATGTATGAAGGAATTGAAACTAATGCAAAATAAATTTGAAGGAGTGGAAGGTGGAATTATAGGACTAGAAAACAGCGCTTCACAACCTATGAGACACACACAGTCTACCCCTGCAGAAACACCATTAGGGTTAGGGACAATACCCCGACAATTCGAACATATGAGCCATTGTAAAATAAATGAGCCATTAGCAGCTCATGAAAGACCTTATAATGTAGACCTCAATAAATGGCACATACAATTTGACGGTACCACTAAAAAAATAACGGTTGAGAGCTTCTTATTTCGCAAAAACCGATTAGCAGAAACACACGCAGTCTCAGATAATACTTTGTTTCATAACTTTCATTGCCTATTGAAGGAGGACGCGTCAAAATGGTACTGGCAGTTTTTGGAGGTGTTGTGAGTTGCCAACACCAAACCGAAAGTACGAAATCAGAGGAGTTCGACGACTCAACCAAGCTTGAAATCCGATACCCTTCAGTAACAACAACAACAGCCTGCCACGCGAAGTTCAAGGCGAAACCAAAAAAGCAATAAACAAACACTACGCCGGCAGAAAAGTGGATGTACTATCGTTGACTTGAGAATGCGAGCAAAAACAACAACAACATTAGAATGCAACAATTACGTAAACAAGCACACCGATCGCCGATACCAAATCTTGGCACAACGCCGACCAGAGGAAAGGGCAAGCGGGGGAAAAGATGAAAGGCCACGAGCAAGCAAGTCAGCAATAAGCAACGGCATAAGGGGTTCAACGTCTTCAACGGCAGACCTACATCAACAATAGAAACACAGCAATAAAGCTATTGGCAACAACAACAACAGGCGATCGAGAAGGGAAATCAACGCAACGTACGCAGAACAACAAGAGCCAGGTGCGACAACAACAAGTATATCGTAGGCACACCGGCAGGGGAAGTTCAAAGTCATACTGATGAAATCAATCAATGGCCAATATTGCTAGATCGGCAATATTGATCTATTTAAGCGGAGATTCGATCTATGGAAGAGGACTTGCGGTTTGGAATCGAGAAGTACGAGCCAGGACGACAAAGTGTGGATCTCAGTGTAGCTAGGGATTAGGGCAGTTAAGTTAAGCCAGAATAGGATTGTCATATATAGGAAGAAAAAGCACTTCAATAAACAATAATTATAACTGAATTCAATGGAGTTCTTATTTGTGGTCTTCGCTTAGACGTCCATCCCGAGCACACAACAGAGGATAATAAAAACAATCTAGATCTAGATTATATTGACGTCCAAAAAGAGATTTTGAACCATTACAAAACCACGCAGACTGACCTCGAAATTATAAAAGAACTAGTAGAAGGAAAGCAACAGTTAGGTGAAAGCTTTGATGATTTCTACACCGACATTCATAATATCAGTTTTCGATTGCAAAATCGAATTGTGGAAAAATAACTAATAGAAATCATCAAAAGCAATCTACGCGGTCAGCTCGCGACAATGATTTTTGCCAGCAAAACTTCTACATTGCACTATGGGTAAAAATACCACTTTTTCTGGCCAAAAATCTAGGCTTCTGAATATTGGGGTTTTCAAGGGTGCTGATTACGATTATGAACTCAAAATTTTAAAATTCAAAATGGCGGATCCAATATGGCGGACCATTTTTACAAAAAATTAACTAATCTTTCCCAAAATTATCACACAGGGGTTTTCAAGGGTGCTGATTACGATTATGAACTCGAAATCTCAAAATTCAAAATGGCGGATCCAATATGGCGGACCATTTTTACAAAAAATTAACTAATCTTTCCCAAAATTATCACACAGGGGTTTTCGAGGGTGCTGATTACGATTATGAACTCGAAATCTCAAAATTCAAAATGGCGGATCCAATATGGCGGACCATTTTTACAAAAAATTAACTAATCTTTCCCAAAATTATCACACAGGGGTTTTCGAGGGTGCTGATTATGATCATGAACTCGAAATCTCAAAATTCAAAATGGCGGATCCAATATGGCTAACATTTTCCTCATTTTGGAAGGTCTGGTTGGACTCTCAATAGATTTCTGTAAATAACTGCCAAGTCAATGTTGCCTTCCTTACGCGCCGATGTACTTGCTACCAAAACCATAAGTCCCGTTTCCTTGTCATTTGCTTTTAAAATTTCCGATGCAGCTCGTCTCTTTGATCTCTTGGATTTTTCTTCAAAACTAAGAATAGGCCGTCCGCGCGGTTTTGCAGAATGCCCGTATAAAATAATTGTGTCATCCCGAAGCAATTGCTATATTTTTTTTTAAAAAAAGTACGGTTTCTGGCAGCTGTTTGCCATCGACGATCCATATTTCTTGCAATATTTGCAGCTTTTTTGGTAACGAAATCGTTTGTCTGTTCCTCGGAGACTTTGGAGATGCGATTTAATATAAAATCACAAAGAGCTAGCGTTTTTTTTTCCCTTGATGCATCTTTTTCCGAATTCCATACTTCAAACAATTCAGCATTTTTAATGCGATAGGTTTCTAAAAATGGGCATAGAGACCAGAGTTGCAAATAGTAGGAGCAAAAGTAATTATATATGATATCAGAATAAGATGTTCTATTATGTGGTTTAAATTTTTTGCTGACCCTAGGTGACCTAAAATAAGTTACAGGTCTTTGAATTCAAAGATCTGTTTAATTTTTTATTATTCTAGGAGAACTCACAAACCTTATTTTATCTCTAAACACACATAAGAGAACGCTTATTCTTCAAATGCTGTAAATACTACATACCATCAGTATTACATTCCATATTTTTTTTTATTTTTATTTTTTTCAATTTCTCCGTTTTCAGCCCGTCGAAATTCGATATCAAACGCCAATTTTAATAGACGAAAACACGTGTAACGAAGCTTCTACTTTGACAGCGTGCCAATGCGAAAATATTTAAATGAAATTCAAACAAAAGTCATTTTTGGCCTACTCCGAGTGTGCACTAGACAACAGTTGAGAACAAAATGTTTATTCGTGCACAATTATTTTCGATTAATGGCCAAAAAAAGGGAAATTTTTACCCATAGTGCATTGTCAGAATTAAAAATGTGTTGTAGGCTGGGATGGCATAATTACACGTTTTTGATAAAAATATGTAATTTACGTAAAAAACGTAAAATTTACATAATTTACGTAAGAAATGTAATAAATGTATGAAACTTAAAAAGAACCAAATATACAACTCTTTTTATTCACAACTGCTGATTTGTTAATGTATTCACTTAGGGATGATCGATATTTACCGAAAATGCGTAAACATCGGTGTTATCGATGTTTTTGAGGACTCAACATCGAAATTTTTCTTCCATCGATGATACTTTCTCATTGGGGATACGTTCACAATGACATCAGAAATAGGCTTTTGGTTGAGACATCGAAGAAACTCGTCAATATTTATTTCACTCTGCGATCGGCCGATGTCATACCCGACGATGATGACAAATGATGTTACCAAATTGTGCTCGAGCCTTGGTTATCCGTCTCTTTTAACTGTCACCTCGATTAACCATCACATGTATAGCATTTTACTTTTCTTAATAAAAATACTTCCTGATCTCGTGTCTTATTGACGTTAAATAAATAAAAGCTGTGTTGGATTTAAATTTTTATTTCTGTGTTTTTACCAGAGCTCGAAAATAAGTGTTATTTTGAATTTCATGAGATTATATTCTTGAAAATAAATCTCAATTGGCGATTTCAACGAGATGGATGGATCGATTTTTATCATATGTACATATGTCCTTGGACAGCTTTTACAATTTTGTAACACACATTATTTTCAAGAATATAATAAATTCAAAATAACACTTATTTTCGAGCTCTGGTTTTTACACTTATATTTCATATTCGATAAAAAAGCACATTTTTTACAAAATTGATGTAAAAAACTAAATATTTTTCATGTAATTTACCTAAAGTTTTATACGTAAATTACGTGTAAAAAACGTATCAAAATTTTTACATGCCATCCCAGGTTGTAGGAAAGCCGAAAAAGTAATAAGAGAATCTAGATCTAAACCAAGAAATATTAATGATATTCAAAGTTATGTTACTCCAAAGAGATTAACGATCTACCCACCGTACTGAATCCAAGCGTGGATGCCTTACGACAATCAAACTTCCAACCAAATAGACCTGTTAATAAACATTTTTCAAATGAAACAGCCTTGCCAAAAACAATAACCAATAGTAATACCACAGCCCAAAACTTTTTTAAAAAAACCAGCATTATGTCCATCGCCTTTCCATTTAAATCAATGTTTCAACTGTGCAATGCCAGGCGATTACCAAACAAAGAATAAAGTTCAAGCGGCAAAATTCTGTAAAAGTCCTTTTCACAATATGAAATGTTTTCTATGTGGTCAGAATCACTCATATTGTATATATGAAGGCGACTTAGCAAAGACCAACCCAAATTTAAACAGCCGACTGGCGGAGGTAACCTCAGCCCCGAGCCAGCAGGACTCAGCTCCGGGAATATCTCAATTTTTAGCAACCCATCTCTGACAAAATCATGTGAAAAAGGGCAAACGAAACAAACCAAATCGCTTCATCAAAGGAAGCTTGAATATGCCACAGCTAGAGCCAGAATTTTCAACTCGGCCATAGAAGTTCGAAAGAAAAATATAAAATTTCGTAAAATTAGTAAGCTTAGATTAAAATGTAGAATGATACGAAAAATCAAAATTGTTTCTTCAGTATCCAACATTGAGGGTGACAATAGATTCTTTTTAAAAACAAACATAGGAGGACAAGAAGTACTAGCTTTATTAGACTCCGGGGCTACAACAAGTCGCATAGGGAATGGAGGCATGAAAATAGTAGAAGACCACCTTGATAAAGTAGTAAAAATACAGAGAGAATGTGAAAACAGCAGATGGCGGAGAAACACCAGTGATTGGTTTGGTTTCATTAGCGGTCCAATGGAATGGAGAGAGAAAAGGGATAGAAATTTGCATTGTGCCTGCTTTGCAGCAAGACGTGTATCTCGGAATAAATTTCTGGCATACTTTCAATCTAAATCTGGTTTCAATAGTGTCCTAACCTTGCCTTACTCCAAAGAAATACACAAGGATTACGATTCGTTTATTATTAACTTTATTGTAACTTCGTTGTGTATTTTTCCAAAACTCAGAATATTTTCTATATCCTTAAATATAGTTTTCTATTCATTAAGAAAACTATATTTTGTCCGCATCGCCTACTTGACAGGTTGCCACACCCCTTCCACCTTTTTCAGTTTCAATTTCAACCCGTTCTCGCCATTACAGGACGTCTCTTCTGCGGACGTCTCTTCTGCGGACGTCGCTTCGGGTAGAGAGGGTACCGGAGGCGTTGGACTGGTTTGTCGAGATGGCGGTAAAATGGATAGCGTTCCTGATTGGGTTCTCTCTTCCGCTGCCGGAACCTTTTTTACGTGACTTATGTTCCGCCTAAAAACTTTTCCGCCACTAGCTACCTTCAACTCGTTGCCATTTCGTTCCACGACTTTATACTCAGTGTTCTCAAAATTCGGAGTTAGCTTGTGCGGAAAAATTTCGTTTTTGAGCAGCACCTTATCACCAACCGATATATCCACATACCGTGCTCGTCTTGCTGCATCTGCCCTCTCTTTTCCTTTATGTTTATTTATGCAATCTTGATCTCTGGCCGACGAATCGATGCTTTCTTCTGATAAGTCCCGTATGTCTGGAATTTTATCTCGGATTACCCTGTTGAACATGAGCTCCGACGGTGCCGTTCCCGTCGTGCCATGGGGCGTAACATTGTACATGAGTATAAACTTTTCCAGTTCCTCTTTGTAGTCCCTCTTATTCGCCTCCGCTATTTTTAACCTTTTTACCAGCGCTCTATTCATGTTCTCAACTTCTCCGTTGGCTTGCGGCCAATATGGGGGTGTTGTTACTTGTTCAATATTATTTTCAGCGCAAAAACTTTTAAATTCTGCACTGATGAATTGTCTCCCTTTATCTGTGTCTAATGATTTGGGCAACCCTAGTCGACAAAATATCTCCTTCATGGCTTTTATAATCACTTCCGAAGTAATTCTTCTCAAGAAAAAGACCTCTTGGTATCGGGAGTAGTAGTCGATTAGCACCAGTACATGCTCTCCATTTGGGAGTGGCCCCAGTAAATCGGTTGCAATACATTGCCACGGGCCCTTGGGGAACACATGTCTCTGCATCGGTGCTGGATCATCGGGCTTTGATACCAAAAGACAGTCTCGGCAGTGTTTAACAAACTGTTCTACGTCTCTATCAATCCGTGGCCACCATACCTTTGCTCTTAGTCGCCGCTTCATCACTGACTCCCCTGGATGTCCCTCGTGAGCTAGCTCCAATAGTTGCCTTCGTAAGGATTCCGGAACCACAATCCGTGTGCCTCGTAACAGTATACTGCCTACTGATGTCAGCTCGAACCGGAATGGGTAGTACGTACTTGTGTTATCTATTTCGCCCGCTCCATTATTTATTTGTTCCACAACCCCGGCTATATGTTTATCTTCGGAACTCATTTTAGCTACCATGGAAATTGAAACAGCTTCTGGTACCGCATGACAAACTATGCGGAATACGTTCCTTTCGCACGCCTCGTCAAACGATCTCGATTCCCCAGGTTTGCTCAGTCGCGATAGTGGGTCGGCGATGTTTTCTTTACCTGAGCGGTAAACCACTTTAAATTTTAAAGCTTGTAGCCTCCGTTCGATTCTAGCCGGAGGTTTGGATGACGGCTTAAAAATTGCCTCTAGAGGTTTGTGATCCGTTACCAACTCAAACTCCAGGCCCATCAAGTAAAATTAGAACTACTCCACCGCCCACACCAGTCCCAAGCTTTCTTTCTCTGTTTGTGAATATCTCTTCTCAACATCCGACAGGCTTTTACTGGCAAAAGTTATAATTTTGGGTGCTCCTAACTCGTCAAATTGCATCAAAACTGCTCCTAGTGCTACTGGACTCGCGTCTTCAACGACCCGTGTTCTATTTTTCGGGTCGAAGTACGCCAGGTTTGGAATTTCCGACAGCAATAATTTTAGTTTCTCAAATGATCGTTTCTGTTCGGCGCTCCATACAAATTTCGCGTTTCGCTTCAACAGCTCTCTTAAAGGCTCAGTGACGTCGGCCAAATTTGGTATAAATTTTCCCACATAAGTAACTAGCCCAAGAAAGCTTCGTACTTCTTCTTTACTTTGTGGATCCCTGAACTGTCGTATTACGTCGATTTTTTCTGGATTTGCCGTGAAGCCATGTTGCGACAACATGTGGCCCAAAAAATTTTAGCTGCTTCACTTTCCAAACACATTTTTCCTGGTTCAGAAAAACCCCACTATCCTTAAATGCTCGTAGCACTCTTTCCACTGCTCTGTTGTGTTCTTCTTCTGATTTCCCGAATATAATGACATCATCGATGTAGTTAGCACATGGCGCCAATATTTCCTCGAGGGTGCGTTGGAAAATCTCTGGTGCCGAGTTAACTCCAAACATTAACCTCTTGTATCTGAACAGCCCCTTGTGGGTAATGAAGGTTGTGATCATCCGGCTGGACTCTTCCAGTTCTAGTTGATGATATGCGTTTTTCAAATCAAGCCGTGTGAAATATTTCGCTCCTTTTAGCTTCGTCATGAAGAACTCAAATGTCGGCAACGGGTAGTTTTCGGGGAGGATTGCTTTATTAGCACGCCTCATGTCGATGCAAAGTCTTATCTCTCCATTGCTTTTGAATACAATGACTATCGGATAAATCCATGCGCTGGGTCCTACCACTCGTTCAATGATATCCAATTTCAACGCCTCCTCTAGTTTTTGTTCCACTTTCGCCTCTAACGCCACAGGTACGCGCCTTACTGGCTGCTGGATCGGGGTGATACTAAGATCAATTGAGAGTCGAACCTTCGTGTCTTTTAATTTAGGGAACGGTTCATAATTTTCGACTCGACGCACATTCAGACCGATTTTAAGCACTTTCAAATCGATAGCGGTTTCCTTTCCGAGTAAGGATTGATTTCCATTTTTGATTACGTAAAACGTAGCGATTGTTTCCAAATCCCTTAATGCGATGGGTGCCTCGAAAACCCAAAAGACTTTTAGAAATTGGTCTGCTGCGTAGGCTTTGAACTGCTTTGCTGAGTGTGACCGAACGTTCCACATTATCGCTTTATTATCTCGAAGTATTGTCCAGTCTTTCTCACTAAGAAGGTTTTGTTTCGAGCCTGAGTCGATAACCATGGACACAGCTTGGCCACCTATGACACAATCGACCCCTTCATCGTCCATGTCATCTCTTATTTTCAAACAGCTGAACTCCTGTATGGTTTCCTCGGAGCTACTATCCTTTTCTTGGATGCAGTGTACCTTCGTCGGCTTGAAACGTTTAATGTTGGTCCTGTTTGGTCCCTCTCCTTGGGCCGCTGCTCGTCTTCTGGTTTTACATTTGATTGCAAAATGGCCTACCAGAGTACATCGGTTACACCTAGCGTGCCTAGCTGGGCAGTTGGCATCGTTGTTAAAATGGCCCTTTCGCCCACATCGACCACATTCACTTGCCTCAACATTCACTGCAACTCGCTGTACGTTCTGGGTGTACGTTTCCGCCAACCCCATCGATCGGGTTTGGTTTTTGATTTGTTCATGGATCTGACACATGCCCATTACGTCCTTAAGGTCATACTCCTTCTCAAGTAGCCGCCTTTTTAACTCCATAGGTGCCCAAGCATCTATCAACTTGTCTTTTATGTTAATCTCGCGTGCTTCTTTCTCTGTTGCTCCAAACTGACATTTTTCCGCCTGGCTTCGCAGACGCATCACGAATTTATTAACCCCTTCGTCCTCTTCCGGTTGTAGTGATCTGAACTGATGCCTTTCGAAAGTTGAGTTCCTCTTCGGTGAGTAATGTTCAGTTAGTTTCTCAAGCAGATCCTCGTATGGCCTATCAGTGTCGGTGATTGCCCCGGGAATACTATTTGCCACCTCTTGCAGCTGAGGTCCACCAAGGTGTAGGAGTTTGCTCCTTTTTTTCTTGGAATCGGTGATTTCTTCTGCCTCCAGATAGTAGGTAAACGCCCGTATCCATTTCTCCCATTCGGAGCGCAGGAGTGCCTTGTCAATTACGTCACATAGAAAATGTGCCACATTCGAGTTCATTGTAGATGTATGGATATATTTTTTTCCCAGTACCTCCGAGCTTTTCGCTTTTTATAACTATAACTGGAGCTACTAATTCCCGTTATAACTCCTCGATATCTCTGGTCTCCGTTCAGGGTGACCCGCTTCCAATTGAATGGAGTTCTTATTTCGCTATTTATCTGGTCTCAGTTTAGGGTGACCCAATTCCAATTTAATGGATCTCTGGTCTCCGTTTAGTGTGACCCGCTTCCAATTAAATGGAGTCCTTATTTCGCGATTTATCTGGTCTCTGTTTAGGGTGACCCGCTTCCAATTCAATGGAGTCCTTCTCACTTCTGTGTTCCCTTTTCCAACAACAGTCTTACTAACTTGGCCGGCCGATCTTGGTCCTGTCACGGTCGCCACTGTCCTAACCTCGCCTTACTCCAAAGAAATACACAAGGATTACGATTCGTTTATTATTAACTTTATTGTAAATTCGTTGTGTATTTTTCCAAAACTCAGAATATTTTCTATATCCTTAAATATAGTTTTCTATTCATTAAGAAAACTATATTTGGTCCGCATCGCGTACTTGACAGGTTGCCACAAATAGTAAATCCACACGTTACATTCACTGCATTTTGGAAATCAACTGCCGGCATATAATGTGCGTTGCATGCTTATTGGGCTGAAATCGCTAGAAGCTAGACGAAAATTACTCTCAGCGCTTTTTGTTGCTGATATTATTAGTGCCAGACTTGATTGTCCTGCTTTTTTAGAGCTTATTAATTTCAACGTCCCTTTTAGGGCTCTTAGACGTGTTGATACTTTTTACTTAGATGTCAGACGCAGACGAAATATTCATCCCTGGCTCCTATCTGTAGAACTTTAATGCTACTAAACTCGCTCCCAATCGGTACTAATGTTGACTTTACATTTACCAAATATCGTCTTAAAGAATTACTCTTAAGCATTTTGTAAAATTCCTTGTTTGTAGATTTAATTATTTCATTTAATTTTATTCTCATTAGTCTGTAAAAATATATATATTCATAGACTTAAATAAATGAATTGAATTGAATTAAATCTATTAGGCAAAAATCCAAAAATAGCAAATAGGGCAGATATAATTCAAAATTTCAATTCAGAGTTAATGACCGAAGAACATATATCCATGATGAAGCAACACAAATTTACTCAAAACCAACTGCCAGGTTTGCAAAAAGCTAAGGAAACATTTCCATCGTGCACTATACTAGGTTAAGGCAAAACTCATTTAGAAGAACATACCATCGAAGTGACCAATGACAGCGTGCCCGTTAAGCACCGCCATTACCCAGTGTCCCCCGTTATACAAGAAATGATTTTCGAGAAGCTAGACCGCATGTTAGCCCTAGGAATCATTGAAGAATCCACCAGTAGCTGGAGATCACCCATAACACTCGTACGAAAGCCAGGAAAAAATAGAATCTGCTTAGATTCACGGAAAGTCAATAAACTATTAAGGATGCATATCCCTTGGCAAATATAATTGGTATCCTTAGTAGACTGCAGGAAACAAGATTCATCTCGGCAATCGACTTGAAGGACGCATTCTGGCAGATTCCGCTAGAAGAAAAATCCCGAAAAAAACAGCATTTACTGTACTTGGACGTCCCCTGTATCAGTTTACAGTAATGCCTTTTGGTTTATGCAATGCTGCACAGCGCATGTGCAGGCTAATGGACAAGGCGATTCCAGCCAGAATGCGAGAGAGAGTTTTTGTTTTTGTTGATGACCTTTTAGTATGTTCAGACAATTTCTATGAGCACATGACTATTTTGGCAGAGGTGGCAGAATGTTTGACACGAGCTAAATTGACCATTAATGTTGAGAAGAGTAAATTTTGCTTCCAGGAACTCAGATTTTTAGGCTTTGTGGTGGGTAATGGTCATATACGAACAGATGAAAGCAAAATTGAAGTGATAAAAAACTTTCCGGTACCTAAAGCCCCAAGACAACTTCGGCGATTTCTCGGAATGGCAGGGTGGTATAAGAGGTTCATTAAAGATTATGTTACAGTAGATTTTCCATTACATTCCTGTCTTACCAAGGAAAAAATAAACAAAAATTTGCATAGATGAAAGCGCCCTTACTGCTTTTGAGAAACTTAAATTGGCAATGACTCAAGCGCCTGTATTAGTCAATCCAAACTTTAAAAAATAATTTTTTATTCAATGTGATGCCTCTAATGAAGGTGTAGGTGGAGTTCTATTTCATCAAAATTAAAAAGGAGACGAGAGGCCCATAGCCTATATGTCCACTAAGCTTAATAAAGCGCAGAGGAACTATAGTGTGACAGAGCGTGAATGTTAAGCTGCCCACAAACGCATATAAAAATCCATCAATCGGTTGAAATCGATGCAAAATTGCGTGGCTGTGGCTTAGTTCACAAACAGATCGCAAGTTTTCAAAAACTTTCACTTCATTTCACTTCGTGTGACTTTTGTTGATTTCGTTGCTCACTTCGAAGAATAAACAACAGCGGAAGAAATGACGACGGTAAGCAAGCAATTCCTAGAAGAGTTTATTGATATTTTCAAGAGTCAGCTGTCAGCTGGAAAAGTACACCGGATGTATATAAAAACAGAAATGAAAGGTTAAAATCATGGAACATTTTGATGGAAAAATATAGAGAACTCAAAGAAACAAATTGACGGGTTTCTTATTTTAAAAAAGTTGTGTAATTAGCAGCATGCCATGGTGATTATACTGGCCTTTTCCGGACTTAAATTCATATTTGAAAGAAGAATGCGGAAACGATTTGCCATAATCCCGAAAGCGTTCTTGACAACACGACGAGCTCGTGTCAAACGGTCATCAGATTTTCTAACAATGGGAATGCGTCGTCTCCAATGAAGACATATGGGAAAATTTCCTCCGTTAACGGCAGCTCCTCATGTTCTGGCAGATTTAAATATCCCTCGTCGTACATTACTTTCAGCTTTGATTGACCAAGAACGCCTGCATCGGTTACTTTTCCATTGGTCCCCACTTCAACCGTAATGAACTCATAGTTCGCGTTCACAACTGCCATCAGAACGATGCTGAAACTTTTTTTTATAGTAAAAGTGCCGATGGTTGGGCGGCTATGTACAGAAAAATGGATATAAACCAAAAAATTTTTGCTAAACGGATTATTGATGATGCATTGATACAGGGACAAATGGGTCTTCTGACATTTTCAAGCATTTCTTCTCCCGAAATGCCACAAAAGCCGTACCGATATTTTAGACCAGCTCATATGCACAGCCCATCACCAAATGTAATACAGTTTTCGTATCCCACATGTTCCACTTCTACCACCGTCGATGTGCCTTTAATCTCTCCATACTCATCATTGACTCCTTCACCAGCAGAAAACTTTTCGCCTCAGAGTGTGCAAATTTTGTCAAATAAACTTCTTTCTCAGCCAACATCATTTCAGCAACTTTTCAACGATCGAGACTACCAATAAGATTACGTTACATATATAATTCTAATTCAGAAATGGCTATGAATTCGCTTTAAGTTGTGTGTATTTTAATTTTCTTTGTAAAATCCGACGAATAAAATGTATTACTTATTCTAATATACTGGTTCAAAGACGAAATTATTGCGTTGCAGGTGTCCATAATAATGTAACCGAGGCTTTGAGGTGAAATGTTTGTTAAAAAATTTAAGTCCTCAAATGTTTGACCTGAGGCCAAGAATCGCAAAGTGGCTGACAGCCTTTCATTTGGCGTTATTGCTGCTCTCATATCGGTGTCTTGTTTTTGTATCATTGGAGTTAAAAGAACCAGCAACTCTTCGTACGTAGCTTTGTCCATCCTCCAAAAATTTTTCTAGTCGATCGGGGCAGACAATTCCAGATTTTTCAACAAACTTACATGCGAAAAACACTCTCTTTCTTTTAGCCAATCTTGTATCCACATTGCTGTTCTTCCGCGGTCCACGTTCACGCGACGACGAATAAATACAAAGTAAAATCCATCAACAGATCCATCGTGCGTACGAAAACGATTTCAACCGATTGATGGATTTGTATATGCATTTGTGGGCAGCTTCATGCAGCCATATTAGCTGTACAACGTTTTAGACCTTATGTGGAAGGACTCCCTTTCACTATAATCATCGACCATGCCAGCCTGAAATTGCTGATGAATCAAAATTAACTTTCCGGTAGATTAGCGCGTTGGAGTCTAAAACTCCAAAGATACGATTTCACAATAAAGCATAGGAAGGGATCTCAAAACATTGTGCCTGACACACTTTCAAGAGCCAATATCGAAGAAGTCGATATCTGTACAAAACTTGAGGTAGATTTAAGTTTAGACGAATTTCAGTCCTTAGAATATCAGCAGCTAATTAAGAATGTGATTGAAATAGTGAAAAATTACCAGATCTTTGCGTATCAGAAGGGTTTGTGTACAAAAGAACACTACCATATAGTGGAGACCCAATTCAAGAGGACAGAGCTTGGAAATTGTGGATACCAGAACCACTGAGAGCAGAGTAAGTTAGTCAAGCTCATTAATCAAAAGCGGCAGGACATGGGGGTATTCCAAAAACCGCAGAAAGGCTTAAATTAAAATACTATTGACCAGGTTTAGCAAATGATGTGAAGTCCATGGTAAATAAATGCGAGACTTGTAAAGAAAATAAATGCAGGAATTATATTAAACGACCACCAATGGGTGCACAGCAGAAAACACATCGACCTTTTCAGCGAATATACATTGACTTTATGGGACCCTACCCAAGGACTAAGGGGGTAATGCTTTCATTTTTATGTGTTTAGACCATTTCACCAAATTCATATTCTTGAAGCCAATGCGCAAAGCTATAGTTACGGAAGTAGTAAAATATCTCGAACAAGACATATTTCACATTTTTGGGGTACCCGAGTTTATACACTCCGATAACGGGAAACAGTTTACCTCAGGTGCTTTCAAAAGTTTCTTAGAAAAATAAGGCGTTACACACGTAAAGACAGCATTTTATTCACCGCAGGCTAATGCCACGGAACGAGTAAATAAATCTGTTTTACAAATAATCAGATCCTTTATAAAAAAAACCCTCGTACTTGGGACCAACACGTTAGCAAAGCTGCTTTTGCCCTACGCAGTGCTTGGCATAGTGCTATAAACATAGAACCTTTTTACGCTTTATTCGGTCTCCACATGATGCAACACGGTGCGTCATACAATGTCAGTAGGCAATTGCAATCAAAAGGTCTTGAAGATTACAGAATAGACAATCAGGCAGACAAACAATAGATAATACGAGACTGAGTGTTAAAAGAATTAAAAAAGTCCCATGATAAAGGCGCTAACTTATAACTTGCTCTGCAGAGAGATAAAATATAAAGAAGGCCAAATAGTTTTTAAAAAGAACTTTAAACAAAGCAATCTCATAGAGGGCTATAACGCCAAACTGGCTCCTGCAAATGAGAAAGCAGTAATATTAAAATGTATCACAAATTCACTCTACGAACTTGCTAACATGTCTGGTAAAAAGATCGGTGTCTACCATGCTAAAGATTTATTTGTAGCTTAAAAGTTTGAACTCAGAAATACATTTATTTTCCCAACAATAAATGGCCCGGCTAAGGTTCAGATTGGTAAAGCATAAGGGCGTGGTCGAAGCCACGCATTAAGCGTAAAATCAAAAATAGGAACGTAGAAACAAAGGGAAGAAAGACTCCTGCATAGTTTATTGTTTTTTTTTTAAGTCATTCCATGCCAATTTGTTCCATACTTGGTATCGATGACGTCGAGTCTGTTACATACAAAAAAGCTGAAAAATAAAATAGTTTTAATTTTGTTTTTATTGAACTTTTTTTTTCTAAAGTAAAAAAGAAAAAAATATTTATTTGGATAAATTACCTCCCCCACCACATTTGCACTGAAGATGTGAAATCCTGCAATATAAAATGAAAAGAAAGATTAATAAGAATGCTTATAAGTATATGCGTGTATATATCTACATAGGTATAGTAGTCCGGGAGCCAGCAATACTAAAAGTGCACTCACACGGAATTCAAAATTTTGCATATAAAAAGGTAGTACATATCAATACCAACAAAATGAGCCCGGTATGACAAGGTCTATCCTGGCACCAGTATTTTTACAAAATTTTTATATTATTAACTAAGAGCAAGAATTTGCACTCATCGCGGAATTGAATTTTAACTATAGCATTGTGTTGTACATTTTATTAGCTTTCAGAAAAGCATGGTATGACAAATTCTATTGTGGCGGTATAGTCTGTCATACCGATTTTTAAAAACATGATGGGGGTAAAATTTTACCCTCACACGGAATCAATTTTTTTTGTTTTTTTGTTGTTTATTTTTTTGTCTTCTTTTGAAATATTTTGGTATGACAGCTCAAAACTTGACGAAAACATCTGTCATACCTGTTTGAAGTAAGCGGAGTACGAACGTAGATTTTTCAAATAGCTAATATATATATATATGAGGAAAATGAAGTGTAGGCTATGCAATTAATATTTGTTTATACAAGTAATAACGGGACAATTATTAGAGAACAAAATCAAAATTATACGTGCTATCATGAAGAGGCGGATGCAGAAAATGTTAAGGACCATATTTATAAATACAATGTGGCAAAATGCGATCGAAAAATCGTGCATTATATATGACCCGACAACGTATGGTTGGCAGCTTAACGAACAAGGTAAACTTCAACCCTTATGGTATACTGGGCAAGTAGCTCCTCTTACCGTTGAGGAAATTACTGCAAATTATGCAGATGAAGAGAAAAATGATGAAGATAATGAAGAAATGCGACCGAGGCAACATTATGATTGCGATGCTTTTGATTATGATGCTTTTGAATAAATGAGTTTTAAAATTATATTGATATACTGCATTTTATAATAATAAATTAGGATTAACATTTGGACATTAACCTTTACATTAGGGGTTTTCACACCAAGTGTCGTTAATTCTTTAGCTGTTAATCGGTACTTTTTCACATGGTCTTTGTTTTTGTAATTTTATCGAACAAAAATCAAATGCATGTAAAAATATACCGATTAACAGCTATTGAACTAACGACACTTGGTGTGAAAACCCCTATCATATTAATAAATGGTATTTGTATCATAAACAAATATTAATTGCATAGCCTACACTTCATTTTCCTCATATATATATATATTAGCTATTTGAAAAATCTACGTTCGTACTTCGCTTACTTCAAACAGGTATGACAGATGTTTTCGTCAAGTTTTGAGCTGTCATACCAAAATATTTCAAAAGAAGACAAAAAAATAAACAACAAAAAAACAAAAAAAATTGATTCCGTGTGAGGGTAAAATTTTACCCCCATCATGTTTTTAAAAATCGGTATGACAGACTATACCGCCACAATAGAATTTGTCATACCATGCTTTTCTGAAAGCTAATAAAATGTACAACACAATGCTATAGTTAAAATTCAATTCCGCGATGAGTGCAAATTCTTGCTCTTAGTTAATAATATAAAAATTTTGTAAAAATACTGGTGCCAGGATAGACCTTGTCATACCGGGCTCATTTTGTTGGTATTGATATGTACTACCTTTTTATATGCAAAATTTTGAATTCCGTGTGAGTGCACTTTTAGTATTGCTGGCTCCCCGCCTATAGCCTTTTAGTTTTTCTTATGACAATTTCGCACACATAACATACACATCATATACACATCACATACACATCACATACACATCACATACACCATCACATGCACAATTACATGCACCTTTACTGATCCGAACACTTTTTATTTGCAACAGATACGATGACTAAAGCAGACGTCAAGCTCCGGCTAACCAGCCAGCAATTTCGGAAATCCATGACCATGATCCAGGGAATCCAATCCAGGTCAATGTTACTGCCGGCTGACTTGATACCAAGGCGTAATACACGAACAGGCTAGGTAAAAATGGCTCCAATGCCCGCTGGAAAAGCAAAAACTGATGGAGAACTGATCGACACACGGGACGAGCCTCGGATTTATCCTGTACAGCCGGAGGAGGCACCCAAAAACTACAACGTAGACTTACCCGCGACCAATATGCACAATGACGACTGAGGTGGCTACGCCACCGAAGAAATAGAAACGCCGAAGCCAAAAATTCATCGGCTATCAGAGAAATTTCAACATTCGGGATGTGGTGAGCTCTCTTTATTTTCATAAAACTTGCTCGTATACGTGTTCACTCCTCTCAGCGGACCATCAATCCGTGTAGCCAGTCCTTAACTTACACGCGTCAATGTAAGGCAACATTAAACGCAGCCAACCTCACTAAAATTTCGCCACATCTCCCTGCGACCGTGTTGCCAGCTTAGAGGTTTTCCCTCTGGACTTAGGTTTTTTTTTCGGGCATTTGCACGGCAACCACACGTTCGATTGTCGCCTTTCAAACTAACACTTTTACCAATTTGACCGGCAACTTGAGTTCAATTTTACTTTCAAGTTCTATTTCAATTTTACGTTCGAGTTTTAACAGCTGATCGTAAGTCTTTTCGCATTTCATTCTCGTATCACGATTCTGCCGCAACGATTGATAAAGGTGTCGGAACAATTTTTCGATTTTTGTAAATATACAGAAGTCTTGTAGTGCTATGCCATCTTGAAAATAATATTCGCTTTCAAGTTGCGTGCAGTCTACGTCACCGCTTCCAATTCTTAAGAATTTTGACAACCAGTAGATGTGACCAACTCAAAGGCAAGATATTGAACGTGTGAACACGGTGCTAGTTTTAAATTTGGCTCGGCTTAGAGGGAAGACTGGCAGAAAACCTGGGAACACTGTTATCCAATTCCACAGCGAATTCAGAAGAAACTACCTTTTTTGGCTGACTTCGAAATATTATACATCGGACGCATTGTTCGCTAGAACAGAAATATTAAAAAAAAAAAAAAAAAAAAAAAAATTTTTTTACATTAAAAGAAATTATTTCCAAAAGAATTTTAAACGCCCTCAGCCTTATTGAAAGTATGGGTATCACCATTCTTTAACAAAAAAAAAAAAAAAAAATCCGCTTGAATGGTTTTTCCTCACGCCTTTGAAGGACGAATTAGTGCGAGCAACGTGTCGCCCAGAGCTACTGGCTACGCCAGATTTCAATCTGCATCCATCTTTGAACAAAAAGGTAAATTTCGCTAAATGTTAACCTCCTCCTACACTCTTAGAAGGATCACCCTCTAATTCCGTCTGCATTTCTACAGTAACCCTTGTGACACCCTCGTGGTGGAATTTGCGCAGGTTGTCACCGTGGATGTGGAGCAAGGATAAAACGGTTGCTGATGCATCACCGTTCTCCTTCACCGGCTACTGCGAATCTCTATACCATCTTTCGGTGCGATTAAGAAGACCTATGCGTACTATGCACTGTAGGGTAACCTTTATTACAACTGACACCGTCATCGTATCCAAAAGGAATAAGTTTTGAGCAGGGCCCCAGGAAGTTGTTGCGATTCCATATGATCGCGTAGTTGATTTTTTTTTATTTGAATTAAATATATTTAGTCGTAGCTTTAGTAATCGTCAGATAAAGAATTCACATAGTCATCAGAAATACCTCCGATCCACCGCTACAACGTAAACGACCACTTCGATCATTTCGTATTCGCCACGGACACCAGGCCTGTTGTCATCGTGGGATTTCGTCTCAACCTGAGTGAGTTTATATGAAAGGTATGTTATGATCAACTTATGTGTGTTGTTTAGAGTTGCGGCAAGTGAACCTTGATTTTAAGTTACGATTTTGTTTGCGATGTACCGCGAAATTTCACTCGCGACCGCCTGATTTTTCAATATCTTTGTTTTCACTCGCTCGGTTACCCTAAATTGATTTTACTACTAAAAGAATTGTCCAGTTGACACTAATGAGTTTTCTTTACCTGACTAGAAATAAAAGCTGCCTTTGAATAGAAATGAATTAAAATGCCAAGAAAATTGCGCTAAAACAACATTTACCATATACATATAAACGAGGAATCAGAAAAAAAAGAATAATTATGAATTAAATGTAATATGAATTGAAACCGTCCTCTTTATATATAGCTATCTGCTCCGGTATTTGTCACGATATGCTCATATTATCCAGATAAATGAATTCTTATTTCTGTATAATAATTCGAGTAAAAATTGCTATCGGGAGTAAAATTAATCGGCGAGCACTAACGTTATAGGAAATCATTTAGAATTTTAGACTTAAGATGTTTTGGTTTGTTTGAAATATAAATTGTTTGTGAATATGAATTCGTGAATTGCCTTTGAAGTTCGCTGACGAGGGGACAATGAAGTCGTAGACGCGTAACGCCGCATTAGCGGTAGGGACTAAAGCAAGTCTATTCTTTAGTATCGGTAGGGTGGGTACAGAATCGGATAGCTGCCCAACATCTAAAGCTATCCCATTTGGTAACGTGAGTAGCGAATGAGTCGCCATCCAA
Source organism: Chlorops oryzae (assembly GCA_020466095.1). Taxonomy (NCBI): domain Eukaryota; kingdom Metazoa; phylum Arthropoda; class Insecta; order Diptera; family Chloropidae; genus Chlorops; species Chlorops oryzae. Next base: position 76,546,433 of record CM035806.1, read on the forward strand.
TCCTTCTCTTTCTAATCTCTGAGTGCTTCTATTCGTATCTTAACCTATCTAAACCCAGTGTTTTGCACCTTTCTTTTTTTGATTTATGCCAATGCTGTTCTCTTGTTTGGGGTCCAACCCATCCCAGTTTCCCTGAGCTAAGCCGAAGCATAGCTAGGCGTGCAGAGCCGACCTCGACAGGAGAATCGTGGTTTCGGAAGTTCAGATTCCACGAGCGCGTTCGTTACAGGGATGCTGACTTGGGTGATGGCATACCCGTCGCTTTAAGAAATACCATTCGGGAAGCAGCGGCAAAGCGAGAGCCAGGAAAGCGATTGATATTCACGAAAATGTTTAATGGCAAACCATACCAGGTGCGGATTCAGGCATCTGGGAATATAAGGATAAAGAATAAAAACTTCGACTCACCTTAAGAAGCAGAGGTATCCACAGCACGTCCGCCGAAGAGAACAAACCGTCGTCAGCACCCATATGTGGATTAGGATAGCCCAGAGAATCTGTAAAGGAGAGCAAAGCAAATGTTTTTCTTGTTATTTTTTGTTTTTTTGTTATTGAATTATGTTTTTTGTTTTTGTTTTGTTTATACGTTGAAGAATTCAAGTTTTTTTGTTTTAAGATTAGTTTAAGATCAAAATAATAGGGTAAGAAAAAGGAAGAGACCATATCAAGTGAATAGGTTAAGAAAAAGTTAAAAAAAAAATGAGAGTGTTTTAACTCACTGTAGATGTGTAAACTAATAAATATTCACTATAAACAATATTTTATCAGCCATACATTTGTCTAATTCAATGTTTTTAGTTGTTCTCTACAATATTCATTTATATTAATATTTACCTATGATTAAAAAATACGAATATTCAGATATGCCCTAAAATCCTAATTCGAATAAAAACCTCGAAATTTAATCAATTCTTTTCAACCACTCATTCAAAATCAGAATTATTCCTTTTCAAACGAATTTTGAATTGAAACGAATTCAAATTCTAGAGCATAGAGGATTACTTGCATTTTGGCTGTATAATCTCACTTTTTCTGGTTAAGAGCCTATACTGAGATATGCAGTAACTACTTGCAAATTAGGAGCCTATTCGCTACAACGTCGTAAAGTGTGAGAGAGACAACTATATTCACGCTCCCTTAATTCTTTAAAGTATGCCAATAATTTAACACCTTCGAAGTCGGTGTCTGTATTTACTTTGAAAAATGTGCCGCAATCAGCTATCCTGGCGTTTACTTCGTATAAGAAATGGACATGTTCATTTCTATGGCGAAGTAAATATAATCCCACTTTTTCTGGTTAACGCGTAACGTTTAAGGTTTAGAATTCCAACTTTAATTGTTTTTTTGTTTTTCCTTTGCAAATGTGAATCAGCTGTGTCAATATAAAACCAGGGCTGCCACACTGGGCTATTAAGTGCCGAAATTTGAGTTGTTTACCTACTGGCGCATTGGCCCTTTTTTATTGGAATTAGTTCTTTTTCGCAGGTTGCGGAGAACGATTAAAATACGCTCTTTCTTACAACTAATCGCGGCATGGTTGCAATTTCTGATTTTATCAATGCACACTGCGAACGTACAAAGACACCGTTCGTGTCAAAGTACGTACGAAGTTAATGTTTTCGTGATTGCTCGTCTGCATAAGTATTTCTCACTGTAAAATGCAATCTCAAAGTAAGCGAATGTTAGAAATATCGTAGTTTTAATCGTTTGCGAGCAAATTTTAGCGCACCCTTCTTTTTCGCTTGTTATTTAGCACGTAATTTAGATCTGGATATTTACGAATTCCGAGATATATATCATAACACCTTCATCCACTCACTTCTTCATTTATAATTTACTGTTCATATTGTAGTGTATCCTTCGCGTAGAAGAATTAATATTTTTATTTCATAGTTTTTATTTCTTTATATCCTAAAGGTTTTTATTTTGTTATGTCCCGCTATTGCTGAGCGGCAGGACTCGCAAATCTATTTGGCGGCTAGCGCCCAATATCTCTATATTTATACGGCGGAGATACGCCAAAGGAGTCAGCGACTAGCGCTTAATTCACCTTTTTATATTTATCCGGCGAAAGGTGCGCCAAATCGAGAATGGATAAGCAAAGGGTTTCGTATGTAAATCCAATCTGAAGTTCCAACTGAACTTCAAGCTTTATTTATATCAAAAATATGTTAAGTAAGCATAAATGAATTACAATTGGAAAATATAGAATCTTATGAATTAGCTTGTGAGGTATGCTGACAAAACACTTTCCCACGATTCGACGACGCTGCCTGCAAAATATGTTGCTTATGCAATGAGTGCAGCTTGCAAAGAATTTGGTCATATGAAACCATTTATGTCGTGAATGAAGTGGAAAAATGAGTTTGTGCGTTCGTGTGTATACATACTACACCCTCACCCTCTAGAGAAAAAAAAAAAAATGTTTTTTTTTTTTTTTTTTTTTTTTTTTTTGTATATACATACGAAGTAGAAAATTATTTGTGTTAAGCATCTTAGAATATAGTATTGCCTTAAAATCTAAATTTCGCCTTAAAAGTTTAATTATCGTGTAAAATTTTACTTATCGCATGCTTCTAACTAATGCTTAATATATAGTATCTATATTTTGTGTATTTTCTTACTCACATAGTTTTAAATTGTTGTTATGCACTAGTTTTCTTTTATTCTTATACAATATTACTGAATTAACACCTTGTCGTTCTAATATCTTAAAAGGACCTTCATAAGGACTGTCTAATTTCTTACCTGCATAATTTCTTAAGAAAACTAGGCTACCTATCTTAAATTCAATAGGATTTGAAATCTTGTCATAACATTCTTTATTTTTAATTTTTGAGTTAATCAAATACTTTCTTGCATTCTCATGTTCGTTTTGTAATCTCACTTTGAGCTCATTTTGAAAACGATCAAAATTGTAAATAGGTTCGTTACTGTAAATCTTTGTTGGCAAGCTTGGTAATCTTCCAAATATTAATTCAAAGGGGGTGTATTTTGTGCTCGTATGTGGAGTGGTATTATAAGAGAACGTATAGTAAGGTATATTCTTATCCCATTCTGCGTCTTCAGTGCAACATAAAAGATATTCGTTGAAAACTCTATGATTTCTTTCTATTCCACCTAAGGATTCGTGGTGATAGGGTGTTGAGGTTTTTTGTTCAATAAACTACAAATTTCTGAAATAGTTTGATTTACAAATTCTTTTCCCATATCTGTTTTCATTGTTTTTAAATGACCATATTTTAAAATGAATTTTTCTACTATCGTTTTTGCTACTTCTAATGATTCTTTAGATGTCATAGGGAAAGCTTCGACGTATTTGGTTAAGTCGCATTGTAGAGTTAAAATATATCTGAAATTATTTGATGGGCGCAAGGGTCCTATTGTGTCAATTGATACTACTTCAAAAGGACTAGAAGGGGTTTCAGTGATTATCATCTTCTCTTTAGTATGTACGGTAATTTTATTTTTCTTGCAAATTTCGCAATTTTGTATGAATTTCTTTACCATTTTATTCATACCTTTCCAGACATAGCGTTGTTTCAACTTAGCTATTGTCCTGTTTACACCGGTGTGACCTCCGAGTAAAGATAAATGATTTTCTTTAATGAAACGTAACTGATCAGGTTCGTTATTAATTGATTCGGGGGGTTTGAATAAAATAATTGTTATGGGAGTGCACAATCCCTTATTCATGTGTTTCTGCAGTGTCTCTTCATATAAAATTTTTAATTCTTGTTGACTCATAGATTCAAATACTAGGTCCTTCTTGGAAAGAGCTAGCTTACTTATGCCATTGCTTTGTAGTACTGGAATCAGCTTCTCCAAGACCTGGCTTGTGCAGTATGGTTTATCGCTTGATTCAATCAAAACATTGTTTTTGATTATGGCAAAAGTCTGCAAATTATTAAGCTTTTTGCGTTTATTATTTCCCTGTTTTTGTACAAATTTAAGAATAGGTAAATTTCTTATGTCCGATATAGATATACATTCCCACATGTGCGGATAGCTAATCGTTTCTGTGGGGGTAGGTGTTCTATTTGGACGGGTCACATTTTTAGTTCTGCTTCTAGTTATTGCTGCAATGCATGGAATTAAAGTTTTTAACTCATTTGAGTCCACTGGAATTCTAGAAAGTGCATCAGCATTAGTGTTTAATTTTCCTTGTTTGTAAATAATCTCAAAATCATATTCCATGAGATCCATTCGAATTCTGGTGAGTTTTGAAGAGGGGTTTTTGTGTTTAAACAATGAAACTAATGGTCTATGATCTGTTACTATTTTGAAAGTTTTTCCATAGAGGTAAGGTCTGAAATGATTTATCGCCCAATGAATAGCTAAAAGTTCTTTTTCTATTATTGGTTTATTTAGTTCGTGTGTATTTAAAGATCTACTGGCATATGCAATAGGAAGATCGGATCCTATGGTACCTTGAGAAAGTACTGAACCAAGGGCGTAGTTTGAGGCGTCTGTGGTTAGAATGAATTCTTTTTGAAGATTTGGATATTGTAAGATTGGTGGGTTAATGAGTGAGTTTTTTAATATTTGAAATGATTTTTCGCATTCAGGGCTCCAATTAAAAACTACGTTCTTTTTGAGTAAATTATTCAGGGGGTTTGCCATTTCTGCAAAGTTTTTTACGAATTTTCTATAATAATTGCAAAATGCAACGAATCTTCTTACTTCATTTGAATTTGTAGGTCTTGGAAAGTCTTTCACTACCTTGCATTTTTCTGGGTCAGCTGTTACGCCAAGGTCTGTTATTTTATGACCTAAAAATATTACTTCGTTTTTAAAAAAGTTACATTTTGATGCATTTAACTGTAAATTGTATTTTTGTAATCTTTGGAATACTTGTTGAAGATTTGAATTATGCTCTGATATTGTTTTGCCAAAAACTATAATGTCGTCTATATATATAAAGCATATATTGTCTAAGCCTGAGAGTGCTATTGTCAACATTCTTTGAAAACTGTTTGAAGCTAATTTTAATCCAAATGGAACGGTTTTAAAATGATAATGTCCGTTGTTTGTTGAAAAAGCTGTTAAAGGTCTTGATTGTTTACTGAGCGGAATTTGATGGAATGAATTTGTCATGTCTAATGTGGAGAAATATTTAGCACCTTCTAATTTATCGAGTACATCCTCCAATCTTGAAATGGGAAATTTGTCATCGACTAGTTTTTTATTTAGCTGGCGAAAATCAACTACTAATCGCCATTTTTTTTCTTGTCCTGAGTCTTTTTTTGGTACTATTAGTAAAGGTGAATTGTAGGGGCTAGTAGAATGTTCAATAATGCCTTTGTTTAGCAGTTCTTGAACCTGTTTATTGATTTCATTTAGTTGGCTATGGGGAAGGCGATAATTTTTAATATAAATAGGACTGTAGTCTGTTAGTACTAGCTTTTGTTCATAAAAGTTATTAACTGATAATTCTTCATTGTTTAAATAAAATAGATTTTGAAATTTATTGCAAAGAGCCGTTATTGATTTGCTAGTGGAATAGTCTAAATTTTGTAAATTCAAAAGCGTTTTCAACTTTAACCATCGCAAGTTTAAATCGTTGGTGGACAAATATTTTTGTTTCCTTATATTAGTGAGAAGAACTTCTTTGGGAATTAAATCAAAAATGTGGTCGATGCCTCTATGTGTAAAAGAAAAGGTAAAATTTTTATAGTTAATCTTTGCTCTGAACTTTGCAAAAAAATCTCTTCCTAAAATTCCACTTGACCTTATAGGAAATGAATCATCTACAACACTGAATTTGTGTCTTAAAACACTATCCTCTATATTTATAGGCAAAATACATGTCCCTAAAGTCACAATGTCTTTCTTTGAGATTCCTGAAATTGCACATGAGTCGCTACTGTCAATGCATATATTACACAAATGTTCATATTTAATTAATGATATATCTGCCCCTGTATCTATTAAAAATGAAAGAATGTTATTATTACATTTAATATAAGCATAATTACTGTGATCAAAATTTACAGTGAAATGAAAAATTTTCATATAATTCCCCGAGTGACCTAATCTGCTACCTGTTCGGTATCGGGGGTACTCAAGTTTCCCTGTTGCTCTGTGCCATTTACAAAAAATGCATTATGCCTTACATTATTTTGGCTTTGAGAGTTATTCGAATTTGAATTCGCACGAGCATTGTTGTTGTTGTGCCTTTGATTTTGGAAATTGTTGTTGTTGTTGTATTGTGCACTTTGCTGATATGCGAGACGATCGCGGGTGCCTTGTCGGTTACCGTTGTTGTTGTTGTTGTTGTAGCGATTGTTGAAGCGGTTGTTGTAATTGTTGTTGTTGTTTCCTCTGCGATCGTATTGCTGCTGTCTGTTGTATGTTTGGTTGTTTTGATGACTTGAGTTTGTCGAATGATTTTGTTGTGTCTGTCTGTTGTTATCATGTCTCCTATTACAATTTTGCCTCTGCTGATTACCTTTATGCTGGTTTTTTCCGTTGCGCTGTCTATACATCATGATACGAGCTTCTTCCGTATGATCTGATTCTTGCGCTATTTGGAGAGCCTCATTAAAAGTGGTGACTCTACTTGCTGCAATTGTTTGTGCTATGTTAGCATTTGTTATGCCTCGTTTTAGCACATTAAGGGCTATCACATCATTTGATTTGATTATAGCTGCCTTTTCTGCTGGTGTTTGCAGCGTTGAAATTTGTATTGAATTTAATTCCGAAATTAAACTTTCGATGGTTTCAGCGAATTTAGATATTGGTTTTCGGCCTTGTGTTGCTCTGGATAATTCATCTAATACAGTGTTTGCAGTTTTTCTGGGCTTGAATATTGCCTTTAAATTTTGTATTAGATTTTCTATGCCAGTTGTGCCAAGTAATTCGAGTTTTGTTTTTACTTTATCTGGTATTTTGGTGTTGAAGACTAATGCAAAATAAGTGGGTTTTTTACTATCTGGAATTTCTGCGTTAAATAATTTGATTAAGTTGATAAATTTTTGAGCATCTTCTAATCTGCCTGAAAATTCTGGTATGGCCTTAGTGTACTGTATCACGTTGAAGTTTGATTCTGTCATTCTTGTTTCTTTTTTATTTTTCTGGTATAATGATAAAAAGGACGAAACGCACGTTGCAATGACTTTAAATGTTATTAATTTTCTATGGTCTTCCAATTTGCTGTTCAAAATCGTGAGGATAGCAAAATATAATTCTCTTGCTGTTTTTGTGGCTGCTGTTTGAAAATTTTCCTCCGCGTCTTTAATAGCGTCGATCAGCCCGTTGTACAATTTTTCATTTTCTTCCTTTTTACTTATGAGAGTTTTCTTTGTGTATTTTCTCGTCGGGGTCTTTTTGAGATTGGACAAGTTATGTTTTAGACGCGCAAGTATTTCTTGCGTCAATGCTTCCATATATGATTAGTTGGATCTGACGTCAGTAAGGCATGCCACAGATCTAGCTGCTTTAAGAGCTTCTTGCCTTTTATTCTTTTTGTTTATTCTATAAATTTTAAGGGTTAAATTCAATATGCAAATGATTAGAATTGCCCATAAAATGACTTCGTGTTGATCCAGGACTTCTGAATGATAATTTTGATTGTTGATTATCTGAACCTGCGGGTCTCCCGATTGTGTTGTTGGCTTAGAGTTTGTGGTTCCCATGGTTTTTGGAAATGAAATGTATTTGTATTTCTCAAATGTGGATTTTTGTCTTCTAAGTATTTTCCACGAAGCATATGTTTCGGTGAGCGTCTTCAGTCGTCTATGACACAGAGCAATTACAATATATTGGGAAAAATATATAGACATATATATTTTTTTTTTTTTTTTTTGGGTTTTAAATATAGTCTTTTTTTTTTTTGAAACTTTAATGAAAATTTTTGTATGTGATTCTCATCTCAATTTGTCTGAGCGTATATAAAAAAAAATTCCATGTATTTGTTCAGAGCTTTAAAATTGAGTGGAGATAAACAAAATTAATTTATGGCAAGGCTGCTAGTGCTATGGTTAAAATAAAAATTTTTTTTTTTGGAAATTTCTGCTTAGGCAAAGGAATTGTCGATTTTTTTTTTTTTTCAAAGGAAAGGATCAGAAGGATCCAAATTTGGTCGGCAGGATCGCCATGTAGTGTATCCTTCGCGTAGAAGAATTAATATTTTTATTTCATAGTTTTTATTTCTTTATATCCTAAAGGTTTTTATTTTGTTATGTCCCGTTATTGCTGAGCGGCAGGACTCGCAAATCTATTTGGCGGCTAGCGCCCAATATCTCTATATTTATACGGCGGAGATACTCCAAAGGAGTCAGCGACTAGCGCTTAATTCACCTTTTTATATTTATCCGGCGAAAGGTGCGCCAAATCGAGAATGGAATCGAATTCGTAGAGCGTGAATCGCATTAAACGAATTCGAATCGAACTCGTTATCGTTTTTGTGTTTATTAGGTCCTTCTTATTTTTCTTCTTTTCCCTTATGTGTTTCGAGTTCAAAACGAGTTCACTAAACTACTTTCTAGGATTTCGTTTTTCTCAAATTCGTAACGAATTTGTGGCGATATAATCTTCGTTTTTGTATTTATTGGGCTAAAAATGTTTCGTCTCGATATCTTCGCGAGTCCAAAATCACGATATCGAGAAATTTGATTTTCGCGAACTCGTCTCGATATCTTCGCGAGTCCAGAATCTCGATATCGAGAATTTGGATTTTCGCGAACTCGTCTCGATATCTTCGCGAGTCCAGAATCTCGATATCGAGAATTTGGATTTTCGCGAACTCGTCTCGATATCTTCGCGAGTCCAGAATCTCGATATCGAGAATTTGGATTTTCGCGAACTCGTCTCGATATCTTCGCGAGGCCAAAATCACAATATCGAGATTTTGATTTTTCTCGAATTCGTCTCGATATCTTCGCGAGGCCAAAATAACGATATCGAGAAATTTGATTTTCGCGGACTCGTCTCGATATCTTCGCGAGGCCAAAATCACGGTACGAAACTTTAACTCTCGAAGGTAGTTTTGTTAATTTGTTTCCAAATCGGAAGGCATTCGAGGTAAATATAGAATCAAGCTAAACTTATAAACGAAAAAAAGTCATTCATTTAAATTCGGCGAAGACGGCGTAATGGGTAAGCAGACTAGAAACGACTAGATATCAAGAGGTTCGGTGTTCAAATCCCACAGGCAGTGGATTCAAAAGCGTGGTTACCAGCAATAGAACCGTTTTTTTTTTTTTTTTTTTTTTTTTTTTTTTTACCGAAAATAGTATTATAATAAGACTGTTATTTGAATTTTACATTAAATATAAAAATTAATGATTTTTTTGCTAATCGTCCGTTAAGGATTCGAGAGCGATGAAAATCTCGATTCGCTAGCGATTCGAGTTAAGGCTCGTTAACGATTCGAGAACGATGAAAATCTCGATTCGCTAGCGATTCGAGTTAAGGCTCGTTAACGATTCGAGAACGATGAAAATCTCGATTCGCTAATGATAAGTGACTCTCTCACGATATCGAAATCGTCTCGGTATCGTCTCGAATTATCGTCGCGAAACATTTTTAAGAGAAAACGATATTGCCTCGATATCGTTACGATATCGTTGTGTTTATTGGGAAGTAGGCACCAACACAAACGAACATACGACACACGGATTTTCACACAGAGTCGTTCTTGCCCAATCAGAAACGTCTTATTTTTTTATATGGAGTTTTTATGATAGTATCGGAATATGATTTTGCTCTATCGAGCGTATAGATGTTAACACATAAAAAAAAAAATTAAAATATTGTAAGAAATAAGTAGTAAGATATATGGAAATTTAAAATTGTAAATCGAATTGGGAAAGAAGAGGAGGGAAAAGAGAACGACAAAGCATTGCAACCTAAATGAAAGCTTGCAAACTTACCTCAAAATCAAAAGTCCCACCGGCTTTCTATCCATCTCGAAATTTTCTTTAATCCCTGAAATGAAAGAAAAGACAGAACAAAACAAACAGCGAGAGAGGAAAGACAAATATTTTCAAAAGACTTACCCAGACAAAGGTTAATCCATTTTCGCCTTTTGTTTTGATTTCAAATTTTTCACTCAACTGTCACTTAACACAATCCGATATAAAAAAAGGGGGATCTGTCAGCCCAGAACACCGGGAAATAAGGGCAATTAGAAACATATGATGGCTCCTAATGGATCATGACAGAGTCGCATTTAGGCTTTTTCTCACGGCGTTGTGAAGCAAGTGCTTCGCCAAGCTGAAACAACATCGAGATTTATGCTATGTTCATGCTTAGCCTTAAAAGCGCATTTACGGTTTTCGAAAATCGATTTTTGAAGAGTGTTCATAGTGCCGCATTAAATAAACGTGCTTTTACACACAACATATGTTCTCGACTTACAAAACATCTGTCCTGTTTTAATTTGATGAAAAAGAAATCGAAATGCGTCGGCTGAAATTCATTTTATTTATTGTGCAGATATACCTGTCAATTCTGTTCAATTCATACAATACTACAAGCGACACTCTCAAATTTTTTTGAATTTGCTTGTAGGTATGATAAGAATGTGTAGGAGTGAAGGCAACGGGAAACATTTTGCATGAGTGCGACTGAAAAAGATAGAGTTTTGTCAACGACTGCTGTGGTGAACAGTTCAACAGCCCTGCAGGAAGTATGAGTAGTTAAGCTCTAGCGTTTTACTAGTTCTAATTCCACCAGCACTGGATCTTCTTTATACCCCTGGTTATGTATTAGTCTGTACAAAATTAACATTGCGTGTGGGCTAAAAATCACTAATTGTACACTTGAACTAACGCTTTTTTTTTAGTGATTTGGGAACCAATTGCGTAAATTGGGTATGGTAAAACACTACTTCCTTTGAAAGATTACTGACCACAATATGTGGTTTTTTGGTTATTTTTGTTCTAAAATTTTGTTTTATTGTTTGTTTTATTTATAAAAATATTTGTAATATATAAAGATAGATTTTATTTTTAATTTCGGAGCACCAACGCTCTTTGCAACAACTATATAATGGAAACTCTTATTACTGACACGAAAAACCATTTTTCCATGCAATACTAGTCGGAGCTTTATACGAAGCTCTACCCCCCTTTGCACTTGTTCTTTAGTTTTGGTGAAAGTACTAGTTGCATCCGGGCAAAATACCTCACGCTTCCTAGAGGGTAATAAGCTTTGAGCTCTGCTGTGTTGAGAGTCAGATTGTAATGTCGATGTGTGAGTTCATCCGTACACAAATCGTGGTGAAAGTCAGTTTATTTTATTATATGTGAATGTGTTAACTGTGGGCAAAGTCAGATTGTGAATGGGCAAAGTCGGTTTATACAAGCTCCCCTCACCCGTCTTCGTGATTTTGGGAAGTGTCGCTTGTAGTATTGTATGGTTCAATTTAAACAAAATTGAACTATTAAACACATCGATATGTGCTTTAAACAAAAAGCGTGCCAGTTTCTTGCAACTGCTCGCATCATATAGTACTATAGATGGCACTTGACAAAAAACGTGTGTGTTGAATTGAAGTAGGCCCCCTGTGCATGCATTCTTATGGAAAAATCAAAAACGTAGCACGCCCCCTGAAAATTCCGGTTCCGGTCTAACAAATATTTTATAATCTTGTAACATGAACTAAAATATCTGTTAAAAATCAGTTATATATAAGTGTTAATCAATGGTTTTTCATAAGAACTAATTTTATTTTTCAGCAAAATATGTTATTTTTATAAAATCAAAAATAATTAGATAAAATTTTGCTCATATTATTGAGGAACGCTAAGGCAGAGTACTCATGCGTCGAATATGACCGATTGTCAAAAAGTTTGAATTCCACCACAGAAGTGGTTGATATGAAATATTCAGTGATATCATAACTAAAATTGCTCGATACATAATTAGTGGCTCAAGTACTTATGACATATCATGATAAATAGAATGCATAAACTATATATTTTTGGAGCTCTTCTGAATGAAAAAGGTACAAAATTCCATACACTATCATAAAAAAAACTTAAAAAGTTTTACATTAAAACGAAAACATTAAAAGATTTCAACGCAAGTATGTTTAGTTACAAAATTGAGTGAATACTCCAAAAATTATAGCATCACTAGTTCACCACGGAATTCGGTTGTTGTTGTAAGTGTCCCCTATATTACTATATGGCTCGCATTATACAAAGGTGTGCAAAATTGTGTAAGGAACTACATAAAAATTAGACTATTAACTAGGAATATAACTTGTGCGAGACGGCTGGTATGTATAAAAAGAATGTGTAATCGTTTGTTCAGATATTTTTTATTTTTTTTTTTTAAACATATATTATTTATTGGATCACTCTTTTAGATAGGAGTCAATCAATAATTTTTTAAAATCTTACACCTAATTTAACACAATTACATATCACAGAGCATATTCCACCTTATAGAAATGTTTATGAATGTAATTTTTTCATAATAACGGGCCTCGGTTTAAGAAGACCCAATAAGCACAACGAGTTCGAATCGAATTCGAATCGAATTAGTTTTGACGTGCAAACTCTTCGCGGCGAGTGTTCGCGGCGAGCTCGAATCGAATTCGAATTCGTGAGGGAGTCACCTTTTTACGCGATTCATATTTTTATCGCATTTTTTATCGTTTACGCATCGCGCGCGATTCGTATTTTGCTATCGTTTTGCTATCGCGCTTTATTCGAATTTTTTATCATATTCGATTCGCCTTTTTGTCGAATTTTCGATTATATACGATTAGTAAAAAAAATTATTTAATTTTTATATTTAATGTATGATTCTAATAACAGTCTTATTATAAGACTATTTTCGGTAAAAAAAAAAAAAAAAAACGGTTCTAATGCTGGTAACCACACTTTTGAATCCACCGGCTGTGGGATTTGAACACCGAACCTCTTGATTTCTAGTCATACTTATTTCTAGTCTGCTTACCCATTACGCCGTCTTCGCCGAATTGAAGTGAATGACTTTTTTTCGTTTATATGTTTTTATGTGATAAGAATTCGAACCGTTTGCAACGAGCTCGCTTTTTTATCGTGGATTTTATAAAATGCGAGCTCGCTTTTTTATCGTGGAATTCATAAGAGTCTTACCGACTACGGCACCCTGAAAGGGATTTTGAAGTTTTGTTGATATTTTGAAAAGTCCTCGAGGGCTCCCTGAAAAATGGCCCCAATGCAAAATGGCCCCAAACTGAAAATGAAAAAATGCCCCAAAATTTGGGGTCATTGTGCATTATGAAAAATTACCTCAAATCAAAAATGAAATTTGGCCCCAAAATAAAATGAAAAAGGCCCCAAAACAAAAAGAGGTGTTTTTAATCGATATGAAAAATGGCCCCAAACTAGAAAATAAAACGGCCGTTATAAAATTAAAAAAATTAAAAATAAATAAAAGACCCCAATTTTGCATAATGCATTATTGCCCCACTTTGAAAAATTAAAAAAGGCCCCAAAATTTGGGGTCATTTTGCATTATAAAAAATTACCCCAAATCCAAAAATTAAAAAAGGCCCCAAAATTTGGGGTCATTTTGCGTTATAAAAAATTACCCCAAATCCAAAAATTTAAAAAGGCCCCAAAATTTTGTATTGAATTTTAGGGCGATTTTTTTGGGTCATTTTGCATTTTTCAAAATTTATGTTACATTTGGGGCCATGTTTCATTTTTTGATTTGGGGTAATGCAAAATGACCCCAAATTTTGGGGTCTTTTTTTCATTTTTAATTTTTTAAATTCTATAACGGCCGTTTTATTTTCTAGTTTGGGGCCATTTTTCATATCGATTAAAAACACCTCTTTTTGTTTTTGGGGCCTTTTTCATTTTATTTTGGGGCCAAATTTCATTTTTGATTTGGGGTAATTTTTCATAATGCAAAATGACCCCAAATTTTGGGGCCTTTTTTCATTTTCAGTTTGGGGCCATTTTGCATTGGGGCCATTTTTCAGGGAGCCCTCGAGGACTTTTCAAAATATCAACAAAACTTCAAAATCCCTTTCAGGGTGCCGTAGTCGGTAAGACTCTTATGAATTCCACGATAAAAAAGCGAGCTCGCATTTTATAAAATCCACGATAAAAAAGCGAGCTCGAGGCGAGCTCGTTGCAAACGATTCGAATTCTTATCGCGTTTTGTCTTCGAATCGAATTCGAATCGAACGCAAAATACGATAAAAGCGCGAGCTCGCGTATTCTAAAATCCGCGATAAAAAAGCGAGCTCGAGGCGAGAGTTATGTTTCTTCGATTCGGTATCGAAGAACGGTTCAATTAACAATTTTTTCTTTAATTTGATTTTAAATCAGTTTATTTTTCTTTTCATTAAATCTATTTTAACAATTATTAAATTAAACGTTTCAATAGTTTTTTTCTACACGCCGAAAATCAGTTCTCTCGAGTCTTTTCTTCTTCTTTCCTAGTGTTCTTGTTTTCTTTCTGGTACTTGATGCACATAATCGATACTTTTTAGGTACTTGGTACGAGAGGATCGTAACTCCTCCCCTTTTCGTATTAAGAACGATATTCATTCGTTCGTATTACAATGAAAGACATTTATGTATAGTATAATTTTGACATTATAGACTTAAAAGTAAATGACTTAATATTATTTGTGTTTTTTTTCTCTTTTTTTTTTTTGATTTTAATACATTAGTGTTCCAATCTTTAGTAAACCAATATTCATTCGGTCAACTTTACAATAACTTATAATTTTTATTACAATTGTTCCCAAACCATAATTAAGTACAAGTTATACATACACTAATATATACATATTTTATTTTTTATGACACATTTTAAATTGTAAAAAAATCAATAGATCAAAAGTGTAACATTTCAGAGATCATTCATTATTCTTTTTTCATTACAACGCCTTAACTTTATTTTTTGCTTATGGATTTTGAACTTTAACGTATTGACAGTTAACTTATTGTTCTTGTAAATTTTGTATTTTACAAATCTGGGAGCAAACTTATTTCTTCTGTTATCAGCTGCAAATATAGATACATTTTCTCTAAAGCATTTTGGATCTTTTCGATTTTCATTAGCTTTTGATATTCTTTGATGCTTGTATTTTAGATTATTACTTTCAATTAATTTTGCAAGTTTCGAGTAATTTTCAATATGATCTTTCAAAAGGTGCTCTGAAACTGTCAAATTTGCATTAAATTGAAACGGATTGAGGTGATTATAATGGCCTGTTATTGCTTCAAACGGTGTAAATTTTGTAACGGAATGTATGGAATTATTGTAAGTTAAAATAGCTGCATTCATTATGTCACTAACTGGTTTGTCCTTTGCTTGAAGAAGTATTATTCTTAGAATTTCAGTAAGTGTAGAGTGGAATCTTTCTACAGAAGAGTTACCTGTAGAGTTCTTAATGGATGTTAAATGATGCTTTACCCCATATAGGTCTAAAAACTGTTTGAATAAAATTGATGAAAATTCGAGGCCATTGTCGGAAATTATTAAAGAGGGAATTCCATGATGAGAAAAGAAATGTTTGAGACTTTGTATGATGTGAATGCTATTTCGAGAAGGCAACAAATAGGCACTTGCAAATCTACTAAATTTGTCAATTATGGTCAAGAAATTTTCTTTATGGGCAAAATAAATATCGATATGAATAATATCTAAAGGCTTCTTTGGATTGGGTGTCAGCGCATATTTAATCTTTTCAGGATTTCTTTCATATTTGCTTTTTAAACAAATTTCGCAGCTGTTAATTATGTGAGTGATAGTCTTCATCATTTTAGGAAAATAATAGTTTCTCTTGAGATGTAAAAAGGACTCATTAATACCTCTATGGTTCGATTTTTATCATCCGTTAAGACTGCAGTAACCCGTTTCTTGTTCAAATAATCGTTTATAATGTCTTTTAAGCAATGAATATCACTAAAATTTCGTTTTATTGTGATCCGTTGTTGATTTTTAAAAAGAATTTTTTTTTTAGGCTTATTCGTATACGTTTTGGACTGTTCCAGAATGAGCTGCCTTGAAAATTCGTTTATTGGCCTTTCTGATATATAAATTCCGTCACAAAGGTCTTCAGCTGCCGAATGTATTGTCGAGATATCCAAATTATCTATATCGGTTTCGATTTCGTTTGTATTTAACTCGATTCTCGATAAGGCGTCTACGTTCGTATTTTCCTTGCCTTTTTTGAAAATTATATCGTAATCAAACTCTTCGAGTTTTAATCGCCAACGAACCAATTTAGGTTCGGATCCTTAAGAGAAAATAGCCACAGTAAAGGTTTGTGGTCCGTTACGATTTTAAATTTTCGCCCAAATAAATAAGGCCGAAAATATTTCGTTACCCACACGATTCCCAAAAGTTCCTTTTCTATTGTGCTATAACTTTGTTCGCTTTTGTTCAGTGTTCGACTAGCATAGCAAATGGGCTTATCAGACCCGACAGTGCCTTGTGACAATATGGCTCCAAGGGCAACGTTACTAGCGTCTGTAGTCAAGATGAATTCCTTAGAAAAATCAGGATACTGCAAAACTGGTTCATTACATAATATATTTTTGCATGCCTCGAAGCATTCCAGGTATTCATCGTTTAATTCTATTTGGGAATTATTTCTCAAACATGAAGTTAGTGGCTTAGTAAGTTTTGAAAAATCGCGAATAAATTTACGGTAATAACCCCAAAGGCCCAAAAATGATTTGATTTGTTTTTTTGTTTTTGGAAGAGGAAATTTTTTTATTGCAAAAATTTTGTTCGGGTTGGGCCGGACTCCGTCTGAACAAACAAGATGACCAAGGAAGGTCACTTCTTTTCGAAGGAATTCAGACTTATCTAATTGAATTTTTAAGTTTGATTCTTTAAGTTTCTTGAAAACGGCTGAGAGATTATCTAGATGTTCTTGTAGGGATGTTGAATAGACTATTATGTCGTCCATATATACTAAGCAGAATTTTCCTAGCAGGTCACGGAGTACGTTGTCCATGACCCTCTGAAAAGTACACGGAGCATTTTTTAGGCCAAAAGGCATCCTAATGAACTCATAATGGCCGTTCTCGACAGTAAAAGCGGTTTTTTGAATGTCCTCCTTTCTAATTTCAATTTGATGAAATCCCGAAGCCAGATCTATTGTACTAAAGTATACGCTTTTACCAAGTTTATCCAAAATATCAGTTATATTTGGTAAAGGGTACCTGTCATCTATAGTCTTTTCATTTAATTTGCGATAGTCAATAACTAGGCGCCATTTTGCTTTTCCACTTGAGTCCATCTTCTTTGGCACTATCCAAACTGGAGAAGACCATGGAGAAAAGCTATTCCGAATTATACCATTTTCTATCATATCTAGTATTTGACGTTGGACTTCTTCTTTATGAACTTCTGGGTATCTATACGACTTGGTATAGATAGGAAGGTCGTCTTTTGTTTTAATTTCGTGTTTAATTTGATTGGAGAAGCTAAGCTTTTGATTTTCTTGGTGAAATATATCTTTGAACTTTTCACACAGTTTTAATAATCCTGATTTTTCCTCATCATTTAAATGGCTTGTCCTTAGAAGGCCAGAAATGTCAGTTTTTTGAATAGTATCTACTTCACTAATTATGGAATAATTATGAAATTCAAAATACTGTTTTCCTATAACTTCCCCTTTAATGGGCTGTTTCATTACAAATGTTTGAGGGGTTGGTGAAGAATTTGTTACTTCAAGATATGAAAACCAATTGGAGGCTTTGTAGATACCTTCGGAAATTGTTAAGTCGTTATTAATCTTCTTTCGTTTGATGAATAAGTCACCAGTCTCAACATCAACAGGGAGGTGTGCAATAATGTGGGAAAATGGTGGAACAGTATACAGCTTTGAAATATGATTTGGTTTATAGTATATCGGAATAATAGCAGAATCGGTTTTCAATACAAGATTTTTAAAGTCAAGGTTCACCCCTAAGGATTTCATAGTTTCGAGTCCGATTAATCCATCAAAATATTCATGAAAGTCGAAGATATGAAAGGTTATGATTTGATCTGTTTTAAATTCTTTAAGTCCGGGAAATGTAATTTTATGTGTAATTTGGTGACTGTTGAACAAAGTTTTAATATTTACAGGTTCAATTGTTTCTACAAACTCATTTTTGACTATATTAGAGCTAATGAAGGATAAGTTACTTCCCGTGTCCAAAAGAAATTTAAGCGGGTGGCCATTACTGTCAGAAATGTGAATATAAGGTAGAAAATATGATTGATGAATATTGAGGTCTATAAACCCAAATGGTTCTCCGAGGCATTTTCCTGAAAATTTTCGTCAGTAACCGCATTATCGATATTTGTAATATTTGGACGATCAATTTGGATTCCAGGGTTTGAGCATAAAGCCACTTCATCTAAATCTTTGTTTTGGTTTTCGTTATCGATATGATGGTATTCCTGTGTAGTGTTACCACTGGATGTGTCCATTGGTTCAACTGCATTGTTACCAGAGTTATGGAAGAATCTCATTTGATTCGATTGGTTAGAATAGTTTGGAAAGTTATTTTGAGGGAACCGATAATAATTGTTTGGCTGATTGTTATTATATGTCATGCGAATTTGAGAGGAAGATGGATTTGATATGGGGTTTCGGTTATGAAAATAATAATTAGATTGAGGCTGTAAAAAGTTCGATTGAAATCTGTTGTTTACAGGATTACGGCTTGGAATGTTATTTTTATTTTGTGACAAAGAATTTTGAAAGGAGCTTGGTTTAGTTTGTCTCATTGACTGAGGAATATTTTGTTTAGTTTGATTTGAATTTTTCATGTAATATATATTTTGTTCTTCCAAACAGTAATTTAAGGCTTGTGCAAGAGAATTAGGTCTCATAGCTCTAATGGTGGCTCCTAAAGGTTATTTTAATCCGATTAGGAAAACATTCAAGCACATTTCCTGATACAATTTATTTTTTGAAGCTATAACATTGGCATCTTTCTCATGAACCCTTAAATGATTCGAAATACTTGTAAGGATTTCGATAACTTGAGAATAGAATTGCTCCACTGTACTCCCGTTTTGCCTCAATAAATGTAAATCGCGAATCAAACTTGTTTCGTTTCTCTTATCAGAATAATGAGTGATCAAGTTAGACTTAATGCTAGTCCAATCTAACATAGTACCGTACATATTCAATACTTCGTTGGCGTTGCCAACTATTTTGTTCCTTATTGCTCTCAAAACAAAACGCTTATACGATTCGACTTCTATACAGTTAATAAGCTGAAGAATTTCTTCAACATTGTCGAGAAAATCAAATAAAAGCCTTGGATTGCCATTGAATTCTGGTAAATGTTTAACAGCGTCAGGTAATTTTAAATATTCAAAACATTGTGACATACTTGGGTTAACAGAGCTATTTCCACTAGTACTTTGCTTATTAGTATTCGTAGTCATTGTGTTATTAAAAATAGTATTTGTATTTGTAACAGAAGATATAACGTTATTAAATGGAATAATGTTGATTTGATCTAACTGTAGTTGAATAGAGCCCAACTCACTATTGTTACAGTTGTTGTTGCTGTTGTCGAAGCTTATATCATCATCCGATTCTTCGTCGTCCGGCTTTTGTATACGATAGGGTTTCTCCGACCTATGAATTTTAGGCATACCAGTAGTGCGTTTTTAAACTGATTTGATCCTCGATCCAAAATGTGGACAGATCTAAAGGTTGTTTCATCCAATAATATGAGCGGAATTGTGTGCCAATATTCGCTTAACTACACGTTTCCATCCGTCACCGACTGCGCCAGTTATGTTTCTTCGATTCGGTATCGAAGAACGGTTCAATTAACAATTTTTTCTTTAATTTGATTTTAAATCAGTTTATTTTTCTTTTCTTTTCATTAAATCTATTTTAACAATTATTAAATTAAACGTTTCGATAGTTTTTTTCTACACGCCGAAAATCAGTTCTCTCGAGTCTTTTCTTCTTCTTTCCTAGTGTTCTTGTTTTCTTTCTGGTACTTGATGCACATAATCGATACTTTTTAGGTACTTGGTACGAGAGGATCGTAACTCGAGCTCGTTGCAAACGATTCGAATTCTTATCGCGTTTTGTCTTCGAATCGAACGCAAAATACGATAAAAGCGCGAGCTCGCGTATTCTAAAATCCGCGATAAAAAAGCGAGCTCGAGGCGAGCTCGTTGCAAACGATTCGAATTCTTATCGCGTTTTGTCTTCGAATCGAATTCGAATCGAACGCAAAATACGATAAAAGCGCGAGCTCGCGTATTCTAAAATCCGCGATAAAAAAGCGAGCTCGAGGCGAGCTCGTTGCAAACGATTCGAATTCTTATTGCGTTTTGTCTTCGAATCGAATTCGAATCGAACGCAAAATAAGATAAAAGCGCGAGCTCGCGTATTCTAAAATCCGCGATAAAAAAGCAAGCTCGAGGCGAGCTCGTTGCAAACGATTGGAATTCTTATCGCGTTTTGTCTTCGAATCGAATTCGAATCGAACGCAAAATACGATAAAAGCGCGATATCGCGAAAATTGCCTTCCGCGAATTCGAATCGAATTCGATTCGAATTCGTTTAATGCGATTCGCGCTCTACGAATTCGATTCGAATTCGATTCGAACACGTTATCGTTTTTGTGTTTATTGGGGACTGGGCTTTTATGATGTGTGTGTAGGATCACATGTAATTGAGTCGGTGTTGGAGAGCATAGAAAGCTTGATGAAATGGTAAAGAAGTGGATTATACGCGGGCATTGCTGATTTGTGAAGAAGCACATGTAGTATTGACGGTTTTGTTTGCGGAAACGACGATTTTAAGGAGTTAGGTGTACGTGAATTGCAAGACTGCATGGAGTGCACCCACCGAGTTGACGATCAGCTAGGAAAGCTGTGTTGATGAATGTGCATTGATTGCACCTGTTGTTGAGTACGACTTGGAGCCGCTGGCCGATCATTTCTTTTTAGCCTCGAATGGAGAGATGGATTTGATAGTCTACGCGCGAGTGGATTCACGTGTGCTTGCAGTTTACAAAAATACTTTTCTTTGACTTTGGCGAACTCCATTTTAACCAGTTCTACGTTAAGTTCTCTATGTATTCTTTCATTTGAAATATACCAAGGAGCTATGGTTATAGTCCTTAGGATTTTGGACTGAGCTCTTTGCAGGATATCTATGTTCGAAATGCTTGCATTTCCATACAATTGCAAACCATACGTCCATATTGGTTTTATGACTTGTTTGTATAGGAGGATTTTATAATCCAGTTTAAGAGGAGAGCGATTATTAATTAACCAGTGTTAGCTATTGGCTTTAAGTTTCATTTGGGTTCTCTTGGCATCGATATGCTTGCGCCATGTCAATCGCTTATCCAAGTGAATTCCGAGGTAAGTAACTTGTTCACTTTGAGGGACGCGTGTGTTATTAAGGAAAATGTCCGGAGAAGATTTTCTGTTAAGCGTGAATGTTATATGCCGACATTTAAGCTCATTTATTTTAATTCGCCATTTAGACAGCCAGTCTTGGATTTCGCTGAGATGATTTTGGAGCTTGGAAGTAGCGACTCTTATATCCTTATGTCGGTTTAATATCGCTGTGTCATCAGCGAATGTTGAAACTGTTATTCGATCACTAATAGGAATATCTGCAGTATACAAGAGATAAAGAAAAGGCCCTACAACACTTCCTTGAGTTACTCCTGCATTAATTTGAAAACTTGTTGTTGTAAACGTATTATGTTGCAGTTGGAACGTTCTATGTTTTAAGTATGACTCAAAGATCGCGTGGAAATTTAAAGGAAGTAAACTTCGGATTTTGTATAGCAAGCCTTCATGCCAGACTCTGTCGAACGCTTGTTGCACGTCCAAGAATACTGATGAGCAGAGTGAGTAAAAAAAGCCCGAAAAAACCCAAAAATAAGCGCTATAAAAAGCTCGAAAAAACAACGAAAATAGTCCAAAAAATATGCAGTTAAAATTAATTTTTTATTCAGTGGACTTATTAAAATATCGTCGGCTTAAAGTGTAAGCCTGCTTACTAACAATTTCAAAACTTTACAGGGTAAACAAAAAACACGTTTGTTTCAAGACTTCAAAGTAGGGAAGGAGACCTGTTCCTATATGAAGTCTCTTCTAAATTCGATTCTGTGCACCATACAAAGTCTAATTGGAGTGACTTGTTGGTGTTAGCTGTGACCTTTGACCACAGTTGGACTTTGCAGTTTTACTCATTACCAAATTCTCCGTATTTAGAATTTGAAATTAAAAAAGATTTTTTTGCCTGACGTGTCCTTTTGTCTTTTGAATGACATCGAAAAGTCGGAATCGGTTATTAGTGGACTTAGCAGGTTTACACTTTAAGCCGACGATATATGACTTTTACATTTTCAAACAAAAAATGTTGGCGCTTCTTGCTTAAAAGATCGTTCAACGTCTGAAGAGGTAAGGGGGCAAAATTTTAAAACACACTCAAACGTAAATACGCGATCGAACGTATACGCCAGCATTGGACACAGGCCTTAAAAGAGTCATTGACAAAGGAAAGCAATAAAGCAGAAATAAAATCAGCTGAAAAAACGCAACATTGTTGATTTTTTCGGAAATAAGTTCGGAAAAGGCATTCAAAATAGTACAATTAACCAAAAATATGGGAAATATGCACAAAAAATAGTTTTTGGCAAGAAAATAGCTCGCACTGCTAAAATATGCAAAAATAGTAAAAAGTAGCTCGCACTGCTAAAATATGCAAAAATAGTATGACGTATGCAAAAACAAGCATTTATTCACTCTGCTGATGAGCAGTACTCTCGATGTTCATAGGCAAGTCGAATTTCATTTGTAATACGATTTACATGTTCAATAGTACCATGTTGTTTTCTAAAACCGAACTGATGGGAGGGAGTAACATGATGTTCTTGTAGGTTTTTTGTTAATTTGGAAATTAGTAGTTTTTCAAATAATTGTGAGAGGCTAGGGAGCAGGCTAATAGGTCTATAAGAGGAAGTTTGGGTAGGACCTTTTCCTGGCTTAGGAACCATTTTAATTACCTACCGTTTCCAATCCTTCGTAAAGTAACCGTACTTTATGATAGAATTAAAAAGGATTGTTAAAAATGCTACTGCTACTAAAGGTATATTTTTCAACATTTTTGAAGTGATCAGATCATGCCCTGGGGCTTTTTTTTTTACATAATAATTCATTTTTAATTGTATTATTAACTTCACTTTGAGTGATGTTAACGCGAATCCTACATGAGTTTTCAGGTTGAACTGGGAGAGTATATTCGATTGTACTGAGAGTTGGTTGGAAAACTTTACTCAGGTGCAATGCAAAGGTCGTCGCTTTCTCTTCGTCAGAGCGTGCCCAGCCATAGTTTGGTCGCCGAATAGGGGATTCACGGTGCACGGGGGTCTCCAAACCGCGGCTCGCTAACCATAAAGATTCATGATTTGAGCCTCTGGGTGTAAGGTTTTGTACAAAGTTGCGTTGTTCTTTCTCTTTTTCCCAGGATAGGGCTACTCTTAGCTTTTTTTCGGCTTCCTTAAATTTAAGTTTGGCCAATGGTGAACGGGTTCGTTGCCATTCGCGCCTACATCTACGTTTTTCGGCAACGAGATTTTCAATTTCTCTATTTGACAGGTTTTCACCTATTCTATTTTTAGTATGAGGAGTCGAATTTTCAGCTGCTGAAATTAAAATCGAACTAAAAACAGTAACGGCGTCATCAATATGTTCATTGCTTTCAATTTTATAGTTTGTGTGTATGTGGGAATTTATGTACTTTTTATACCTCAACCAGTTAGTCCTTGGATTGGTTAATCTGTTGGGACCTTCAACTACATGTGGATACTTGTGTAACAGAAATACAACGGGCGAATGATCTGAGGAGAGGTCAGTTGTAGCTTTTGCAGAAATAAGTTGTCTGTCTATACCCTAAGTGATTCCGAAATCTAAGAGGTCAGGAATTTTCTGGAGATCTGTTGGCCAATAAGTTGGCTGCCTTGGAGATATAAAGTTTAGGGAATTTTTTTTTATTCAAAATTACCTTGTATAATTGCTGGCCCTTCGGATTGCAAGTTCTAGAACCCCAGAAAGTATGCTTAGCATTATAGTCTCCTGCTGTTAGAAACGTATCGCCTAATGTGTTAAAGAAATCTATGAACATTATTTGTGTTATGCTGAAGCGAGGAGGGCAGTATATCGCCGATAAGACGTTTTTTGGTTTCCGACTTTAACGCAAAGTGTTGTTGCTTGAATAAATTCATAGCTATAACCCTCTAGAGCAAAGTGCTGGATTCTTTTTCGAATAAGTATTCCAGTGCCCCCATGCGCCTTTCCATCTGGGTGGTTGGTTTGATAGAAGCTATAACCAGATAATGTGAAGAAATGTTTATTTGAAAGGTGAGTTTCGGAGAGAAGCATGACATCTACTTCTTCTTGTTTTAAAAAATTTTGCATTTCCAGCTTATGCTCGGCTAACCCGTTCGAATTCCAGGCACAAATTCTAAGGACACTCATATTTTTGCCAAAAGTGCTGTCATTAATTGTGTTTGCATTTGCACAATTTTATCGAGTGAGCTTTGCATTGTTTGCATAAATTGAGACAGACTTTGAGTTAGCGTGGATATCATTATCTCAAGACTGCTATTATTGTTAGTAAGAGCACTGATAGGGGTCGCGGATTTTAACGTTTTTGCATAAGAAACTCCTGGAGTAACAGGGTTGAAATTAAAGTTGTGAGAGGATAATGGTACCGAAACTGTAATATTTTTCGAAGGATTACGAGCAGATTCTTTTTTCATATTAATTCGCTTTTTTAGGTCTTGATAAACTACACAGCCTCTGTAATTTGCAGCATGATTTCCTTCACAGTTACTACATTTAAGTATTTTACGATCATTTATTGCTTTTTTATTGCAGACTGAACTATGGTGAAGCTCGCCACATATTACACAAACGGTGCGCAATGTGCAATATGTTTTTTTGTGACCAAACTCTTGGCAGTGGGCACACTGGATAGGACCATTTCTTTTAAGTGGTTCCTCCACTGTAATTTTGCGAAACTTCAAACTATAAATTGGATAAATTTCGTTTTTTTTAAGTTTCCAGTTGTCAGGCAATACATTAACTTAAACATAGGCTGTGGAACTTTCGCTTTTTTAAATATATTTATAACAGACCTAGCATGCAAGCCCTTTTCTCCCAATTCATTTATTATATCATTTGTATCAACGTCTGGATCGATACCTTTGATTACAACTGAAATGCCTTTTCTACTCTTTAGCTGGTACGTGTTAAAGTTTTTATTCGTGCCTTCAAACTATTTTACAACCCTGCGGTAGTTTTCCTCAGTGTTAGTTTGAATTTTTGTTTCGTGCATATTCCCTTTTGTTAAGGGGACAACATGGAAGTGACTATTTCCTATTAAACTCGCTAATTTAGCAACAAGTGCATTAGAGCTTCGCTAACGCAGGTAGATTAGGGGAGGTTTAAATTCCTTGTTTGGCTTTTCTTTTGAATCTTCGCTTGTATTTTCAGATAGTAGAGCAAAGCGGTTGCTCGTTAATATATCTTTGGAAACAGGATTTTCCATTTTATTAACTTTGGCCCTATTGTCGTTTTTTCCCGACAGGGCTTCTCTTTCTCTTAGCAATTTTAACGTATCGATGCATACCGATTAGCACCGCCTGCTGTTCGTTATTATTTTTAGATTTTTTTTGTTTGGGCGAAATGGCTTCAATAGAAGCGCTTGCTAAAGTGGCTATAACGGAGTCAGATATTTTGGTCTAAGAAGTGCTGTTAGGGCTATTCTCTTTAACTGTATAAGTAATTCCACTGACGGAGAGTGATCTTTTTCTCTCAAATTGGCTTTTTAAGTTTGAAAACTGGTTTGTACCTGGTTGGTGACTGGTAGACTGGTCCATGTTCTCAACATCTTGAACAATTTTCCTACCGGGATATTTTGGAACTTGGGTTGTTACTCCATGTAACTTATGGTTGTTGTGTAAACTAATCGATGGAGGCGATCGATCGATGGGCATCACTTTTAGCCAGAGAAGCTGACAGCTGTAACAGCTGTATAGACCAGCTGTCTCTGTCTAGAGAGTGCCTGGAAATTAGACAACAAAATATAATTATACACGTATGTATGTATGTTTATCCACAATACTTATCTTTGTTTATGTTCTTAAATTCACAAATTGTGAGTGGAGCGACGCAGCAAAGGGTGGCGAGCCTTGTCGCGGTCCTTACTTGAGCGCTTTCTAGAGTTTTTGGTGCTCTGTTTGGTTTTTAGTTAGTTTTTTTTACGAGTTTTACGGAGCTCGAAAACAATTGACTTTAGTATTCGACTAGGGTTGTCGAATGAATGCAATTTTAATGAATGCATTGTTCTTTTACAGATCCAGGAAAGCACGTTCTGGGAAATAGAGTGTCAGCGTCGCGGAGAAGATTTAGTCAAAAGAAATTTTAGGCTGAAAAAGAGTTCTTTTCAGAAATTGTGTGGTTTTTTGGAACACCTTAGAAGGTCACAAGTTTCCACAATGCAATTCCTTTAGAAAAGCGAGTGGTCATTGCACTTTACGCTCTTGGGTCTTCAGCGGAACATCGTAGCATTGCGAATCTGTTTGGTGTAGGTAACTCCACAGTGTGTGTCATCCTTTTGGAGTTTTGCAGAGAAGTTTGGAAAGTACTCCATCCAATTAATTTGAAACACTTCCCACTAACTGTAGAAGAAATTAAGGAATGTGTCGATGGTTTCAAAGAAATTGGATTCCCTCAATGTATGGGAGCAGTTGGTGAGTTGTTGTGACATTGTTGATTTATGGTTAGAAAGGCAAATAATCAATAACTTTCGTAGACGGCTGTCACATAGAAATTCATCCAAACCAAAAAGTCTCAGTAGACTACATAAACTATAAAGGGTGGTTTTCTGTAGTTTTGCTAACACTTGTTGACGCAAGGTACCTTGTAAATGAGACATGATGCGAGGATCAAGCCAATCACCATGCCAAATTTGAAATCTATCGGTTTAGCCGTTTAGGAGGAGTTCCGGACACAGACGGACGGACGGACGGACAGGGCTCAATCGACTCAGAGTTTGATCCTGATATACGTGTCCATACCTGGGTATAAAAACTATGTGCTGATAGCCAGACGGGCGTGAGGACGAGAAAATACTTATTCAATTAATGCCGTAAACAATTTACGTATTAACATGTGGCTTATTTCTCCTCCTTTTTCACATTCAGTAAAGACGCACAATTCCACACGTTAAAAGTGCATTTCCGATTTGAAGATTTTATTTTGCGCGAAACTCAATTAGTGCCAAATAACATCCGCTTTTGCAATTGCCTCTCAGACTATTCAATTAGCTTACTATTATGCACTTAAGCACTTACACACAAAGCTCTCTTCGACTAAATCTTCTACATTGTTGATGCAGAAGTTACTAAGGATTTGATGAACTTTGTCGTACAAAGTCCACACTGCAGGTGAGCCTCCAGTTGTTCCAATTTCTGCCTTGCACTTTCTTTTGTGATAATAATTTATTAATTATATCAAACTACAAGCAATAAAGCTTATTACCTGTATTTTTACGTCAAATTGTCAATCTTTGCTTTCACGGAGGCGGAACTGACGTCGTATCCCTCCTTCTGCATCCTTGCCACCATCTCTTGGTGTACATGGCTACTTTTTCTTGGTCCCCTCAGTTGCTCAATTTTTTCCTGCCATACTTCCAAAAAAAAACTCATCTGCAGCCGTGGACCACGCATTTCGAGATCGCTTCATCTTCTAAATTTGCAATTAAAACAATTTGCAATTAAAATAACTAAGCACAACTTACCAGTTTCAACGCGTACCGCAAAACACCGGACAATTTATTTCCTAGAAAAACGTAAACAAACCAGCAGTGCTGCCATATATTCGTACTGTCAAATAGTTCGAAACATGAAATTTTTCGACGTTAGCAGAGTTGCATTCGCGTTAATGCTACAGTGAAGTTGCGTTTACTTGCATTAAGTTTTCAAATTTTGTATGGCTAAAAGCACATTTAGAGTCGCGTTAAAAGCTAAATGCGCTACAAGCGCTTTTAGGGCTAAGCATGAACCTGAACGGGTGTATGCAGGGTTAAAATTATTTCACTCTCTATCCGCAGCCTCCAAAATCATACAAATCAAAAGCAATAAAACAAACTCTTATGCATTACTAATATTCTACATACAAACTATAGGTACACAAAATCACGCCACTCTTAAGTGGCCTTACAAAAAAAAAAAAAAACAATCAAAGAAAATATATGTAGCCGCTCTCAAATATTCATACATATATATGTCCTACAAACCATACTCAATGTCACGCTAATTCTTGCTCATTAGCCTTATAGCTGAATTGGAAAAAGAGCTTTTCTTGATAGGATTTATAAAGGGAGCACGATCAGCGCTCTGCTTTTATTCGGCAATTCAGTTCTGTCATTCTAAGTGATTAGTGCATCAAACTAAAATTTCTTCATTATGTCTTGATCCAAAAAGAAAAAAAAATAAAAAGAAACGTGTTGCAGTGCATATAGTGGAAAAGTTCTTATGAAAAAGAACTTAAAACTTTAAATTTAAAAGTGGAGCCTCCCAATTAATTTAGCCTGCATCTTCTAAATCACAACTTCTCGGAGACGAATTGTCTAAATTGTAAGTGTTTTCAATTAAGCGCCTCTACAAGTTGTACAGAAAGAAAATTTTTGTTCTTTCCAAAGGTATCCAGTGATCGATTTTCATCCAAGCCTGACAGCTCTGTTTTACGGCAAGTCCAATTGCTCTATCTGCCTGGGTTCCACGCTTAGGGCCCAGGCTAATATTTTGGGGAATATAAACGAAAAACCCCGACCTTCTCAATTCCCGCAGAGGCCTCGTGGCTGCCATGTTTTTTTTGCGTGACGTCATTTCCGTTTGTTCATCAAAAATCGTAAAGCTTGGAGGAATCTATTGAAGTTGATAGGCGAGCCACGTTTCGTGATCTCTCCGAACGATTTGCTGATTTCTTGGGACCTGTAAAACTACCAGTTTTGGATTACCAAAATCCAAAAGTCTGATCCGTTGCTGGCTCACGATCAACTAGATTGCTATTGAAGAAAAATTAAGAAAAAAAAAACTACTTTTTGTATACCCGGGTCACGTCTTTCTATGTAAGGTATTAGGTCATCCTAAGGTAACGTTATATTCTCCCTAAATTTTATTTTTTTTCCTCCTACGTGTCCACAAGTTAATTTGAAAATTATTTCCAAGTCTAGCTCGCGTATAATAAACCACAAGGTAAATTATATCCTCATATTCACACGGACGCACAAACATTTATTTCCCCGTTTTAACCAAAACTTCACTCGTCGCTGCTGACGCTCGCTACGAAGGCCTTCTAAGAGAGTCGCTCCGCAACGAACAGAAACATCCGCGAACATAAATGTATGTAAGTCTTTTTACTCTTTTCTATTGGTAATACTTGTGGAGCATTTACAAAAAAAACACAAATATTATTTCGGACAAACAAACGTAGAAGAAAGAGAATCAAAAAGAAAAAAAAAACTGAAGATTGCATGCAAATACTTGAAAAAAAAGATCATTAATAAACTTGTGCCAGAATGTAAAAATAAGAGAAAAAATTTCAGCTTAAAAGTAGAGAAAATAAACATATGCAATGATACTCTTGGTTTGATCTTCACTAGTTGGCTCGATCTTTTGTTTTGTTTTGATTCTTTCTTTAACTACAGCTCTAAATTCTTTTGAAATGATTTAAACCTGTGAGGGAGAATTTAAGTTTCTGCTTCCATTTGTCAAAGCCAACTTTCCACTTTAAAAACGTTACTAGGAGATGATTTTATAAACCAGTACAAGCTTTAAGTTAACCTAGTGATATACTTATTCGTTTGTATGTTTAATTATCGCGAACATGCAACGTTCTGTTTATATGGATAGCTTAGAATAGCTACCATACAATACTACAAGCGACACTCTCTAAATTTTTTGAATTTGCTTGTAGGTATGATAAGAATATGCGGGTGCGATAGAGACAGAGAACAGTTTACATGAGTGCGACTGAAAAAGATAGAGTTTTGTCAACGACTGCTGTGGTGAACAGTTCAACAGCCCTGCAGGAAGTATGAGTACTTAAGTTCTGGCGTTTTACTAATTCTAATTCCACCAGCACTGGTTCTTCTTTATACCCCTGGTTATGTATTACTCTGTACAAAATTAACATTGCGTGTGGGCTAAAAATCACTAATTGTACACTTGCACTAACGCTTTTTTAGTGATTTGGGAACCAATTGGGTAAATTGGGCATAGTAAAATACTAGTTCCTTTGAAAGATTATTGACCATATTTTGTGGTTTTTTGGTTATTTTTGTTCTAAAATTTTTCGAGCCTCCAATACGCAATATTTAAAAGACACCGAATTATTTTTCGTGTTTGTTTTATTTACAAAATTATTTGTAATATATAAAGATAGATTTTATTTTTGATTTCGGAGCACCAACGCTCTTTGCAACAACCATATAATGGCAACTATTATTACTGACACGAAAAACCATTTTTCCATGCAATACTAGTCGGAGCTTTATACGAAGCTCCACCCCCCTTTGCACTAGTTCTTTAGTTTTGGTGAAATAACTAGTTGCATCCGGGCAATATACCTCACGCTTCCTAGAGGGTAATAAGCATTGAGCTCTGCTGTGTTGAAAGTCAGATTGTAATGTCGATGTGTGAGTTCATATGTACACAAATCGTGGTGAAAGTCAGTTTATTTTATGTGAATGTGTTAACTGTGGGCAAAGTCAGATTGTGAATGGGCAAAGTCGGTTTATACAAGCTCCCCTCACCCGGCTTAGTGATTTTGGGAAGTGTCGCTTGTAGTATTGTATGATAGCTACATAATGTCTTTGTAATAAAATTGTTATAATGATCTGAAATTCAAGCATGTGTTAGTGTGTATATATGAATGGGAACTCTACCATACAGCTAAAGCGTTCATTAAGGATGGAAGGGCTAGGTGTAGCTCATAACTTTCGACGCTACCGCTCAGAGTTCATTGGTCACAGATAGTTAGTGATTTAGGGCCAAGGTACAATAGCCCGAGAGTAATGCGTGCGTGCGAGAGAAAGTGGGAGAGAGAGATACAGAGATATAGAGGGAGAGCGAGACAGAGACTGTTTCACGCACGACTCTCGGACTATTGAACCTTGGCCCTTACTCTTTATATTAGTAGACGCAGACTTTTGTTTAAACTTATATCTATTTCACAAGCCGTGTGCAAGTTTCTGTAGTGCTGATAACGTGGCTTAAAAGCAGTGGCTATGTCGTCATAGCAGAGCCCACAAGACTGAAGCAGCCGGTAATTCCAGTGCACACGGGGCGACACACAGTGTGACGTCCCCATACATTTGTTGGCCAAAAATAGAAGGAGTTATCGGAGAGCTTTGAAATTTCACAAGTACACTTCTTTGGGCTATATTAAGAAAATTTTAAAAAATTATAGAGATCCGCCCACTGCCACGCCCACCTCCCATACAAACGAAATATATTTTTACTCATAACTTGAGTATTTTTTACCGCAGAGCTAAGGAATTTAACAAGTGTTCTTTTATAATGCATACAAAGAGTTATTGAAAAAATAAAGAAAGTCCGCCCACTGCCACGCCCACCTCCCATACAAACGAAATATGTTTTTACTCATAACTTGAGTAGTTTTTATCGCAGAGCTACGAAATTTAACAAGTGTTCTTTTATAATGCATACAAAGAGTTATTGAAAAAATAAAGAAAGTCCGCCCACTGCCACGCCCACCTCCCATACAAACGAAATATGTTTTTACTCATAACTTGAGTATTTTTTATCGCAGAGCTAAGGAATTTAACAAGTGTTCTTTTATAATGCATACAAAGAGTTATTGAAAAAATAAAGAAAGTCCGCCCACTGCCACGCCCACCTCCCATACAAACATATATTTTGCACACGAGTTATTTAAAAAATAAATTAAAATGAACTTGTAAGAACTATATTACATTATTGAAAGGAAGAATATGATTTATTTTCTAACAAATTTTATTAAATAAATAGTTACAATAATATCAGTCATTTTCGCTTTCCGATGAAGAAAAAGAAGAAGAAGAAGAACCACTCGAAACGAACATTTCAAAATTTATTTCAAGTTCCTCGCTCTCTCCATCTTCTAAATCTAACAAATATGGTTTAAGGTCTGCAGTTATTATTTTCTTTCTATTAAAAATTGACCTATGCTTGCAAATTAGTGGATCTGTGGAAAGAAGCATATGTTTAATAAGATCCTCATTGCTAGCAATCCTCGAAAACTTTCGCGTATTGTCGAGTCGAGCTTTTCGAAATTCTTTATGCTTTGCTTCCAAAGCATCCTCGGAAAGCATTCCAATAGGAATACCAAAATTTGAAATAATTTTTGAACCGTGTACTAAAATTTTGTGAACGGTAGCGGGCATATAGTACCACGAATAATTCTCCATATAAATTTTGAAAGTGTCCTTTAAGAGACACTCAAAATTGTTTTTATTTATGTTAATGCCAGAAGAGAGCGTTCTCAGAATTATGGAAAAATTTTTAATAAGTTCAATGTTGATACCAGTTATTTCCGCAGAAATTTCAACATTTTTGAAAAATCGTCCAGCAGTGTTGCCATCATTTGATGTCCCATACCCTGTTTTTACCCTATCTATGACGAGTCCCATTTGCTTTCTAAACTCAACACAAATTCTATTTTTATTTTCCTTTATGAGTTCCTTATTTACTCGCCAACATTTTAAATGTATTCTATAGGCGATATGTAGCAAACACTCGAAACATTTTATCCACGCGTGTAAGGTGGATAAACCGTATTTTGTGAAATCATTCTTAAATGGCAGCTCGTTCGCATGAAAAGAATTCATGAGAGTTGGGGTAGCTCCACAAAGGTAACAGCTACTTGACGATTTATTTCCACTCAAACCGTTTACAACAGCTCCATCAACCATTGTCAAATGCATTTCATATGAAATATTTACT
This sequence comes from Chlorops oryzae, assembly GCA_020466095.1. NCBI lineage: Eukaryota > Metazoa > Arthropoda > Insecta > Diptera > Chloropidae > Chlorops > Chlorops oryzae. The sequence continues at coordinate 76,579,414 of CM035806.1, forward strand.
TGAAAACTATTAACAAAAATAGTTTTCACGGAAAGTCTCTCGATTTGCTTGGCCATATCTTTTTCGACTTCATGAATAACACTGGGATTTTCTTTGGTGAATATGAATTTTATAGGCCTACAACAAAAGATTGACGAAGGTGTCTTGTTCAGCCAAATTTGACGGTGATCAAATTTGGTAAAGATTTTGAGTGGTACCAGTGCAACTAAAAAGAGGAACTCATCATTATGGGCTTCTTCGGAAAACTTCTGCTTATAAACACTGTGGCCTGAACTTCCATCGAAGCCCCATTTACATTCTAGAACTAAATTTAAGTTTTCGTTCACATTGCATAACTTTAATATGCTCGAAACAGTCTTATCCAACAAGTCTTGTAAACAAACTTCTGCGGACACTTCGGATGAAATCACTGGTCTAGGGAGTAGGTCATTCCGTGATTCTTTCAAAGCATAATAGCTAGGGAAAAAGTTTCTGTGGTATGAATTCACAACAGAACGCAAGTTATTATATTTGCGCACAGAAAGCTTTAAATCAAAATATAAAGCCAATGCCTTCTCCACTGACATCAATTTTTCATCTTGTATGCTTTCTCCCTTCTCTAAAAGCTTCGCTGCGTCTTTTATAGCGTTTGGTGATATTTCCGAAATTATCGACTGCACCTTACGACGTTTACTTCTTTGAGAAGCTTCCTCAAAAGAAATCCTTGGCCTGCCTTTACTCGTACTTGCCTTCTAGAAGTAAGTTTTAAATGATAGCATATATGACGGTATTCGTAATATAATATAACTTACTTCTCCATCGTCCACTACATTTACACATTTTGGGTGATCCTATTGAAAAAATGTATGTAGTTTTAATTTGAAAATAGCTCAAAATAAATATGTAATAACTACCAACATTGGCTTCCTCACATCCCTTTAGATCGATTTCAGAATTTAGCCATAAAGAATATTTCGTCTCCATGGTACCTCGTTTCCTACACACACTGGTCCATTTCTTTTTAAATTCCAAGTCTAATAAGGTCAGTTCCTTCCTCAATGATTCCTCATTAAACTTTTTTTTCATTTTTTCATTAATAAATTTTGCCATTGCATTGACACTTTTAGTGTCAATCCAAACAGCGAACAGTTCGCACCTTTTTAAAACAACGGACACTAAAAATAAATGCTGGAGATGGTTGTAAAATTTATTTTTATGAACTTACTTTCTCCAGTATATATTGTAATTTTATTTTTAATAATCAAAACAATTGAACTATAAACAGTTCTCAAATTATCGCGCTTGTAAATTTTTTTTATTTTGACTATTTTCGCTTTTTGTTTATATTCCATATTCTTATGTAAACCATATGTTTCAAAAGTTAAAATTAAGCTTAGCGTTGCCAACTACTTAATTATAACTATAAGTAAAAACCAGGGACATGAACCGGGATGAACAATTTACCTGTTCGGCTCGGCGGTTCGAACCGTGTATGAACTTTTGGATTGGTTCGTCAAACCGGTTTTCTACTTCTTCACTTTATTCAGTTAAAGGTATGATATAAGCTTAAAAATATGTATGCAGGTAAAGTGCAAAAAAGTTAAAAGATTGATAAAAGTGTATGAGAGAAACTTCTTATTTTAAGAAATCGTTTTGAAAAAATAAACCTTCATAACCTTCATTCTTTTTCAAAGTTTGCGGAATTCTTGCATTTCCCATAATTTGGTTCTAATTGTTAAAGCATTATTTCTTATTTTTAGCCTCCAGGAAAAACTTCATAACTTCCGAATCCGCAAACATTTTTGATTGATTCCTTTTTTAAATTTTAGTAAATATACAAGAGAACATTATATCAAAAAATTGAGAAACCGTTTTTTCGTAAAAATTTTTAAATTTTTTCGTAAGTTAGCTAAATTTTTACACTTTTCTACTCATTAACCTCTCCTTTTAAAGCTCAAAGTGTATGCTAAACATAATTGAAATAAAAAATAAAAAAAGACTAATCAAAATTCAAGTCTTAAGCTTTTATAAGATGTATAATTGGTGTAAATTTTTACTCCACTTTTTGTGTTTTCGCTTTTAAACATTAGTATATGAAAAACGAATTTCTACCGGCAAATAAACATACTTCACATTAAAGTACATTACAGCCGAATCCGCAAACAGATAAGCATAATTTAATTTTTTATTTTTAGAAAATACAAGAACTAATAAAATATTAAAAAATTGAGAAACCGTTTTTTCGTAAAATTTTTTAATTCTTTTTCAAAGTTTGCAGAATTCTTGCATTTTCCGTAATTGGGTTCTAATTTTTAATTTACTGTTAATATAAGGTTGTTTGAAAAAAATTAAAAACATATGCTCTTTTATTATTGCAAATGATCTATATTTTCATTTGGTATATGATACACATATATTTGTTGTTAAATAGTTCCCGAATTCGCACTGCATCCTCTGCATATCGAAATATTGAAGAAAACTGGAACATATTTTTCTTTCCCACATGAAAGTTTAAAGGCTCCTTGTTGCTTAAAAATAAGAGATATAGGCAGGAAAATTTGGGAATTTCTTATTTAATGTGTTCTCTAAGCTTCTATAAACAAAATTTGTTCGAAACCCCACATTCATTTTTTACCATTTTTGGCCGCACTCGTTACACTGTGCGACATACGCATGCCTAATTATCTATACCATCTTTTCCTAGTCACACAAGCAGCACATAACAAACCCAGCATTACCCGTTCTCACGACATTAATCTTGGTTCGTTTCAGTGATGCCAACATAGACCTCTTTTGCATTCTGCTGCTTAGAGTTGGCAGCACTGCTTTGTTCTGACAGTTTGTGTTTGATTTTTTATCGTGAGCTAAAAATTTGTTGCGGAATGGAGAAAAAGTGTAAGTACAATGTTGTGCATAAAAGATTTTTAAAGAATGTATTTTTTACCCGTTTTTGTTGTCCATAAAGCTAGAAGAAGTGCAACGAAATTGTCGCAAGCCAGCGAAAGGGTGCTAATAAATTTATGGAAAGAGAGAGTTATAGAGTTAAGAGGATGCCGGAAGAACACACACATAGTGGCTGAAATGATGGCAGGAATGGAGCAACAGGGGTTCTCCTATAGAGTGGATGAACTTAAACGAAAATGCACAATTTAACTGTGCGATATAGGTAAGTCGTAAAAAAAGTATGTATAAACCTGGTTTCACGACATGAATTCAATAATGCATTAGGAAAGAAAAGCAAAATATCGGAGTTTCGGGAGGATCACCCTCGGATTAAGATCTGTATGATGATATGCACCAAATACTAGGGCCTTATAAAAGCTATAATTCGGAAAACTTTGTGCTGGATAGCATTAAAGGTAAATTATTGAAAGTGAAAAACTCTTCAGGTAGAAACCGAATAACAATATTATTTTATTTTATTTTTAAGACATAAATTCCGACATTTCACCATCTCCGTCATCACCGTCATCATGTGCTCCACCTCCGCTTTCGCCGCCATCATTGGACATCACCTCTCTAATAAGTGAATGCTCAGACATTTCGCCACCGTCCTCAGCCATGAATGCGCCTTTTTCATCTAAAAAAAAAGAAAAAGTAATCATTATTTCATGTACTAAATAGGGTAGAAGAAAGCATTGCCAACATGCAAGGAGAGATTCAAAAGACATCCCGAAAACTAGTAGAAATAGAGGAAGGGAAGAAACAAATTTTAGAAGAGTATGTAGAACGAGAAGCCGAAGTACAAAAGGCCCTTGTGGAAATTTTAAAGAGACCATAGCTGCAGGATTGCATACAAATGTTGTTTTTAGATATATGAAATGAGTTGAAATGTGAATGGATTTTATTTTTTTCTTCTTTTTGTGATTAAGGCAAGCGATACACTATAGCATGATTGCATGCAACACAATTGCCGGCAATCCATTCCGTGCAATCAAAAAAGGCCGGTTTGTTTAGACTACGTGCAATAAATTACGTGAAATTGGGCGCATATTGCTTGCAATCGTTGCATGTACTGTATACACACTTGCTGCACTGTACTATACTACAAGCAACATCGACGCAGGCAATTAAAAAGTTTTTGAATTTTTGACATTTGTGTTATTGGAATTTTCAAGAAAAATTAAAAAATAAGTATATTCAAACAATTCCTATGAATAATAAAAATACTTCCATCGCAGTTTGCCTTTTGTTGAAATTACTGTTGAAAAAGAGAAAGAGGCGATTGAATCCACATATTCTATTCTGGCTGAGGCCAGGGTCTACTCTTCCCGGTATCGTTCTCCATTTCGTGTTTTTTGGAGCATCCGGTTCACATAGGCCAACTGCTTCTAAATCCTATCTGAGTGCATGCAACCATATCTTTTTTAGGCGCCCCTTTGGCCATGTATGATACCTCGAGTAACAATCCTTTTTTTGCAATGGTTGCTTCGTGGGCCCGCAATACATGTCCATACCATCGGAGAAACGTGAAGTGCGCAATCTAGTTTGCTATCATTCTGAACTGACAGTGCTCGTTTTCTGTTTCAAACGTTTTTCATTGCATGCGAACGATTGCTCAATTCCAACGAATTGGAAATGAGCAACGGGCAACACGCAATCAGCAAAAATCATCAAAAGCGTATACACTGCGTGCAATAATTCCATGCAATAGTTGCATGCAATATTACTCGCAATCTGAATACTTTCAAAAACGGGATACTGTATACACTACGTGCAACGCGTAATCGTGTCATAATTGCGCGTTCCATACAACCCGGCAGCGATTTCGTGCAATCATGCTATAGTGTATCGCTTGCCTAAGGTTTATGAAATGAAACGAAATGTGATGATTTTAAAGAAAGCTGTGAATTAAGGCTGATTTTTATACCTTTTCCGAAGGAAAGGGTATATTAAGTTTGGCACGGAGTATGTAACATACCAAAGGAGTCGCGATAGATATAGACATATATATATATTCTTGATCAGGGTGACAAGAGGAATCGATCTAGCCATGTCTGTCTGTCGGTCACACTTTAGTTTTTCGTAATTAACTCCTAAGCCATGCAAGATATCATATTGAAATTTGGCATGGACTTGAACCAGGTAAATTTCCGAAAAACTGCATACAAATTTTTTTTGTAGTCCCTTCTTGGGTCGTGGGAAGTGGTTCAGAAGTTTCAAAAATCACGATTTTTAACGTTTTTCGTGAATAACTTTTTTACTATACATCCCAGCTTATTGAAATGTGATGTGTGTATAGCTACTATGTAGACTTAAGCTTTCGTTGAAAAAAAAAATTGCGACATCGCTATATTTATGGTCATCATCCTACACATTAGAAAAAACACTCTTTCTCTTATTCTCATATCTGTATACAAAAATGATTTTTTTTTTTGCTTCTTCTGATTGTGTATTTTGCCGCCAAATAAAGTCGTCACTTAAGGTTAAAATTTGACCACCATTCGCGAAATTCGCAAAAATTTGATTTTCACTATTTTGAATTGAGTATTTCGCAGCTAGACAAAATGTCCTCGAACGGTTAAAATTTGATCAAGACCACCATTCGCGAAATATGCAAAAATTTGATTTTCACTAGTTTGAATTGAGTATTTCGCAGCTAGACAAAATGTCCTCTAAGGGTTAAAATTTTATCAAGACCACCATCCGCGAAATTCGCGAAAATTTGATTTTCACTATTTTGAATTGAGTATTTCGCAGCTAGACAAAATGTCCTCTAACGGTTAAAATTTGATCAAGACCACCATTCGCGAAATATGCAAAAATTTGATTTTCACTAGTTTGAATTGAGTATTTCGCAGTTAGACAAAATGTCCTCGAACGGTTAAATTTTGACCATGACCATCATTCGCGAAACTCGCGAAATGTTGATATTCACTATTTTTAATTGAGTATTTCGCAGCTAAGCAAAATTTCCTCTAAGGGTTAAAATTTTATCAAGACCACCATCCGCGAAATTCGCGAAAATTTGATTTTCACTATTTTGAATTGAGTATTTCGCAGCTAGACAAAATGTCCACTAACGGTTAAAATTTGATCAAGACCACCATTCGCGAAATATGCAAAAATTTGATTTTCACTAGTTTGAATTGAGTATTTCGCAGCTAGACAAAATGTCCTCTAACGGTTAAATTTTGACCATGACCATCATTCGCGAAACTCGCGAAATGTTGATATTCACTATTTTTAATTGAGTATTTCGCAGCTAAACAAAATTTCCTCTAAGGGTTAAAATTTTATCAAGACCACCATCCGCGAAATTCGCGAAAATTTGATTTTCACTATTTTGAATTGAGTATTTCGCAGCTAAACAAAATTTCCTCTAAGGGTTAAAATTTTATCAAGACCACCATCCGCGAAATTCGCGAAAATTTGATTTTCACTAGTTTGAATTGAGTATTTCGCAGCTAGACAAAATGTCGTCTAACGGTTAAATTTTGACCATGACCATCATTCGCGAAATTCGCGAAAATTTGATTTTCACTATTTCGAATTGAGTTTTTCGCTGCTAGACAAAATTTCCTCTAACGGTTCAAATTTGACCATGCCCACCATTCGCAAAAAATTTGTACTTAAATATAATTTCGAGTTTGTGAAGCTAAATTGAAGCACAGATAATGTGTAGCTAGAACAACGAAAAGGGCAGGAATTTTTGTTAAGGTAATGTTTCAACATATTTAAGGCTGAGGAAAAGGTATGTGTGCAATCGGCTTAGCCGATGTAAACTTCTTTACTTGTTTTTATATATATTTGAGAAAATACAAGCATTTATGTTATACTTACATAAAGATGTAGCAATTGCATTTCTAATTATTTGCGGGTTGTTAGTGTGGTCGGTCACGTATTCAACATGCTGCGGATATGATCGACCAGCTTCCACATTTTGCAGCGCTTGAAGCCAATTTTCATTGATAGAATCGTTGTTTTCATTTAAAAAATTGTGAATGACACAACACGATAATATCACGCAGTTGGCGTTTTTAAGCGCATTGTCGACAACTTTTCCAATGCGCCTGAATCTCGCTTTTAATTGCCCAAAAGCATTCTCCACAACTCTTCGACATTTAGATAAATTGTAGTTGAATTGTTTTTTCGTATCATTTTGCGATATAAGGTTTCATCAATTTGTCGCTCAAGCGAAATGCAGTCTCCAATTATTAGTACTGGAACGTCTTCTTTCGCAATATTTTTGGATAAATCTTTCAAATATCTTGAACGCGCTCTATCTATTCTTTCTCTCTTTTTGCTTTGAACTCGTAAACTCATCTATTTCTGTACTTAAATTTTCTTACATTTATGTTACATTTGTACTCTTAAACTCATCTTCTTTCGATTTGAACTCTTAAATTACTCTTTGCATTGTTAACTTACTGTTTTTAATTGTATTACTCTAAATGATGATCTTGGCTACCATTGATGCTCAAAACAAGTTAAAGGCAAAGACCTGGAAGGTGTTGCAAAGGACCGCTGAGGGTTCACTGCTTCACCTGGTCATGGCAATCGACGACGCTTCTTGGTCGACACTGGTCGAACAGAACCTACAGGTTCACGCACATGAAGCTGTTGTTGAAAGGCGTCAAAGACAGAGGTGCGAAGCAGGCTGCAGGATCGGTTGAACATAAGGTTCAACAGCGTAAACCGGCTGCAACTAAGGTAGCAACGGCGCAGACGGAACCAGCCTCTGAGCTGCCATCTTCAAGCGCGGCAGTCATTCGTCAAGGCATCTTGCGACCACCTGCGGGTAAGCGGGCGCCAAAGCCGAAGGAGCGTTCCATTAACAAGAGGCCACGGAGGGCACGACTTCAGAGAGAAGTCGCTGTCTCTCTAGATGCGACCAAGGCACCTAAATGAGCACATTTAGCGTGCTACAGGCGAACCTGCATCACGCAAAGGGAGCGTCGGCCACCTTATGCAGGACTTTCGCCTTGAAGGGACTAGCCATAGCGCTCATTCAGGAGCCATGGGTAGTCGAAGGAAAGGTGTGTGGCCTACAACATCAATCATGTAAGTTGATCTATAAACGTGACATTGAAATGCCACGGACTGCATTAATGGTCAGAAATGGTACCAATTGCATTCCTATTCCAGAATTTATACAGAGGGACTTGGTGGCGGCTATGTTCGAGGCCCCTACTGAGTGCGGCACCCGGGACATTGTCATAGCGTCGGCTTACTTCCCGGGCGATGTCGAAGAAGCTCCACCTGAACCAATTAAAAGATTTGTAAGTTATTGCTTTTCAAATAACTTACAATTTATTGTTTGTTGCGATGCGAATGCGCATCACACCGTATGGGGTAGTACTGGGGCTAATAACCGGGGACAAATGTTGCTGGAATACCTCATGGGCAACAACATTAGCATTTTGAACAAGGGTTCAGAACCCATCTTTATTAACTCCATTGAAAAGAGGTACTTGATCTCACTTTATCTAGCCAATTTATCTCCAATTATGTTGTTAAGTGGAGAGTCTCGAAGGATATTTCTTAATCACCAGCATATTCTTTTTGATTTGCCAGGACAGAACACTCATGATAACATCTTAAGTAAGCACATCAACTGGAGTGCTTACAAGCTAACCCTAGCCAGCAAGACTGATTTGCTGATCAACACTATCAACTCTGTTGAGTCTGATGTGGCAGTAATCAACTTAATATGGCGATCTCCCTCGCCCATCAGGAAACCAGTTAAGTCAAATCACGTTGCTCCAGGCGGGATGTGCCGTGGTGGAACAACAGGCTTAATGATATGCGTAGGGAGTTGAGGAAGCTTTTCAACGCAGCGAAGCGTTCAGGGAAATGGGAGACCTATAAAAGATCCCTAACCACATATAATAATGAAATTAGGAAATTGAAAAGGACTTCCTGGAGAACCTTCTGCGGCAGTATCAACGACTGCCCACAGGCGGCTCGCCTACATAAAGTTCTGAGGAAATATCTTACAAACGACATTGGTCTTTTGAAAAAGAGTGACGGCCTCTATACAACAAACGGCAGTGAAACACTACAACACTTGCTAAACGTACATTTTCCCGGATCGATCTTAGGGAACGACTTTGATGTAAATCATGTTGCAAACTATGAGCAACCTCACAGCAGACTCAGGTCTCTGTCAGGCCTCATATTTGACACTGAACGGCATAGACGTCCTTTCTGAAACACTAATCGCCCTCTTCCGGGCTAGTCTCTGTTGGGGGTATATACCCAAACTATGGAGAGAAGTTAAAGTCTTTATACCAAAATGTGGTAACAGATCAGTGAAGACGCAAAGTCTTACAGACCAATAAGTCTCACATCTTTTCTCCTGAAAACTATGGAATGATTAATTGATCGTTACATTCGTGCGGAATTGTTGAATAGTCAACCTCTGCATCGCACTCAATTTGCTTATTCTAAAGGAAAATCAACCGAATTGGCCTTGCACAGCCTTGTGTGTAAAATCGAAAAAGCCCACTATAAGAAAGAAACTGCTCTGTGCGCTTTCTTGGATATAGAAGGAGCATTTGACAACACGAGCTATGGCTCAATAACAAATGCTCTAAGAAATAGGAATATCAATTCCAACATCATATCTTGGATTGAGGTTATGCTTCAAAACAGAAAAATCAAGTCGACTCTAGGCAACAGTACGATAGCGGTGAGTGCTGTCAAAGGTTGCCCACAGGGAGGGGTGTTGTCTCCTTTACTGAGGTCAGTGGTTGTCGACGAGCTGCTCATTTACTTAGAAAATAATGGTTGTGATGCCATTGCTTACGCTGATGACCTTGTAATTACAGTGTCCGGAGAAGACGATAGTTGTCTGTCCGAGATTATGGCAGGACACCTTCGACGCGTAGTGACGTGGTGAGAGGGTGAAGGGCTTGCAATAAACCCGCGGAAAACTGTCCTGGTTCCCTTTACAGTGAAACGTAAGTTGTACTTGGATTCTATCTTCCTAGGGGATTTTAACATTCCCTATTCCAACGAAGTAAAATATTTAGGATTTATCCTCGATAGCAAACTAAATTGCAACAGTCATTTCGAAAAAGCCTATACTAAAGCACTAAGAGCCCTATGGGTAACGCGGTCTTCTATAGGAAAAACTTGGGGCCTTAACCCCAAAATTATTTTCTGGATCTACCAGGCAGTGGTACGTCCAATTTTCACATATGGGTGTCTATCTGGTGGCAAAAGGTCACGCAAACTAACTAACTAAGTCCATTACCATGTGTTCAAAACTTCAGAGACTTGCGTGTCTCTTAATAACCGGTGCGATGAAGACATGCCCTACAGCAGCACTTGGAGCTATTGTTGGGCTAACTTCCTTCCACATTCACGTCCAAACATCAGCTGCACTTTGTGCAATTAGGCTGAAGATACCAACCAAACAGCTTCTTCCTGACCTTGGTCATCAAAGGATTTTGAAGTGGTTTGGAGTTAACAAAATACCACTTTGCGTGAGTGATTTTATTGACGCAGAGCTCCACTTTGGAAGGAAATTCAAAGTGCACTTCCCATCCCGGTCAACGTGGTCAAATAGAGGCCCTCAGATTGACCCCAAAAGCTTGATTTGGTACACCGATGGATCAAAAATGGATAATGGGACTGGTGCAGGTATATATGGACCAAGCACAAGTATATCGGAACCTATGGGCATATGGCCTAGTGTATTCCAAGCCGAAATCCACGCAATAAATATATGCGTAAGCTCCATAATCAGCAAAAACCCCGCGGTCCAAAGGATTGTCATATTTTCTGACAGTCAGGCCTCTACTAAAGCCCTATCATCTTGGGCTTTTAAGTCAAAACAAGTCCTCGAATGCTTTGGACTACTTCAGAAACTAGCGACACGCAATAAAGTTGATTTTTTTTGGGTCCCTGGTCACACGGGGATTGATGGTAATGAGCTGGCTTACAGTCTAGCAAGAAAGGCATCAAACACCCCTTTTACCGGTCTTCAGCCTTTTTGTGGGTTGAACTGGGCGGGTATTAAAGAAAAAATCAGAGACTGAACATTTTGGGTTTAAGTATCACATGCACAAACTTCGCCTATCCAATAATACGGAATGCAGATTATGCCTCGAAGACGAGGAAACAACTTTGCACATTCTTTGCGAATGTCCTGCCTTAGTACATCACAGAAGAAATGTATTGCATTCGGAATTTCTGTCATTAGGACAAATTAGGAATTTTTCTCCAGAGGTGATTCTGGACTTTGTTAGGAGAGCTATGAGGAGCTTTTCATAAAATTAGTGAATCTTGGCACAAAAGGTCATCTGGGCCGCAGTGCTAGCCTTTGGGCAGATTCACGCTCCATATTATTATTATTATTAAGGCTGATGAAAAATTCGAAGAGAAGCGGAAGCGGTGTTGCCGACTTATATGAGCCAAAATTGTGGTGCTTCGACCAACTTTAGTTTTTGGAAAGCCATACCGCTTCAAGGAAAAGCGAAGACAACCTTGATGTAATACATTTAATCACAATTTATGCCTGCGTAGTTGCTGAAAATTTAATTATATATTTTTATACCCAGCGTAAGCGGGGTATATTAGTTTTGTGCAAATCTTGTAACAGGGAGAATTTAGCTCCGGAGATATAGAAAAATATATATAGAAATGATCAGGATCAAAAACTGAATCGATTTAGACATGTCCGTCTGTCCGTCTGACCGTCTGTCCGTCCGTCCGTGGTCGGATCTCCCCCGAAACGGCTGAACCAATGAAGTCGAAATTTGGCACACATGTATATCGGGGTACGAGTATGATTTTAAGTAAAAATGGGAGACATCCGCCCCCTGCCACGCCCACAAATGAATTAATAGTGTTTTCAGTAAAATGCTTGTAACTTGCGAACCACTCAACACATTCTATTGATATTTTGTGTGCTGGTAAACTACGAAAAGGGACATATCCTGGATAAAAATGGACGTCGGATTCTCGAGCCACGCCCACAAATAAGCCCAAAAATAAGGGCTTATCGTAACTTGTGAAGTAAAAGGCGTAGAAGCTTCAAATTCGCAGCATAGGTGGACCAAGGCAAATGACAGGTGTAGGAACAAAAATTTATATAGCCCGCCCAGTGCCACGCCCACAAATGGAGAATTTTCGTTACTTCCGAAGTAAAACTAGTAGAAGCTTCAAACTCGCAACATAGGTTGACCAAGGCAAATGAAAGGTGTAGGAAAAAATTGTATGTGGCCCGACCACTGCCACGCCCACAAATAGAGAAGCAAAACATAGTGCACTCATAATGTCGGGACGCTGGGTATTTCAAAGTCGGGCTTGACCGACATTAGCTTTCTTACTTGTTTATATTATCTTAACAGAGAATGGAAACATCAAATTCGTCAAGCCCCGATGCATTTGCGGAAGAAGAAGCAGTAAATGAATTTTCGTGAGCATCCAATGCTAGAAGGCCAAAAGTAAAAAGCCGTGGTTACTTTATATATGCAAAATTTAAATTTATTTAATTCGCCAAGAAATCTTCTCAATTAAGGAGTTTGTGTGCAATAAGAAGAAGAAAGAGTTCGCTTGGTAAGGCACATGGATGGTGGAACAAATAGAAAAAATTGATCCGGCTTCAAGGGATTTAGTTGCGCTAGAAGTGCAACAGTTGCTTTTAAGGCATGTGGAAAATGCAGTGAAAAAGCGTTCTACGATGGAGCCAGCACCATCGAGCATCGTAAGTTCGTCTAAATTTGAAAATTTATCGCGAACACCATCAACTACTAGGACTCCGATTCAATTGAAAGCGTTGCCGAAAGCATCGATCCGTCGAACCCCAATCCAATTAAAGCCGTTGCCTATACCACCGACATCTATCACGCATATCCAATTTAAGCCATTACCTTATCCACCGAACTCTAGCACTCCGATCCATTTAAAGCCGTTGCCTATACCACCCAACATTCTAACGCCGATCCAATCGAAAAACCTGCCAATAACGTCGACTCAGAGCCAATATAAAACGCCCAAAAAATCATTTTTGAAGCACTTGTTGGAACTATCCATGGATGGTGTTTTTTGCGAAAAAGATTTCACTGATGAAGACTTACATTTTTTTAATTTTATGTTATATATTTTTTTGTTCATTTATTTAGTTTAAGTTTTTAATAGTGGTATGCCATGAAGGCTTTTTTTTTTACTTATAAGAGACTTTAATAGTGATATGCCATGAAGGCAATTTTTTTTTTTTTTTACTTGTAAGAGACTTTAATAGTGATATGCCATGAAGGCTATTTTTTTTTTACTTGTAAGAGACTTTAATTGTGATGTGCCATGAAGGCTACTTTCTTAAATGTTTAATTTCATAATATATTTAACCCCCCTATTTTGAATTTATACGATACACGATAAACGCTTGCATTCTGTTATGCCATATTACGAATTGAAATTTATCGTATTATATCTGACAGTTAGCGTTTATCGTATATCGTTAAAATATGGTATTGCGATACGATACATACCGTATCAGCTGTTCAATTTTAAACGCATGCAAGCGGATGAAAAATTATGTACGATACGCAGAAAAATATTGAAATTGTAGAATTTTTTACTCTTTACAAAAAATGTAAGTGCTAAAGGGAGTTTGTATAGAAATATGTTTTGTTTTTGGTTTTGTTGTTTTTTTAAAGTTTTCAATTAGTCCTTAAATAAATAAATTAAAATTAAATTAATAAATTAAATATTCTTATTTTTGAATTATTTAAATATAGCAAAATGAGTAAGAAAAAAGCTTTCACGGACGCAGATATTGAAAAATTTCTTCAAACATGTGATGACGATTTTGACATAGGAGAAACTCTTGACTATGAAGATGAGGAGAGCAATGATGAAAGTGCAGACCAAATCCTGGAAAATGAAACAACTGAATCGGAGAATGAGTTTTCGGATGATGAAAATATAACTGTCAGTGATGAAGAAGACATACCATTGAATGTTGTGGCCGCACAAACAAAAGTCATTGAGTTCTCGAAAGCCAGCTTGCGTGGAAAAAATATGCACAAATGGTCAACAAAAAAAGCAAAATCACATCGGCGCGCTATGAGGTATGTACACAAGCCAAGAGGGCCGTCTCCTGCAAGCAAAGGCATCGATGATGCACTTGCATGCTTCAAACTATTTATCACAACTGAAATTGTCGACGAGATTGTTACATGGACAAATGTAGAAATCGGAAATCGTCATGAAAACAATTCCCAAATGAAAGAAACTGATGCTTTGGAAATATGTGCACTCATTGGACTGCTCGTCCTTACAGCGATAAAAAAGGACAACCATCTGACAGCGGACGAACTCTTTGATCAAACCTATTGTGGTTCGCGTTACGTGTCCACCATGACGAAAATGAGATTCAAGTTTTTGATGTCTTGTCTTCGTTTTGACGAAAAAAATTTAAGACTTACAATGTGCAATGACAAATTTGCACCCATTAGAAAAATCTGGAACCTTTTTATTGATAAATGTCGCCAAAATTACGAGCCCGGTATGTACTTAACAATCGACAAGCAACTGTTGGCCTTTCGCGGAAGATGTCCTTTCCGCATGTACATACCAAATAAACCAGCTAAATATGGAATAAAATTAATAATGGTTTGCGATAGCGGAACAAAATATATGATTGATGCTTGTCCATACCTTGGAAAAGGCTCCAGCCCAGAAGGAACATCACTCGGAGATTATTATGTTAAAGAGCTTACGAAAACTGTGCATGGAAGCAATCGCAACATTACAATGGACAATTGGTTTACATCCATTCCGCTAGCAAAATCGCTGCTTTCAGAACCATACAAATTGACCCTTGTTGGGACTTTACGTTCGAACAAACGGGAAATCCCAAAAGAATTAGGGAATATGAAAGGACGAAAGGCTGGAACATCCATTTTCTGCTACGATAAAGAGCTTACTCTTTTGTCGTATAAGCCAAAACCCAACAAGCTTGTTTATATGTTGTCAAGCTGCGACGAAGAAGGAGCAATTAATGCAAAAAGTGGCAAACCCCATATGGTTGAGTTCTATAATCAGACGAAAGGCGGTGTTGACACTCTAGACCAAATGTGCAGCGTTATGTCATGTTCGCGAAAAACGAACAGGTGGCCACTATGTCAATTTTTTGGCATCTTAAACATAACCTTTGTAAACAGCTATGTTATATATACTCATAACATGTCCTTATATGGAAAAAAGGCTTCAGAAACCAAACTTACAGACTACATTAAAGGAAAACATACAGAAAATTCTCCCGAGCTCAGAAGGAAGCGTCGTAAATGTTCAAGGGACGGTGAAAAAGCGAAAAATTTGCCACTTTTGCCCATATAAAATTCACAGGATGACTAAGTCTAAATGCACTAAATGTGAAAAAAGTATTTGCGGCGAGCACAAAGTTGAGCTTTGTGTCTCGTGTGCAAAATAGAGATGAAGACTCTTTTTTTTTTTACTTTTTTAATATTTAGTATTTTATCTTTCAAGGCTGTGCATGAAATAAGTCACTTTTTTTTAATTTAAGTTTTTTTCTTAAAAATATTTACTATTTTCAAAAAAAAAAAAAAAAAAAAAAACACACAAACTTTTTTACGATGCAAGCGAGAAAATAATTTTTAATTTAATCTTTTATTTTTTATTTATTTTTTAATAAAACACCTTTCTAAAAACATTTTTGGCATATTTTTTTTTTGCTAAAGTTCTCCGGTAAGAGTTTTTTAAAAAAAAATGTTAGTCGATTCGACTAAGTGTAACCTTAATGTACTAAATAGAAGTGTAACCGTCCAGGGTTAACAAAAAATCCCGCCGGTTTCGTTGTTCTAGCTACACATTATCTGTGCTTCGATTTAGCTTCACAAACTTGAAATTATATTTAAGTATAAATTTTTTGTGAATTTTAACCGTTAGAGTACATTTTGTCTAGCAGCGAAATACTCAATTCAAAATAGTGAAAATCAAATTTTTGCGAATTTCGCGAATGGTGGTCTTGATCAAATTTTAACCGTTAGAGGACATTTTGTCTAGCAGCGAAATACTCAATTCAAAATATTGAAAATCAAATTTTTGCGAACTTCGCGAATGGTGGTCATGGTCAAATTTTAACCGCTAGAGGACATTTTCTCTAGCAGCGAAATACTCAATTCAAAATAGTGAAAATAAATTTTTTGCGAGTTTTGTGGGCTTCATTTCCAAAGGATTTGAAGCATCCCTTAATTGCCTTCTTGCGACTGCCTCAATACGGGTCTCATTTTCATTTGGAGTTATAAAAAAGGCAATCGATGTTGAGGTAAACATTTGGATTTTATTTTTTATTTTTGAAATTCAACTGACACCTTTTGAAAAAATGTATTATAATTTGACAATAACAGCTGTTTTCAAAAAAAAAAAGTAAACATACATCACTGACACTACCCAATTGCAAATCTATCGGGCGTGTAAAAACGATAATATCAAAACTGATTTCATACGATACGCTTCCAAGCGTTTATCGTCTATCGTATGGAAATCATAATAGGGGGGTAAGATACAAACTCAAATAGACTGAAAACTATGCAATGAAGACTAATTTTTAAATAAATGAAAACGAGAAATATCAAAACACCTGATGTACTGAAATTCTTTTAAAAATATGAAATGTACTTGCAAAGTTTACTCCAACTTAATAAAAAAAAAATTAAATACATTTTCAAACATTGTGTTTTTATTACTCTACTACATGCCTTGCTCAGGACAGTCGTTTATTAAACAACTGCTTCTTTGGGCATGACGAATGATGTGGATATGGTTTCAGTAGATGTTTCTGGAGCGGAAAAGCATCATCACCAACTATGACATACGGCAAGCAGCGTCCCCTGCTAATTTCCGAATTTGTGGGTAAAGTATCTTCATTAACTAATACGTCACTAAGTTTGCTCTGCAGAAAAACCCCGGAATCGTTGCATCGACCATTGCAACCGACGTCCACAAATATAAACTTGCAATTGGCATCCGCGAGGGCTAACAAAATAATGCTGGAAGTCCCTTTGTAATTGTAGTAGAAAGCTCCGTCAGATTTTGGTGGCCAAAAAGTGATATGCTTCCCATCCACAGCACCTAGGCAGTTTGGAAATTGCAATTTCAACGCAAACTCCTTTGCAATCAGCTCCCATTCTTGAGGGCTGCTTGGGAATTGTATAAAAATTTTTATGTTAGATAATAGTACTGCAATAACGCCGTAAATTTATTACCTTTAAATATGTTGATTTTAGCCCATTATAAAGTGCTTTGCAAACTTCAGGCACGATTCTGCATATAGACGCTGTAGACACCCGCGTCTGGTAGTTTAGGCTTTGATAAGATTCCCCTATGAATCAATTTTGCAACTAATTATTTTCAAACAATTTTGATGTTATTTACCTGTGGCAAGAAATCGCAAGCAAATTGCTAACTTTTCCTCCGCGGGAATAGCTTCCCTTAAGCCTGTGTCGGACCTCTGGATTTCACTTGCCACCAACGATAACAAATAATCAAAATTAGTCTTAGACATCTGTAGTTAGTTTCTGTAGCTGTTTTCGTCATTGACATTTAACTCCGTTGTTAAAAATTCATAAGAGCTACGGCTTTGTTTACATTTCCTCCACTCCTTCACCCACGTACGTTTCTTTCGCATTTTGATTGGGATCTCAATGTGTTATGTTCCCGGCTTAAATGCTTACTTTGTTCCCCTGAAATCTTATTTATTTTTCTTTTCTTTCAGAGTCCCGGATCCTCTCTATACTGTACCGTGTGCCTGGCAGTTCCGGCTGCTTCAGTCATGTGGGCTCTTTTTACAGTAAGGACCGGGTCGCTACATATTATTTTTATTAAGCCCAGTACAATCAGACAAATCTGCACACGGAATTTAGGTTTGGAACGCTGAACCTATCTATTCTTTGAATAACCAGATATATCGGTATATCGACAGGAAATTTAGTAGCATCCGAATTTGTGAGCTACTCTGTACCCTCCCATCCTTGACCCCCTCAGCTGTAAGTTAGAGTCCCGTAGAAAGAACACCAGTATTATTTCAGATTTCAGACCAATGAAATTTAATTAACACATTTTCTTTTATCTTAACTTAGTAATTACTTAAATCCTTGTTTTCAAATAATGACGCTACGGTTTTAATTTTATTCGAAATAATAGCTTTATCCAATTGGCTCAGAGCTCTATCCATCACAAAATTGGTTCAAAGCTGGACTAAAAGAACTTAAAGAATTATCGCAGTTCATCCACGAAGTAAAGTATGACTTAAAGAAATTCTTAGTTCGATCTTTTTTTTTTTTCTTATTTAATTGTGAGTAATTTTTTTTTTCGTTACAACTTTATTTGGTTTCTTTGATTAGATCCCATACGAAATCAAATGTCGAATAGTCAGATAATTTTTTTATTTAAATTTTTGCTCCTTTTCTTTCAATTACTTATGCGAATTATCTTTGGCCCTTAATAAAAAAATAATTGCCGCCAGTCGTTGCCTTTCTATCCTCTCCTTCTTTTTTCTCTTTTTTTCTTTCTTTTATATTCCCCTTTAAACCAACGTATAAAAGTATTCAAACGGTCTCGCAAAAAAAAACCAAAGCACTAGTCGAAATGAAATAAAATGAAATGACTTACATTGCATTTACGTTTACATACATAGATATGTGCAGGCGATGTGCATACTTCGTGCTGTAGTTGTCCGTCCGTTGAAGGCCTTCGCGGAATCGGGCGCAGAAGAGTTTTACGAACACACATATATGTACGTATGTATGGAATATGTATGTATATATTGAATGCTAGATATGTGGAAAGAATGTGTGCATTAGTTATGTTTTTTTTTTTCGAGACTCGACCGTTAAACTACAAAAAAATATGACATTACCTCGCCTACGAACTTTAACTTATCTTAACCAATCACATAAAACAATTGATATTCCAATTGTAATCCACATTAAGTTAATTCCTCCAACAATTTCGGGGGGGGGTTTTTCTTCGGAGTAACAGCACTTCAGAACGTGGCTAGAAGCCACGAGTTACCAGAAATCCGGAAGCTGTACTTGGTCCTCCAGAGCGACAGACTGATCTAAGACCACGTGTCTCGGTTTCCGGAAAATTCCAAAAAAATGTAGCCTGGGCCCTTCAGTATGGCCCAGGGAGTCGACTTCACGTCGTGAATCTTCAGAGAAATGGATTCCTTTTCGGATGCCGGTCGATTTGTCTGCCCGAGAATGAAGCGATAAAATAATGGCCACGAGGCTTCACTATCATCCTACTTACATACATTCGCTCTTCCGAGCTGGGTCAATAACTGGACTCCAAGGTGATCACGCGAGATCGAATCAATTCGATTGGGAAAAAAACTCACTGAAATCCGTCCGGAAATAAAATTTCACGACGTTCAAAAAATTTGCTTTCCGCACTTATATTTTATTCTTTTTTTTTTTTCGAGCCTCTAAGACTTTTGCTCGAACCGAACGCACCAAAGGTTATATTGTCTTTAATAAGAGAATTCAAACGAGGAAAAATGCCAGAGTCAAATTGTGGCTGCTTTTCTACTTATTTCCTCTTACACTCTCTTTGTCTTCTCATCTTCTGGTTGTCGATGGCCAGAGAGACAAGCAGTGTAGCCACTTCTACAGAATATGCGTTAGATCTACCGCATGTATTGTCCGATTTGACACTACCGATTCTATCTTACCGGGTCTAACATCTACATACTTTTCGAAGCACAATTTTTCTATTACTTTTGCAAGCAAACAATCTTATTACACTTGACTTAAATTCAGGAAACAGTTACAGATAAGTCTCGGTGATCAGGTAAATGTTTTGATAGAAAAACTACCAAATTTTGCAGCAATCTACCGAAATTTCTCTGGCGCAATACTAGCTGCTTTTAGTTGCCTTACTACAGCACAGGTTTTGAAGTAAATTCATGCAACTGAAAAACTTGAAAAAAAAAAGGCAAAGTGGGGAATATATTCCTACTCTCGCGATTGTATGTCCTTTTTATGATAAATGTTTCTTTTCGAGGTTGCTTCGTCTTCTAATTCGTACAGACTGTTGCCTTTTATGGCCGTAACCCTGGCTTTCAAAAATTTTGGTACAAATTTTGCATTTAACTTTTTTGTTGCATCACTAAGCACAAAATTCCTGCGGTAAACAATATCTCCAACCTTATAAGTCTTGTCTGAGCTTCTTAAATTGTATCTTTGTGCGGATTTTTGAAAAGCGGTTTCAATGTGTTCACGGATATTTTGACGGATGAGTTTCAGGCGGTCTTCTTTAGAAAAATTTTCGTCTTCGAGTGAGCCTAAGGCTTTTAATAGAGCAAAATCTTTGCCATGAGTGATCATAGATTGACCGAACAAAGCAAAATAAGGCGTACAAGCTATGGTTTGGTGATAAGAGCTCCTGAGCGCTTCCGCGATATCAGCTAAGTGCTCATCCCATATCGTTTGGTCGTTAGACAAATATGACCTTATTCCGACAATTATAGAGCGATTTACACGCTCACTTGCATTTGCTTGTGGGCTGTACAGTGCTGTAAAATGGTGGGAGACCCCTCTTTCTGTCAAAAACCTTCGAAATGTTTCGGCCTTAAACTGTTTGCCATTATCAGTAAGAATTTTTTCGGGTGTACCGAAAATTGGAAACACAGATTTGGCAAGATACTCAATTACAACAGCTGTAGTGAATTTCTTCACGGGTGTTAACAGGGGGAATTTGGTTAAACTGTCCAAAACAATAAGAATTCCAATGTGGTTTAACTTAGATCGCGGATATGGTCCCAAAAAGTCTAAGTAGAGCATTTGGAAGGGTCGGTCGACCGTGAAATGAGATTTCATGGGAGGGCGGAGACATGAATTGGGAGCTTTGCACTGGCGACAAACGTCACAGTTGTTGACAAAATTTTTCACATCGATTATCATCTTCGGCCAATACAAATTTCGCTTAAGTCTTTCCAAAGTCTTCCCTATCCCACCATGGTTTTTGTTTGGAGGAGAGTGCGCCTGTTCGATTACTGAGTTGCACAAAGAGCTTGGCACCCAAAGTTTCCAGTTAAAAGCTTCCCTTGCTGGATCACCGTTCGAATGTTCAACACGTTTATACACCAATCCATTAAGTATCTGCAGATCAGGTAGATGGTTTGAATTTTTAGCGACATTTTCCCTAAGTTCCTTATAGTGGTCAGATTGAAATTCGACAGAAGTTAAATCAATAATAGGGGCAAAATCGATCTCAGCTATCTCTTCGAAATTTTGCCTCGACAAAGCATCGGGTACAATATTTTTCGATCCTTTACGGTGCTCGATTGTAAAGTCGAATCCCTGCAACTTTAACGACCATCTAGCAAGCCTACCACCAAGATCAGACTGCCTCATCAGCCACTGAAGGCTGGCATGGTCAGTCACAATTTTGAAATTCTGGCCTTCTACATACGCACGAAATTTTTTCAGACTGAGTACAGCAGCTAGACATTCTAATTCGGTCACGCTGTAGTTACCTTGTGCCTTATTAAGTTTTTGCGAAAAGTATGCCACTGGCGTCTCGATACCTTCATCATTTTCTTGCGCTAGGACGGCACCTACTCCTAACTTGCTGGCGTCACATTGAATAATAAATGGTTTTTTATAATTTGGACTAGCAAGCACCGGAGCAGTAACAAGTGTTCTTTTAAGTGTGTCGAACGCGATTTGGGCCTCGTCGTTCCACTTGAAATCTTTACCTTTCCTTAAAAGGTTAGTAAGTGGGGTGGTGAGAGCAGCATAGTTCGCTATAAAACGGCGGTACCAGCCGGCCATACCAAGAAATCTTCTTAATTGCTTAACCGTCTTTGGCACTGTAAAATTTTCGACAGCCGATACTTTCTCGGAATCAACTCGCAATGTTCCCTGACCAACAATATAACCAAGATAACGAACCTCTCTTATACAGAATTTACTTTTGCTGATGTTAATGGTCAAATTAGCTTTCCGGAACTGACAAGCGACTTCTGTCAACACGGACATATGTTTCTCAAAGTCTTCAGAAACTATGAGGAGATCATCAAGGTACACGAAGACTTCGGATTTTAAGTAAGGAGGGATGACGCGATCCATTAGCCTGCATAAGGCTTGAGGCGCGTTGCATAAGCCGAACGGCATTACACAATACCTATACAGCGGCCTATTTGGTACGGTAAAACATGTAAGGTCTCGGGAATTCGGATCTAAAGGGATTTGCCAGAAAGCTCTTCGAAGATCTAACGATGTTATGAACGTGGCTTTAGGCAAGCGACTAAGAATTCCTTCTATGTGAGGTAAGGGATACGCATCTTTGATTGTTTTACTGTTAACGACACGCGAATCAAGACATAACCGGACCTTTGGGGGTTTTCTCACCAAAACAACAGGGCTAGACCATGGAGAACTACCAGCCTCTTCAATCACTTTCAGTTTAAGCATTTCATCAATTTCTGCATGAACAAGTTTTTCGACAGCAGGAGAAATAGGAAAATATCGTTGCTTGACTGGGCGTGATTTTTCTTCCAATTCTATTTTATGCTCTAGCAACTGGGTTTTGCCTAATCCTTCTATCTCAAAAGAGGGAAACAAATTTTTCACTACTTGTAGACGTTTTTTCTGCTCAACCGTAAGTGGAATTGAAGTCGGATCGTTATCAGGTTCCATTTCTATGCTTCCTACTATATTTGGCGCTACTTCAAAACTTTTCCAAAAATCGATGCCTAGGATTACTTCGTGTCGGATACTAGGAACAACGTAAAATTGGATATTGTGGGATTTACCCTGAAAATCAACTGGCAGTTTAATTGTGCCCAATACCTTTTGTTCCTTTCCATCTGCGGTGTACACTGTTATAAATCTATTTTTAAAGTTGGGATTCTTCGAAATCTGTAATGCTAAATTATTGCCAATGCATGAAACTTGCGCTCCGCTATCTAGAAGACCTAGATATTTCTGTTCATTAATTTGAATTTGCGCATACGGACGTAAATCGGAAATTTGATTTTGAATGACTGCAATGGAGTTTTTAAGATTTTTTTGAATTGAAAAAACCTTTTTCCAGAAATCTCTTATGCGTGTTGCGCTTCTTGCGAGTTTTTTCTTATACTTATTAGCGTTCTCACCAAAGATTTCTTTTCTTTTTTCTAAGTACTGTTTAAGACGCTCATCATATGGGATAATATTAGGTGTAGTAAAAAGAAATCCATTATTTTTGCATTAAATTGAGGGCTTTATTTAAGATAGTTAGAATGACCCGATTTAGGTCAAATATGCGCCGTTTTGTTCGATAACTTGTTGCCATTTTAAAGGTAATTTCATTATGCCTCTCTCATAGAAGCCCTCGTTCCTATTAGCAAAAAATTGAGACAGTCGAATTTCAGAAGCCTCTCTTGAAGCGAATGTTTCACCAGCAAAATTGTTCGCCATGGACAGGAACAGATGGTAATCACTTGGTGCCAGGTCCGGACTATAAGGTGGATGCAGAAGAACCTCCCAACCAAACTCCCGGAGCTTCTGGCGAGTCACCATCGATGTGTGTGGCCTGGCGTTGTCCTGATGGAACACAATTCCTCTCCTATTGGCCAAAGCTGGCCGCTTATGGGCGATTGCTTCCTTCAGACGGTCCAATTGTTGACAGTAGAGTTCCGAGTTAAGAGTTTTGCCGTATGGGAGCAGCTCATAGTAGATAATTCCCTGCCAATCCCACCAAACACACAGCAAAACCTTCCTGGCCGTCAATCCTGGCTTGGCCACCGTTTCCGCCGGTTCACCGTGTTTCGACCACGACCGTTTTCGCTTGACGTTGTCGTAAGTGACCCATTTTTCATCACCAGTCACCAACCGCTTCAGAAATGGGTCGATTTTGTTGCGGTTCAGCAGCGATTCGCAGATGGAAATTCGGTCTATGAGGTTTTTTTGCGTTAACTCGTGTGGCACCCATACATTGAGCTTCTTTGTGTATCCAGCCTTATTCAAATGGTTCCAACCGGTTTTTTGTGCAATCTTTAGCTCTTTTGCAATCGAAACAGTGCTAACATGACGGTCGGTCTCGATAATTTCCATGATTTTATCGACATTTTCGACAATTGGCCTTCCAGTGCGTGGTGCATCCTTGACATCGAAGTTACCGGAACGGAATCGACGAAACCAAAATTGCGCATGATTGGCTGTTACAGTATCAGGTCCATAAACGCTATTCACATTTTCAGCCGCCTGGCTTGCGTTTTCTCCCTTATCGAAGAAAAACTGTAAAATGTAGCGAATTTTCTCTTTGCTGATGTCCATCTTTGACAAGCTCTCAAACAAAACTGAATCCATCAATCAAAAAAGTGTCAAAAAAGCTTTTTTAGTAGGAACTGTCATCTTTCTAATGCTTCCTAGCGGAACACGATCGGACTTATACAACGCGAGATGCAGATAAATAACGCCATCTATTGGAAAAATAATGGATTTCTTTTTACTACACCTAATATTATAGAGGTGGGGATTTTGACAAACAGGCTCAAGCGGCTTATTTGTACAAATCTTTAATCTTTGCGAAGGTTTGGTTTGGGCCCTTCGCTCGCTCTCCCGTTTCCCGAACACGACTTGCAATTGGGTTTGTAAACATTTTGTGTTCCACAGCCGTAACAGAAAATGGACCTATCCTCTAAACAATCGTAGAACTTATGACCTTCCTTTCTACAATTCCAGCAACTAACATTTGAACCTCGCTTATTCACTTCTGAGATCTCTACTTCTGCATTTTCCTCAAGAACATCAATATCTTCTTCTATGCTATTTACTTGTCGTCTCGCTATTTGTGAGCGATTAGGTTGGTTAACATTTTGCAACGGACTAGTTTTTTGAATTTCGTTGAAAAAACTTTCGCCTTTGAGACAAACTGCTCGCAATTCAGCCAAGGACCTAATATGAAGATAAAGTAATTGTTGGCGTATTCGTGGTCTAAGTCCTCGCTGTAAGACTTCCACCAATTCAATTTCGGACATAGGGTGCGATAAGTTTTCGGAAATTTTTAGGACCGAGTTTTTATACTCATCAAAACATTCTAAGGGGCCTTGCCTCCTAGCCCTCATGGATTCTTTAACCTCAGTGTCTGACCGATGGTCTCCGAAATTTACTCTCAAAGCCTCGCATAATGCTGGCCATGTCACTCGATCGACTGACCGCCTGTAGCGCCAGTACCAATCACGAGCTTCATTGGTAAACAAACTTTGAATGTGTTCACATATCAAATTAAAGTTTCCACCAAGGGTGTCGATAACTTGACTCTCTATGCGATAAATGAAACCTTCAGCAGTCAGCTTATTAGTTCCATCGAACTTTATATCCCAATTGGATATGATTTGAGCAACTTTTCCCGATTGTGTCACGGATGAAGCATTGCTTAAACGATTCGGTTCCATCTGATTATGCGGAAAATTAGTACTATTCGACTGGGTAGGAAGATGCGGAATATCTTGTGGCCAAAAATTAGGAACATTATTTGAGAAATTCACATTCGACGAGGGAAAAGCTGAATTTAATCTCTCAATTATTGGTCCCAAGGAGTTTTCAACGGAAGCTGTGACCATCTGTGTAACTCTGGACTCTAAACTTTCAACAAAGGTTGATTGTCTTGCCGTCAAAATAGCACTAACTATATTTCTGATCCTTGTTTCTTCTTGATTGGTGTTCGAGTCTACTCTCGGATTTAGTTGACCATTCTCCCTAGCTGCTTCAGAGGTCGAAGGTTGATCGGCCTGCGTATTAGGACCACCAGCGCTACTGATATTGTTTCGCGGTGACGTTATTTGATGGACATTTTGAGGTCTGGGTTGAGGTCTGTTGTTATTAGCGGATGGACAACGAAAATCTCTACTGTTACATGCAGCTCTGCATTGTGGACATGAAGAATTTCTTTTCAGCCATCCTAGCAAGCATTCTTTATGAAACAAATGCTGACATGCAGTTGTTAAAATATTCGCACGTTCTTTGAAAGTTTCCCTACAAATGGTGCATATGTTCTGAGATTGCTCAGGCAGGTTTTCGCCGCTATGACGAACCGACATTTCAAGGAACTCAAATATAATATGTCAGGAATTGGAAATGTTTTGAGAAAACGAAATACGTAGCTAACAAAACCAAAACAATTTCAAAATATATGAAAAAAAAAGGTCTTACTCTCCAAAATAAAATAAAGTGTTCTTTCTTCTTTTCCGTCTGATATTCCGATATAAAAAGCAAGTATTCTAGTATACAAGAAAGTGTAAAATTTTCTTTTATTTAAATTTGGGATTTTATGATTCACCTACAAATACGGCAATAGCTCCGGATATTAAACCCAAGTAGTAAAGATTCCGTGAAATGCGTAAATCGGATAATTTTACGTTAAAGTTCCTTCGCTTTACAAATGTTAATTGGTGAGACGATCCAGCATTTAGCCAGATTAGCAAAAATCCGAACCAACATTCGTAAATTGAATCACTGAACAAAGGTTTAAAGCGGATGTCATGATAATGATTCGAAGAAGATGGCTTGTTTTGGAACACTGGCAACAATCAACAGTGATTACCAAATATGTTCAAACCATTATCCAACAAGACAACTAGATTTAATAAAAATAAATGGCCTTGTTCCAAAATCAGCCTTGATGATGTTATGGGTAAAGTGAAAGCCTTAAAAGGTTTTATTTTGTTTATTAATTTTCAGAAAAAATTCAAAATCAAAACTAACACTGCGAAAGAATATATACGTGTATAGTTAAAGTCTTTAAACGGTAGAAGAAATGTGCATTTAGCCCACTTTCTTAAAATTCCTGAATAAAGCCTCAACCTATAATGCTACAATTAAATCAAGGTTATAAAAATATGAAATGCATTGAACTCGAATAAAAACCTTCCTTAGGCCCCACGTCGTTGGGCGCCATTCTGTTATGTTCCCGGCTTAAATGCTTACTTTGTTCCCCTGAAATCTTATTTATTTTTCTTTTCTTTCAGAGTCCCGGATCCTCTCTATACTGTACCGTGTGCCTGGCAGTTCCGGCTGCTTCAGTCATGTGGGCTCTTTTTACAGTAAGGACCGGGTCGCTACATATTATTTTTATTAAGCCCAGTACAATCAGACAAATCTGCACACGGAATTTAGGTTTGGAACGCTGAACCTATCTATTCTTTGAATAACCAGATATATCGGTATATCGACAGGAAATTTAGTAGCATCCGAATTTGTGAGCTACTCTGTACCCTCCCATCCTTGACCCCCTCAGCTGTAAGTTAGAGTCCCGTAGAAAGAACACCAGTATTATTTCAGATTTCAGACCAATGAAATTTAATTAACACATTTTCTTTTATCTTAACTTAGTAATTACTTAAATCCTTGTTTTCAAATAATGACGCTACGGTTTTAATTTTATTCGAAATAATAGCTTTATCCAATTGGCTCAGAGCTCTATCCATCACAAAATTGGTTCAAAGCTGGACTAAAAGAACTTAAAGAATTATCGCAGTTCATCCACGAAGTAAAGTATGACTTAAAGAAATTCTTAGTTCGATCTTTTTTTTTTTCTTATTTAATTGTGAGTAATTTTTTTTTTCGTTACAACTTTATTTGGTTTCTTTGATTAGATCCCATACGAAATCAAATGTCGAATAGTCAGATAATTTTTTTATTTAAATTTTTGCTCCTTTTCTTTCAATTACTTATGCGAATTATCTTTGGCCCTTAATAAAAAAATAATTGCCGCCAGTCGTTGCCTTTCTATCCTCTCCTTCTTTTTTCTCTTTTTTTCTTTCTTTTATATTCCCCTTTAAACCAACGTATAAAAGTATTCAAACGGTCTCGCAAAAAAAAACCAAAGCACTAGTCGAAATGAAATAAAATGAAATGACTTACATTGCATTTACGTTTACATACATAGATATGTGCAGGCGATGTGCATACTTCGTGCTGTAGTTGTCCGTCCGTTGAAGGCCTTCGCGGAATCGGGCGCAGAAGAGTTTTACGAACACACATATATGTACGTATGTATGGAATATGTATGTATATATTGAATGCTAGATATGTGGAAAGAATGTGTGCATTAGTTATGTTTTTTTTTTTCGAGACTCGACCGTTAAACTACAAAAAAATATGACATTACCTCGCCTACGAACTTTAACTTATCTTAACCAATCACATAAAACAATTGATATTCCAATTGTAATC
This sequence comes from Chlorops oryzae, assembly GCA_020466095.1. Classification (NCBI taxonomy): domain Eukaryota; kingdom Metazoa; phylum Arthropoda; class Insecta; order Diptera; family Chloropidae; genus Chlorops; species Chlorops oryzae. The sequence continues at coordinate 76,607,535 of CM035806.1, forward strand.
CACATTAAGTTAATTCCTCCAACAATTTCGGGGGGGGTTTTTCTTCGGAGTAACAGCACTTCAGAACGTGGCTAGAAGCCACGAGTTACCAGAAATCCGGAAGCTGTACTTGGTCCTCCAGAGCGACAGATTGATCTAAGACCACGTGTCTCGGTTTCCGGAAAATTCCAAAAAAATGTAGCCTGGGCCCTTCAGTATGGCCCAGGGAGTCGACTTCACGTCGTGAATCTTCAGAGAAATGGATTCCTTTTCGGATGCCGGTCGATTTGTCTGCCCGAGAATGAAGCGATAAAATAATGGCCACGAGGCTTCACTATCATCCTACTTACATACATTCGCTCTTCCGAGCTGGGTCAATAACTGGACTCCAAGGTGATCACGCGAGATCGAATCAATTCGATTGGGAAAAAAACTCACTGAAATCCGTCCGGAAATAAAATTTCACGACGTTCAAAAAATTTGCTTTCCGCACTTATATTTTATTCTTTTTTTTTTTTCGAGCCTCTAAGACTTTTGCTCGAACCGAACGCACCAAAGGTTATATTGTCTTTAATAAGAGAATTCAAACGAGGAAAAATGCCAGAGTCAAATTGTGGCTGCTTTTCTACTTATTTCCTCTTACACTCTCTTTGTCTTCTCATCTTCTGGTTGTCGATGGCCAGAGAGACAAGCAGTGTAGCCACTTCTACAGAATATGCGTTAGATCTACCGCATGTATTGTCCGATTTGACACTACCGATTCTATCTTACCGGGTCTAACATCTACATACTTTTCGAAGCACAATTTTTCTATTACTTTTGCAAGCAAACAATCTTATTACACTTGACTTAAATTCAGGAAACAGTTACAGATAAGTCTCGGTGATCAGGTAAATGTTTTGATAGAAAAACTACCAAATTTTGCAGCAATCTACCGAAATTTCTCTGGCGCAATACTAGCTGCTTTTAGTTGCCTTACTACAAATGACTCTTTCACCTAAATCAGCCAACCCTTGAACAAATTTATATTAAATTTTTATCTTAATGATTATTTGCATATACTTACACATAAGTACGTCATCCTTATCGCTATCGTCGGAATCCATCTCCATTACGAGACCAATGCATTCTCGAATACTTTCAACCAATTCTTTTTTTTCATTAATTTTCAAAACTCAAATTCTTTCAGCTCAATAATCGCACGTCGTCTTTAATAGCTGCCGAATAATTTAGAACTAAAAAGGCTTTGCTGTATTTATGTTTTTGCTATCAACCCTAAATCAGAGATACATAAATCATTTTGCTTCATTTCCTTAAAAAATCAACCCTGTGTGGAAAAGGAAAATGTCATAAAAGGCATACGAAGCAAGAATTGACGATCAATTCTTTCGAGTAAGTGTAAAAGCGAATGCAACTCAAAAAGGGAATATCAATAGGAATTGACGGTCAACTATTGACATGTGTAAAAGGCCTAATTGATGAGCTACATCGATGTAACTCGATGCATCGAGGGAAATACATCGATACATCAATACATCGAGTACTTTAAAAATTAATTTTCCTATTCATATATATATATATCATTATATCCGACACACTCTGTGTCGAGGGTATATTGCGTTTGAGTGGTTGTGTGTAACACCCCGAACCAGTCGAGATAGACCATGAAAAGTATATATAGAAATGATCAGCGTCACCAGGAGATTTGATTTAGCCATGTCCGTCCGTCCGCCCGTCCGCCCGTCTGTCTGTCTGTCTGTATACAGTTTTCTTATCGAAGGAGTTAAGTTATCTTAACAAAATTGTATGCGTGCTCACGGGGATATCAGTAAGCACAAGTTCGAGAATGGACCCGATCGGACCATTTTTAGGGGTACCTCCAGTACTAGGGTCTGTTACGAAAATCACAAAAACTGCCCTAAAACCGGAGTTTTTCAAGATATTTTGATAAAATTTGGCATTTGAACATATTTTAGGCCAAATAATGTGATTTACAAAAATTAGAAAAATGGGCGTGGCAGAAGGGCGTTTTTTGAAAATTGTCTCCTACTCCCGAAACGCCTATGAGACTTGAACGAAAATTGGCTCTTATACTTCCTTTGTAGCCATAAACATCTTGCCTGTTGTCTAAAATCGGACTTTTTCGAAATATTTCAATGAAACTTAGAATTTGAGTGTATATCTTAGCCTCCGATTAGAATTGCAAAAAAAAAAGGAAAAGTGGGCGTGGCAAAGGGCCGGTTTTCATAAAGAAATTTAACAAAAATCGGTATATGGGGCCCTACTGGCCTTAAAAACCTCTCGAATATTCTTACGCAGTGAAAATATTAAATACAATGATAACTATCTTATTTATTGACAAAAAGAACAAAATTTTTGAATTGCACTCAATATGATTTCCAAAAATTGTTAAAGTGGGCGTGGCAGAAGGGCGTTTTTCGAAAATTGTTTCCTACATCCGAAATTCAAATGGGACTTGAACAAAATTTGGCACTTATGCTTCCTTTGTAGCCATAAATATCGTTAAAAAAAATTGATCGGTCCATTATTAAGGGTACCTCCAGTACTAGGGTCTGTCACAAAAATTCCAAAACTGCCTCAAAATCTGAATTTTTCGAAATATTTCAATGAAACTTAGAATTTCACCGTATATTTAAGCCTCCGATTAGAATTGCAAAAAAAAAGGAAAAGTGGGCGTGGAAAAGGGGTGGTTTTAATAAAGAAATTTAACAAAAGCCGGTATATGGGGCCCCTAAAGGCCTTAAAAACCTCTTGAATATTCTTACTTAGTAGTCCTGTTTTTTTGGGCGTGGTTAAAAAACTATTTAAACTTGTGTGTCTGTGTCGGGTATTTTATTGTCAGGCTCGCCTGACTATAACAGCCTTACTTGTTTTTGTTTTTAATTGAAGGGAACAAAAACTGTATTGTCTATAATCAGGTATGGGCACCACTACATTGTTGTTTTGCGTGCATATTTGTATGCGTGGCACTGGAAAAAATATTTTGCGTGAAATAAAAAGTTATAAAACAGATTTGCTTTTTTCATAACTGTAACAGGAAAAGGCTTTGGTTGTTAAATTTATGGTTTTGAAAACCTTATAATCTCATCGAAATCGATATTTGCAGTAGAAGTTTTCATTCTTAATAGGTTTTCCAAATGTTGGTCCGTAAAGAAATGTCTGTATTTCTTTTTTATATAAACCATTAAACTATTAAATATTGAAAAAAAAAAAAACGTGTTAAAAACGTGTAATATTACAATATTTCTTTAAATTAACGCGCATAAATGAAGCGGTATGACCAACAAACGCAGTCAACAATTTTTCAGTTCGCTTTTCTAAAATGTACTTTTTCGTCTATTTATATTCTCTCTATTCGCGCGATGCGGCACACGTCTGACTTGCTTCGAGTTTATAGTCAGACTCATATAGAACTAGTTCTATATGGTCAGACTGAATCAATTTTCATTACTCTGCTTGCTTTTTCGTTTTTGTGTACGTATACATGAGTGAGAGAGCGCGGCTCCGAATCAGCTTCCGTGCCCATAGCTGTCTATAATGCTTTAATATTGCATATTATATGCATTTCTTGAAAGCTAAATTAGGAAATCACATTTAAATTCACAATGTTTTATATCGAAGTGCTGAAAATTGAAAATTAATTAATTCTTCTCTAGCTGTGGTTCTAATATACATATATATATATACGTATATATAAACTTTTATATATTTAATTATATATATATTTGTATATATATACAAATACTCGGGCATGTCATGACATCTAAAACGATTAAAAAAGTTCGATTTCGCTTAAATTTGTATTTAAATTTCATTGATTTCGAACTTTTTAATCGTATTCCTGATAATCGATGCCCGATTAACTTTAATAGCTGCTCTTAGACAATGTCACAGTTCCAAAAATTACTTTCCAAAGTTTGGAGAAACAAGAGTTTGTTCAGCCGTTTTCCTCTTTATCTGGTCCGCTGCAGATTACGTGTTTGAGCATCCTTAGAAAACAGTCGCTCTGAAGGTACAGAGGATCCAACCATTGTCAAATACTTGTACGCAATATTGAAAAATATCGGATAAGGCGGCTTCAAATCATTCCACACATCTAGTGGCTTTTCATTTAATCTGCCGACTGGTGTGTGCAGATATACTGACAACTGATCTAAAAAGTTTTCCTCCTTTCTATTTGTTTTCCATTGCCATCGAAGCCATTGCGGTGGACGAGGGTTTGATGGTCCGTCCAAAGCGAAAAGCTTTGTTTCTCCTTCATGTTTCTGAACTTTGACCTCGTTGAGCACCCACTAATTAATGTCCGATCGATCTAAATCTTTTAATTTTCCTTTTCTGTTGCCCTCAACTACATTTTGAGGGGGTGACTCGCAAAATTAAACGAACTTAGCAAATTTGGACCACCTTAATATGCATTCATAAATACATGCACAGAGAAAAAAATCAACCAGAAAACTGGTTAAATCAAAAGGAAAAACAAACAAAAGGGCTTCAACAAAGAATATTTTTAATTTTAACAATTTTTCTTGTTGAAAAAATAAAAAATTTTCCTTTTGAATCAACCATATTTCAGGTTGAATTGAAATCATAATTTTCAAAAATGGATTTAAATTTAAATTGTTGAACCAACCACGGATATAGTTGAAATGACAAGATATTTTTCAAAAAAATTCCAAAAAAATACCTATACAAGAAGAAATGTCAAAAAAAATTTAATTAACGTTCAAAGCAAATGGCCATAGAGCACTCTGCTGAACATGACCCAAAAAATAGCCGTCGGATGGACTTCATCCGATTTCGTCACTCCGTTTTGGTGACTGCTTTCGCAATGCTTAAAAAGTTCTAAGATGAATACATATCTTATATGTCTTATTTTATAAAACAAATGAGAATTATACCGAACGAAAAGAAATGTAATTAAACATATTTCCTTTCAATTCAACCAAAAATGTTGTTGACTCAACCATTTTTCTTTTGAAATTTTTGTTTCGCTCGAAAATCAAAAGGACTGTGAATAACAATGCGCTCTTTTAAAAAAATCATGGTTACGTTCGCTCAGTGTGTAAATACGTATGTGAATATGCAAGTTTGTTGATTTAAAGGAAAGTGAGTGGAAAAGAATTATGAGTTGTTTTTATTGAAACAAAATTTTATAAGCTTGTGATGGATATTCAGTTTGAGCGAAAATGCAAAGTAATTTAGTGCATTGCCCCATTCTTCAAAAATGCTTGCACTATCACTAACCATTTATATATAATATGTATATATATTTTCACTACCACTTACCATTTAGTGGTAATGCATATATTTTTTCACTGCGACTTGGTTGGTATCCCTACTGCAGGCATCTCCAAAATGGGAAAGGCATTTGTGTTAGTGAGCAAGAGAGCGAATGCGCTGAAAAAAATTTCAACACTAATTGCGTGCGCTCAATAAAATTTTCCATCTGAAAAAGGTTTACCATATTTAATAATATCATACGAAATTAAGTTAGACAAAGACATTTTCAAAGCATTTTGTTTTATTTTAGCTACTTTTACATTTTCTATTTCTTCGATTCTTGAAATCCACAGTTTAAATTTTTGCAATACAGATTCTTTTTTATCTTTAAAAACCTTTTCCCTTTCCACGCCATGGATTTTATTGAACTCAGAATGTTGACTTTCAAAATTTTTTCTTAAAAACGATTCATTCCTTGTTTTAAATGACTTCCCACATATAACCCAAAGCATGTTCTCAAAAGCATTTGGGATCATAAAGTAGGCTTTGCATTCCATTTTGATAAAATATTTTTTAAGTGTTTTTTAAAAAAAAGTTGCGCAGATCCGCTCGAAGTGTTTTCGTCGGGCGATTGCTACCGACTAAAGAAAGAGCGTAAGGCATACGTGTGAAGTGAGCGAGAAAAATTTTTCGATGGCGAGGAGGTCTCTGCCCTACTGTCAGCCCTATTTTAGCTGTAATCATTCACGTACCGAAAAGTTTGAACTTGGTTATTGAAGACTAATTGCTGTTGTACTTTGTGTTAATTGGTGCATAATTGTTAAAAAGTTATCAAAATTTTTGGTTTTCAAAAGGAGCTAGAGTTTAGTATGGCAGTACTACAATAAAACTAAAAAAGGACAAGCCTAAAATGCAGGAAGGAATTCAAGTACCATAGAAGCGCAAGCACTTTTAAAAACCACATAGAAAATGTGCATAAAATCAATTTTAAGCCACGTGCACCAATCCTTATTGCTAAAGAGAAGATTTCCTCTTACTTTCTGACTTCATCATGAAGCCCAAATATATACAGATATGCAGTATCAAGTTTTGACAATACTGGTATATATGTTTTTTGAAAATTCGAATATAATCGAATAAATCGAACTTGCAAAGCCACTTTTCGAATCGAATAGTCGAATGCTTAAAAAATATTCAAAATTCGAAAAAATCGAATCTAGATTTGCACTACCCATCTCTACTTTGCTCCAAAATTTTTTACTAGGATATTATGCATGTATGGATTGTGCAAATAATCCTTCCCCTTGACGCATTCTCAGCCCGATTCTGAATATTCCCTTGGGAGCACATTCCCAGGGAATACATTCCCGTGAAATTTACTTTTGCTCGAGACTAAAATATTTCTCTTAAGTTTTTGTATCACATCAGTTCAAGCTCTCGATTCGTTCGGACGCGTTTTTACTTTGATCCGCAGTTTTCGTAAAAAAAAGAAAAACAAAAAAAAAACAAGTAAAGAAGTTTACATCGGCTAAGCCGATTGCACACATACCTTTTCCTCAGCCTGAAATATGTTAAAACATTACCTTAACAAAGATTCCTGCCGTTTTCGTTGTTCTAGCTTGGATATCTATTTATACTTTATCTGTACTTCGATTTAGCTTCTAAAACTCGAGATTATTATTAAGCAAAAAATTTTCGCGGATGGTGAGCATGGTCAAGTTTTAACCGTCTAGCTGCGAAATCCTCAATTCAAAATAGTGAAAATCAAATTTTCGCAAATTTCGCGGATGGTGATCTTGATCAAATTTTAACCGTTAGAGAACATTTTGTCTAGCAGCGAAATACTCAATTCAAAATAGTGAAAATCAAATTTTTGTGAATTTCGCGAATGGTGGTCTTGATCAAATTTTAACCCTTAGAGGATATTTTGTTTAGCTGCGAAATACTCAATTCAAAACTGTGAAAATCAAATTTTCGCGAATTTCGCGGATGGTGGTCTTGATCAAATTTTAACCCTTAGAGGACATTTTGTCTAGCTGCGAAATCCTCAATTCAAAATAGTTAAAATCAAATTTTTGTGAATTTCGCGAATGGTGGTCTTGATCAAATTTTAACCCTTAGAGGACATTTTGTTTAGCTGCGAAATACTCAATTCAAAACTGTGAAAATCAAATTTTCGCGAATTTCGCGGATGGTGGTCTTGATCAAATTTTAACCCTTAGAGGACATTTTGTCTAGCTGCGAAATCCTCAATTCAAAATAGTGAAAATTAAATTTTCGCGAATTTCGCGAATGGTGGTCTTGATCAAATTTTAACCCTTAGAGGACATTTTGTTTAGCTGCGAAATACTCAATTCAAAACTGTGAAAATCAAATTTTCGCGAATTTCGCGGATGGTGGTCTTGATCAAATTTTAACCCTTAGAGGACATTTTGTCTAGCTGCGAAATCCTCAATTCAAAATAGTGAAAATCAAATTTTCGCGAATTTCGCGAATGGTAGTCATGGTCAAATTTTAACCGTTAGAGGACATTTTGTCTAGCTGCGAAATCCTCAATTCAAAATAGTGAAAATCAAATTTTTGTGAATTTCGCGAATGGTGGTCTTGATCAAATTTTAACCCTTAGAGGACATTTTGTTTAGCTGCGAAATACTCAATTCAAAACTGTGAAAATCAAATTTTCGCCAATTTCGCGGATGGTGGTCTTGATCAAATTTTAACCCTTAGAGGACATTTTGTTTAGCTGCGAAATACTCAATTCAAAATAGTGAAAATCAATTTTTCGCGAATTTCGCGAATGGTGGTCATGGCCAAATTTTAACCTTAAGTGACGACTTTATTTGGCGGCAAAATACACAATCAGAAGAAGCAAAAAAAAAAATCATTTTTGTATACAGATATGAGAATAAGAGAAAGAGTGTTTTTTTCTAATGTGTAGGATGATGACCATAAATATAGCGATGTCGCAATTTTTTTTCAGCGAAAGCTTAAGTCTACATAGTAGCTATACACACACCAAATTTCAATAAGCTGGGATGTATAGTAAAAAAGTTATTCACGGAAAACGTTAAGAATCGTGATTTTTGAAACTTCTGAACCACTTCCCACGACCCAAGAAGGGACTAAGAAAAAAATTTGTATGCAGTTTTTCGGACATTTACCTGGTTCAAGTCCATGCCAAATTTCAATATGATTTCTTTCATGGCGTAGGAGTAAATTACGAAAAACTAAAGTGTTACCGACAGAGACAGACAGACAGACAGACAGACAGACAGACAGACAGACATGGCTAGATCGATTCCTCTTGTCACCCTGATCAAGAATATATATATATATGTCTATATCTATCGCGACTCCTTTGGTATGTTACATACTCCGTGCCAAACTTAATATACCCTTTCCTTCGGAAAAGGTATAAAAATAAACATAACACAAAACAAACACAAAATTAAACATTATTAAATAAAAAAAAAAATAGATAAATCAAACGAATTAAATTTTTTTTTTTTTTTTTTTTTTCTCTCTTTTTTTCTTTTAATTGAATCTTCCTTAGTGGAATTAACAATTTGTTATTCAAATCTTAAAACTAAATAGTGTGCTAAAGCAGTTACATATTTTTTTTTCTTCTTTACAAATATACAAGTAATGATTTTTTCATATAGCTTTATGTTGCCATCAAGGATTTTCTTCTTAGCCGTGTATTAGAGGGTTCATCGAGTAGTCGCCTGGCCAGTTCGTTTGGATGAGTTAATAATTTAGCTTTATATTTGGGGATGAAGACATTTATAATGTCCTTTACTAAAGGGATATTAAGGTCTTTATAGATGTTAGAGTTTCTAACATACCATGGGGCACTTGTTATTTGCCTCAATATTTTATTTTGCACTCTTTGTATTTTTTCTATTGTTGTGTTGCATGCAGAGCTCCACAACTCAATTCCGTAAGTCCAGATTGGCTTAATAATAGCCTTATAAAACGAATTAAATCAAAATTAAATTAATAACAAGTAAAGAAGTTTACATCGGCTAAGCCGATTGCACACATGCCTTTTCCTCAGCCTTAAATATGTTGAAACATTACCTTAACAAAAATTCCTGCCCTTTTCGTTGTTCTAGCTACACGTTATCTGTGCTTCGATTTAGCTTCACAAACTCGAAATTATATTTAAGTACAAATTTTTTGCGAATGGTGGGCATGGTCAAATTTTAACCGTTAGAGGACATTTTGTCTAGCAGCGAAATACTCAATTCAATATAGTGAAAATCAAATTTTTGTGAATTTCGCGAATGGTGGTCTTGATCAAATTTTAACCCTTAGAGGACATTTTGTTTAGCTGCGAAATACTCAATTCAAAATAGTGAAAATCAAATTTTCGCGAATTTCGCGAATGGTGGTCATGGCCAAATTTTAACCTTAAGTGACGACTTTATTTGGCGGCAAAATACACAATCAGAAGAAGCAAAAAAAAAAATCATTTTTGTATACAGATATGAGAATAAGAGAAAGAGTGTTTTTTTCTAATGTGTAGGATGATGACCATAAATATAGCGATGTCGCAATTTTTTTTCAGCGAAAGCTTAAGTCTACATAGTAGCTATACACACACCAAATTTCAATAAGCTGGGATGTATAGTAAAAAAGTTATTCACGGAAAACGTTAAGAATCGTGATTTTTGAAACTTCTGAACCACTTCCCACGACCCAAGAAGGGACTAAGAAAAAAATTTGTATGCAGTTTTTCGGACATTTACCTGGTTCAAGTCCATGCCAAATTTCAATATGATTTCTTTCATGGCGTAGGAGTAAATTACGAAAAACTAAAGTGTTACCGACAGAGACAGACAGACAGACAGACAGACAGACAGACAGACAGACATGGCTAGATCGATTCCTCTTGTCACCCTGATCAAGAATATATATATATATGTCTATATCTATCGCGACTCCTTTGGTATGTTACATACTCCGTGCCAAACTTAATATACCCTTTCCTTCGGAAAAGGTATAAAAATAAACATAACACAAAACAAACACAAAATTAAACATTATTAAATAAAAAAAAAAATAGATAAATCAAACGAATTAAATTTTTTTTTTTTTTTTTTTTTTCTCTCTTTTTTTCTTTTAATTGAATCTTCCTTAGTGGAAATAACAATTTGTTATTCAAATCTTAAAACTAAATAGTGTGCTAAAGCAGTTACATATTTTTTTTTCTTCTTTACAAATATACAAGTAATGATTTTTTCATATAGCTTTATGTTGCCATCAAGGATTTTCTTCTTAGCCGTGTATTAGAGGGTTCATCGAGTAGTCGCCTGGCCAGTTCGTTTGGATGAGTTAATAATTTAGCTTTATATTTGGGGATGAAGACATTTATAATGTCCTTTACTAAAGGGATATTAAGGTCTTTATGGATGTTAGAGTTTCTAACATACCATGGGGCACTTGTTATTTGCCTCAATATTTTATTTTGCACTCTTTGTATTTTTTCTATTGTTGTGTTGCATGCAGAGCTCCACAACTCAATTCCGTAAGTCCAGATTGGCTTAATAATAGCCTTATAAAACGAATTAAATCAAAATTAAATTAATAACAAGTAAAGAAGTTTACATCGGCTAAGCCGATTGCACACATACCTTTTCCTCAGCCTTAAATATGTTGAAACATTACCTTAACAAAAATTCCTGCCCTTTTCGTTGTTCTAGCTACACATTATCTGTGCTTCGATTTAGCTTCACAAACTCGAAATTATATTTAAGTACAAATTTTTTGCGAATGGTGGGCATGGTCAAATTTTAACCGTTAGAGGACATTTTGTCTAGCAGCGAAATACTCAATTCAATATAGTGAAAATCAAATTCTTGCGAATTTCGCGAATGGTGGTCAAATTTTAACCTTAAGTGACGACTTTATTTGGCGGCAAAATACACAATCAGAAGAAGCAAAAAAATCATTTTTGTATTCAGATATGAGAATAAGAGAAAGAGTGTTTTTTTCTAATGTGTAAGATGATGACCATAGTTATAGCGATGTCGCAATTTTTTTTCAGCGAAAGCTTAAGTCTACATAGTAGCTATACACACACCAAATTTCAATAAGCTGGGATGTATAGTAAAAAAGTTATTCACGAAAAACGTTAAAAATCGTGATTTTTGAAACTTCTGAACCACTTCCCACGACCCAAGACGGGACTAAGAAAAAAATTTGTATGCAGTTTTTCGGACATTTACCTGGTTCAAGTCCATGCCAAATTTCAATATGATATCTTTCATGGCTTAGGAGTAAATTACGAAAATCTAAAGTGTTACCGACAGAGACAGACAGACAGACAGACCGACAGACAGACAGACAGACAGACAGACAAGTAGGGGGGATATGTTCGTTCTGGATGTGCAACTTTTTTTGTATGGAAAATCGGAAAAAGACGCACATTGAAGATCTAGAAAATTTTTGTTGATTTGTATGAGACGTCGCACATTTGAGATCTAGAAAATTTTTTTCATTTGTATGAGACGTCGCACATTTGAGATCTAGAAAATTTTTGTTGATTTGTATGAGACGTCGCACATTTGAGATCTAGAAAATTTTTGTTCGTTTGTATGAGACGTCGCACATCTAGAAAATTTTGGTTGGTTTACGCACATCTAGAAAATTTTGGTTGGTTTATATGAGATGACATACATTTAGGTCTTTGGAAATTTAGGAAGTTTGTATGAGGTGACATACATTTAGGTCTTTGGAAACTTTTGGAGGTTTATATGAGAAGGTTCGCATTGAGCCTCATTGAAGAGGTGAGGGGGTGAGAAACTGTGCGGTAGGAGAGCATATATAGTTCAATATGTAAACATTGGGATAGAGCTGGAGTTGACTTATCGCTACTGAAGTCATTGAGATGAAGACAAGGCATGATTTTTTAGCCAGAACAAGTTGAAGCTTGCCTCATTGAATGTTTTGAAAAATTAGTACATATATGTGTGAGTATGGTGTGGGTGAGAAGCTGTGCGGTAGGAGAGCATATATAGTTCAATATGTAAACATTGGGTTAGAGCTGGAGTTGACTTATCGCTACTGAAGTCATTGAGATGAAGATAAGGCATGATTTTTTAGCGAGAACAAGTTGAAGCGTGCCTCATTGGATGTTTATTCAAAAATTTTTCAAGTTCAAGTTCAGTTCAATCAGGGCGATATTTTTGGGATTGAATGTTTTGAAAAATTAGTACATATATGTGTGAGTATGGTGTGGGTGAGAAGCTGTGCGGTAGGAGAGCATATATAGTTCAATATGTAAACATTGGGTTAGAGCTGGAGTTGACTTATCGCTACTGAAGTCATTGAGATGAAGACAAGGCATGATTTTTTAGCCAGAACAAGTTGAAGCGTGCCTCATTGGATGTTTATTCAAAAATTTTTCAAGTTCAAGTTCAGTTCAATCGGGGGGATATTTTTGGGATTGAATGTTTTGAAAAATTAGTACATATATGTGTGAGTATGGTGTGGGTGAGAAACTGTGTTGAAGTTTGAAGAAAAGTGTGAAGGTATAAAAATAAAATTTGTTCTATTGGCGCTATCAGTCTTACAAGTGAAGTCAAACAGATATTGATATAGTAGTACCCTTGCGACGCACAAAAATACAAAAAAGGTAAGGGGGAAAAAAACAACAAATTATTTTAAATTAAATTAATAATGTCCTTTTATTTTTTGTAGATAAATATGACGGATCAAAGTCAGAGAGCTCTGAATGCTATTAAGGACTTCGAAAGACTTAATAAAAAGGAAAGTATCCCTATTAATCAGCTAGCGGAAGGGGAACAGCATCCTATTGTTAGGGCTGTGAGAGTTCAAACAAAATTTGGAAAACGAATTTTATTGGAACTTATCAAAGGAGTAATATTTTTACCGGCAATGTTCAACGATTTGAAGGAAGAAACCTTGGAGCTATTGAAAGATCAAAGTTTTTCTCTAATTCGGAGAGGGTCTATGCAAAATTATACTTTACACATTGTTGAAGGTATTCCAAACTCTCAACCACTCTTCATAGATTTTAACGTTCATGATCATTTGTTCAATGAAAACCTTTTTTACGCCCCACCTAATATAAGAACCAATGATATTGAGGAAGATAATGATAATGATTATGTTGATGATGTTATAAATGTTAAGAAAAGGAAAATATTCTAATAAAATATGTAAACATTTTTTTTTCAAAAATAAAAGAAAATAAATTTTGTTTTCAATTCTTAAAAGAATCTTTTATTTAATAAATTAATAGAGAAACTTATGACATAGCTGAACCATAATCTTGAACAAATTTTCTTAGAGCTAAAGAATTTTTAAGGGCGCAAGCACAAGCTTTCTTTTTTCTTGTCAACAAATTACAATGATTGTTACATGTTATATCATCTGAATCACATAGGTGCCTTATGTTCTTAAGCGAATAATTACAATCGATTTCTTTTATGCCAGAAATTGCGCACTCTGCCAAAAGTTCCTTTGCCCACATTGATTTTTCTTCGCCTTTTACATGTATTTGATAGCCTTTGAGGAAAAATTTCATATATTTCTTCATTTCACTCAAAGTGAAGTCACCAGAGTCCCAATCGAGCATATGGTAGTTGTTTTTGAGCCAAATTACTGATTTTTTCTCGGCATCGTTCAATATTTGAAATTAAATGGTGACTTTATAAGAAAATGGATATATTTTTTATCACTGAAGCAAAAAGCGATTTCCTTAAAAATGAACTGGTTATTAGTGAGTCGGAATCCTTGACAATCGAAGACAACAAATTTAGGCATTTTTCCTTTATCCGGGTTTTATTGTCGTGAACAAGTTTTTTGCTCAAAGGCTTATGATGAAATAAATAAAATGTGCTACAAATCAATGCTTTATATTAAGTGTGCTTTACAATTTCACCAGTCATCGGTTTGTATGTAATGACACGATCATGTATAAGAACACAATATGCCGAAGTGTTTGGTTTAATGTTTTCAAGAGTTTTGAACATTATACGAATATCGAGAGCACCTGTTTTAATTTCTTCATTTTGATGCGATGTGTCAATAACAATTATTGGACATTCTTTAAACTTTTTGCAGCATAAAAGTGGGTGTGACTCAATCATGTAATAACTTTGTTGAAACCTTGCATACATTTCATATAAGAGAGCATATCGATTACGAGACAAATTTAAATTTAGGTCATCGTATGGATATGAAACAGAGTTTAAATGTACTTTTAAATCGGTTAAGCTACAGTTTGTAAACTTTTCTCCATTCTCGAAAGCGATAAGAATAAAACGAGGACGCTCACTTTGTGTTCCTACTTTTATGTTCCATGTATGATTTGTACTTTGAGGTAGCTCTGGATAAAAGTAACATTCCCAACTACGAAATGATATAGATAGAGGAATATCCTCTTTAATAGTTGTATAGATTTTCAATTTGGCTGCATCGGATAATTGAATTTGGGGAACCTTCCAAGCAACATTTAAGAGCTTTAAGTTAATGTTATCCTTTTCACTCTCTTCCGTACTATAGACAGACTTATCATTTGATCTAGAACGTAGCAAGATAAGCTCATGTTTTGAATTTATCATAATTTTATCAAAGTCTTCGGCAAAGCCCATCAACATTTTTAGTGGTACGCAAAAATTGAAATAGCCATTATTTATAGCTGGTTTAATATTTTCTTCCGGAGACCAACCGGCATTTTCCAACATTGTACTTGTATTTTTGTTTAAGGATACAAGATTTTTTAAAGTAGAAGTTTGACCCAAGTACCGTGTGCGATCAATTTCCACACCATTCATTTCATAACGTATTTCCTCAAATAGATATGCAATACAATTATTTCGAAATTTAACTCCTTTGGGTTCTGCATTTTCGGAACCAATTGAAACAACCCCCTCAATGTACAGTAAGCTTTCATGAGGTAGAACGTAGAGATCTTGATTTTGAATTGCTATCCGTATCTCATCATTGTTGTTAAAGGATTGCAAATATGGTTGATATGTGTGAAATTCTTTCTTCGTAATAGACTCATCGAAGACGGGTTGTTCTCCAACTCTCAAGATATTATTCATTTCTTTTTAATGTAAGTAAATCCCAATGATTGTAAAAAGTTTCTATTTTTAATACTTAATGGCTTTTTTATAAGAAATTTTTCTTTGCTTATTCTTGATGCGTTATGTACAAGAGATGAAGATAAACTGATAGAAGAACCATCGTTCACACCATTTTTATTAAATATAATCATAGCTGATGCTAATTATTCAACAGGTTTCAAGTGGAGTCTTAATGTAATTGTTTCTCCTTGAAAATTTAATAATACACCGTTTTCGTTAACAAGTCTAACTGCAATTGAACCTATCTCTTTGACGATCACAGGCAAATAGATAACATTATTTGGAATTATGTCTATTTTATATCCCGGTTCAACATTTATAGAGAATTCATGTAAGGTGTGTGCCAAGGTACTGTTAACATATGAACCGCCCACAATGTTGCACTCAATACGTACAACATTGTTTTGGGTAATCATTAAACTTGTATCCGATATATGTGTTTCATCAGGTTTAAGTTGACGCTTTGAAAATCCCAAAAGCGATCCAATGCTTCTCTCTCTATCAAAATAAATTATATATTTTTCAGAGAAGATTTCAGCTTTTAATGTATTATTATTGGCCTTTATACTTAATGTAGCACCAGCTGCTGCTGCTTCTTGATTTTCGTATGCGTCTAAAATATATTTCACAATATCATCGAACTCATATGACCCGATAGGAAGCTCGATTACATGCTTGCCAATGTGAAAAAGGTTATTTTTTTCATCAATATTCGGTATTGAGTAATATGTATGAAAATCAATCAGTCCACAAACATATTCCTTTTTAAGCTCTATGGGAGGAAAATAATTTGCTGTAAGAATTGAGGAATTTCCAGTCAAAGTCAATGTTCTTGACATCTTGAAGGGTTGAGATAGTAAAGTAAACTGAATCAATCAAAGAAATAAAACTTCTTTTTATAAAATTTTTTCATAGTATATCATATTTATTTATCCAAGAGTTGTGACTATCGGAAAACCCCAACCATTTTACATACACTTTATCACCCCGCTTCTTTATAACTTTCTCAACTAAATACATGTGAGGAAAACGTGATTTTTGCAATTCTTGTGTATAGAAAGCACCCTTAATTACATTTCCCTGATAGTCTTCTAGAATAAAAGTACATGGATTGGTATTTTGAATCTTATTTATCTTGAAGATTTCGTTGTCCAATTGGGTGTGTAACCTTTCTCAAAAACATGTTTATATTTGCTTATTCGAACGTAATCGTTTACATGAAATTTGGGCTTATTATATACTTTCAGACGGTTGTAAATCGTTTTTAGAATTGTTGCTGCATTTAAAGAATTCTGAAACACCTCCTGCGGTGTTCTCCGCAGCGATATTAATGTCGGGTGCCAAATATAAAATTTCCTCACGGGATGCTGCCACCAATACGTCAGTAAGAACGCTCGTATTATAATTTTCTTCACTCCTTGGTGAAGGCGATTTATTTGCCTTACTACGCAGTTGGTACATTAATATAAAAAAGAAATTTACGAAGGAAAAATATACACTGACTGTAACAGAAACAAATGGCCCGTCCTGTCGAGACTGGACAAAGCGCAGTTGTTCTGTTAGCGTAACTCAATAAGAGGCTTGTCCGGTCGAAACTGTACGAAGCGCTCTTACGAAAAGCCGAAACGCGATTGATTATTTGCTTGACGAGTCCCTGCTTTTATAGTTTCGCGAGCAGCAAAACATATGATCTAGAGCTATTGGGTTGCAATGAATAAAATTTGAAAAAGTACAGTTCAGGGTGGCTTAGACTAGAAGTGTTACTACTAAAGACAATTGTATAAAAGGTATGATTGCTTCAGTCTCCCCCTCTGATGCCGAAGGCGTCCCGATGAGGCATCAGTATTTCGGTCTACTTGTTTCGGGGTCGTCCTCTTCGCCGAAGTTGCCGGACCGGAGCGGGTGGCTGTTCTTCTCCTCCTTCGTATTTAGTTAAAGCGGAAATGTGATATGACCCTAAAGGGATACCGAGATCACTTTCATGAGCGATTTCATACATCGTGGAACCTTTCTTTTGTATGATGACGTACGGACCATCTCTTTTTGGCACGAACTTGTTGGTCACGCCCTTCGAAGTACTGCTGAGGACATGAGTGGTTACTAGAACCCTTGTGCCGATGTCAAGTGCCGGTACATCTCTTCGTTTGGATCGACTTCGATGCATATTACGATCCTGCGCTTTTTCCTCAACCTCTCGAGTCTCATGAAACACATCAGTCAGTCGTCTCAAGTATGGGGTAACTTCTGTTTCGAAGTTTTCGGAATGCACAATTTCTCTGATGTCGTGCTGAACATCGTCGATGGTGCGAAGCTGCCTACCGAAGGTCAGGAACGCGGCAGATTGGCCTGTACTTTGGCAATACGCAGAGTTCATGGCGAAACGGATCGCGGGTAGCTTGTCTGCCCAAGATCGGTGTTCGTTGCCAACTAACATGGCTAGCTGAGTCTTCATGTCTCGATTCTTGCGCTCTACTGGATTCGCTTGCGGGTGATATAGTGGTGTAAGTTGGTGCTTAATACCAAAACAGAACATTACTTGTTGCATGACCGCTGAGACAAATTGCACGCCGTTATCGCTTACAATTTTCCTAGGCACTCCATAACGCAAAAATATTTCATTTATAAGGGTGGTCGCGCAGTTATCAGCTGTTGCTTCAGTCAAGGAAAACAATTCGACCCAACGGCTAGCTATGTCTTCCACGATGAGTATCCATTCCAAGCCTTTTTCGGTTTCTGGGAGAGGTCCAAAAAGATCAATTGCCAGCACTTCAAAACGCTGGCTACTGCTGACGGTCTTATATAATCCGGCGGGTTTCAAATTACTTGCCTTGTATCTTTGACAATCGATGCAAGCGCGGACATACTGCCGCACGTCACTTCTTAGTCCTGGCCAAGAATATCGTTTCGAGATAAGCTGATAGGTGCCGGTTGTGCCATAATGTCCAGCATCATCGTGGTAAGTTTTCAAAATCGACGTCACTTCTTCCCTGGGTATGACCAATTGAGGGTCATCGCTATCAAGATCGTAAAACCGATATAAAACGCCTTCGTTGAGAACATATCCCCGCTTAGTCCACACCGAAGCATCGGAACCTACTGCTTCCAGTGAGTCAATGATTCGCTTTAACTCAGGGTCCTCTAGTTGACTCTGGCGAATGCTATACGCGCCCTTTCGTGGAACCTCGATGCCAAACACACAAATCATACACGTCTCATTGTTTAAATGGTCCTCGGTACAGGGTGGTCTTGATAGCGCATCCGCGACCACATTAGTCTTTCCTGGCTTGTAGTCAATTTTAAGGTTGAACCCCTGTAAAAGCAACGCCCATCTGGCAAGTCGCCCTGACGGTGATTTTATAGTCATCAGCCATTTCAGTGGTTGGTGGTCTGTTATGATCTTTACGTCGGCCCCATCGATGTATCCTCTAAATTTTTGGACAGCCCAGACAATAGCCAATGCCTCACGTTCTATTGTGGAGTAATTACGCTCCGCGGGGGTCAAGAGCCTGCTTGCATATTCGATAGGATGCTCTTCTTCTCCCTCCCCCTGGAGCAATACTGCACCCAAAGCATAGTTGCTTGCGTCCGTTTTCAATATGAATGGTTCGTCACTCATAGCCTGCTTGAGTATGGGGGCGTTAGTCATAAGTTCCTTAAGTCTTTTGAAGGATTCATCCTGCTCTTCGCCCCATTTCCAAGTTGCGTTCTTCTTATTAAGGATCGAGAGTGGCCTAGTTATACCGGCAAAGTCAGGTATGAATCTTCTATACCAGGAACAGGCCTGCAAAAATGAGATAAGCTCCTTCAGGTTGCTTGGCTGCTTGCGATTTTCCAGGGTTGACACCTTGTCTGGGTCGACTGTTATTCCTTCTGGTGTCAGAATATGCCCTAGGTACTTTACGCTGTTGCACGCAAATGAGCATTTGTCCTTATTAACACGAAGCCCATACTCTCTTAGTCTGGAGAAAAGTCGTTTTAAGTCAGCTAGGTGGCGTTCCAGTGTTGGTGAGCAGCAAATAATATCATCCAGGTACGCGAAAATGGTAACGTCTCCCAATGGGGCTTTAAGGCGATCAATTAAGCGTTGAAACGTGGCTGGGGCATTCCGCAGCCCGAACGGCATTCTCGTGAATTTATACATCCCGAATGGGGTGATGAAAGACGTCTTTTCCTGATCCGGAGGATGAACACCAATTTGCCAATATCCAGCTTGTAGATCCAAGGTTGACATAAATTTCGTCACTCTTGCTGCATGAAGCAAATCATCAATTCTGGGAAGCGGATATCTGTCTGGAATCGTAATGGCATTCAACTCCCTGTAGTCGACACAAACACGGATATTCCCATCCTTTTTGGGCACTATTACCACTGGTGCAGCCCATGGTGATTCGGTTTCCATAATTATACCCTCTTCAATCATTTTGGCGATTTCTTCCCTCAGCAGGTTCTTTTTTGTCGCTGACAATCGGTATGGGGGTGATGCGATGGGTGGATAGTCTCCTGTGTTAATATGGTGCACTGCGTGAGTAGTGGCAGCGGTTTTCCCATCAAAGACGTCTTTATTTTCGAATAGGAGGTGATCCAACGCCTTCTTTTGTTCTGAGCCCAATGCGAGGCCATCGCCTTCTTTTAGCAGACAGAACGAAAACATCAGGAATGATAAGTCGTTGTTCTTGAAGAATTCTTCATATTCTGGATCATATTTGTTTACTTTCACTGGTGGACCAAATAGTCTGGAATTCACCTGTGTCGTCGCCTCATCACGAATACTTCCCTTGAACATGGAATTCACGTATTGCTGTGAGTAGCTCTGGTCAGGTGTTGGCTTTCCATTAGGCGTCTTTTTTGGGGTTGACGGCGGCTTATATGGAATTTGGTTTTCTGCATACGCGACAAACTTTGATATTTCAGTAAGTGCCTTACGTTTTGGAGACATTATCTTCGTTTCAGCTATGTGTTTTCCGACAATGTCCAATGAGAATAGCGATGCAGAGGATGGTTTTAGAAAATCAACTTTCCGCAATGGCTCATCTTCAAAATACCAATATCTTTGACCCATGTTGACCACCATGCCAGCCTGTTCCATAAAGTCCGCTCCTATCAGCGTTCGGTTATTTGTTGCATTGGGTAATGATATTAAGCGGATTTGCCGTGTTCGGTCGATTAGAGTGATATCGCATATTGTGCACATCACTGTCTGTGTTGTGGTTGATCCATCAGCTAGCGTGACGTCAGCTCGAACATTCTGGAAAACACAACCTTTACTGGTGAGGATGCGCTTCAGGCTTGCACTACAGACACTTGTCTTAGCTGCTGTATCCAGATATGCTTCCCCTTCCAATTTAAACATTTCGATACGGGCAACTGGAGGATCTCTACCAACAATTGTAGTCTGGATACTGTTGACATTCACATACTGAGGGCTATCCTTATGGCCGCTACTACATTTTGTGCAATTAGCCCGAAGTACTCCAGGTGCACCACACCCGTAGCAAGAAAATCGAGGTTTGTTTGCGGATGACCCCTCTTTGTCTGTCGTTTTCTGTTTTTTAAAATGCGCCTCATTTTCTTTTTTCTTCCTGCATACTTCGGCTGTATGCCCACGTAATCTGCAGAATGAGCATCGTTCCTCGTTTTTGGATTCAGCTGGTTTTGAAGAATTTTGCGTTGCTGTAGCCAATTTAATATCGTCTAACATCAACTCAACGCCTCGGCACGCCTTGATAAGGTCATCATACGATTTAACATCATCTCTACGGACACGCTCTTTAATTTTAATATTTAAAAGCCCGTAGATCATACTAAGCTGCACTTTTTCTTCAATGGAGTCGTTGAGCTGAGAAAAAAGCGCACGCTTTTTGCATATGAAGCTGTCACTCGACTCCTTCGTTTGTTGCTTGTTATCAAATATTTTTAGAAATACTTGCCAGTCCGGACAAGGAGGCGAAAATGTAGTGCGAATGAGAGAAAGAACCTCATCGAATGTACGAACACTCTGTTTCACTCCGGCCCACCACATGGCTGCATAGTCCTCAAGTAATAGTGGCATTCCTCGAATAGCTTCTTCATCGGAAATACTTTCTATTTCCTTAAATACGGATACTGCTGCTACAAACTCTTCGACGGCTGCTGGGTCCCGTTTGCCACGGAATCTTGCTGTACAGTTAGTAAATGACTTCTTGTTGCCATTTTGCCCAATTGCCGCCAGAATTTGTGCGAATTGTTCTTGTGTAAATGTGGCCATACTGTCGGGAACAGTAGCCAATGGTTGTTGGTCTGCGTCTGGACACGGATAAAATTCTTCTTCGGTGGATTCGGCCTCTAAGTTGGGTGCCACTGAAACACCTCCTGCGGTGTTCTCCGCAGCGATATTAATGTCGGGTGCCAAATATAAAATTTCCTCACGGGATGCTGCCACCAATACGTCAGTAAGAACGCTCGTATTATAATTTTCTTCACTCCTTGGTGAAGGCGATTTATTTGCCTTACTACGCAGTTGGTACATTAATATAAAAAAGAAATTTACGAAGGAAAAATATACACTGACTGTAACAGAAACAAATGGCCCGTCCTGTCGAGACTGGACAAAGCGCAGTTGTTCTGTTAGCGTAACTCAATAAGAGGCTTGTCCGGTCGAAACTGTACGAAGCGCTCTTACGAAAAGCCGAAACGCGATTGATTATTTGCTTGACGAGTCCCTGCTTTTATAGTTTCGCGAGCAGCAAAACATATGATCTAGAGCTATTGGGTTGCAATGAATAAAATTTGAAAAAGTACAGTTCAGGGTGGCTTAGACTAGAAGTGTTACTACTAAAGACAATTGTATAAAAGGTATGATTGCTTCAATTCACTTTATCGGGTGCAATTTTTATTGTTCTGTGCACTTTTCCATTGTACTCTTTAGTCAATTTTTGATATTCATCAATCCATTTGTAAGAACCGCGATTACTGAAGCCCTTCCACATCATATTTTTCAAAGTGCGATTAAATCGTTCAACTATCGAGGCTTTCATTACACTATAGGTAGAGTAGTGATTTATTTTGTTTTGTTTCATTAAAAGTTGAAACTCTTTATTGAAGAATTCCTTCCCATCATCTGTTTGCAAATTTTTAGGTTTTCGACCGCATTCAAATACACTTTTCATTGCTTTGGTAACATCAGGAGCTGTTTTCGACTTTATCGCAACGGTCCAGGCATATTTGGAGAAAGTGTCAATGATTGTGAGTAGGTAGCGATAACCTTTGTTGAATGTAGAGTAATTACCCATTTCCACTAAATCAGCTTGCCAAAGATCATCAATATCTTTGGTTATAACAGCTCTTCGTTTAAAATTTCGCCGTGCCTGTCGATGGAGCTCCTCAACTATTTGAAATCGACTCATCTTGAAGATGGTATTGTGTGGTTTTGGTTTGGTTTTTGAATAATGTTTTGATTAGAAATCATTGAAAACAAAACATTTTCCGTACCTTCTAAACGCTTCTCAACATATTCCATATACACCTTAAACCTCTCATCAATATCGCGTTCAATAGATTTAATTTTTTCATAAACGGTTTCAATTTCTTTATTACGGTGACTTTCATAAGCTTTAATTGAATCCTGAAATTCAGTTCGATACGCATCAAGACTTAGAATTACAAAATTTTGCGTTGCAGCGTCGCCCTTTACTATTGGATCTTTAAGATTTCTGATGCGTTTAAAATGAGCGTTGAAGCTGTGATCTCTGCTAGCGCTTAGAGTCAATTCCGTATTAAAACTTTTTGACTTGGATGTATTGTTATTATATCGACCGAATTTGTCCACGCTCATCTTTTTATTTTTCGTCGAGTTTTCATTCAATTATGTCAGCTTCTTTAAGCTCTTCAATAATTGAAATAATTTCGTTGTTATGATTATTATGTCCTGCAGATTTTGATGCTATGAGTAGTCGTAAACGATTAACCAATTCATTTGGGTCATCCCAATATATATAGTTGATTGGATTCAAATTTAAATTCATTAAACCAAATCCTTCTTTCTTCACATCTAAGTTCGAGTTTGACCCTTTACTCTCCACATCTTTGATTAAAAATTGAATAATGTTTAGATACTTGGGTCCTTTGTTTCCATTGACTTGACCACGAGATGTATAGCCACGTCTATAGGCATTAGTTTTCAATAGAATTTTCTTATACAATTTTAAATCCGGTTCAGTATATTCGATAGGATTTTTTGTGAACATTAACTGAAAAAGTCCTGGTGTCATTGTAAATGTTTCGTCACCAATTTGAACTTGATTAGAACTTTTGAATGATATTTTTGAGTCTCCAAACATCAATTGCTTTTCCGAATTGTAATTCAATCCAAATATTCTATCTAGACTGTTTTGCTTTTCTAGTAGATCAAAATTCGTTTCATTTAACAAATTACTGACTTCTCCTTCTTCTTCTTCCATGGCTTTAATAGTGTTTGATTTATTATCATCATCATCAACGTCATCATCATTGCTATAAAACTGATCATTGCTTTCTTCATCATCATCATAATCTTGAACAGAATCAACACTATTAGACCTTTTTGGTGTACTAGTTTCAATCTTTGGTAGTTTATTAATTTTTTTCCTCCTATCTTTTTTCATCGGTCTTTTGAATAAATTTTTTTTGTTGAAAGTTGAAATATTTGCTTTAGAGTTTTTAGCCAAATCATTTACTATTTCATTTTTAACTTTAGTTTCTGTAAGCAAATCCTTAATTGGAGCTGTGATTGGTAGAAAAGTTTTTTCCAGACCTTCTGCTGCGCTTAAATCATTAATTTTAATGGCTTTGAACTTATCCCTCAAAACTTTTCTCGTCTGAATAATTTTGGAAAGCAATTCATCATCCATGACTTTGTTGTTGCTACTGATAACGCTCTCAATGAACTGTTTGCATTAATGGTTAAATTATTAATGAGATCATTTAAGTGTCCATGACATCTTTTATATTATAAATTTTCCTCAATTTAATTGCCACCTTCCGTGGCGTAGTGGTTAGGAGTATGTCGTTGTCATACATCTATAGGCTCAAAGCGAGATGTTTAACTCTCGACACAGGTAGAAACTTTAGAAAATCCTATTTATTCTCTTCCTCTCTCTTTCACTGAAACTTCTACATTGCAATTAATCGGGAAATAAGTGATAAAATATAACTCTCTATCTCTCTCTCTCTCTCTCTCTCTCTCTCTCTCGAATAGAGAAAAGAAAAAATAAAATTGTATACAGTTTATAAAAATATATTTTATTAGTTTTCAATCGGGTACAGTAGTTTGCAGTTGTAATAATGCATTGACCATATGTAAAACTGTATATATGTCGTTTGGAAAAACATATTTGCTACTGCATCGTGGATATACTATTGCTTTAAGGCGTAGAATAAGTCGTGATATTTGCAATATTGCATTCAACTCATCTTGATGAATAGTATGATTGTTGGTATGACGTAAGCATATTAATGGACAATTAGGCGACCAGCGTATATGTTCTGCTAGAGGATCATCATTTATTTTCCATTTACAAATTTCCACTGTGCAAAAGTAACATTTTGCAATATCTTCACTGCCAGTGTAAAACATTCCAAATTGTGCAAGCCTTCTTGTATCCATCCATCCCAAAGGCCAATTTTCGAAAGTTTTTAGGCGCTCGCTCTCATAGCACATTCGATCGGTCATATCCAAAGGTTCAACATTCTTTACACTCTGGATTGATGGTGGCCAAAACGAGTCTGTTCCTCGATGAACAGGTCTGTTTATTGTTGTTGCTGTTGAACATATCTGCTTATTGAACAGGTCTGTTCCATAATGAACAGGGCTGTTTGCTGTCGATGAAGAAGAAGAAGAAGGATGACTATTGAACTGATCAGATTGTTGCTTGACTCCAAACATTGTTGTTGAACTGCTTGATCTGTTTTTGAAACTGAACATTTTGTTGTGCATACACTTTGCTTTTATAGATGAATAAATATGTTGAACCCTTTTCTAAATCGTCCACTATTTAATGAATCATCTTTGCTAATGACGAGAAACCCATATTTATCCTTCCAACATTCAAAACAAATTTTTAAAAAATCTTGAAATGACATATCAGGACCAACATGATCATTATAAATATGTCTTATGTTCGTTTCATCTTGTTTAAACATGATAATTAAGTTTGCATTGCTATGTGATTCAGATGATATAACATGTAACAATCATTGTAATTTGTTGACAAGAAAAAAGAAAGCTTGTGCTTGCGCCCTTAAAAATTCTTTAGCTCTAAGAAAATTTGTTCAAGATTATGGTTCAGCTATGTCATAAGTTTCTCTATTAATTTATTACATAAAAGATTCTTTTAAGAATTGAAAACAAAATTTATTTTCTTTTATTTTTGAAAAAAAAATGTTTACATATTTTATTAGAATATTTTCCTTTTCTTAACATTTATAACATCATCAACATAATCATTATCATTATCTTCCTCAATATCATTGGTTCTTATATTAGGTGGGGCGTAAAAAAGGTTTTCATTGAACAAATGATCATGAACGTTAAAATCTATGAAGAGTGGTTGAGAGTTTGGAATACCTTCAACAATGTGTAAAGTATAATTTTGCATAGACCCTCTCCGAATTAGAGAAAAACTTTGATCTTTCAATAGCTCCAAGGTTTCTTCCTTCAAATCGTTGAACATTGCCGGTAAAAATATTACTCCTTTGATAAGTTCCAATAAAATTAGTTTTCCAAATTTTGTTTGAACTCTCACAGCCCTAACAATAGGATGCTGTTCATCTTCCGCTAGCTGATTAATAGGGATACTTTCCTTTTTATTAAGTCTTTCGAAGTCCTTAATAGCATTCAGAGCTCTCTGACTTTGATCCGTCATATTTATCTACAAAAAATAAAAGGACATTATTAATTTAATTTAAAATAATTTTGTTGTTTTTTTTTCCCTTACCTTTTTTGTATTTTTGTGCGTCGCAAAACATTCAATCCCAAAAATATCCCCCCGATTGAACTGAACTTGAACTTGAAAAATTTTTGAATAAACATCCAATGAGGCACGCTTCAACTTGTTCTGGCTAAAAAATCATGCCTTGTCTTCATCTCAATGACTTCAGTAGCGATAAGTCAACTCCAGCTCTAACCCAATGTTTACATATTGAACTATATATGCTCTCCTACCGCACAGCTTCTCACCCACACCATACTCACACATATATGTACTAATTTTTCAAAACATTCAATCCCAAAAATATCGCCCTGATTGAACTGAACTTGAACTTGAAAAATTTTTGAATAAACATCCAATGAGGCACGCTTCAACTTGTTCTCGCTAAAAAATCATGCCTTATCTTCATCTCAATGACTTCAGTAGCGATAAGTCAACTCCAGCTCTAACCCAATGTTTACATATTGAACTATATATGCTCTCCTACCGCACAGCTTCTCACCCACACCATACTCACACATATATGTACTAATTTTTCAAAACATTCAATGAGGCAAGCTTCAACTTGTTCTGGCTAAAAAATCATGCCTTGTCTTCATCTCAATGACTTCAGTAGCGATAAGTCAACTCCAGCTCTATCCCAATGTTTACATATTGAACTATATATGCTCTCCTACCGCACAGTTTCTCACCCCCTCACCTCTTCAATGAGGTTCAATGCGAACCTTCTCATATAAACCTCCAAAAATTTCCAAAGACCTAAATGTATGTCACCTCATACAAACTTCCTAAATTTCCAAAGACCTAAATGTATGTCATCTCATATAAACCAACCAAAATTTTCTAGATGTGCGTAAACCAACCAAAATTTTCTAGATGTGCGACGTCTCATACAAACGAACAAAAATTTTCTAGATCTCAAATGTGCGACGTCTCATACAAATCAACAAAAATTTTCTAGATCTCAAATGTGCGACGTCTCATACAAATGAAAAAAATTTTCTAGATCTCAAATGTGCGACGTCTCATACAAATCAACAAAAATTTTCTAGATCTTCAATGTGCGTCTTTTTCCGATTTTCCATACAAAAAAAGTTGCACATCCAGAACGAACATATCCCCCCTACTCAGACAGACAGACAGACAGACATGGCTAAATCGACTCCTCTTGTCACCCTGATCAAGAATATATATATATGTCTATATCTATCGCGACTCCTTTGGCATGTTACATACTCCGTGCCAAACTTAATATACCCTTTCCTTCGGAAAAGGTATAATAATAAAAATAAGTACAAAAAATCAAATAAAAAACAAGTAAGAAAGCTAAAGTCGGTCAAGCCCGACTTTGAAATACCCAGCGTCCCGACATTATGAGCGCACTATGTTTTGCTTCTCTATTTGTGGGCGTGGCAGTGGGAGGGCAACATAAATTATTTCCCTACACCTTTCATTCGCCTTGGTGAACCCATGTTGCGAATTTGAAGCTTCTACGCCTTTTACTTCGGAAGTTACGAAAAATCTTCATTTGTGGGCGTGGCAGTGGGCGGGCCACATACAATTTTTTCCTATACCTTTCATTCGCCTTGGTGAACCCATGTTGCGAATTTGAAGCTTCTACGCCTTTTACTTCGGAAGTTACGAAAAATCTTCATTTGTAGGCGTGGCAGTGGGCGGGCCACATAAAATTTTTTCCTACACTTTTGATTCGCCTTGGTGAACCTATGTTGCGAATTTGAAGCTTCTACGCCTTTTACTTCGGAAGTAACGAAAAATCTCCATTTGTGGGCGTGGCAGTGGGCGGGCCACATAAAATTTTTCCTACACCTTTCATTCGCCTTGGTGAACCTATGTTGCGAATTTGAAGCTTCTACGCCTATTACTTCGGAAGTTACGAAAATTCTCCATTTGTGGGCGTGGCAGTGGGCGGGCTACATAAGTTTTTGTTCCTACACCTTTCATTTGCCTTGGTAAACCTATGTTGCGAATTTGAAGCTTCTACGCCTTTTACTTCGGAAGTTACGATAAGCCCTTATTTGTGGGCTTATTTGTGGGCGTGGCTCACGGAGAGCTGCGTCCATTTTTTGCCAACTTATGTCCCTTTTTGTAGTTTACCAGTACACCAAATATCAATGGAATGTGTGAGTGGTTCGCAAGTTACAAGCATTTTACTGAAAACACATTATATTCATTTGTGGGCGTGGCAGTGGGCGGATGTCTCCATTTTTACTAAGGATCATACTCGGATCCCGATATACCTGTGTGCCAAATTTCGACTTGATTGGTCCAGCCGTTTCGGAGGAGATCCGACCACGGACGGACGGAGACGGACAGACGGACAGACGGACAGACGGACAGGACGGACGGACACAGACGGACATGTCTAAATCGATTCAGTTTTTGATCCTGATCATTTCTATATATATATGTCTATATCTCCGGAGCTTAGTTCTCCCTGTTACAAGATTCGCACAAAACTAATATACCCCGCTTACGCTGGGTATAACAAGTAAGGGTGTTAGGCAAACGATACACTATAGCATGATTGCACGAAATCGCTGCCGGGTTGTATGGAACGCGCAATTATTGCACGATTACGCGTTGCACGTAGTGTATACAGTATCCCGTTTTTGAAAATATTCAGATTGCGAGCAATATTGCATGCAACTATTGCATCGGATTATTGCACGCAGTGTATAAGCTTTTGATGATTTTTGCTGATTGTGTGTTGCTCGTTGCGCATTTCCAACTCGTTGGAATTGAGCAATCGTTCGCATGCAATGAAAAACGTTTGAAACAAAAAACGAGCACTGTCAGTTCAGAATGATAGCAAACTAGATTGCGCACTTCGCGTTTAAAAAGTGTTTCGGGATCTTGTGCTTCGAAAACATCGGAAATGATACGATTCTTTCCAAATAAGATGTTGCGTCTATTGCGGAAATGAGAAAAGCACGACTCCGATGGTATGGACATGTATTGCGGGCCCACGAAGCAGCGAAAAAGGATTGTTACTCGAGGTACCATACATGGCCAAAGGGGCACCTAAAACAGATATGGTTGTATGCACTCAGATAGGATTTAGAAGCAGTTGGCCTATGTGAACCGGATGCTCCAAAAAACACGAAATGGAGAACGATACCGGGAAGAGTAGACCCTGGCCTCAGCCAGAATAGAATATGTGGATTCAATCGCCTCTTTCTCTTTTTCAACAGTAATTTCAACAAAAGGCAAACTGCGATGGAAGTATTTTTATTATTCATAGGAATTGTTTGAATATACTTATTTTTTAATTTTTCTTGAAAATTCCAATAACACAAATGTCAAAAATTCAAAAACTTTTTAATTGCCTGCGTCGATGTTGCTTGTAGTATAGTACAGTGCAGCAAGTGTGTATACAGTACATGCAACGATTGCAAGCAATATGCGCGTAACTTGCATGAAATCCACTCCCCGCCCAATTTCACGTAATTTATTGCACGTAGTCTAAACAAACCGGCCTTTTTTGATTGCACGGAATGGATTGCCGGCAATTGTGTTGCATGCAATCATGCTATAGTGTATCGCTTGCCTTAATCACAAAAAGAAGAAAAAAATAAAATCCATTCACATTTCAACTCATTTCATATATCTAAAAACAACATTTGTATGCAATCCTGCAGCTATGGTCTCTTTAAAAATTCCACAAGGGCCTTTTGTACTTCGGCTTCTCGTTCTACATACTCTTCTAAAATTTGTTTCTTCCCTTCCTCTATTTCTACTAGTTTTCGGGATGTCTTTTGAATCTCTCCTTGCATGTTGGCAATGCTTTCTTCTACCCTATTTAGTACATGAAATAATGATTACTTTTTTTTTTTTTTAGCAATCATGCTATAGTGTATCGCTTGCCTTATAGTGAGGCGAGCCTGACAATAGAAAACCCGTAACAGACACACATGTTCAAATAATTTTTAACATCAGGAGTTGTTTAACGCCATAGGGGTCCCATATACCGACTTTTGTTTAATTTCTTTATGAAAACCGCCCATTTGCCACGCCCACTTTTCCAATTTTTCGGAATTCTAATTGGAGGTTTAAATATACGAGCAAATTCCAAGTTTCATTAAAATATTTGGAAAAAGTCAGATTTTGGGGTAGTTTTGAGATTTTTGTGACAAACCCTAGTACTGGAGGTACCCTTAATAATGGACCGATCAATTTTTGGGCAGGATGTTTATGGCTACAAAGGAAGCATAAGTGCCAATTTTCGTTCAAGTCCCATAGGCATTTCGGGAGTAGGAGACAATTTTCGAAAAACGTCCTTCTGCCACGCCCGTTTTTCTAATTTTTGTAAATCACATTTATTGGCCTAAAATATGTTCAAATGCCAAATTTCATTAAAATATCTTGTAAAACATCGGTTTTGGAACTCGAACTTGTTCTTACTCATGTGCCTGTGAGTGCGCATACAAAATTTCATCAAGATAGCTCAACTTCTTCGATAAGAAAACTGTATACAAACAGACGGACAGACGGACAGACAGACGGACGGACATGTCTAAATCTCCTGGTGACGCTGATCATTTCTATATATATTTTGTATGGTCTATCTCGACTGGTTCTAGGTGTTACAAACAACCACACAAACGCAATATACCCTCGACACAGAGTGTGTCGGGTATAATTAGAGACAGTGACTTTTCTAGTGCGCGAAAAAAGCACGTGAAAAAAAAAACAAAAAAAGAGAAAGAAAAAAAAAATTGCAAATAAAATAAGTGTTCAACGTTCGCCGCCGACGTCGCTCGCACAGTGTAACCGAATCGTTCTATTAACAAAATGCTCTGCAGAACCTTCACTCGGTAACTTCAGGCAAGCTTTCCCGCACACCGCAGCAAACAAATGCAGTAAATGCACTACCGCTTTTGCCTACAAGCTCCAATACTCCCTGCTCGATCGCAGTAAGTACGCCAACTAATACTTTTGCTAGTCCTTAGTACACAGCTACAACGTCAACGGTTTCTGCTCTTATTGCGAGCCTCACCTCTTCAACAACAACAGCATCACTGCAAAACGAAGAAACAACCGACATACTGACAAACACTAAGTCAAAAGACGAATACAGCAGACAAAACGATGCCGAAATTGCTGCTCAAACTGCTGCTCAGAGCTCAGCCGTGCGCTCTGCTCAAGTAAATGCTAGCGCCGCTGCCGCTATAGCAAAAAACGTTGGCGTCCACGAAAAGCAAAAAGGGTCGGCAGTGCAGACAGGCATGGATCGCTACGTGAACATTAAGCGGAAATTGAGTCCCCAAAAAATGCAAGGACAGAAGGCTTTAAAAGTATTGAAACCCAATGCATCAACGAGTACTGCTACTAGCCCAAGCCAAAATAGATTTGCGCTGCTTGCTAGCAAAGATGATAATGAATCATCTACACCAAACGCCATCAAGAAAATCAAGCCTCCCCCAATCTACTTGCGTGAGGAATGTTCCAACGCTCTAGTAGGAACTATCGCTCGTTCCATTGGCAGTAGCAACTTTCACGTTTTTTCCATTAAAAGGGGTAACGTGAAAGAAACTAAAATACAAATTTATACGGAAACCCACTATCCTACCCTGGTGAATCACTTTGATGCACTCAAAAAAAGCTACTATACCTACCAGCTTAAAGCAAGCAAAGGTTTAGTGGTAGTAATAAAAGGCATCGAGCCCTCAGTTGACCCAGCAGAGATCAAAGGCGCTCTGCAAGCTGCAGGTTTTCCGACGAAAACCGTTTTTAATATTAAAAACAAGCAAAATATTCCGCAACCCCTATGTCGCATTGAGCTTGATCCTTCAGCTACCTCCCAAAAACAAAAAACGAACGAGGTCCACCCAATATACAATCTGCAATTTTTGCTACACCGCAAAATTACGGTCGAAGAGCCTCATAAGCGGAAAGGACCGGTTCAATGCTCTAATTGCCAAGAATTTGGTCACACGCAAAACTATTGCACTTTGCACCCCGTGTGCGCTACATGTGGAGATCGGCATTCTTCGCATTCTTGTCAAGTTGATCAAGACAAACCTGATGTAAGAAAATGCAGCAACTGTGGTGGTAACCACAAAGCGAGTTATCGTGGATGCCCAATCTACATGGCAATAAAAAAAAGACCAATCCAAGCGGAAAACTCACCAAGAAGTTCCGAACTTCTTGGCAAGCCAGCAAGGGCCAGCATCAGCTGCTCTTCCTCCCAAAGCATTTTCATATGCTGACGCAGTAAAGTCTAACACTGCGACCCAAGCTCAAGCATCTTTTGCGACAGCAGCACATCCTGGTCGTACTCCTATGATTATTTCGTACGCTGACGCTGTCAGGTCGAACACTGCGGTACACCCTCAAGGTGCCATATCAAATTTGGAAACAAAGATCTCGAATTTGACTAACTGCATGATGCAGTTCACTTCAACTGTGCAATCAATGCTGCAAGAGATGATGCGTGCTCAAAGCCAACTCATGCAAATTCTAATTGCAAAGAAATGAGTGTCTTAAAAAATATTATAATAACAATGATGGGCGTACCCACAGTCACTGAAAAACCCGGGAGAATTATAACAAAGAAAAACGACTGGCTCAAGTTTAAAAAATATATTAGCTCTCATTTGAACGAGAACACGATCCTGCGGAGTGAAAGTGATATTGAGGAAGCTATAACAGAACTAAACTATATCATAATATCGGCCGCAGTTCATGCTATCCCAAAATCAATCAGAAACCCAATAATACCTCGAAGATATACTTCAAGCGAGATCGAAACCCTTGTTCGAGAAAAAAAGACGCCTACGAAGAGAATGGCAGCGTCAAAGATCACCCTCCGCAAAGTACAACTTAACACAAGCAACTAAGCGCTTAAGAGAAGCTCTTGATAATGATCTGAGAACTAATTTAGAAAACTTCACACGAAAATTGAGCCCAACAGCCGAAAATAACTACTCTCTATGGAAAACAAACAAAAAGGTGAAGGCACCCAAAATAAACGTATCACCCCTGCGTACCAACACTGAAAGTTGGGCTAGAAAGGATGAAGAAAAAGCTCATCTTTTTGCTAAGTAACGTTTTTAAGCCTAATCCACCCACCAACCCTTACCGTTTACCACAAACTAACCCACGTCTGAACGAAAATATACGTGCATTTCAGCATAAAGAAGTTCAAACTATCATTAAAGAGCTAAACCCAAAAAAGGCAGCAGGCAGGGCCGAAAGTAGAGCTGAAGGGGCCCCGGGGCAAAACCAAATTTGGGGGCCCCACCTAAAAATTACTCGTCACAATAATATTGTGCAAATTCAAAGCAAAAATAAAAGTATTTTGTCAATTAAAAATTTTTATTCACATCTTACACTAACTTTTACAAACAGTCGTGATATTCATGATATATTCGTTATGTTCAACAGGCGCTCTTAACACATTTCGTTTCATTAAAAAGCAAAAACTTAAAACTAAAATCTCTTTTTTCTAGATTTCATCATAGCAAATTCGTCTATCATTTTATTTGTGTCAACCTTGCGCGCTCTTTGATTTTCGATAGATAATAGTGGTATTCAAGCAGGTACGCAAAATTTGCACCCTCGGAAATTTCGCGAGCTCGGAAATTATTTTGTATGAAAAATAGTTTCCGCAGCCTCGGAAATTTTGCACGCCTACTGTGATGCGCAAAATATGCGCGATATTCGCTTCTCCTTCTTTCACCAAAGAAAACATTGAAACCAGCTGTTTTCGCAAAATTTTTACAAACGCTTTGCATAAGGGTCGTTCAAGCAATAGTTCAAAATTTCAGCGCGCAAAATTTGCACCTAGCTATTTCCGAGCCTGCTTGAATACCACTAATATCGCTAAATTTGTGAGTTTGTCTTGTCCCATTGAGCTACGCAAATAATTTTTTATCAACTTCAATTTGGAGTAAGTCCGCTCAGCTTTCGCAGTAGTGACAGGGACAGTTAGGAACATCAGAAAAGCTGTGCACACATCTGGATATCTTGAGGACAATGATGAATTCTGAATGATCAAAAAATTAGCTAACTCTTTTCAGTTTTCATTGAACTGATCTCTTGTGAAAAAGTCGACCTGACAGAAAGCAACTGAGAAGAAAAAGAAGGTGACACATCATTTGAGAAAGTTTTGAAAAACAGATCAGCCTCTCGCTCCAACTCGCTCTTCGATGAATTTATTAGATATTGAGGTTGCAGGATTTTGTAAATATCTACACAGTAAAAAATGATGGTTTACTTTTAAAACCCATTGGTATTAGTTTAAAACCTTTATTCTTATTATAAAACCATTTGGTTTTATCTTTAAACCATTTCAATATTAAATTATAATTTAATACTATAAGGTTTTAATTAAATGAGAAATATATTTAACTTTAAACTATGAAGTTTTAATTTAAAACCATGAAACGCTCATGCAATTCGATCAAATCTTAAATGGTTTCAAAACAAAACCTTTTTAGCTTGAATTAATAATTTTTAGTTTAAATCTAAAACCAAAAAAGGATTAAACTTCGCTCACTCACATATTAATCCTTTTTGGTTTTAAAATAAAACCAAAATTGTATTAATTGTCCTTCGCTCTCACGCATTTTTTTCGGCAACTCTTAACTTAAGAAATTTAGGTTTAAAATTAAAACCAAAAAGTTTTAAAGTGCGCTCACGCTCTCTCAGCTTTGTGTAGCAAGTCGGCAGTCCTGTTAAACTGTCAAATCATAGAGAGGAAGCACATGGAAAAATTTCACAATGTTTTTAAAGGTAAAATATGAAGCAAAAGTGCAATTTCTACAAATTTGTGAAGATATTACCAGTGAAGAGCTTAGGCCTAAAACAATTCTACTTGCAGGTACGTAACAGGTTGGCTAATAAGTCCCCGGTCTGACACATAGATGGCGTCGCTAGTATTAAATGCATATTATTTTTATATAGTAGCAGCCTTCAAATGATTCGTGTCAAAATTTGACGTCTGTAAGTCAATTAGTTTGTGAGATAGAGCGTATTTTGTGAAGCAACTTTTGTTATTGTGAAAAAAATTGAAAAAAAGGAATTTCGTGTTTTGATAAAATACTGTTTTCTGAAGGGAAAAAATACAGTGGAAGCAAAAACTTGGCTTGATAATGAGTTTCCGGACTCTGCCCCAGGAAAATCAACAATAATTGATTGGTATGCAAAATTCAAGCGTGGTGAAATGAGCACGGAGGACGGTGAACGCAGTGGACGCCCGAAAGAGGTGGTTACCGACGAAAACATCAAAAAAATTCACAAAATGATTTTGAATGACCGTAAAATGAATTTGATCGAGATAGCAGAGGCCTTAAAGATATCAAAGGAACGTGTTGGTCATATCATTCATCAATATTTGGATATGAAAAAGCTCTGTGCAAAATGGGTGCCGCGCGAGCTCACATTTGACCAAAAACAACAACGTGTTGATGATTCTGAGCGGTGTTTGCAGCTGTTAACTCGCAATACACCCGAGTTTTTGCGTCGATATGTGACAATGGATGAAACATGGCTCTATCACTACACTCCTGAGTCCAATCGACAGTCGGCTGAGTGGACAGCGATCGGTGAACCCTCTCCGAAGCGTGGAAATACTCAAAAGTCCGCTGGCAAAGTAATGGCCTCTGTTTTTTGGGATGGGCATGGAATAATTTTTATCGATTATCTTGAGAAGGGAAAAACCATCAACAGTGACTATTATATGTCGTTATTGGAGCGTTTGAAGGTCGAAATCGCGGCAAAACGGCCCCATATGAAGAAGAAACAAGTAAGAAAGCTAAAGTCGGTCAAGCCCGACTTTGAAATACCCAGCGTCCCGACATTATGAGCGCACTATGTTTTGCTTCTCTATTTGTGGGCGTGGCAGTGGGAGGGCAACATAAATTATTTCCCTACACCTTTCATTCGGCTTGGTGAACCTATGTTGCAAATTTGAAGCTTCTACGCCTTTTACTTCGGAAGTTACGAAAAATCTTCATTTGTGGGCGTGGCAGTGGGCGAGCCACATAAAATTTTTTCCTACACCTTTCATTCGCCTTGATGAACCTATGTTGCGAATTTGAAGCTTCTACGCCTTTTACTTCGGAAGATACGAAAAATCTTCATTTGTGGGCGTGGCAGTGGGCGGGCCACAAAAAATTTTTTGTTACACCTTTCATTCGCCTTGGTGAACCTATGTTGCGAATTTGAAGCTTCTACGCCTTTTACTTCGGAAGTTATGAAAATTCTCTATTTGTGGGCGTGGCAGTGGGAGGGCAACATAAATTATTTCCCTACACCTTTCATTCGCCTTGGTGAACCTATGTTGCGAATTTGAAGCTTCTACGCCTTTTACTTCACAAGTTACGATAAGCCCTTATTTTTG
Organism: Chlorops oryzae; assembly: GCA_020466095.1. Lineage (NCBI taxonomy): Eukaryota > Metazoa > Arthropoda > Insecta > Diptera > Chloropidae > Chlorops > Chlorops oryzae. Next base: position 76,644,185 of record CM035806.1, read on the forward strand.
GGCTTATATTGTGTGGCGTGGCTCACGGAGGGCGGCGTCCATTTTTTTCCAGGCTATGTCCCTTTTTGTAGTTTACCAGTACACCAAATATCAATGGAATGTGTTGAGTGGTTCGCAAGTTACAAGCATTTTACTGAAAACACATTATATTCATTTGTGGGCGTGGCAGTGGGGCGGATGTCTCCCATTTGCTTACTTAGGATCATACTCGGATCCCGATATACCTGTGTGCCAAATTTCGACTTGATTGGTCCAGCCGTTTCGGAGGAGATCCGACCACGGACGGACGGACAGACGGACAGACGGACAGACGGACGGACGGACGGGAAACAAGCGGACATGTCTAAATCGATTCAGTTTTTGATCCTGATCATTTCTATATATATTTTTCTATATCTCCGGAAGCTTAATTCTCCCTGTTACAAGATTTGCACAAAACTAATATACCCCGCTTACGCTGGGTATAAAAAGTGTTGTTCCACCAAGACAACGCACCGTGCCACAAGTCATTGAGAACGATGGCAAAAATTCATGAATTAGGCTCCGAATTGCTTCCCCACCCACCGTATTCTCCAGATCTGGCCCCCAGCGACTTTTTCTTGTTCTCAGACCTCAAAAGGCTGCTTGCAGGGAAAAAATTTGGCTGCAATGAAGAGGTGATCGCCGAAACTGAGGCCTATTTTGAGGCAAAACCGAAGGAGTACTACCAAAATGGTATCAAAAAATTGGAAGGTCGTTATAATCGTTGAATCGCTCTTGAAGGGAACTATGTTGAATAATAAAAACGAATTTTGACAAAAAAATGTGTTTTTCTTTGTTAGACCGGGGACTTATCAGCCAACCTGTTACGTTTACCTAACAAAAGTGATTAAATGCAAAATGTTTGCCAAAAACCTATTTGTATTTTTCTTTGTAGTTCTTGATAATTTAAAACTTAAGACAGAATGCGAAATTTCTTTGCATGATCGGGACGGAGCCGAGATATCTGTAGATCTGTGGAATTTATGATATATTTAAGAAAAAAGTCGAATACCAAACGTTTGGCAAAATCGTGGATTTTTTTTAAATAAAAAACGTTTATTTACGTTTAGAAACCTTTGTAAGCAAACACTTCGACTTAGTCGCACATTGTTACGAAATTTCATCAAGTTCCCAATCTATTGATTGAATAAAAATTTTTCTAATATTTTGAAAAATGTTGAAACATTTTTTATACCTTTTCCGAAGGAAAGGGTATATTAAGTTTGGCACGGAGCACAGTGTCACGTCTCCATACATTTTTTGGAAAAAAATATAAGGAGTTATCGTAGGGCAATGAAATTTGGCAGGAGTTTTACTATAGGTCTAATTAAGAAAATTTGAAAAAATCATGGAATTCCGCCCACTGCCACCCCCACCCCCCATATAACGGGAAATCCTAACTTCCGTAATTTTTATCCTAGAGAGTTGAAATTCGGTACATAGATTGATGGACATATAAAACTGAGCAAAATGAAAAAAAAAATTAGAATGCCACGCCTACTTTTTGAAATACGCCCCTTCAAAGTTTGAAGATTTATAGGATATTTATCCTTATACAAATTTTCAAAGGAAATAAAAAATGTGAAGAATTTTTTGCGGATTTGTAAACTTAAAACATATATTAATCAGAAAACAAAAGCATTTTTGGTCATGCGCAAGCTCTATAGAAAGTATGTTCAAGTGAAAACGCGCGAAATTTCAAAGGATAAAGCGCCTCTTCGCTGTGTTGAATATCGTTGATACTATTCAAGAAATATAATTTTCATTGATTTTTTTCAACATTTTGGTTAGAAAAATATCCAAGTATAGTGCAAAGCTTTAAAGAAATTGAAATTTTTAAGAACTGATTAAACTTTTTCAATGAAACTACAAATCTTTATTAATATTCAAGGTATATCATATACATAAATAAATAGCGAACTTATTTTTACAAAGACTCACTCCCAGAGCTTTCCAATTCTGAGTCTGATGAAATAAAAGCCTCAAAATCTATATTCAAAGAAGATATACTGTCATCATCATCATCATCACCATTATCTAATAAAATGTAATTTTCTAATTCTTTGCACAACTGTTTCTTTCTCGTGCATAGTTTTCTGTATTTGTGAATTTGTGGTTCAGGGGATAGCCCACCTCGTCATCTTCCGGAGCCACAACGGAAATATTCTTATTATGTTCCTATTTTACAATAAACATGTTAAAATAAATTTCAATAATTTACATATTAAATGCACTTACACTCAAATTTGCTTCGAAAGGCGAGCTTAGCCAATTCGCGTATTTCGTAAGAAACCGCCCTTTGTATCGATTGCACCAATTCCACCGAGAGTAAAATGTCAAACTAATCATCCTCAATCTTTCTTTTAGTTTGTCTTCATCAATATTTCCATTTATTTCATTTTTGACAAATGAAACCTTTGAATTGAGTATTTCGCTGCTAGACAAAATGTCCTCTAACGGTTAAAATTTGATCAAGATTACCATCCGCGAAATTCACAAAAATTTGATTTTCACTATTTTGAATTGAGTATTTCGCAGCTAAACAAAATGTCCTCTAAGGGTTAAAATTTGATCAAGACCACCATCCGCGAAATTCGCGAAAATTTGATTTTCACTATTTTGAATTGAGTATTTCGCAGCTAGACAAAATGTCCTCTAACGGTTAAAATTTGATCAAGATCACCATCCGCGAAATTCGCGAAAATTTGATTTTCACTATTTTGAATTGAGGATTTCGCAGCTAGACAAAATGTCCTCTAAGGGTTAAAATTTGATCAACACCACCATCCGCGAAATTCGCGAAAATTTGATTTTCACAGTTTTGAATTGAGTATTTCGCAGCTAAACAAAATGTCCTCTAAGGGTTAAAATGTTGATTAAGACCACCATTCGCGAAATTCACAAAAATTTGATTTTCACTATTTTGAATTGAGGATTTCGCAGCTAGACAAAATGTCCTCTAACGGTTAAAATTTGATCAGACCACCATCGCGAAATTCGCGAAAATTTGATTTTCACTATTTTGAATTGAGTATTTCGCAGCTAAACAAAATGTCCTCTAAGGGTTAAAAGTTGATCAAGACCACCATTCGCGAAATTTGCGAAAATTTGATTTTCACTATTTTGAATTGAGTATTTCGCTGCTAGACAAAATGTCCTCTAACGGTTAAAATTTGACTCATAGACCACCATTCGCGAAATTCGCAAAAATTTGATTTTCACTATTTTGAATTGAGTATTTCGCAGCTAGACAAAATGTCCTCTAACGGTTAAAATTTGATCAAGACCACCATTCGCGAAATTCGCAAAAATTTGATTTTCACTATTTTGAATTGAGTATTTCGCAGCTAGACAAAATGTCCTCTAACGGTTAAAATTTGATCAAGACCACCATTCGCGAAATTCGCGAAAATTTGATTTTCACTATTTTGAATTGAGGATTTCGCAGCTAGACAAAATGTCCTCTAACGGTTAAAATTTGACTCAAGACACCATCTCGCGAAATTCGCGAAAATTTGATTTTCACTATTTTGAATTGAGGATTTCGCAGCTAGACAAAATGTCCTCTAACGGTTAAAATTTGATCAAGACCACCATTCGCGAAATTCGCGAAAATTTGATTTTCACTATTTTGAATTGAGTATTTCGCAGCTAGACAAAATGTCCTCTAACGGTTAAAATTTGATCAAGATACCATCCGCGAAATTCCAAAAATTTGATTTTCACTATTTTGAATTGAGGATTTCGCAGCTAGACAAAATGTCCTCTAACGGTTAAAATTTGACCATGACCACCATTCGCGAAATTCGCGAAAATTTGATTTTCACTATTTTGAATTGAGTATTTCGCTGCTAGACAAAATGTCCTCTAACGGTTAAAATTTGATCAAGATCACCATCCGCGAAATTCACAAAAATTTGATTTTCACTATTTTGAATTGAGGATTTCGCAGCTAGACAAAATGTCCTCTAACGGTTAAAATTTGACCATGGCCACCATTCGCGAAATTCGCGAAAATTTGATTTTCACTATTTTGAATTGAGTATTTCGCAGCTAGACAAAATGTCCTCTAAGGGTTAAAATTTGATCAAGACCACCATCCGCGAAATTCGCGAAAATTTGATTTTCACTATTTTGAATTGAGGATTTCGCAGCTAGACAAAATGTCCTCTAAGGGTTAAAATTTGATCAAGACCACCATCCGCGAAATTCGCGAAAATTTGATTTTCACAGTTTTGAATTGAGTATTTCGCAGCTAAACAAAATGTCCTCTAAGGGTTAAAATTTGATCAAGACCACCATTCGCGAAATTCACAAAAATTTGATTTTCACTATTTTGAATTGAGGATTTCGCAGCTAGACAAAATGTCCTCTAACGGTTAAAATTTGACCATGACACCATTCGCGAAATTCGCGAAAATTTAATTTTCACTATTTTGAATTGAGGATTTCGCAGCTAGACAAAATGTCCTCTAAGGGTTAAAATTTGATCAAGACCACCATCCGCGAAATTCGCGAAAATTTGATTTTCACAGTTTTGAATTGAGTATTTCGCAGCTAAACAAAATGTCCTCTAAGGGTTAAAATTTGATCAAGACCACCATTCGCGAAATTCACAAAAATTTGATTTTAACTATTTTGAATTGAGGATTTCGCAGCTAGACAAAATGTCCTCTAAGGGTTAAAATTTGATCAAGACCACCATCCGCGAAATTCGCGAAAATTTGATTTTCACAGTTTTGAATTGAGTATTTCGCAGCTAAACAAAATATCCTCTAAGGGTTAAAATTTGATCAAGACCACCATTCGCGAAATTCACAAAAATTTGATTTTCAATATTTTGAATTGAGTATTTCGCTGCTAGACAAAATGTTCTCTAACGGTTAAAATTTGATCAAGATCACCATCCGCGAAATTTGGGAAAATTTGATTTTCACTATTTTGAATTGAGGATTTCGCAGCTAGACGGTTAAAACTTGACCATGCTCACCATCCGCGAAAATTTTTTGCTTAATAATAATCTCGAGTTTTAGAAGCTAAATCGAAGTACAGATAAAGTATAAATAGATATCCAAGCTAGAACAACGAAAACGGCAGGAATCTTTGTTAAGGTAATGTTTTAACATATTTCAGGCTGAGGAAAAGGTATGTGTGCAATCGGCTTAGCCGATGTAAACTTCTTTACTTGTTTTTATTTGGCTCAGGTTTCAAAGCATAATACGGACAATTTTAATCCATTTTTGGAATTAAATTTAATCAAATTTTGGTACAAATTTCAATCTAATTTTGGATTTAAATTGAATAGTAAAATAAGATCAATTTGAAACCTTCTTGGATTAAATTTTAAACCATTTTGGTTTTAGTTTTATTCCGGAAAAGCTTAGTTTAAAAACCAAAAAATGTTTTGAGTTAACACCAATCTTGGTTTTAATTCAATGACAAGAATTTTTCCTCTCCCAAATTCTCTCTCTCTTTTTTTAATCCAAAATGGTTTTAATTCAAAACCATATCTGATTGTTCTATATAAAAACCAAAATGGTTTTAATTTTAAACTAAATTTTTTACTGTGTAAAAAAATCTTCATTCCAGCAAATCTATTTTCAAGTTGCGATGATATTGTATCTATCATCGGGTAAAAACTATTGACCCGGAAACGTTGTTCGGGATCAGTAAATCTTTCATCTTGTGACAATTCATCAAAGTGAGACTTGACTCTACGTGTTCTTTTGTCTGAAAACTTTTTCTCTATTTTCCATTTGTCGCAAATTTCTGAAACGTTTACTGCGCAAGGATTTTATACTATGTAAAGCATTTTGAAGCTGACCATGTGCAAAAAGAAGATCGATTTTTTCAGACTGCAATGATTTTGATGGAAAGTTCATTATCCGTAATATTTCGTCTTGAAGCACAAGAAGGAAAACAAAATCAAGTTTAAATTTTTTTATAATTCCTAATGCCATGTTTTTTTCGCTAGACTTTTCTGTTTTAAGTATGATTTGGCTCAAACATTTAACTACATCCCCTGCCAGGGGGCCCCCGAGTCGGGGGCCCCGGGGCACTGCCCCGGTTACCCCATTGTAGTTTCGGCCCTGGCAGCAGGCTTTGATCTTATCACGCCACAGATGATACAGCAACTCCCGGCCGCAGCCACAAGACTAATCCTCTTCATATTTAATGCTATATTAAGAATAGGACTTTACCCTCGAGCCTGGAAAATTTCAAACATCATCATGATCCCTAAGCCAGGAAAAGATCCCTCATTGTCATCATCATATAGGCCAATTAGTCTACTGCCTGTGTTCTCAAAAGTTTTTGAAAAATGTCTCTTGGCAAAAATTTTACCGTCCTTGCAAAGCTCCAGAGTAATCCCCGAGCACCAGTTTGGTTTTCGAAAAAGCCAAGGTACTATTGAACAAGTAAACAGAGTTACTACCGAAATCAGAAACGCGTTTGAAAAAAAGAAATACTGCTCTGCCATATTTCTGGATATTTCACAAGCCTTTGACAAGGTTTGGCATTCTGGTTTAGTGTTTAAAATAAAACAAACACTACCCAATAATACCCACAAAGTCCTACAATCGTACCTCTCTGAAAGGAAGTTCAAAATTAGATATGGAACTCACACGACGAATGAGTTCCACATCTCAGCAGGCGTACCTCAAGGCAGCGTCCTCAGGCCATTGTAATATTTGATATACACGGCTGACCTGCCTGTTTCCCCAGAGCTATTCACATCTACATTTGCAGATGACACTGCAATTGTGTATGCACACAACGACCCTGCGGTCGCCTCTCGAGTTCTTAATAATCATCTTCATATTGTTGAAGACTGGCTTGCGAACTGGAGAATAAAAGTAAATGAAAGCAAATGCACCCACATAACTTTCACGCTGCGTCGCGAGACTTGCCCTCCAATTATGCTTAACAACACACGAGTTCCACAGGCCAATGAAGTGAGATATCTAGGCATTCACTTAGATCGCCGATTCACATGGCGCAAGCATATTGATGCAAAACGCACCCAAATGAAGCTGAGCGCCCAAAAACTGCACTAGCTAGTCAACAGTAAGTCAAGATTGCGGCTCGAACACAGTGCTTCTTTATAACGCAACACTTAAGCCTATATGGACTTATGGCTCCCAGCTCTGGGGAAAAGCGAGTAATTCTATAACAGCCATTATACAACGCTCACAGTCTAAAATCCTTCGGACTATCACTGGTGCTCCATGGTTCATTAAGAACGAAAATATACACAAGGACCTTTGTATCCCGATGGTCAAAAACGAACTTATTTCATTAAGTCGCAAATACAGCACTCGGTTGTCTCAACATCCGAACTCATTCGCCAGAAATTTGTTATTAACAAACAGCTACACACGGCTCAAGAGGCGTGACCTGCCTTCTCTCTATCAGCACTAATTCTCCTATTACCCTCTGTAACAGCCTTTGAGCAATTAACCACACTAAAGGCAGCCTAATCCATGCGTTAGCTTGGACCGGAGCCCAAATAATATATATACAGGGTGTAACGGGAAAAAGTGTACAAAATGAAACCCTCGATAGGTCGATGCAATACGAGTAGTTTTTGCTTTTTTTTGCTTTCGATGCCGTCTGAATGCCATATAACTAAAGCCTTGCAGCTTGAAAGCATTCACTAATATGGCATTCAGACGGTATCGAAATCCCGGGATTTCGGCACTTTTGAGGATTTCAGCCGATATCCAGTCGAATTCCAGCGGATTTCCCATACAAATGAATGTCAAAGAAATCCGCTCAGAAATTGGATTTCAACGAAATCCCAAGAGAAATCAAACTGAATGCAACTCTGTGTTTTTCGATATCTATCGAAGAAATGCTGCAACACTACTGTCAAATTTTGAAAAAACCAAAGTAAACAAACAGGCAATGCTGCCACACGCAAAGGAAAAAATCCCTACCAACTAAAAAAAATCCCCACAATTCTTTACGTTTTTCCCTACCACAAATATCGTTATATTTTTTTTTTTAAATAATTTGCCTCTTCCATACAAAAATATATGAGTAGCCTTGAATATGGTAGGCTAGTATTTCTGAGAGTCTTTCAGCGTAGTCTGGAACTGCCAATCATACTAAATTCATTTGAAATTTTGTTTTTTTTTTTTTCAAAAATAAAAAGTTTCTTTCAAAAATTAAGTTTTTTTGTTGTGGTTCAAGTAAAAATGATTTCATTAAAAATATGAATAGGCCTTATCTTGTAGCGGTTAATAAAACAGTTTTCAATTTATTCAAAAAAAGCCTATACAAATACTATTTCAATTTCCAATTTTGTAGACTATCGACGCTTAACGAAAGCTTCGACCGAACTTTTTTACATAAACACAGGTTGGCATAGTTTTTATTTTGTCTTTTTAATTTTATGACAACCAAATTTATACAAAATTTATTAATTATTATGGAATACATCACAAATTCCGTACATATGCCGATTTTAAGAAATCGGTACTTTTGTCCCAACAAGTCATTTTTTGTTAAAAAAAAAATTCCTAAAAATTTGTAAGGAAATTTCCCTACAATTGGCAACACTACAGACAGATGAATGGCTGTCAAACCAAATCCTCTCAATGGCGATATTCAGGGATGCCACAGAATCCGATTGCTGTTGGAATTGGAATAGACAACCGGATAAAATAGGATTCTCTGCAATCGAGAACCGATAATAGTTCCGATTCAAAACCAAAAACAACAAAATTTGTAAATTCTGCATGAAATATCGATCGGTGTAATTCCGATTCCGACAGCTATCCGATTCTGTGACACCCCTGATTGTCGTGTGAACGCTTGGATTTCGATATGGATTTCACGAAATCCAAGTGCCAAAATCCCGGGATTTCGATTCTCGTCTGAATGGCATATAAATTAATCAGTTCGTATTCTACGCGGCGTGCTCTCCGCGGTTTTTTAAACCCGAAACACTCTGTGTCAAGGGTATATTGCGTTTGTGTGGTTGTGTGTAACACCCAGAACCAGTCGAGATAGACCATACAAAATATAAATAGAAATGATCAGCGTCACCAGGAGATTCGTTTTAGACATGTCCGTCCGTCTGTTTGTCCGTCTGCCCGTCTGTCTGTCTGTATACAGTTATCTTATCGAAGGAGTTGAGCTATCTTGAAGAAATTTGGTATGCGTGCTAACGGGGACATGAGTAAGAACAAGAATGGACCCGATCGGACCATTTTAAGGGGTACCTCCAGTACTAGGGTCTGTTACGAAAATCACAAAAACTGCTTTAAAACCGGAGTTTTTCAACATATTTTGTTGAAATTTGGTATTTGAAAATGTTTAAAAGCAATTACTAAGAATTCAAAAACTTGGAAAAGTGAGCGTGGCAGAAGGGCGTTTTTCGAAAATTCTCTCCTACACCCGAAATTCAAATGGGACTTGAACGAAAGTTGGCACTTATGCCTCGTTTGTAGCCACAAACATCTTCCCCAAAATTTTTTTTGGTCGGTCTATTATTCAGGGTACCTCCAGTACTAGGTTCTGTCACAAAAATCTCAAAAAGTCCCCAAAATCGGATTTTTTCGAAATATTTTAATAAAACTTAGGATTAGACCGTATATCTAAGCCTCCGATTAGATTTCAAAAAAGTTGGAAAAGAGGGCGTGGCAAAGGGGCAGTTTTTATGAAGAAATTTAACTAAAGGCGGTATATGGTATTAGCGGCCGTAGTTTAAATAATCACAAGCGTAATTAAAGAAGAATTAGCGTAGTTACACTGAGCGAACGTAGCCATAAGTTTTTGTAATCGGCGCATTGTAATTCACAGTCCTTTTGATTTTTGAGCAGAACAAAAATTTCAAAAGAAAAATGGTTGAATCAACAACATTTTTGGTTGATTTGAAAGAATATATGTTGAATTGCATTTCGTTACGTTCGGTATAATTCTCATTTGTTTTATAAAATAGAACATATAACATATTTATACATCTTAGAACTTTTTAAGCATTGTGAAAGCCATATAGTAATATAGGGGACACTTACAACAACAACCGCATTCCGTGGTGCACTAGTGATTCTATAATTTTTTGAGTATTCACTTAATTTTGTAACTAAACATACTTGCGATGAAATTTTTTAATTTTTTCTTTCTAATGTAAAACTTTTTTAGTTTTTTATGATAGTTTAAGCAATTTTGTACCTTTTTCATTCAGAAGAGCTCCATATATATATAGTTTATGCATTCTATTTATCATGATATGTCATAAATTCTTGAGCCACTAGTTATGTATCGAGCAATTTTATTTATAATATCACTGAATATTTCAGCTGATTTGTAATAGAATTCAAACTTTTTAATAATCGGTCATATTAGACGCATGAGTACTCTGCTTTAGCGTTCTTCAATAATAGCAAAATTTTATCTAATTATTTTTAATTGTATAAAAATAACATATTTTGCTGTAAAATATAATGAGTTCTTATGAAAATCCTTTGAATAATACTTATATATATCGGATTTTTAACAAAAAATTTAGTTCATGTTACAAGATTATAAAATATTTGTTAGACCGGAACCGGAATTTTCAGGGGACGTGCTACGTTTTTGATTTTTCCATAAGAATGCATGCACAGGGGGCCCACTTCAATTCAAAACACACGTTTTTTGCCAAGTGCCATCTATAGTACTTGATATATGGTGAAAGCAGTCGCGACAACCGTTTACATGACGACAACGGAGTGACGAAATCGGCTGAAGTCCATCCGATGGCTATTTTTGGGGTTATGTTCAGCAGAGAGCTCTGTGGCAAATAGGACTATAGGTCTAACTGTCGAAGTCGAAAGGGCTCTGGCGCGATCGAGAAATTCACCCTTAGGCAGGTATAGGAAATTCAAAAAATTCGAGAAATTCACCAAAAAGCTACTAACAAATACCTTAGGCAGGAACAGTAAATTCAACAAATTCGAGAAATTCACCATAAAGCTACCAACAACCATACGGGTGGACACAAAGTCGTACCCTGATGCCACTTGCAAGAAAATTATCAAAAAAAAACACGGCGTCGGCTCGGGTTTTTTATATAGCTTTAAAAGTTATAATTGAAGCTTTGATAAATGTATTACGATATGCTTTTGCTTTATGTGCACGAATTTTTTCATTTTGTAATAAATTGACAGACATTTTTTACTACGGCTACGAACTTGATTGTACATAGAATTTAGCATTTTTTCTAAAGCAGTGTGATCAAAAAGTTAAATGGATAGAGCAGCACAAAAAAAAAAACAACTTCTATTGCTCCTTTATATTGAGCTTCCTTCATTATTTTTGTGTTTTTCAAGCTTTTAATAGCATTTAATGAGATTCGTAGATATTTTATATATAATATACTCGAAAATCTCCCAAAATTAAAAATAAAAGTGGCAATGAATTCCACCAGAGCTGAGCTATTGATTTCGCTGCCAAAGCATGCTTCTATTTTCCTCATGCTATATGCCTATGTGGAAGCAGCGTAGCTCTAATATATTGCAGGGATTAGGAAGAAGAAGAGTAAGACCTATAGTTCTATATGGCCTGTGGCCATTTGATTTGAACGTTAAATAAATTTGTTTTGACATTTCTTCCTCTACAGGCAATTTTTATTTTACTTTAAACATTATCTTGTCCTATCATTTATGTCTGTGGTTAGTTCAACAATTTAAATTTAAATCCATTTTTGAAAACTATCATGTTAGTTAAGTTAGGTTTATCTGGCTGGTCTGTAAGACCGAGCATAGACCCCATGGGTCCCTAGCTTTGCCAGTGCATGTGAAGTTGGAGAGAATTTGTTCAGCCCTGGAATGTGTAGTATCCAAAGGCTTTCGTTTTCTTCGCGAAGTTTAAGATCGTTGATAGATTGTGTTCAGTCATACATTGTAGGTCGATCAGCCACGGCTCTCCAAAGAAACTAAGTCTTGATCGTGCAAGGGCTGGGCAATGACAAAATACATGTTCCACAGTTTCTTTTTCCCCCAGTTCCAGACACCTCCGACAGAGGTCCGTGGATACTAGGTTCATGATAGACAGGTGAGCATCCAGCAGGCAGTGTCCAGTTATCACCTGAACTAATACCCTGCAGTCCGCTCGCGAAAGTTTCAATAAGAAGTTTGTGTCATTCCTATTGTATGAGTTTCATAGTATTTTCGTGGATCTGCACGTTGGGGTATTGCGCCATCTTCTTTCAGCAGATCTGATGAGTTTTTCGTTAAGGTTACATTTGACGGCGGCTAGTGGTAAGGGTACCGTCTCCGAAGCGTCCTCCGGTTGGGTAGCTCCTTCTTTAGCTAATTCGTCCGCTTTCTCGTTGCCCTCAACTCCCGCGTGACCCAGAGAATACGTACTTTCCTGTTTTCCCCGAGTCTGTTGAGGGCATTCCTAGTATCCAACACAAGCTTGGATTTTATAACACCAGATACTAGAGCATTTATCGCTGCTTGGCTATCTATAGGAATGTTAACGAGACTGTTGCGCATTTCTGAAGTTAATGCGAGTTTTTCCGCTTCACCTGCAGCGAAGATTTCCGCTTGAAAGACACTGCAGTAGTCAAGTAGTCTGAAAGACCGCTCTATGTTGAGCTCGTGACAGTAGGCAGCGGCTCCTACTCCCATCGTCATCTTCGATCCGTCTGTGTAAAAGTTGAAGACTTCACCCTGGTGGGCTTCTTGCTCCATGAGTTCTGTGTCAATGGTAGCTTAAAATCGTCTTCTTAAGTTCGTTTGTGGGGTGATGTAGTCAAACTCCCCCGCGACTTCTTCTCCAGGAGAGCTATGTCCATAGCTTCTCTTCTTGAACAGCCCCGAAGCAGTGAGCCGCAGCGCAGCTTTCTTTGCTGCAAAAGTGGCTTCGAGGTCCAGGGGTGGTAAATGAAGTAGTACCTCCAGAGCTTTACTTAGATTGGTCTTCAACGCCCCTGTAACGCTGAGTGCAGCGAGCCGTTGAACCCTTTCCAGCATCACTGAATATACCTTCTTTTTCAACGCCGTCCACCAAACCAGCACACCGTATAAAAGGATGGGTCTGGTAACGGTTGTGTATGTCCAATGAGTAAGTGAAGGGCTGAGCCCCCATGTTTTTCCTAGCAATTTCTTGCAGGCATATAGCGCACAGTAAGCTTTCTTCACTCTTTCTTCGATGTTAAGTTTCCAGGATAGTTTACTGTCTATTATTAATCCCAGGTATTTAGCGTGGGTTTTAAGCGGTATGATGTCGCCCCCTAGCCTTATGGGGGTTATCTGTGTGTTTTTGTACCGCCTTGTGAAGAGCACAATTTACGTTTTTTGAGCGTTGATTGAGAGTCCCACGGAAGTGGCTCAAGCATGTACGTCGTTCAGCACCGACTTCATGAGGTCTCTCAATATGCTGGTGCAGCTGCCTGCGACTAAGATTACAAGGTCATCCGCGTACGCAGTGGTATTTAGCCTCCTCTCCTTGGGTTTTATAAGTAGTCTGTTGACCACTAAGTTCCACAGCAGTGGAGACAGTACTCCTCCCTGTGGTGTACCCCTGCTGGTCTCTCTGACAGTTGCAGAGCCCGCCCACTCGGCATCAATAAGCCTTCGAGTTAGGACGCTTCCTATCCATCGTTTGGTTGCTGGGCATATCTCGATTTCGTCGAGCTCCCTCAAAATGGCTTCACTCGTCACATTATTGAAGGCGCCCTCTATATCTAGGAAAGCTCCCAGCGTATATTCCTTTCGTTCCAGTGTCGTCTCAATTGATCCAACAACTGAAAGTAGCGTCGTCTCCACAGACTTGCCCTTTGTGTACGCGTGTTGATCATTAGACATCTCCATGATTCAATTATCCTCTCTAGAATCTTCAGCAAGAATGATGTCAGACTGATTGGCCTGTAATCTTTGGCTGAACAGTGACCGCTTCTACCTGCTTTCGGTATAAAACAACCTCTGCTACCCTCCAGGATTCGGGCACGTAGTTCAGTTCTAGCCATCCTCTGTAAATAGCCAGTAGCCATGATGCTATTATGTCTTTTGACTTTCGAATCATAGCCGGAATTATTTTGTCTCTACCCGGAGACTTATACGGATCAAACGAGTCAAGTGCCTAGTAGAGCCTTTGCCTCGTTAGGAGACCCGCTGCTACTGGGATTCTGCAGTTTTGTTCGGGCGGGATTAATTGCGATTCTGGCTCTCGGCTCTCCGGGAAATGCACCTCCAGCAGAGCATTTAGAGAGCTTTTGGCGCTGTCCGGCCATTCGCCATTTTGTCGTTTAACGAGCCCCGGTGAGGTTGTCGAGCTTGCAAGCAGCTTCCCTAACCTTGATAGTTCCGGGACCCCTTCAATGTGGCCGCAGAAGTCCTTCCACGAGTCCCTCTTAGCAGCTTTGTTTGCAGCTTTGAATAGCCGGCGCAGATCCCTATATTCCCCACAGCACTCTTAACAATCCGATACTTTGGCCAATTTGAACAGTTCTTTAGCCTCACGTCTAAGTTTCTCTAGCCTCTCAATCCACCAGGGAGGCTTGGATCTAGACTTTGGCCTAGTAAGGGGACAAGCGATTTTAAAATTCTTCATAAAAAGATTCACAAGATAATTGAGAGAGGATTCGATGTCCTCCTTCGTGCTTGTCTTACACTTCCAAGCGATATTTGCCTTCATAAGTCTCTCGTAAAGCTCCCAGTCCGTTTTCCTAGGATTCCTGTACGAGAGCCTTTTTCGGGTCAAAAATGTGTAAGACCCTGAAGGATCTCACTGAATCCTGAATTGTCAGGATGTCCAAGGATCGGACTTTGAAAGTTCAAACGAAACACGACTTTTTATTTATTAAAAAATAGTTTTGTTCTTTATTGTTTTGATTCTCCAAATCTCTCGAATTGAATTGAATGTTCTAAGAATTATTTAAAATAAGGAAAATTCTTATTTCAAATTTGCTTCTGTTACTTTGTTAAAAAAAAAAAAACGAATTTCTAAAAGTGAGTTGTTACCTACATTACTCCCCCCTAAATTTTTGCAAAAAATTTATTTGAAAGTAACGTTGCGTTGAATTCTGCGTGGAGGTAGACTTGATTCGATATTTTTTACGGTAATTGTTCTGGGAGCGATTTGAACGGTTTTAGGGTCGTCCTTTATATCGAGATTGAAAACGAAGGCTGGCTTTAAGCGATCAATCGAAATATTTTTGGTTGCAACATTGACGTCGATATCAAAATTCTTTTCATACCTTTTTATCACGCGATGCGGGCCATCGTACTGCGGTTGAAGAGGCTTGGGTATTGCATCGTGAAGAAGGAACACGTGACTACAAGTTTGGATCTCTTTGGAGACAAAGATTGTGCGATTAGTTTTATGAACAACCGGGATAGGTCGAAGAGTACTCATTACTTTCTTCAGAGATACTACGAAATCTTCTGTTGGTGTTGAATCAGGTGTTTCTGAAAGCATATCGCAAGGAAGCTTGATTGTTGAACCATAGATAATTTCAAAAGGTGAAGCATTAACATCTTCGCGGATACTTGCTCGAAGACCAAGCATCACAGTTGGGAGAACGTCCATCCAATTTGATTTGTTATGGCATATAATTGCTGTTTTTAAACAACGATGCCATCTTTCGATTATTAATGGTGCAAAAATAACAGTCGTCGATGTGATTCTGTGGCTCCCTCCAAAGCATTGGCTGTGAGAACGTAAAATACGTTCTTTTACCCGTTGACCATTTGTACAGCTTGGTTCTGCACGAATTGCAAAACAGTTTTGGAACCCACGGTTTTTCTGTATTGTGCACAGAGAATCCAAAATAATGTAAATAAGCAGTTTTCAAAGGTTCTGTTATTGGTCTGCCATTCTTTTTTAAAACCAGATAAGATCCACAAACGTAACAAAATAAATCCGAACTAGTCTTACACGGCATTTTGACAAGTAATGATTTTTGCAGCTGTGCTACTAGGGATGGGCGATATTGTATCGATATATCGATACATCGATATTATTTGTTTATTTGAAAGAATTTGTCAACATTTAAAAAAATTCGTTTTTGTCATTTTCAGCGAAAATCCTCATAAAATTAGAACGACGCAACGGATTTTTTTTGTTTTAGGCTCAAAACTTTTTCAATTGATTGTTCTTTCATTCAAAGTATTAAGACCTGGAATACCAGCCTTGGTTCGGAAATTATAACCATTTGAATTTCAAGTTTTTAAACAAAATCGCTAAAAATTGGAAATCAGCATCGCGTTTTTTGCCCTATAGCTTCCAAGTTACTGAATCAATTCCAAATTTGTGTATGAAGGATATGTTGCGTTGTCATTCCTCTTTCATATGAGTACCAAAAACTTTGAAATCGGTTAAGGCATATAGGGTCTACGACCTCATTATTGACATAGACTATAGGTAAAAATGTCAAAAACCGTTATTTAACGATTTCTCTTGACGTGATAGAGAAAAACGGGTACCAGATTCGGAATCAGCACGAAAAATTCCTATAGGGCCGCTATCCAGTTTTTCTGGTCCAAAAGTTGGCCTTTATTTGTAAACTTGTGTTATTCCATTTGAGCATGGATGGTATGGCGATGTTCGAATTCGCTGTACACCTAGGAGATTTGCTAGTTCTTTAAATAACAGGGACTCGAATTGACGGCCTTGATCGGTTGTAATCCTTGTCGGTATGCCAAATCGCGATATCCAGCCGCTGTATGTTAAAATGCCTCAGCAACGGTTTTTGCACGCATGTCTTCCAAATTTAAAAAAATTTATATGGCCCGCCCACTGCCACGCCCACAAATGGAGATTTTTCGTAACTTCCGAGTTAATAGGCGTAGACGCTTCAAATTCGCAACATAGGTTGACCAAGGCAAATGAAAGGTGTAGGGAAAAATTTAACTGGCCCGCCCCCTGCCACGCCCACAAATTAAGATTTTTCGTAACTTCCGAAGTAAAAGGCGTAGAAGCTTCAAATTTGCAACATAGGTTCACCAAGGCGAACGAAAGGTGTAGGAAAAAATTTTATGTGGCCCGCCCACTGCCACGCCCACAAATGAAGATTTTTCGTACCTTCCGAAGTAAAAGGCGTAGAAGCTTCAAATTCGCAACATAGGTTCACCAAGGCGAATGAAAGGTGTAGGGAAATAATTTATGTTGCCCTCCCACTGCCACGCCCACAAATAGAGAAGCAAAACATAGTGCGCTCATAATGTCGGGACGCTGGGTATTTCAAAGTCGGGCTTGACCGACTTTAGCTTTCTTACTTGTTAGTGTTGCGTTTACTCATCCATGTGATAAAGTATGTACGGCATCAAAAACCTGACGTTGTAACAAGGCCGGAACATAAGTTCTTGCGTTTGAAGTAGAGATGTCGCAATAGATCAGGTTTGACTCGGGAAAAATTTGAATTTTCTTGATGATTAGTGAGGTTGAGTTAGGATTTGATAGAATTCGCTTCAAAATATCATCAGATTCTTGTTCTTCTGCCAGTTTTGCGTAATCGATAGATGATGGTGTTGAAATTGTTGATACACGGGATAATGAATCGGCTATTTTGTTATCTCCACCACTAATATAGCGAATGTCGGTCGAAAATTGCGATATAAAATCGAGTTGGCGGAACTGACGAGGAGATGCTTTATCTTGACTTTGTTTGAAAGCAAATGTCAAGGGTTTGTGGTCAGTGAAGATGATAAAATTACGTCCTTCGAGCATGTAGCGATAATATTTGACAACAGAATAAGCAGCCAGGAGTTCTCTGTCGTACGTGCTGTACTTGCGTTGAGCGTTATTAAGCTTCTTTGAATAAAAACTTACGGCTTCCAACCATCTTCAGTTTCTTGCTGTATAACACCACCAATTGCAGTATCGGAAGCGTCAACCATGACACAGATTGGTGAGTTCTCTGAAGGGAATGCGAGAAGAGTACAATTTGCGAGATCCATTTTGCATTTTTCGAAAGCGGCTTGAGTTTCATCGGTCCAATTTATCGGGGTGTTATCGTTCTTTTTGTTACCTTTTTGGAACGCGTGAAGTGGCAATTGAGTTCTTGCGGCGTCGGGAAGGAACCGTCGATAAAAATTCACCATGGCGACAAACCGTCGAACTTCTTTCACGGTATTTGGTTGTGGATAGTTTGATATAGCGGCGACTTTATCGGGCAGTGGGCCGATGCCATCTTTTGTTACGACATGGCCTAGAAAGTCGACAGTAGATTTGCCGAATTGACATTTTGCGACATTAATGACCACACCGAATTCTTGCAGTCGCTGAAAAACCTTTTCTAGGTGAGTGAAATGTTCTTCTTCATTTCCAGAGGCCACCAGAATGTCATCAAGGTAAGGAAAACAGATATCTAAGTTGCGAAGTACTTCATGCATGAACCGTTGGAAGGTTTGACCTGCGTTACAAAGTCCAAATGTCATGTATTCGAACTCATACAATCCAAATGGGGTGATAATTGCTGTCTTCGGTACGTCCTTTGTTGCAACGGGTATTTGATTGTAAGCGCGTATCAAATCTATCGTTGAAAAAATTGATTTCCCATGAACACCGCTACTGAAATCGTGAATGTGTGGGATGGGGTATCGGTCGGGGACGGTTTGGGCATTCAATCGGCGATAGTCACCACATGGACGCCATTGGCCGTTCTTTTTCGGGACCATGTGGAGTGGGCTGGACCAGTTGCTTTTTGATGGTCGACACAGTCCTTCTTCCATCATGAATTTGAATTCCTTTTTTGCGATTTCAAGTTTGTCAGGAGGCAATCTGCGGGGTCGGGATGCAACAGGAGTGCCATTGGTCTCGATGACATGCTCGACATTATGTTTCGCTATCTTTGGTGCTATTGATGCATTTGTGATGTCGGGAAACCTTGAAATCAATTGATGAAATGACGAGGAATTCAGCATGGTTCTGATTTCGGTGTAATCAGGAATCGAACGGTGTTGTCCTTTTGTTGTGCAGCCAGTTTCTCTGTCGATCAACTCACCTCGTTTTAAGTCTACAATAAGCCCAAAATATTTTAAGAAATCAGCGCCAATGATTGGGAAGGTCACGTCAGCATTAACGAACTTCCATTGAAAATTACGACGCAACCCGAAGGATGGGGAAAACACTTCGACACCGTATGTCTCAATTGGTGATCCGTTTACAGCAAAGAGAGTGTATTTATCAGGTTGGCGTTTCGAATTTGCGGGCAAGACCGAAATATCGGCTCCAGTATCAATAAGGAATTGTTTACCGGATTGTGGATCGTAGACGAACAGGTGGCTGGTTTCTGTACCGTGGTCATTAGCAGCCTCTAGTGACCGGCTTGGATGTTTTCCTGGTTCTTGAAAGAACAGGGCGGGCGGCATTTGCGAGCTTTACTGTTAAAGCGTTGGTGATAGTAACAAATTTCTGATGTAGGATTTGTTTGACTTGCACTTCGTGAACGACTACGTGAGCGAGAGCGATTTTGGTTTTCTTGAAGTTTCTTGATGGCTTCGGAAAGTTTGTCGATTTTTGATTTAATTTCCGCAAAGTCAAAAACGTTCACAGCTGCGACGTTCGAGGAAGATTTTGGAGTAATGTCGTTTATTTTATAGGCCATTTTCGCTAAATTGTCAAGGTTTTCAGTTGATGTTGACAATATTGCTTGCGTTTGGGTGGGAAGTCTTTGCAGCCACATTGTGCGTAGAAAATCTTCGGAAATTCCATCAATGGCCAAGACTCGCATTTCTCGTAGTAAATGGCTTGGATTTTTGTCCCCAATCTCCAGGTTGTTGAGCAGCTTCTTGATACGATTTTCTTCGGAAACTGAGAAATACTCGACGAGGCGTTTTTTTTAGCGATGCGTATGGATTTCTGGGTGGAGTTTTCACGATGTCACTTATATGAGTGAGCAATTCAGTGTCCAATTCGGATATAATTATATAGAATTGAATGAGTTCATCAGTAATCCTTTGTAGTACGAATTGCGCTTCCACTTGAGAAAACCAAAGAGTGGGGTTTTCTTTCCAAAATCTGGGAATCTTCATTGTTGATATTGATGAAGCTGCTGGTTGTGAAGCTGGTTCTGCGGGAAGATTCATAGCTGCGGATCTGGTTTGAACCATCTAGGGACGACACGGAAGCGATGGCGAAAAAAAACGTGGTTGCGGAACAATTATCGGGGTCACCAGTTGTAAGACCCTGAAGGATCTCACTGAATCCTGAATTGTCAGGATGTCCAAGGATCGGACTTTGAAAGTTCAAACGAAACACGACTTTTTATTTATTAAAAAATAGTTTTGTTCTTTATTGTTTTGATTCTCCAAATCTCTCGAATTGAATTGAATGTTCTAAGAATTATTTAAAATAGTAGTAGTGATCAGAGAGGGATGGCTTGTCTAGCACTCTCCACTCATCTATCACTGTGTTACAGTCGGTGTATAGAGTAATATCAAGAACATTTTCAGAGGTAGGTCCTTTATAGGTAGGACCCTCCCCTCTGTTAGCAATATCAAGTTTGGAAGTGAGAATAAAATGAAGAAGTGACTCACCTTGTTCGTTAATATCCTTACTTCCCCAGACCGTATGATGTGCATTCGCGTCTGCACCTATCACCATCTTCCAGCACCTTTCAGAGGCTACTTCTACCAAACTGCAAAGATGTGCTGGGGGGCGTCCTCCGCGTGCGGAAGATATGCCGATGCGACGATTATCGGCTCGTCGCCATCTCCTTCGCATGCCACTACCGTCAGATCGTCGCTACTGTAATTAGTAAGAAGAAATGCATTTATATCTTTCTTCACTACACTGAAAGAAATATCGGCAGTAATATTGAATAAAAATTTTCGTAAATATTTGAATACGAATTTTAGTCAATATAACGAGTTTTCTTCATGCTGACGAAAATATTTGTTTTATTGCAGAAATTTTGTGAATGGAACGAAAAAAAATTCTTCAATATGAGTTAAATAGTTTAATCAATATAACAAAATTTCTTCATAGGTACGAAAAAATTTCTTCATACTGAAGAAATTTTCTTACATATGACAAAAGCTTTCGTAGGACATTTTAAAATTAGAATTTTCGTATAAATGAAGAAATTTCTTCAATATGACGTAATTTGTTTGTTGATATGAAGAAATTTCGTTAATATAACAAAACGTATTCGTGAATATAGAGTAATTAATTTCGTAAATATGAAGAAATTTTTTCAATATGACGAAAAAATTGACTTAAAATTAATTTATATATTAAATATAACGAATTTATTTCGTATAAATAAAGAAATTGCTTCAATATGACTAATGTAATTCTTGAGATATGAAGAATTTCTTCAATATTACGAAAAAGTGAATATTTTTAAGAAGTTCTTGGGGTTGATGAGTCTTAAGGCAGAAGATTCAGCGTCATAAGCAAAGATCGTTCATGAAGTGAAAACGCGTTTTTTATGGAAGCAGAGAAATTGTGTATAATTTGAAAATTGAATGAAAATATTGCTCGCGTTCAAAATCGCAGAAAATTTGATAGGTGTGTATTAATTCATATATATTTTGCGAAGTCTTCCGTTTCTAATAAACTCAAATTTTTTAAAGTGCCACATTGACGGGGAGACGCTTCTGCATATGAGTGAGGTTCATATTTCGATCCGGTGACACTGGAAGTTGATACGCTGAAAACACTATAGAAAATACAAGTAAGTATAACAATTGATGCTATATTGCTAAATTTGTTTAATGAAGTGGATGAAATTAACCGACAATTATTTATTTATTTCAGGGAATTTGCTTGTAGATGGATTCTGATGAGTGTGGGAAAGAAGAAGATATGTTAAAAAGAGAAATGGGCATAGAACAGCAAATATTAAATAAATATAGGATAATTATATCAATAAAAAATAATAAATAATAAAAATTTATAAATAATAAATAATAAATAATAAATAATAAATAAAAAATAATAAATAATAAATAAATAATAAAATAAAATGTAATAAATAGTAAGCAATAAATAAAATAATTAATAATATATAATAATAAAAAAATAAAATAAGTATATTATTTGTGTATAAACTATTAGGGTTTATTTATTATTATCGTATGCTGACTACAATAACCATGCGAACTACAAGATGAACTTAAAGGAATTCATACAAACTACAAGACGAATTACCCTGATGTCCCAAAAAATGGCAAAATCTATATTGAGCACCAGAAAATCGCAAAACCTATACTGAGCACCACACACAAAACATAAACCTTATTCCCAAAAACCTTATTATCAAAAAATGTAATAAAATGAAAAAAATACTATGATAACGAAGCGCGGTTGCGTATTTCAATAAATTTCTTCATATTGAAAAAAATCTTTCGTAATATTAAAGAAATTTATTCAATATCAATAATTATTTTCGTAAATATGAAGAAATTTCTTCAATATAACGAAGCAGGGTTGCGTATTTCAATAAATTTCTACATATTGAAGAAAATCTTTCGTAATATTGAAGAAATTTATTCAATATCAATAATTATTTTCGTAGATATGAAAAAATTTCTTCAATATAACGAAGCAGGATAATATACTTGAAGAAATTTGACTAAAATAATTTCGTAGATATGAAGATATTTCTTCAATATAACGAAATTTTTTTCCTGATTTGAATTTCTTCATATTGAATATCGTCTTTATTCATATTGATTGCTTTTTTTAGTTAGCTCTATTTTTACTGCCGTTTCTTCAATAACGCAGCCCATTTCTTTAATATTACCTACGGATTTTTTTCGGTGTAAGACCGCCCTCTTATTTTTCATACCGGTTACTCCCAGAGATCCAGGGCTCCTGAACCAAATCCACGTCGTACTTTCCCTCCTCGAGGGTGCGATGTAACTCGGTGGACGCCGAGCAGCTATGCTGCAGGTTGATCTGCAGACATCGCAGTCTTGTCTGCACCATCTACGAGCGTCCGCCTCTCCCCGTCCGCAGTTGTGCCGGTGAACCCGACACTGAGTTTGGAGGCGGCGTCAACGAGCTGATCCAGGTCACGCTCAACTTCGCCAACCTCCAACGTGTTCTTGTTTTCGTCTCTGGGGTGCCGCTTCTTCAAACGCAAGAACACACTTCCCATCCCCCAGGCCATCTTGCCAAATTGGGGATAGAGGATATCCTCTGCCTCCTTGTTGGTCTGGAGGATGTAGTTCTGCCCGCCACCAGGTTTGACGGGCTTCCCTACGTGTAGAATCCTCCAGTCAACGGATGGGATATCCAGGTTCTGCCTTTGAAGAAGCTTTAGAGCCGCCTCCGGTTCCACCTTGCGAGGTATAAGTACCTTCGCCTTCGGCACACACGGGATAGCGCCTCTGTCGACGATTTGGAGCTTTGCCCCGCTCCACAGCCCTGTCAGATCAGGTACCACCCCTTTTGTCCAGACCAGGGTTGGTTCGCCGTTACATTTTATGATCTTTACACCATTCAACCCTTACACAGATGGGACCCGTATCCCAGGGTGGGGCCCTTACAGCTGTTTCCTACCCGGAGTCCAGATAGGGCTGGTTTTTGAGAAGGTTTCACTCCTCCATCACTCCCCGTTTTAGCTGGCTTGTGACAGTCGAGCTGGTTACCGAAGTACCCAGCTGGCTATCATGTCAATTCAACCTGAAACATAGTTGATTTAAAGGGAAAAATCTTTTTTTTCTAAGAAGAATAATTGTTAAAATTAAAAAAATGTATTCCGTATTGAAGTCGTTTTGTATGTTTTTCCTTTTGAATTAACCAATTTGTTGGTTGATTTTTTTCTCTGTGTAGTTTAAATACAAAAGTACACACAGCGAAAAACACTGTAAATCCAAAAATTTAAAATTTGCTTCAAATACTGTTATAGGTTAAATCGCACCCAACAACTTAAGGAATTTGTAACAACAACGTAGTTAATTTGAAAGTTAAAGCATTTGAATCAAAAATGAAAACTCTTGTTAAATTACGGCTTCCGTTATTGGTCTTATAGTTTACGTTGTTGGAATTAATACAAAAATTATTGTTTGACAAATTAGGGCGCCTTTGTCTTGAAAGTTAAAGTACTTGGCTGAAGAACCGAAGTTGTTCCCATGTAATATTTGCCACTGAGAATAAAAATTAAATTTATTTTGTGTTTTTGGAATTTTTTATTTATATATTATTTTATTATATTATTTATTGTTTTTATATAAATCTGCATTTACTTCTATTTAAATTTTCTCGTCTCGTCTCGGCCGAGCCTCGAACCGCTGATCTCCAAGTTCACTAAGCGAACGTCTTAACTATTACGCTAAACGAACGAATTTAATTTGTTGGTCAAAATGCTCAGTTGAGCTTAACGATTTTTTTTTCTCCAAAATTTTGTTATTTGAAAATGAACCAATAAAAAAAATAATAAAAGTTGGGGGAAAATTTTGTCTTCATAAACAACTAAGGTAGATAGGTAGGTAGGTAGGTTGAATTGGCTGCCACCTAGGCCGTTAATCGGCCCATGGTGATACCAAGGAGGTTTTCTTGTGTTTGTGTGAGTGTATGTCTTTTTATGTAGTGTGCCCCTCACATGCGATTTTTGAAAAACCAGTGCTAGGCTTGGAACATTACACTCCGTTTCACCTCTGCCGGGAATCAAACCTCGGAGACTGGGATCAAGAGCAAAGCACGCATCCCCTACGCTATCCCAGAGCCACATAAAATACTAAACTATGAACAAAAAAAATAAAACTGTAATTTAAGGGGACCTTCTGGTCTACAGCACGAAAATTAAGGGTATTTTCATGATTTTTTTTGGTGTTAAGCCAAATAAAACACGGGTTTCTAAGTTTGCAGGATTATTGCTTTATTTATTGACAATCCGTGTATTTTTTTTGTTTTTTTTCTATTTTAAAAATGGCGGCGAAAAATCGCCTTTTTAAAAAGTACCTCCGTGGCGTACACGATTTCGTAAGTTCGGGTTATTTGAAAAAAAAAAAAACTTATTATTAATCAAAATGAATGCGGATATCGGGTGAGCTACAACAAAAAAAAAAAACCAAAAAAAAATTGACAAAATGGCGCAATGTTTCATTTAACACCTCAAAAACCGCCCTTTTTTTGACCATTTTTTAAACTCATTAACGGTGGATGGGTATTTAAATACCCATAAATTAAGCCATTAAAAAAATCTAGCTTGAGGTAGGTGAAAGGTATCTTAAATTGGTTTTAATGTGTAGGTAGAGGAGAGATCAGACAACTTTAAAAATATTTTCGGGTCATATAGAATCATGTTTAGAGAGGTTGTTCACGAGTCAAATTTCAGAAAATTTGCAATGTTCAAACATTTTTAAAACAATCGAAATTTTTTCTGGAATGTCCCTCATAAGTCCTTTTTTACACACACCAACAATTGACCGATTTCTTTTTTACGATTTTTCATCTAATCGGAACGAAGAAGTTTATTCATTTAGAACCCTTTAACAGCGAAGTGGGTGGAAAAATACCCATGTCCTGCAGGCTCAGGGGTGGCAAAGAAAAAAAAAATTTTTTTTTTCAATATAAACACCATAAGTAATGTCTGTGTGAAGTTTTGTAAAAATCGGTCAACGGAACCCGGCTGGAAATTCTATCTCGGCGCTAGCTAGGCGCTAGCTAGGCCCTAGCTAGTTTATATCTTGGGCTTAGCTAGTAAAGTCTAGCTAGCGCGTTCCTAGTTTGTTAATGCTTCGGCTAAATAGCGCCCGGCTAGTAAATTCTTGTCGGCGGGTTCGATCCCTGCTCCAGCGAGCCTTTTTATACCCAGCGTAAGCGGGGTATATTAGTTTTGTGCAAATCTTGTAACAGGGAGAATTAAGCTCCGGAGATATAGAAAAATATATATAGAAATGATCAGGATCGAAAACTGAATCGATTTAGACATGTCCGTCTGTCCGTCTGACCGTCTGTCCGTCTGTCCGTCTGTCCGTCCGTCCGTGGTCGGATCTCCTCCGAAACGGCTGAACCGATGAAGTCGAAATTTGGCACACATATATATCGGGGTCCGAGTATGATCCTAAGTAAAAATGGGAGACATCCGCCCACTGCCACGCCCACAAATTAATTTATTGTGTTTTCAATAAAATGCTTGTAACTTGCGAACCACTCAACACATTCCATTGATATTTGGTGTGCTGGTAAACTACGAAAAATGACATATCCTGGCAAAAAATGGACGCCGCCCTCCTCGAGCCACGCCCACAAATAAGCCCAAAAATAAAGGCTTATCGTAACTTGTGAAGTAAAAGGCGTAGAAGCTTTAAATTCGCAGCATAGGTTGACCAAGGCAAATGAAAGGTGTAGGAACAAAAATTTATGTAGCGCGCCCACTGCCACGCCCACAAATAGAGAATTTTCATAACTTCCGAAGTAAAAGGCGTAGAAGCTTCAAATTCGCAACATAGGTCCACCAAGGCGAATGAAAGAGGTAGGCAAATTTTTTTTATGGCCCGCCCACTGCCACGCCCACAAATGAAGATTTTTCGTAACTTCCGAAGTAAAAGGCGTAGAAGCTTCGAATTCGCAACATAGGTTCACCAAGGCGAATGAAAGGTGTAGGAAAAAATTTTTTGTGGCCCGCCCACTGCCACGCCCACAAATAAAGATTTTTCGTAACTTCCGAAGTAAAAGGCGTAGAAGCTTCAAATTCGCAACATAGGTTCACCAAGGCGAATAAAAGGTGTAGGAAAAAATTTTATGCGGCACGCCCACTGCCACGCCCACAAATGAAGATTGTTCGTAACTTGGGAAGTAAAAGGCGTAGAAGCTTCGAATTCGCAACATAGGTTCACCAAGGCGAATGAAAGGTGTAGGAAAAATTTTTTTTGGGCCCGCCTACTGCCACGCCCACAAATAGAGAATTTTCATAACTTCCGAAGTAAAAGGCATCGAAGCTTCAAATTCTCAACATAGGTTCACCAAGGCGAATGAAAGGTGTAGGAAAAAATTGTGTATGGCCCGCCCACTGCCACGCCCACAAATGAAGATTTTTCGCAACTTCCGAAGTAAAAGGCGTAGAAGATTCAAATTCGCAACATAGGTTCACCAAGGCGAATGAAAGATGTAGGGAAATAATTTATGTTGCCCTCCCACTGCCACGCCCACAAATAGAGAAGCAAAACATAGTGCGCTCATAATGTCGGGACGCTGGGTATTTCAAAGTCGGGCTTGACCGACTTTAGCTTTCTTACTTGTTTTTTTTTGGAAAAGTAGAAAATTTAACATTTACATTATTTAAAAAACTGAGAAATAAAAGATTTTACCAATCTTTTTATGCTTAAAAAATTTAAAAAAAAGATTCTATAGGAATTTCTTGAAAGAGCTTGTGCGTGACGTTTTGGAAGGCGCGATGAAAGCAACTTGTTTTATTGGTTCGCGTCCAACTTTTAGTTTTTCTGCATTTTTTCGCTATAATTTACTCGCCTGTTTTATTCTCCATTTTTTAACAAATTCTTTGGCATGCGGCAGGGTTCGAACTCGGACCTTCCAGATTACAAACTAGCACACTTCAACTACGCCATCGCATGATATGATTTGAGCTTGCTAGTTTTATTATATCAATATAAGTGGGAAACAGTATAAACTTTTAGATTGAAAGTAAAACTTATTGTATTTTACTTAGATTCTATGATATTTCCATCGTAGATTCTATGATATTTCCATCGTAAAATCTATGATGGACATAAATCTTCCACAGTAGAAACTATTGGATTTACAGTAAAACTTAATGTATTTTACGTAGATTCTATTATATTTTTCTATGTCTTCCTATCGTAGAAACAACGATGCAAAATTTTTTCAGTGTAGTCATCGCCCCTACAGGTGTGCCTCTAGCTAGCGCTTAGCTAGCGCCAGGCTAGATTTATCTAGTTGGGCAAATCCAGCTAGGCGCTAGTTAGGCACTAGCTAGGCCCTAGCTAGTAACTAGATTTTTCTAGGCAATTTCCAGCCGGGAATCTAGGGTCAGTCGTTAATGAGTTAATGAAAAAATATGAAGTTCTTGAAATAAAATGTTGGTTGTAGCTCATCCGATAGCCATTGATGTTGTGAATAACATATAAAAATTCCAGACGAATCGGTTCGATTGTTTTTTTTTTTTCATGTACGCCATTTCAAAAAAGTGGTTTTGAGATAAACGCGTTCAAAGTTGCTTTGATCAAGCGCGCTGCCTATTGTCTCCACCTACTAAAACTGCTGTAGCAAAGAAAATATTGTCAATATTTTCACGAAACTTTGCCAGCAAATTCCTAGAAGTCTATTCTTCCGAAATATATAAAAAAAAACCATAGATTTTCAAAAAATTCTAGACCAGAAGTTCCCCTTAAAAAAATAAAAAATTTAGAAAACTTGTCGCCGCCAGCAGTGCGAGAACCCCGAACCTCGCGAATGTCTAGTGACTAGACTCTAGTCCCAGCTTAAGCCACTGAGTTATCGAAACATTGCCGTGCGATTGATCAGAATGTGGACTTAAGGCAGAGAACAGCAAAAACAAAAAAGTTAGAAACCTAGGCAACACTTCAAGACAAATAAAAAAGTTTTGAACATTAACACGCTATTTACACGTTAAGACATTTCGATAATGAAACAAATTTTCGAAGGCAAGGGAGGCAGGAGGAAGAGAGGAAAACGCTACCGCACCACATCCCCGTGCGTCCCTAGCCAACAAAAAGTGTGTTTCATTATCGAAATGTCTTAACGTGTAAATGGCCTCTAACAGTTGCTTTTACAAATTCCCAAAGCGACCATCGAGCTATTCCGTCTCGTAGTCTTCAAAATTCCAATTTATTCCCCTTTTGGCTAAATTCTCCCGTTTTCCTATTTCTCCTCAACCCTTTCCAAAATTATAAGAAAACAATTAGAAACCTAGGCAACACTTCAAGACAAATAAAAAAATTGTGAACATTACTTTCTCAGATCAAATACTTTGCTTTTGTTTCAACAGTTTCTTGTATGTTTCATAACATTTTTGAACAATTCGTCTTTCTCAGTTCAAGTATTTCGTTTTCGGTTTAACGATGTGTCAATTTTTGAATGTAAATTTGTTGGCCGAAATGATTTCAATTTAGTTCAAATACTTTTAAACTCAAGAGTTGTTTTGTAACATAGTTGTCTCGTTGAAAGCGGCACTGTTGCTAAAAAAGTCGTAAATGCTTGGTACAAATATAAAAATGTTAATTCAATATTTTTTCATTTGAATTGAATACTTTTTTGCTACAGTTTATCAAGAACGAAAAGTTTTTGTTCTTACAGCGTTTATTTTTCTGTGTGTATTAGCAAAACTTTGTATCACCTGTGCTTGGGATTGCACAGTCGGTGGGTTCGATCCCCGGTCGGGCGGGCATAAAATTTTTTTCGCCTTATTATTTTTTTTTATAAATAACACCATAACATTTATATAATATTTAAAAACCTTACAGGAATAAAAAGCTTTAAACCAAACATTTTATGCAAAACAAAAAAAAAAAACAAAAATTTTGGAAATGTGGTTCCATTATTTATGGCTGGGGAAGATAATTTTTCTCCATTCTGACAGCCCTTTTTCATCCTTTAAATATTTTTGTATTTACTGAAAATTCCCACTATTCACACATTTTATTCCCCTGCTATAGGATTTGAACTCGAGCCCTTCGGATTGCTGAGCGATTACGCCATGGAGAAATTCGAGTGGACTAAATATGTTATTTAAAATCAAATGAAATATATTTTCGTGTTTTTTGGTAATAATTTTTTAAATATGTGCGTAGTGAAATTTTCTCTGAAAGAATACGAATGGTTGTAATAGTCAAGTTTAAATACGACCGTACTACAGTTTTGCTGTAAAAAAACTACGGTCGTAGTATACTACGAATCGTTGCTAATTATACAATCGTAGTTTTCGCTCAATGGACGTTATCCTTGAACATGGAAGTAGTTCAAGAAAATTCGAATCACTAGAATTGACGTATCAAGGCATTTCCAGCTGAAAGTCGTTGATAAAAGACTTGATGGACTGTTCTTTTTTAGAAATCACGTTAACCTTTATTTAAGTTAGACTTTAATTTAAAAAACATCTCATTCAACGGACAAAACGCGCAAGTTTTATGCAAAATTAAAATAAAACCATTATTTAATTTATTTAATATATTTTATTCGTTATTTAAGTTTTTAAATAGACTTGCAAATCAATGGATGGTTTCTTTTAAAAATTTCAAAAAGAAAAATAAACTCAATTTAAACACTTTGCATTTTCAACATTCTCTGCATTTGATTTGAATTTTTTGCACGTAATTTTCATACCCCGAAATAGTTTTTTTTTTTGTTTTATAATCATTTAAAATCTCATGCTGTTCTCAAAACACAACAATAGAGTTTGTCTTTGGCTTTTTGTTTGCGTTAGCTTTTGTGTTTGCGTTTGCATTTTGAAATCGAAAACCGTTACAGATAGACTCCATAAAATTCATGGTGTATCATTATTTGTTTAGTTGATAAAAACAATCAACTTTGATTGCTAAAGTCTACCCCACTGATATAACAACCCATAGTCAATAGACTAGATCAACCGTCAAATCTAATTGGCAACTGCTAAAACAAAAAGCCAATTCTCATTGTTTTTTTCTTTCTGCCTTGCTCAATTCGGTTGCAAACAGGATTTACGAGTATAGTGCGAGTGTTACGATAAATAAATTAAATGCTGCACCAATTGCAATCACATCACATCACATCTTATCTGCTGGACGGAATTGCAAAATATACCGGGCATGACAAACATAATTTGTCAATGATCTATTGAGAAATTGAGGGACTGCAAAAGTGGCTGCATTCGAGGCGAAGGAACAAAAAAAAAACAACAAGTAAGGGTGTTATAGTCAGGCAAGCCTGACAATACAATACCCACCCGACAAAGACACACATATTCAAATAATTTTTGATATCAAGAGGTGTTTAAGCCCATAAGGCCCCATATACCGACATTTGTTAAATTTCTTTATAAAAACCGCCCCTTTGCCACGCCCACTTTTACAATTTTTTTGAATTTTAATCGGAGGCTTACATATACGCTCAAATTCTAAGTTTCATTGAAATAGTTGGAAAGTCAGATTTTGGAGCAGTTTTGAGATTTTTGTGACAGACCCTAGTACTGGAGGTACCCCTAAAAATGGTCCGATCGGATCGATTCTCGAACTTGTTCTTACTCATGTCCCCGTGAGCACGCATACCAAATTTTGTTAGGATAGCTGAACTCCTTCGATAAGAAAACTGTATACAGACTGACAGACGGACATGTCTAAATCGAATCTCCTGGTGACGCTGATCATTTCTATATATATTTTGTATGTATATAAAAAACTTCGATTTAAGAGCAGTTTTTGTGAATTTCGTAACAGACCCTAGTACTGGAGGTACACCTATAAATGGTCCGATCGCGTCCATTCTCGAACTTGTTCTTACTGTATACAAACAGACGGACAGACAGACGGACAGACAGACGGACCGACAGACGGACACACAGACGGATAGACAGACGGACATGGCTAAATCGAATCTCCTAGTGACGCTGATCATTTCTATATATATTTTGTATAGTCTATCTCGACTGGTTCTGGGTGTTACACACAACCACACAAACGCAATATACCCTCGACACAGGCTCTGTCGGGTATAAAAATAATTGGAACATCGTCAATGCGCATTAACGTCAAAAATAACGAACGTTTTTTGGAGCTCGAAGACTCGAAGGGATAGACGAAATTGTATGGATAACTAAGAGAGTTTTTAATTAAGAATAAGGAAATTTGGGGTACTCATCCCCAAGGGCTTAGAGAGAAAATTCATTACTGCTTTTAGGAGACAACAAATAATAATATACTTATTAAAAGGTTCCAAGACTGAAGTTAATTAAGCGAAACATTCTTGAAAAATGTTTTTTCCCCCCTCAAAAACAGTCTATCTTCTTGTTAAGTATCTCAGAATGAATGCATTAAAATAATTACGAATATTGTTTATCCTATTTTAAAAGAGCTACTTACTATATAATTAAATTCTACAAACCGAAGTTCTTATATCTTTAGTTCAAATATAACTCTTTAACTCAAAGTCTTCATGAGTCGAAGAAGTATACCATTTTGAATGCGCATATAAAAAGCCAAATTTGATTTGTTGAAGGATTTTATTAATTGCCAGTCATATTATTTAATCCCAAAAATTCTCTTTACATTTATCTTAAGGCCGAAAGATAAAGGCATTTCCATGCGAGACCACATACGCTCCCACAAAAGACAAAAATTTCATAATCAAAAGACTTAAGCGACAAACTGATAGCCGATTAAAGAGGGAAAAAATATCTTATGTGCATGGTTAAACATAATAAGTTCAATGAACCTCATAAAAGAGATCAGTGCCTAAAATAATTTTCCTCTCATTTCTCATTTCTCTTTTTAATTTATGAAAAGAAAACAACAGGAAAAAACTTAATAAATCCGGTTGATGTTCGATTGGTTCTTTGCGTTGGTGTTCGATCCAAGCAACTCAATTTGAGTATCAGACTGCTCCAACGGTTTCCTCGATTTTTGACCTAAAAACAGATTTAAGTAAAGTGAGTTCTTTTCCCTTTAAAATTTTTTTTATTTATTATTTTTACATTTTGTTTGGCTAATTTTTAATTGAATTTATTGCTAACTCCATATTTGTGCATCTTAAGTACTTAAGTTGGTGCATCGGAGCTCCATCGAATGCATTGCGATCTCATTGCCATATATGCACTTCAAATTTATGTTTTCAGACATTTTATTTCCTTTCCGTGCGATCGACGAGAAGGCGTTTTGTATCGTAAAATTGTTATTTCAATGGGATTGAAGAAAATTTCATTTGAGCCGCTTTAATCCGAATTTGGAAAAAGAAAAATTTATCAATGATCCTTTTTGAATATTCGTTCATTCGGTAACAAGGCTCTGATAATTCTTTGGTTGGCAGAGGGGGACAAAACAAAAATCTTGACGATAGACTGACAGCACTTGTTTGTATCATACATGCCCGAAAGCAGTCTGGTTCGATTCATACCAAAACTCCATGATTCGGTTCGATCATCAGGATTGGAGTTTTCCAGCGTCGTTTTTCCGTTAAATGTTTAATGTTTTCTTCGTCTTTTTTAAAAGTTCATTGAATTCAAAATTAATTTAAAAAACCATTTTTTATATTAAAGAAAAATGCTATAAAAATTTATTTACATTATTATATATACTTATGTATATGTATATTATGTATATTATGTTAAAACTACTTGTCTTTATAAAGATTTTACTCTCGCTTTCAAACAGTTTCACTTTCCACATTATCCAAAACTGTCGAGCTACTACCTTTTGTGGAACGTATGCTCGTGGAAATGGATTGTATTTTGTACCACATACCGCAAATTTAGTTAGGTAGGTGATTCCAGCTTCTGATGTGCGCTACGGTTTATGATTTTTAGGTACTTTTAACTGTACTAAACATTGAAATGGAGTTGTTAAAGGGCTCTACGCTCTAAATAAGCAAGTAAACTTCTTATACCAAACGCTACTTGAAGGCATACGCTAATTACAAGTAATCAAACCCACAGGGTTCCATTTCAAATAGGAACAAGAAGTCATTTTACTTCACGATGTTAATGGGCATGTTCATTCTTTGAGCGAAATAAGTCGAAAGCAGCTGTGCGCGAAAGACTCAAATTCACAATTGAATTATTACGATGAAAATTATATATCTTTTATTATAGTAGTGTTGACCTGTCATCGAAAATTCAACTCTGATTTCCTTTCTTCAAATGAATGAGCTCGGTTCTTCCTTCGCATTTACTTTCACAGCGTAGAACCCTTAAGAGTGGAAATATCATTGTTTTTAATCAAAGTATACCTCAAAAAAGGATCCACGTCTATAGACAAGCACCGTCGATAGTGCAGCGATGACTCATATTTTCTTGATACATATTTAATTGAATAATTAACGACTCATTTGATTTAAGCCAATTACTTTTCGGGTTGGGGCTAAACTGTTTCAAAATTTCGCTTCCCACAGAATTTTCCTAGAAACGATCTTCTTTCTATTCTTCATTAAGGATCAGCTGAAATAATTAAATATCTTTAAACCAAATTAATATATATTTGATGTTTGGAGCTGACCTGGCTCGATTCAACTGGAATAACATTTTACAGTTAGCTGGAAATTCATTTTGCGTGAAATTTTTATAGGTAAACTTCTTCTGTTAAAAACAAAATTTTTCAGTTTTTTTCTTTTCAAATAATCGAAAACATTTGTTTAAACGTACAGGATATGTTTTTGTATTGTTGCCCATGAAATGGGGAGGATGAACTTATTAAAATTCAACACGCATATGGGCTCGTTTGCATAGAGATGAGTTGGTTTTAGCTTAAGTTTGATTGACTCAGGTCAGACATCCATCTCAATTTAATGCATACAAGCTATGATTATTAAATAAAAAATTCCAAATTATATTATCAACCTTTATCAATAAAGGAGCTTATAGCTTAAGGCTTTTAGGAGATCTACTATGTATACACCAAAAAGAGGTGGATAAATGCACATGTAATTTCAAGAATAAACAGATTTCCAGTGTCGGAAAAAATTTTTATCTTCATGTTCGTACTTTTCGGTGCTTAGGTTTTAATTATTTAGTTTTTTTTACTCGCTTTTAGCGTATTTATGAATTTTTTGTCGAACACAGATAAACAGCTACACAGACATCTTATACACAGTTATAACGTTACAAAACATACCCGCTATTAAGCGTACCCACTTTTGAAGCGTAGTTCATGGTATAAAAAAAACCGCAGCACGCATTCACCTCAACAGTATCGATCTTTAAGCCAAACGATTGCGATCGGGTTGTAGCGTGATTTGAATTTAAAATTTAAAAAGTTCGTATCGTCTTTTAAGTAATTTTTCGCCAATGAATTTTATTGATATTTAATTATATTCACAATTTTAATGCTTTCTATATTAATTATATTTTAACTACCATGTGAATCTTAAACCTGAATAAACTACTGTAAAAAAAGAAGGAAAGAATAATGAGAAAAAAAAAAAAACCGAATTAACACATTGACATCGAATCGAAGCGGTATCAATAAACGCAATATCCAAATCAATGAATCTAAGACCCACAGATTGCGCGTTGCAGCGTTCTAAAAGCGATCAGCAACGCCGATCTCATGCGTGTTTCGGTGCATTTTTGTTTACAAAAAATTTCGAAAAATAAAACATATATCGCCACATATATGCATATTAATATATATATGTATATATGAATAAATGGAAAAAATATTTGTGTACGAAACGAAAATGTGAAGAAACAAAATCAAAAATCGAAAACCTGTCTATGAATTTTGTTGGCTCAGAGTGGCTTAAATGGATTATGTCTGTTGATTAAACAAGAAAATTGTTTAATAAATAAAATAAAAAAAATTATATATATAAAATAAACGAAAATGGGTTGTCAATAGACGAATCTTTTGATTGAAGTTGTGGCGTGACAAATTGTAAAAATATAAATATAAATTATTTGTTAATTGTGTCATGTTGTTTCTAATAAAAAAATAATAAATAAAAAAAATTGGAAATAACCTTTTTGAATGTTACGACATTAACCATACTTTGAAGCAGAATCAAACAAACTTCGAGCCCTAAAATACCGCCCCATGTCCAACGAAAATCCTCTCATAAATGTAGTTCAGGACAGCAGCCAATATTGAAATCAATCAATAGACCCATAGCTCAGTCAATTCGAAGGGCCAACATGATCGATTACCACGAAAAAAACTACTAATTAAATATGCTCTAAAGTTTTTGTGAGTGATTTTTCCGACTTTTCTTTGATGGACTCTGGATAAGGATGCCTTGTTATTACATATACAATTAAAATTGTGGAGGAAGTTATTAGATTTATGTGATCTTGTCTTTCATGCTATAAATCTTTTTTTTCCGCTGAGATACAACTTGGGGATCCTCAGATATCATTAGTTTGAATCAATGCTGTAAAGATTAGTTAACCTTTGACCTGGCGTGCACAAAAGCAATCAGAAATAATCTCAACTCTTTAATTTGATTTAAACTCTCCCCTAACAACTAGTCCGAAGCGATGTCATCACTGCAACGTTCACAGCTACGAATAAAGTCATTGTGATGTCCTTTAATATTCGACGGCTTTAAATGTTTGTTCTGTGATGTTCTTTACACTGTTTCATTTCTATCTCAGTTTTTCAATGCCATGCCCATGGTGATTGGGCAAATTAGACCCCGATTTAAGTGAGCCTACCGTTAATCTCAACAACTTTTGCCCTTGAACCTTCCATTCATACAAACCGAAAATTTTATTCTATTTAAAATTCAGTTTCTTTTTTTTTCCATTAATTTTTAACGCTCCAATTAAATTTTAATTTAAAGCATTCATTCCGAACTTCCGCTAAATATGAACAATGAAACTTTTGTTCAATCCGATAACCGTTACGTTCTGCAGTTCCTCGTTGCTCATGGGCAACATTCAAAAAGATTTTTGATAATCTTCTGTTAATCCGATTAATGCTAATTGAGTTTGGTCCTATTATTTCTCGCTGATTAGTAGATATGGATGAACTGTTATTATTATCTTAGCACAAAGGGAATGTACTTACCAACTCCGTCTGGAAGAAATTGGTTTAAGTTTCTTGCCATTCGATCAATTAAAATGCGCGGCCAATGTCGAAACTTTACATCAAAACTTCGAGACAAAATCTATGGTAGCGAACGAGTTAAGCTAGGCAATAATGAGAAAGAAGAGCCATCGTTTCGATATCCGAAGCTATCAATTAAATTCAAATAAAATAGCAACATAACGAAAGCATATAATTAATGCAAATCATTGCACCAAAACCCAAATTTCGTATAAAAAAGGAAGAAAAGAAAAAAAAATATAAAAAAATAAATACTTTGCATGATATCGAGGCTCAGTACATTGCTCATTACACGGTTTAATCGTTTTGCGAACTGTATTCGCTTTTATGGCTATTTCTTGTCGTTAATTTCTTTAATTACTTATGCAAATTTTTCGTAGCAAATTAAGTTGAAAACTGGAAAAGGCAATCAGTAACGAGCAAGAGAGCAAGCAAAGGAAAACTATGAAAATAGGCAAAATCAACAATTTCCAGCTAATCCACCTCTTTCTTTTTTTTTTCTTTCTTTCGTTGGACAATTAGCCGAAATGATGAGGAAAACATTTAAAGAAAACTCTTTTGAGATTTTGGTACGAAACATCGCGAAGAAAAAGCAGCATGTAGGGAAACAGCAAGCAGAAAGTAGCAAACAGAAAATAAACTGAAAGGCAAAGTATGACTAGACAGCTTGGGATAGAGAAAAAATAATACAAGTGCTTGAATTTGCATGATAAAAACACTCGTTAAATTTGATGAGAAAACCGTTTTGAATGCTGTTCATTTGTACATACATTTGTGAATTCAAATGTCAGTAATGAGGGTTGAGAGGACAGCGAAACCGAAAAGCTAAATAGAAAAAATATTTATTTATACATATTTATCTTTTTGTGAGTGGGCAGATGTCAACAAGCTCGTAAACATTTTTGTTTTTGCCTTAAATTTAAAATTAGTAAATATTCGTGTATGTTTATGGGAACTAACAGTGATGGGAAAACTGTAATTTTTCAGTTTCATCTCCTTTAAGTGAGGAGCCTTTTTTGTTTTTGGTCATGGTGTCTTGGGAACTTTAGCTTAGAGAATTAAGGAACTACAGTCTAGCATTTTTAAGGAATGGATAACCTTGGTATATTTCCTTATTCGGACCAGAGTTACATTGTATATGTCATCCTTTTCTCCCCTGATAGGCTTCGATAAGTTCCCGCACAAAATTAATTTCTTAAAATTTATCCAACGTTCTTTGTTATTTGCAATGTGCTCATCTAAGGGATAGGTATAGATTTAAGTACAATGTCACAATTGTCACTGAAATCAGTTCTACGATGCTTTTAGATATAGCGCTCGTTGGAAAGATTCTCAAAACTTTTAAAATCAATTTGAAACCGCTCTATATTAAAAGAAAATAACTTTGATCGCTAAGCTCTTATTTCCTCATTCCCGTAGTTTCTTTTACGTCATTTTTGAACTTAAAATAAAATTCGAATAGGGAAAAAGTCAAAAGCAAGCTGAAATACTCAAATTTATTTTCCTCCAGTTTGTGAAAACATACACAACAAGAACATTTATAGGAAGCTTCAAGTCCGTTAAGAAATATCGACAACATCAAGAAGAAGAAGAAAAAGTGAATCATAAAAGATATATTGAAAAATACACAAAAAAAAAAAAAAAACGGCTGTAATTGTTCAACAGAAACATGACGGCCTTAAAGGCCAAACGCGTTCAGTGTGCGCATGCGCAACAATCTTCGAAACAAAATAAAAAATCGGCAACACATAATTTCGAGAACAGCAAAAGTGCACAACAGAACTGGTTCTACATCAATGATATTGATGAAAATAAACAATTCGACAGCAGTCAAAACAGCAATAACAATAACAGCAGCTACAGCAGCAACAGTAACAGCCACAACAGTAATACTAAAAACAAAGTCATCATCAATATGAATATAAGCAACATAAAAAACAATAACAACAAAAACAACCATAACAATTGCAGTCATCAATGCCGCGGCGGTAACAGTAAACCGAGCAGCCTACCACGTACAAAGAGGCCATCATCCTTAACTATCGCCTTGCTGCTGCTGTTTTGCCTATCGAATACATTAACAGTGAATACAGTGAATGCTGCTGGCAACACTGGCACAATTGTACGGCCCGGCACTAGCGGTAATTCGTCGGCACGTTTACCACGCACCAGTGCCAGTCAATTGAATAGCGGAGCTGGAACCGGCGGCAGTCACAAGCTGACAGCCAGAACGTTGAATACGACACGTAATGGAAATCTACGAACAAGGTGAGTGGCGCAAGCTGAGCATGCAATCCTAATTTCAGCTGGCACACAGCCACCACAACCATGCGTATACATGCATGCATACATACATACAAACATACATATATACCCTGCAGGAAATAGTGAATCTATACTCTTTCACTACTGACCGCGTCAACAGTAGTACTGACCAGCTATACCCGCCGTAAAGCTTTGCGATATAGACAATTAACATTGAGTTGTCATTACATGTCTACAGTAGACCAAAGAACTAATGACGAGCTATAGACGAGCTATTGATACCGGTAGCTATTATGTAAAGAAAAAGGATTACTATTTCGCTAGTACCGATGCATAGACAAAGTTACACCGAATTACTAGTTGGATACACGTTGTCTATACACGTTGTCTATACACGTTGTCTATACACGTTGTCGACATGGTCCGTAGAGATAAACTATACCTTCCGACAGTATAACTTTTCTAGTGGTTTTCTAGATTTTTGAACTTGTACACTTATCTATACTGACGACAGAATAGGCATTGTCTGCTAATTGGAGATGTCCGCTTATTGGAGCTATCGGCAAGGACAGCTTTCACTGTATATATACAGGGTGTCCCGTTAGGTAGTACATTCCTTTACAGGGGTGGTAGGGGAGTCCAAGATGAACAAAAAATCGTATGGGAGGTGGGGGTCCCAAATGCACCCCTGAGGAGTTATAGGGCCTTAAAGTTTTTTGGCACTAAGTCCAGAAAAACAATTCTCCCACGCTAGTGGCTTACTGTAGAAAGAAAAATGTTATGCGGTTTGAAAGCCAATTGTACAGGCTTTTGGGCAAAATTGAATTGATGGTCAAAATTGCAGTTATTGTGTGAAAAATAAACGCTCAAAGTAAAAAATTCTGAAAAAATTTTCAATTATTTTACTTTGGGAGCCATTTTGGTATGGAAAAGGTCCAATTAACACATGCTTTTTTAATTTTTTTTAAATCTTCGATCAATTTACTTCAAATCTGTGGTACATTTGTACTTGGACTCCCCTACCACCCCTGTAAAGGAATGTACTACCTAACGGGACACCCTGTATATAAATATATATAATGGGCATAAGTAGTTCACACCTCTATAATAACGTACAATGTAATGCGCTGGCTTGTGCTGTACTTTGACCGGCTTAGATTACATAGGGATCCACTTAATACCAGGGTAAGGAAAAATTCCGTTCGCGATCCATTCGTTTTTCTATTCGGGAGCACAATCCATACCATTTTTCAATTCGTTCGCCAACAAACGGAAACGAGTTTTTTAAAGAATGGAATAATTCCGTTCGCGAACCGAAAAAATTCCGTTCGCGAACTGAAAAATGCTCGCTATGCGAACTGTTCGTTTTTAATTCGCGAGCAAAATTTTTACCTGTGAAATGATTATTTTAAAATTCGCTGGCTGCCGAATGGAAAGAGTTTTTTAGAGAACGGAAAAATTCAGTTCAGTGTTTAGCACACCAGCACAATTCTTACCTGTGTATTTGTTTTATTTTTATACCCGGCACACTCTGCGTTTGTGTGGTTGTGTGTAACACCCAGAACCAGTCGAGATAGACCATACAAAATATATACAGAAATGATCAGCGTCATCAGGAGATTCCATTTAGACATGTCCGTCTGCCTGTCTGTCCGTCTGTCTGTCTGTCCGTCTGTCTGTATACAGTTTTCTTATCGAAGGACTTGAGCTATCTTGACAAAATTTGGTATGGGTGCTCACTTGGACATGAGTAAGATTAAGTTCAAGAATGAACCCGATCGGACCATTTATATGTGTACCTCCAGTACTAGGGTCTATTACGAAAATCACAAAAACTGCTCTAAGATCGAAGTTCTTCAAGATATGTTGATGAAATTTGGTATTTGAACATATTTAAAGGCAAGTAATATGATTTAAATAAATTGGAAAAGTGGGCGTGGCAGAAGGGCGTCTTTCGAATATTGTCTCCTAAACCCGAAATTCAAATGGGACTTAAATGATAGTGGGCACTTGTATGGTCTATCTCGACTGGTTCTGGGTGTTACACACAACCACACAAACGCAATATACCCTCGACACAGAATGTGTCGGGTATAAAAAGTCCACAGCCTTCCAAGTTTGTTACAGTTACTGACTGCAATTCAAAGCCACTACCATTTTCCGCACAAAGCCATTACAAATCCTGTCAAATAATGACATGTTTAACTGTATTTATGAAAAGATGAAGTGTGAAAGTAATGAGGATCGATTCAACACGGGAATAATGTTCTTTATGTCTGGATAGTTCCCACATTATACAGGACTTAAAAGGGAGAAGCATTTTCAGTTATCCGACTTAATATTTGCTATCCGGTTGAGATTTTTTTTGCATCCTAAAGCCTATCCAGTTGTCCGGAAATTTTTCTATCCAAAACATTAATCATTGAATGCACCAGGAAACAGATTATTAGCACCATGACATCTGATAATATGGTTTAGGCATTTCCAGTCTTCTCGCATATTTTGGTCTCGTTTAAGTATGCACTAAATTCATTATATAAATAAATGAGAATCAAAATGAGGTCAATATGGAAACAGTAAGGCCTCAAAACTAATGCCATATACATTTAAGTGTCTGTGAGAGTAAATATGAAAAAGTTTTGAAAATTTTCTTTGTGATTTGAAGCGGTGTCACTGTGTCACGTATTCATTGTATATATAAGGTATAGTAAATTGATCATTTTAATTCAATTAAAAACATGAATGAGTTGCTCAAATTGAATTAAAAACGAATTAAACATTTATGAAAATTTAAAAGCTGTTTTTGTTTCTTCTCTGAGCGGTTTCCTCAGTTATCACAAGTATTCACAAAGTTTGGATCTCGTTTCATAAAATAAAATTTTTCTCTTGTTTGGATTTTTAGCTTTGTCGATTTCCTGGCCAGAAAACCAAACGAACAGTTCAGGCTGCAGTTAAGTAAGTTAGAACTCGTCTTCGGCGATATTAATTGCTCCATCCGCGATTTAAATACCTTCATTCATTTCGCTTTGTTTTGCTTTGTTTGGCAAACTATAATAAAAAATGAATAAATAATTTGGCAGAAATTGATTGCTCGTTTTGACGCAGTTCGATTCCTTATTGCATTGTTAGACCAAAAGCAATCAAAACATCAAGAAAGAAGCACAAAAAACAAGTAAGGGTGTTATAGTCAGGCGAGCCTGACGATAACATTTTTAAAGCCATAAGGGGCCCCATATTCCGACTTTGGTTCAATTTCGCTATGAAAATCGCCCCTATGCCACGCCCACTTTTACATTTATTTCGGAGGCTTAAATACTCGTTCGAATTCTAAGTTTCATTCTAATATTTCAAAAATGTCCGTTTTTGGGGCAGTTTTGGGATTTTTATGACAGATCCTAGTACCCTAGTAGTATCCCTAGTATCTCTAGACCCTAGAAGTATTTGAATGAAGCTTAGAATTTATGCCTCCGATTAGAATTCAAAAAATTTAGAAAAGTGGGGGCGGCAAAGGGGCGGTTTTCATAAAGAAATTGAACAAAAGTCGGTATATGGGGCCCCTTATGTCCTTAGAAACCTCTAGAATATTCTTTCTTAATGGTGCTGTTTTTTGGGTGCGACCTAGAAATTATTTTAACATGTGTGTGTCGGTTATTTTATTATCAGGCTCGCCTGAATATAATACCCTTACTTGTTAAAGGTCAGGCGAGCCTGACAATACAATACCCCATGCAAGACCACGCCGAATAAGAGGGATTTTTCATACTTTTTTTTATGCATAAAAGAGTTCGATTCCCTTATGAATTGTTGATGTAAGAGGCGTCGCTTTTGACATGTCCACATCGGATATGAATTCAAGGCCATTAAGATAAGCTCAAAAATCAAATTTAATGAAAATTCCTCAAGAAATGCAGATTTTCTGATATTTCCAGACAGACGCTAGCACCAGAGGTAGATATAATTTAAATGGACCGAACCAATATAGAACGAACTTGTTCTTACGAATTTCTTCAAGACAGCTTTTCTCCTTCGATAAGAAAACACACAAGCAGATAGACGGACGGATATATTTCGTTGGGTGGTACCGGACGTTCCGCAAGCATGCAAAAACGCAAAAGTGAAAATAAAAACCAAGGCAGTGACGTAGACAGCCCTTTGCCATTGGGGGTATGCGTCTATATGCGTATGTCTCAGTTAATCACGGCATAAGCAACCCAGCGGGAAATATCCCGCGGACATCCCCGATGATGTCCTAGTGACTTCGGAGCCGGAATGCATGCTATTTCCGGTGACACTTTGTATGACATTTACACAGGAGCTGACAGGGACTTCAACGGTGACATTATAACCGGAAGATTAGAAAATGTCACTGGTCATGCTAGAAGATGCGATGGCGAAAAAAGCATTTGAGAGCAGCACATTGCTCTTTTCTCTCTAAATGTCAATTTATAGAAACCATTTTGATAACTCTCTTCTTTGCCCTCTCTTTGAATGTTTCGAAAATTTTTAAAAATCTAATTTTAACATTTTTTGTTCGCCTCTGCCAGGGATCGAACCCGCGATCTTGGGATTATGAGTCGAGCACTCATCACCTACGCCACTTCATGCTAACGTTCAACTGACGCTAAGACCTTATTTAAATTTCAATAGCCAATGAGATTCAAGCACATGAACAGCATCCCTCCACGATGACATGTCCTCCAAGATGTCATGCATGACAATGTCACCTATATGTCATCGATGACATCATTTGTGACTTTGTCATGCAGGAGATAATTTTCCGCTGGGTATCTTTAAGGAAACATATTTGAATTGGTGAACACATTTTTGGACTAAAAGACATTTCACTATGCGAAAATACTAGGTTTGTTTATTCAAATTAAATAAATGGAAAAACGAAAAATTTTTGTGGTTACACTTTCTGTTAAGTATGCTTACGTTAATCAAAACTTACTTTTGCTTGTAACGTTAAGTAACAACAAAAATAACTGAGCCGTTACACTCACATAACAAAAGAAACTATCTGTACTGATTTCCAAACGGAAATATTATTCTTACAGTCTTCATTTAGAGGCTCGCTCCAGTTGGGTCATAAATAAAACAGAAACTAAAAGCTTCATATAAAAAACACTTCAGAAAATTTTTGATTCATTTCTGAAGCGCTTTTTATATGAAGTTTTTCATTTCTGACAGAACTGGAGGGAGCCCCTTGGTAAGAAAAATAAAGGACGTTATTTGCCTCGCTCTAGCTGCCTTTTTTGCCCATTTCGCCAACCAACAAGATGTGAAACAAATTTCGAATTAATTAATATCTATATTCTGTGTGTTCATTTATTTTAATTAAGAAAATCAGAGATAAAAGATTATAATTACGAATCACTAGGGATGGTTAAATTATCGCTCAGTAGGAAGAATTTTCAAGTGGGCGAATTTGTATCACATATGTTCGTCCCCAAAATACCCCCATAGTCACTGCTATGTACCGGTTAGAAATTGTGCTCTCTGTCTGTTCTTGATGACGAATGTGTATTCAATGTGCGTTCAAGATTCTAGACAAAGATAAACCGTTATGAGTTTCAAAGACCGGTGAACCGTTGAAAATGAATCAATGGCAATAAATAACAAATTCGGCCATTAGTCTGAAGATTAACCGAAAACGGTCGGGGCGCAGGGGACATAAGAAATCAAACAAAGGAAGACCGACACCGACACCAGCACGGCGTACTTAACGAG
The DNA here is from genome assembly GCA_020466095.1 of Chlorops oryzae. Classification (NCBI taxonomy): domain Eukaryota; kingdom Metazoa; phylum Arthropoda; class Insecta; order Diptera; family Chloropidae; genus Chlorops; species Chlorops oryzae. The sequence goes on from CM035806.1 coordinate 76,688,818, forward strand.
TCATATGAGCTGGTTACCAAATTGATGTTTTGATCATCGCGTTAATTTCTAAATAGACAAATATATTTATAGCAGATTTAATAGGACACACGAGAGCGAAACTCGAACCAATCGGCATTTTTTGTTATTTTTATTGTGGTTGTTGTTGTTTCTTTTCGCGGTAATATTTAACCTTAATTAAAAACCAGCTATTTAATGATGTGAATTTTTGAAAAATCAGTGCCAATGATAATGAAGTAGTATATCAAGGCAAGAGCTCCTTACTCACCTACATACTAACCAATCAACGCTGAAATGGATTTTAAATTTATTTCGCTTCAAAAATTGAATGTTTAAAATTGTGTTAATTTCACGCCGGAACCTGGACCAATGTAAAGTGTAAACAGATTCTTTGTGTTGATCTATAGTCTAAGATACGAATAAGGGGTCCGGTTATCCGGGTTCGTCTGTGTATTTGAAAGGGCATACAGAGCAAGATTAATTCAGCTTCAGTCTTTTTCATTTTCCTTTGACTTCCGATCGGTTGACAGTCTTAGGAAGCAACTAGCCTATAATTATGTTTAATATATTTCCGATTTCAATAAAATAGTAAAATATTTATGGTATATCAGGTTTTCATTTTCGTTTTTGTTTTGCTATAAAAATTCTCAAAACGGTTGGATGTTTTTTAAAATGAGTTTAGCAAAAAATAAAAACAAAACAGTTTTTTTTATTAATAAATGACAGCTATTCAAGAACGATATCTGCTTGTCATGCATAGTCAGAACCGGTGAGCTGTCCAATCTTGTTGTGGCTATTGGCTATTGTTGGCGATAGATTTGTTCGCTTAAATAGAGTTTTGGCAACCGCTTTAGTTCCCCGTTCGAAAATTTGATGAATGGAATCAAAAAAGGCTTCATTGCTACTGAATATGATTTTTCAGAAGTAAAACGTTTTGGAATAATTGAAAAATACGGGCATGTCACAGAAATCGAATACGACAGAAAACGTTCGATTTCGCTTAAATTTGTATGGAATTTTCATTGATTTCGAACGTTTTCAATCGTATTCGATTTCTGTGACATGCCCCATTGGGCGAACTTTTTGAACTTCTTTTATTCTTTTTTTCTAATAAAAACCACTTAGAAACTATAAAAGGAGTTTTGATCTTCATTTTAAGGCTTATATACACGGAGAGAAATAAGTGCCCGAAATATAATTGCAACCAATTACAAACGTGATTGGAGCCTTGCCTCGATTGCATTATTAATTGGAGCCAATTACAATATAATTAGAAAATGAAAAATACTAATTGTGCTCAATTACTTATATAATTGAATTTAAATTTATCATATATGTAATTGCGTTCTGAACACATATGTAATTACATCTAATTACTTTTGCAATTTAAAGCATTGGTGCAATTATATATGTGATTGTATTTATTTTACAGCTTGTTCTTATATTTCTCAAATTATTTATAATTTCGATCATATATAACGTGATTGAATTTTCAAAATCCTTAAGGCTCAGTTACTCTTGATTGAACGTAACTTAACTTAACTTATTTAATCAGCTGTGTTGATATGTTTATGTTAGTTCATTTTATTTATATGGGATCAGTCACTGAAAACTTAATTTGACTTAAGATAAGAATCTGTGGAAAACAGATTTCACTAAGTTAAGTTAAGTTACGTTCAATCAAGAGTAACTGAGCCTTTAGGCACTCCAAGCGGCAGGTGGACCACGAATATGACGTGTTGAAATATATTCCGCCCAATCGTGGAGAATGCCTCTTTTTATACCCGACACACTCTGTGTCGAGGGTATATTGCGTTTGTGTAGCTGTTTGTAACACCCAGAACCAGTCGAGATAGACTATACAAAATGGATTGGATTCAAAATCCCGAAAATCAAAATCCCGAAAACTCAAAATCCCGAAAACTCAAAATCCCGAAAACTCAAAATCCCGAAAACTCAAAATCCCGAAAATCAAAATCCCGAAATCCCGAAAACTCAAAATCCCGAAAACTCAAAATCCCGAAAAAAAATCCCGAAAAATATACCAAATTAAAAATTTGCGCAAATTTTTAATTTGGTATATTTTTCGGGATTTTTTTTCGGGATTTGTTCTTTTTTATTAAAACAAAACTTAGCATTTGCTGTCACTGTATTGAGCAAATTTTGTCTGGCGAAACTCAGAAAATAAATAAAAAACTTTTAAAAAAAGAGAAAAATCTGAAAAAAATATACCAGGAACGCGCTGATCGCTCCAAAATTAATTATTTAAAAGGTATTGCTTATAATATGCATTTATTTTAATTTATTAATAAATCACCTTAATAACTTTGCATTACATTTAAGTTTGTTGGTTTTAGTTAAAAAAAAAAAATTGCAACAATAAAAATTTATAAATACAAAATACAAGTTTTCGGGATTTTGAGCTTTCGGGATTTTGAGTTTTCGGGATTTTGAGTTTTCGGGATTTTGATTTTCGGGATTTTAAATTTTCGGGATTTTTTTAATTTTCGGGATTTTGAGCTTTCGGGATTATGAGTTTTCGGGATTTTGAGTTTTCGGGATTTTGAGCTTTCGGGATTTTGATTTTCGGGATTTTGAGCCGTTCCCTACAAAATATATATAAAATGATAAGCGTCACTAGGAGATTCGATTTAGCCATGTCCGTCTGTCTATCCGTCTGTGTGTCCGTCTGTCTGTCCGTCTGTCTGTCCGTCTGTCTGTCCGTCTGTTTGTATACAGTTTTCTTATCGAAGGAGTTGAGCTATCTTGATGAAATTTGATATGCGTACTCACAGGCACATGAGCAAGAACAAGTTCGAGAATGGACGCGATCGGACCATTTATAGGTGTACCTCCAGTACTAGGGTCTGTTACGAAATTCACAAAAACTGCTCTTAAATCGAAGTTTTTTAAGATATTTTGAGGAAATTTGATAGTTGAACATATTTGAAGTCAAGTTATTCAATTTCGAAAAATTGGAAAAGTGGGCGTGGCCAAAGGGCGTTTTTCGAAAATGGCCTCCTACACCCGAAATTCAAATGGGAATTCAACGAAATTTGGCAGTTATGCTTCCTTTGTAGCCATAAACATCCTCTCCAAAAATTTTTGATAGGTCCATTATTAAGGGTACCTCCAGTACTAGGGTCTGTCACAAAAATCTCAAAACTGCCCCAAATACGGATGTTTTTAGATATTCCACTGAAACTTAGAATTTTACCGTATATTAAGGCCTCCGATTAGAGAAAAAAGATTGGAAAACTGGGCGTTGCAAAAGGACAGTTTTCATTAAGAAATCTATCAAAAGTTGGTATATGGGGCCGCTTATGGCCTTAACACCTCTCGATATTAAAAGTTATTTGAACATGTGTGTCTGTGTCGGGTATTCTATTGTCAGGCTCGCCTGACTATAACACCCTTACTTGTTATATTGTTATACAGGGTGTTTCCCATAACGGTGTACATCCGAAGGGTGGTGATAGAGGGGGTCAAGACGAACCAAAAATCGTATTGTCGCAAATGCACCCTTGAGGAGTTAGAGGGCCTTAAAATTTTTAGGCAGTAAGTCGAGAAAAAAATTCTTCCACCAAATTTTAAGGCCCTATAACTCCTCAAGGGTGCATTTGCGACCCCCCCTCCCATACGATTTTTGGTTCGTCTTGACCCCCTCTATCACCACCCTTCGGATGTACACCGTTATGGGAAACACCCTGTATAGAATATATTTTAAATTGCAAGGGATTTTTTTTATTATATATTTTTCGTTTTTAAAGTCATCTTGAACGGCATAGCAATGATCCTGAGCGTTGCAATTTGATAGAAAAAATTGTTAACGTTACGGAACTGCATCCGGTTTTTTCCAATCGCTCCCATTTCTAATATGCATCCTAGTACAAATACAACATAGCAAATGTTTAATGTGAGATATCCGGTGGCCGGAAATTAATGGTATCCGGTATCCGAACGAATACTAAATTTAAGGCCGGACAGGCCGGATACCGGACAGTGGCCGGATATCCATTGCATTTCTAATATGGGGCCCGTACTTGCCTTAAAAACCTGTTGAATATTCTTTCTTAGTGGTCCTGTTTCTTGGGCGTGGTTTCAAAATTATTTAAACATGTGTGTCTGTGTGGGGTATTTTTTTGCCAGGCTCGTCTGACTATAACAGCCTTACTTGTTTAAAAACTGAATTAAGGGTATGGTATCGAAAAATTTAATTTTGGATTTCCATTTTCGATTAAGATCACAATCATTAAAATCCCTTAACGTTATCTATTCATAAACTTATAATTAAAATGTACATAATAAATTGTTACTACCTTAAATGCAACGAATGGTAAATACGCATTAAACCGACAAGTGGCAACGCTGATGAACCCCCGTAGTGGGATTTGAACCTCGGAACTCTCGACTGCTAGTCATATGCTCTCCCTCGACGCCGTCTTTGCCAAATCGGAAAGACTGGCTTTTGTGCGTCAAATTGAACTTTTCGTAATTTTTCCAATGTTAGATTGGGGCTTGGTGTGGGCGTGTATTGGGCTCGATTTGGGGGCGTTTTTGTCAGATTTTGGCTTGATTTGGACGTGCTATGGGTGCGTATTGAATTTTGGGCTTCATTTGGGCTCGATTTTGGCTCGTTCGGAATCCAAATTCTCCGATTCTAATAACTTAAGATTCGACAACAATCGATACTGCACTCGCAATCTCATTGCAGGGAATGACATCAACTGATAACGGTCGATGAGAACTCCCGATTCTGGGTAGATGGATCCTTAGTTTGTCACTTATTATATGGCTTAAACTGAACATAAGTCTCATGTCTAATATAAGGGAGGAAAAACACAACTGTAGAGCTTGTTTTTATGTTCGTTTCATTGCAACTTAATTTTCTACATCATTACAATTGCAAATATTTCTTATCTAATTATTCTTAACCTATTTTTCGCTTAAATATATTCATTCGGGTACTAAAATCAAGAATTTTTAATGCTGCAGTCCTAACCTTTTTAAATGTTTGTGTGTGGCTCTAGCATCAAGAGGAAATGTGTTCAGTTGCACTACAGAAAACAATATTGTCCGTTGTTTCCCACGATTAAAATTATCTTTAAATATTTATAACTGTTTAACCGTTTTTTACGTCGAGAATCCAATAAACAAGATATTTTGCCCTTTGAACAAGCGAACCCACAAATGAAACTGTTAAATACGATGCTTAAGGGTTGAAAATATTTGGATTGAATTTTTTTATCCAACTTTCAGAAATGTCATGCTCATCGTAAGATGATGAATTTGTATTTCGCGCGAAAGTGATGAATGTTGAAAAGAGTTAAATGCTTAAAAAGGTCATTAAGAGCATTTGTAAATCGTTTTATCAAAGGCGTTGCTACGACAAAAGATGGAAGTAAAATACTTTAATTTCAGTAATTAAAATTATGAATACAGATAGTTTGGTGAGGATAATAAAGATGACGGATAACCGGATATAGGATAAAAGTGTTAATTGGATTCATGTATGCGGTGGGATAAATGAAAATTTTTCCACTTTGAACACTCAAATGATGCTCGTATTAAGGCAAGTGAACAAAATATGTTGCAAACTTGCTAGAATATCGAATTTCTTTATATGAATATCAGTGTATTTCCCTTAAACTATTCGGCCTGATACGTCACCTAACGGCTGGTAACCGGATATCTGGCTCAACCTTTTGAAAAAAGCATAGTGAAAGCTGCAGTCGACGTTTGACTTTTTGTCTCGAAGGATTTATAGCATAGTCACGGATCAATCGCATGAAGAGTTCCTTAAGATAAATCGCCTTTTCTCTAGGCCCTTCATCATTCAGTTTTTAGTTTCTTTCATACTACTTTTATTCACTTGAATATGTTCTTTTAAAACAATTTTTTATCATTTCATTTTATATTTAATTTAAGTTGAAAGTTATTTTCGCCTGTGTGTGGGATTTCGGCGCGATCGAAATCTTTGCAGGTTCATACACAGTTGGTCAAAGACCGGCAGCTCGCAAGCGCGCTCAACAAGTGTTACTAATGCATTCAACCGGTCAGATACGCCTTGGAATGAAAAGTGAATGTTCAATTTGGGTTTCTAATTACCCCTGCGATAAGTAACCAAGCCTGCACTACTTTGGTTGCCGGTATCATTGAAAAAATAACGTACTCATATATTTTCGTTTGTATATATGCAAGCATGCTTATAGCTCCCCTGCAGTAATATGGACTGACTCAAGTGTAGCCATCGGTCAGTCTTTCATGTTACCAGTACTAGTCCCCTCCTAATTCCACTTCTAATGTATTGAACTGATCTTTTTAACATGGGACTGCCATTGGAGAGGGACAAGTCCGCAAAACGGCTGACTGTAGGTCCGTTTTTTTGGGTCCATTGTAATTTTGTCTGGTATTAGGATAGTCAAATAAGGAAAATAAAAAACCAATTTCTTATGTATATTCTAAGTTGATGAAAGTGACATTTACAGACTACCCGTAAGCCAACTCGGTTATTACCTACCGCCGGCTATCCGAATTCGATATACAGAACTGCCATAATATAACCGGTAGGGTTTGGACCCGGTCAAAGGCCAGTCCTTGGGAAATTGACCGACTCATTACTGCAGGGTCTTGTTGAATTTGTTTTGGAGCGTAGGTGTGTCCGAACGCTCACGATGAATTGCGTAAACTTGCATAAAATTTGGCATCAAGAATTTTTTGTTTTTGTCATGAATTCCGCGTCCCCGTATTTTAGTTATTTTTCTTTTTACAAGTTCATAAGTAAAAAAAAAATTTTTTTCTTTCGGAAACAAAACGAAGCAAAGAGTTCAAAAAAATGGAAAACGATTATAAGGAGTGAATACCAAAATAGGAGTTGTGTTTATTGACGAATTCATTCATAAATTTAAAATTAAAGGAAATAAGAATTCTCATAAAAAATACATATGTCGCCATGGCAATTTGTTAAAACTTCTTCAATACATAAGTAACATTAGAAAATAGCTGTAACCCAAGTAGCAAAATAGGTCGAAAATTGGTAAATTCTTACCTATATTAGGTCAGAATATTTACTTGACCTAACCTAAATAGGTCGAAATTACGTCGATTCGACGTCGAGTCGACGTAAGTGGGGAATAGATTGGAAGTCGATTGGCGGTAATAATAGGTCATAATAGGGCATTTCGACTTCAAAGTCAGGGCGAAAAGAAGTCCGTTTACCTAATATTAGTCGAAAAGAAGTCGCAATGACCAATTTTCGACCTAATTGGACTTATGAGTAAAACGAAAGAGAACGTAAAAGGAAACGAAAAAAGTGAGAGAGAGAGTAACAGAGAAAGATATAAATACATAATATCTTACTCAGTCATTCGTATTACTCGAAAGCAGAAATGAACGAGAGATTTCCTTCTTCGTGTGTCTTAAGAAATAAATAATAAATAAAATATGGACTTCATTAAAAATTATTTTGCGCTTAATAAGTCCCAAAAACATATGCCCGCTGAGATTTTTCGTGAAAGTGTTCCTTCTACTTCTTCAGTTTTAAGGGGCTTTCTCATTGATGGAAATTAAATAAATATTGCTTGAAAAAAATTGTTTTTCTTAAAGAAAAAACATATGCAGAAGAATAATTCTCAATTTGCCATTCGAAAAACATGGCGGAGCTCGACCTATTTTGACCTATTTCGACTTTAAAGTCAAACCGACTATGAAGTCCAAAAATCAAGTCCGCTCGACTTTGAAGTCGAAGCATGCAACAAAATAAGTCAACTTTTGACCCTATTTCGTCCTATAAGTCAAACGGACTTTAAAGTCGAATTTAAGTCGAAAATTTGGTCCGTTTGCCTTGAAAAATTACCTAATTTGGAATTCAAAGTTAAGTCAATTTTAAGTCACTCAATAGGGAATTTTTTACCTATTTTCGACCAAAAATCGACTTGGAAGTCGAAGCGACTTTGAAGTCATGAAATAGGTAGAATAGAGGTAATTTGGACCTTCGAAACGGACTTTTAAGTTAGGTCATATTTAAGGCCGGGAAATAGGTCAGAAATAGGGTATTTTCAACCAAAATAGGTCGATTCGACTTGCTGCTAGTCGAATCGCTCTATTTTGCTGCTTGGGAAGATATTGTTCGGTCGAATGCCTTTGGAATGATTTTGAATTATTTGAGAAGCCGTGCGAAAAAGGCGGGGCACTAGTTCGTCTGCGGCTGTTTTGAATTTCGAATTAATTATTTATTTTTCACATAAGCATTATGTCATTCCATTCCTTCAGAGACGTTGTGAGAAGAATGAAAGTACACAAGCAGTTCCTTCTATTTTTGTAACTTGTTTGCAATTATTCAAATAATTCAAATAAAATTCCAAATAAGCTTGTTTTGTTGTAAATGTATTGGTTCATTTCGTTTGACGTGAAATAATTTTCCACGAATGACATGACGATAAATTGTGATTTTCGAAATTTGTATTTGTTCAAAACAAAAGAATCAAGCAGCGAACTTGAATTTATTGCGTCGAAGGCTGCGCTTCAAAATACGTTTTCAAAGTCTGTAGAAATATTTTAGCCGATACAAATTTGAAGTTGAGGAATTAAAGATTTGTGTTTGGAATAAATTTTTTCTAAAATGAAAGAGGTTTTTAATTGAGTTGGGGAAATGCTGATCTCTGTTGACCTCTTGACATTGACCAATGTTATTGAAATTGAATTGAATTGAATTGAATTGAAAATTGGCTGGACGATCTGTTTGGGCAACCGGCTACTACCGGCCAGGCTTATAGCCCGAAAGCTTATGGAGCTTATTCACTTCCAAATCCTGGCGGCGTGCTTGCTTATCTACTTCTACTTCGTTTTATTTTTCCCATAAATATTCTCGATAATCTCGACAGCAGAGGTCGAATCGCCCCATTGCACATATGCGATCTCTCACTCAAATATAATATTTTTTGTTCCATTTAAATTGTAGAAAGAAATCCAAATCAATTTGTTTCGTCAGCAGTGAAAATCCATATTCATATTATACTAAATTAATTAACAATGCTCCTAATGTATTTAAAGGCTCATATGCGGAACGCGTAACAACATATAATCAAATCAAAAGACGATAAAAAAGATTCTCGAATAGTTCTTACAATAAATAAAGCGCATACCGAGGCGCCTGCATTTCGATAAATGCTTCTTTACGGCATATCACATCGGATTCTCCATTTTTATTTTTATTATTATTGCGTTTCTTATTCGGTATGGAGCAAAAAAAAAAATTTTTTTTCATATCCATAATTTATTTTATTGTTAACTTTTAGTGATTTTTTTAAAATTTTATTTTAATTTTTTTATTTCATAAAAAAGACTGCAGTTATACATTCGTCGGTTCTTCGAGTTCTTCGTTTTGTCTCTTTTTGGTTCTGTGGAGACTCTTTTGCATACTTTTGAAATTTGTTCGGACGTTTTTGGGCAATATAAAGCGATATTTTTCTTTGCCTTGTTCTGGCGTGTCCGAGCATATGTCTTTTTATCTTCTTCTGATTTTGGCTTTTGCTATGCTTTTTTTCGATGGACTGTGACATCTTTTGTTATTGCTTTATTTCTTGTTAATTATTGCGTGTGCATGAATGCATCATTTTCAACGCTCCTAACGGCCATAGAGACCAATCGAACGCAACATTTGATTCTCTATGATTTCCGGTAATTTGCCTTGATTGAGTCGCAGTCACGCCGATCGAATTAACATTAGATGCGACAGTAATGGGTATCATTTCTATATTTTTGAGTTCTTTTCGCTCGCATTTCCATTTCATGTGACATCTGTTTGCGTGGTTTTCTGTTGTTATATTTATGGTAAGATTATTGTGTCAAAACACTTCAAGAATGACATTCGAATGTGTTGAAGAGCTGACGACTCGTCAGTTAATTATTTATCGTTGGATGGCACTTATGAAAGAAAGCCGATTTGTGGGGCCAGTGAATTTTGATGTGTTATTTTCATTGTTTAAAGTGTGGCAATTAATCGGAAGAAATTGGGTGTTTCGTTTCGAGCGAAGTCTTTTTATGTGCTTTGAAACCAACTACTGCATAATGGAATGTTTGTAGCTTAGCATAAGAGTAACGATAAGAAAAGTTATTGCTCTGATGATGAATATGCTTTGAAAAAGCAGATCGAAATTCGTAGCATTACAGAAGTTACATCGCATACACACAGAAAAATATGACATCATAAAATCGATAAGATCCCCTTATTGAGCGATTTTGTAGAGAAATCTGCCTAAGCTATATAAATTAGAGTTGTAAAATTTAACAAAAAATCGATTTTCGATTAATCGAAGACCTGCATAGTTATAAATCGATGTTGGATGATTAATTGAAGCAATAAATCGATTAAATCGATTTATTTTTCATTTTTTCGACTTTTTCTGGTTATGGTTTACAATTTCAAATTTCAATAGCGCAAAACTGACAGTTGAATACTTTTATCTCACATATTGCATGAGCGCACCAAATAAGCAGCTTGCGTGCAAAGTTGTGAAAAACAGATAATCAATACTGAAATTTGAGGAAAATCAAAATAAAGGCCAAATTGAGCAAGAACAGAAAATTTTTGAATAAATATTCAATTTAATATCTTTAAAAAACCTCTAAACAAATAGTCAACGAGTTTATGCGCTTTATAAGCTCTTTTTGCGCTATCTAATCGCAGTGCAGAGCGCGTAAAATTATTTTCATACAAAATTTGACAGCTGCTTTTTGAGGGTGGAAAATATGAGGTTTGCGCTATTACATGAATACCACGAATATATTTTGTTTTTCCTTACGAAATGTGAATCAGCTGTGTCAAAATAAAATACCGGCTGCCACAATTTGCTATTTCTCGCCATGCGATGCGTTTACCCAGCGGCCAAAATGCTGCTTACGGAAGCGATGAACCGCAATGACCTCATATACAATATTGCACTTCTCCTTAGCTAAACCATTTCTGAATGATTACAATTTCATGTCATTCTGTCAAATGTATTCAGACAAAACTGCAATCGCAAAAGAAGCTTGTGTGAGAGATATCGAATTGTTAATCGTTTGCAAGCAAATTTCTGCGCACCCTGCTATTTTGCTTCTTATTTAGCACGTAGTTTATATCTGGATATTTACCAATTCCGAAATATATCACATTAAACTTCTATCCACTCATGTCTCCATGTATTATTTACTGTAAAATAATATGTTTGATATAAAAGATAAAAATATAACATGAATTACTGAATAAAAAAAACTGTTGGCATGCCTAACAAAACTGTTATTGAAAGTTTAAATTGTGGCAAAGCTGTTTTTATACTACACGTAAGGATTTCATGATTTATTCTAATGTATGTACACATGTACTTCAATAAGCCAGCGACTATTCGTGAATATATTTGGCAAAGTAGGCGCTGAAAAGTCATAGCATTTGGTATACGACTGTTCAGCTATTGTATGGCCATCATAGATTTCCGTTATGAAATTAAGTCGCTGAGAAGTTGATAAATTAGTCGCACAGCAGTTGTAATTTAAAAGTGACTTATTCGCACATATCGAATCCGGCATAGCCATTCCTGATTCAAAAAGTGCAGTTTAGTTTCCTGACGTTGTTTCAACTGCGAACGAAAATTAACTATGTTCAAAAGTCGAAACAATAAAGCAATGTTCAGTGTGGTGCAAACAAAAAAAAAGTGTCAATGCAAAACCGGAACTATCGGTCGTTCCATCGAATTGGGTGGTGGATAATAAAGTGTATTGGCCAAATAAGAACTTGGTGAAGTTAGCAAGAGAAGGTGATTCTGTGCCAGACTCGACTTGGAAGGCACAGTGTGTAAACATTACGGCAGTGCTGCGACATTCAAAGATGCAGAAGCCGAATTGCTCAGATTGGAACAACTGACAGACTCGGATGAAAATATCCTGTTAGGTCGAGGCACAAGGCAGACACCGGCTAAAAGACAACTGTCAAACAAAAATACATTTGGAAACACATACACAATTTTGAAAGGCAATATACCGGTAAGTAGAATGTAACGAACTGGATTTTTGAATATATTTATTTGAAATCCTATTGATATTTATAATAATTTCTTTACAAAGGCAGACTACGCTGACAATAATAGAAAACCCCAATGGGAAAACAGTAATCGACCTTCGACACCCACGAATCATGGATTTCTCAATTTGACGACATTCTCCGGTACGTATGCTCCATCACACGCACCAAATGCCAAATTATCTAATACTCCGAGAAGCCAAACATTGATCGCAATTAATCCTGAAACACCAACGACAGGATTGCATCAAAATATTACGCAAAATTACACGCCGGATATCCTACCTGTGATTAACGGCCCATTTCTCAGTGGCACACTTATGGGAGGATCAGTTGTTCGTTTGCCAAATGGATCGCTAGCTACCATAACCGTGCCTTCAACAGATGTGCATATCACCGAAGAATTGTCAAATTATTCATCAAATAATGTAGAAATAGCAGAGGAGAACCAAGATGAGCTAAAAGATACAATGCCAGTTACTTCGATTGAAGAACGATTATCTTCAATTGAAGCAAAAATCGATTGGCAAAATGAAAAAATCGCTAAAATTTGTGACTTTATGTTGAACTTCGAGAACTTAATGGCAATGCAAAAGTCTGAAAAAGGTAGAAGAAATTTCATTTTCTATGTCCGAAGCAATGTATTAGATTTTTAGGCTTGATGTTAAAGTGTATACTTAAGTTAAAGAATCTTGAAGACTTAAGAACACCTTAAGTGTCAACCGGTTTAACAGTCAATTTTTATCCAAAACTTACGAAAATTGTTTTCGGCAGGCGAAATTTAATATATTAATTTGAAAACTTAGTTAAGGAGCACTTAAAATTTGTACTGTTAAAATGCTTTACAGACTTAAACCTGCTGGTGCCTTAGGACTATTTGGTCCAAAATCTAACTTTTTCGAGGCCAATATCTGGAGATTGATGAAATATATTTACTTTCAGCCATAACAATCTTCTTGTAAAGAGCTCAAATTTTTATGTTGACTATATATTTTGTATGAAAAATACACCGCGGGCCAAATGGTCCCTAAAGCATTTAGTGTAACTTTCTTAAGGTAACAGCAGGGTTAAGCTTTATTTAAGTGCTAAGGAGACCTTAAGTATGCACTGCAATATCGGGCCTTATCTTTTTAGTTTTTGAATGACTCCAGATCAGCTAAACAGCGACTTCTGGTTTTTTGCATAAAAATGAGTCGCAATTTATATCTCCAATTCATGAAAACGAAAGCAATAATTTCTAATTATTCCTTTTTTTTTTAGAAATGACAGTGTCAGAAGATGCAATGGTAAACGAAGATTTTTCGTGTTTCGCTGACATGAAGCCAGCACAATCAAGTAATGAGTTGTACGCACTCGAAAAACAGCTAAGCAATCAAGATTTTTTCCAAAAATTGTTGCGATATTTAAAATCAATTAAAAAATTGGACGGCAAAGGGAATGGCAGGCTTGTATTCCGAAAGATAATGCAAAAACTGGTGCAGGCAAGTGCAGTATTGCCCTTTTCCTGGAAGGGATTCAAAAGTACAAAAAAGGGGTGTGTAATTTTGTCTTTCTCGGCCGCTTTTCCAAACTTTATAAAATTCGTGAATACAGTTCTCCGCCTTTCGGACAAAGACTTCGTTTTAGAAAATACTGAAGAACAGTTTAAGGTGTTTCTGCGGTATAAAAATATAGATTTTCGTCGCGACAATGCTAGCACTGGCGATCGTCGAGCGACCTCTATTCGCCGGAAATTGGATCACGCATCAGCTGGAACAGGCAGAAAAAAAGTTGCACATCGATCAAGATGTCGAAAATTGTTATGATGCAACCGACGAAAGCGAAATAATAAATGTGGTCGAAACCGAGAAATACAAAGGCGAATTGCATTGAACCGACGAAAGTCAAACCATTTATATAGAAATCCAAAACAACGAGACAGGTATTATTTTTAATTAAATTAGAAATTTATTTTTATTAACAAATATTTTATTTTTATTAATATTATTTTAAAAAGTACAATTTTGAAATAAATGTAAGAACAATTACACCAAAGTGTGAATTATGGGTATGAAAACAGCTGTGCTTTTATCGAAAGATTCTACCTTTACCATTTTTGAATAAAAGTTATTCATTGGACACATTTCTGGAGTTTGTTTTTTTTTTCATATTCGAATGATAGATATGAAGGGAAGTAGAACGAACTGGTCTCAAAAAATAATCTTTCGTTTCTTTCAAAGCAAATCCAAACAAAAATATATCGTTATTTTCTGGATTTCGAATTATGCATTCTACAGAAAAAATATTAAAATCTGTAGTGAGAATCCATTTGTCGGAATCTCTGCCAGTGTCAATACAAAATTTTTGGAACTTTACATATGAATACAATTTATAATTTGTACTTTCAACTAAAGAGCGTACATTGACATCTAAATTTAAAAATTCGGGCCTTTCTTTCCCGAAAGTTGGTAGATTGTCTTTATTTTTTGGTATTGACAAATTGTGTTGCATTTCCGAAATTCTATTTGCCAGTTGTGCCAATGGCATATTTCCCGAACGTATTAATGCTTTTAAATGGGAAAGTCGGGACTCGAATGGGTAAGCGGAAAATGTATCTAAAGGTCCAAATCTTTCAACATCATCTACTAAGTGGCATAAAGAGTGTATATTGGAGCAATATAAATTGGATGAGTATATGTACTTTGATCCACCTAAGAAGTCCAATAACATCAACTGAGCCGCTTGATTGTTTTCTGAGCATTGATCATGCCTCGCACAAATAACAATTGCGCAAAAGAAATGCAAAAAATGGTCATAAATTCCTTGGATGTTAAAATATTCCCGGACAACCACAATGCTTGCATAAAATAAAAAACTACGGAATTTCGCACCTTTCCAAAAAGATATTTCATCCAAGCCGCGGAAAGGTCGATTGAATTCTCTAGGCAATTTCGTGCTAATTAAAAATTTTGAGATTGACAAAATTTGATCAGCAGACCACTTTGCATTGTAAAGGTAGAAAACTTTTAAATCGGAACGAACATTTTATGCAATAATCTGCAACCAGGTTGCATTTTCAAATCTTTTACCAAGCTTTTGAAAACAGATGTTGTCATTTTCATCTGTCAATTTGAGCGTAATCGAACGCTGCTTTTGAGTTTTATAGAAGATGAAGTTGAACGCAGAAAGCTTATTGTGCACAAATATTTGGAAAAACCAAACCTTCGGTGTCCGAAATAGCAAAAGTATTAAAATTTCCAAAACTACAGTGTACAATGTACTAAAACGTTATTAAGAAACTTTAAGCATCGATCGACGCAAACATCAGCGCAAAAAAGTTGGAAACACGTGATATCAAACTGAAAAAAAAGGTTCTTAGTTCGATTTCGAGGAATCCTGGGCTTTCTGATGGAGATCGTGCTAAAAAATGTGGAACTTACAAGCAATGGTACGGAAAATACGTGTTGCGCTGGATATAAGAGCTATCGTGCCCAAAAAATCCAAATAGGTCGGACAAGCAGAACATTGCCGCCAAAAAGCGACTTCGAAAACTCTACGATAGTTTGACTAAATTTGATGGTTGCATTATTATGGACGATGAAACGTACGTCAAACTTGACTTTCAACAAATTCCTGGTCAAAAATACTATGTCGCAAAGAAACGTGGTAATGTTCCCTCTAAGTTTAAGCATATTTGCTTGGACAAATTTGCCAAAAAAGCGATGGTTTGGCAGGCAATCTGTACTTGTGGATTGAAAAGTCGTGCTTTTGTGACGAATGCAACTATGACGTCAAAACTTTATATCGAGGAATGTCTGAAAAAGCGTTTATTGCCTTTTATCCGCTTTCACAAAGGTCCCGTAAAGTTTTGGCCAGATTTGGCAAGTTGTCACTATTCCAAAGAGACAATGAATTGGTATTTAAACAATAACATTCAAGTTATACCAAAGTTTGCAAATCCTCCGAACTGCCCCAGTTCCGGCCTATCGAAAGATACTGGGCAATAGTGAAGCAGAAATTGAGGAGGACCGCCAAATTGAAGAAATCAGTTGGAGATTTGCTTTTAACGTGGAACAAATATGCGGCTCAAGTAAGCAGAAAAAGTGTGCAGCTACTAATGAGGGGTATAAGGACGAAAGTCAGAAAATTTCTTCGCAACAACAACCAGTAATCTTCGCAGACTACAAATATTTTAGACAGCAATGAAAGCTGAAATAAATTAAAAAAAATTATATGCTTATCTCATAAAATTAAAAAAGTTTAATTAGCTTAAAATTCATTGTCATCCGATTAAAAATTTCCTACCCTATTGAATAGTATGCCCAATTTATCCACTTTTCCATCCGATTAAAAAGCGTTTCATAACTCCCAAATCAAGTAAATGAAGTGCATCTCCGATTGGAAAATCCTTTATCATATCCAGTCCGATAATATTCTCGATAATTGAATGAAAGTTATGATGCTCTTCATCAATTTTCGATCTAAAATCAGCATCACTTCTTAACTTGGCATTTGTCTGTCGATATATGACGACGCTAGCTTCATATAAATATTCACCCTCCGTAACACACTTCACACATGAGGAATAGCCACCATGACCTTTTGTACCTGTGATGAATAATTATATTAATCCAAATTGATTTTCGAATCAAATTAATGATTTCAAATGAATCAAACATTACCACTTGCAACAATGGATCTGGCACGAACAGTTTATTCTAAAACTGAAGTAAATTTCGACGATAAAATTTTGATCTAATGAGCGAACTTTTTCTATATGATAGTTCCAATTTTAGTCACTTTGTTCGAATTAAAAAGCTTTCAATGAATTCCTCAAATCAAGTAAATAAGTTCATCTCCGATTGGAAAATCCTTCGTAAATGCCAGTCTCGATAATATTCAAGATGCATAAAAATTGAATGAAACAGTTATGATGCTCTTACGATCAATTTTCGATCTAAAATCGAGCATCACATGTCTGATCAACTTTGAGCACAATCTAATGTCTGTCGCATATTTGACGACGTAGCTTCATATAAATCGAGTTCACTCCTAACACACTGTACACATGAGGAATTAGCCACCATGACCTTTTGTAAGTCGTGCATGACAATAATTATGAGTGCATCTCAATTGATTTTACGAATCAAGATAATATTGTCATGATGCAAACATACCAACGCAACATGGATCTTGTGCACAACCAGTATTATTTAGCAGCACAATTACCATACGCTACAGTACAATTTATCTGCGAAATTGACGATATTTGGTCTTAATTGCTGAATTTATTACTACATAGAATAGCATTAAATTATTTAGTCATTTTTCGAAATCAGTTTTTCATAAATACTGCAAATGCAGATTATACTCGTACAACAATTCGAAGTCGTACTGAATATAGAGTTTTAGCTTCAATCAAACACTCTGTATTGAATTCACTAGCTTTGAATTTTCATGCAAGTTAAATGCAGTCAAAAAATTGTGATATGCAAACCAAACCGCTCCATAGAACATATGATGTTTTTATTACAATTTTTATGGCACTGTCTGCAATACCCGGCATTGCGCGGGTAGAAACGTATCACATGCTTATTGGAATACAAGTCCATCTTTCTATATAAAAAATACATGACTAGGTTAATGCTTCATCGAGCGCACGATATACGATAAATATAAAATATGAATTTTTAATGCATGTTAACGCAACTTTTACCACAATTTTTATACCCAGCGTAAGCGGGGTATATTAGTTTTGTGCGAATCTTGTAACAGGGAGAACTAAGCTCCGGAGATATAGACATATATATATAGAAATGATCAGGATCAAAAACTGAATCGATTTAGACATGTCCGTCTGTCCGTCTGTCCGTCCGTCCGTCTGTCCGTCTGTCCGTCCGTCCGTGGTCGGATCTCCTCCGAAACGGCTGGACCAATCAAGTTGAAATTTGGCACACAGGTATATCGGGATCCGAGTATGATCCTAAGTAAAAATGGGAGACATCCGCCCACTGCCACGCCCACAAATGAATATAATGTGTTTTCAGTAAAATGATGGTAACTTGCGAACCACTCAACACATTCCATTGATATTTGGTGTACTGGTAAACTTCAAAAAGGGACATATCCTGGAAAAAAATGGACGCCGCCCTCCGTGAGCCACGCCCACAAATAAGCCCACAAATAAGGGCTTATCGTAACTTATGAAGTAAAAGGCGTAGAAGCTTCAAATTCGCAACATAGGTTCATCAAGGCGAATAAAAGGTGTAGGAAAATTTTTTTTATGGCCCGCCCACTGCCACGCGCACAAATGAAGAGTTTTCGTAACTTCCGAAGTAAAAGGCGTAGAAGCTTCGAATTCGCAACATAGGTTCACCAAGGCGAATGAAAGGTGTAGGAAAAAATTTTTTGTAGCCCGCCCACTGCCACGCCCACAAATAAAGATTTTTCGTAACTTCCGAAGTAAAAGGCGTAGAAGCTTCAAATTCGCAACATAGGTTCACCAAGGCGAATGAAAGGTGTAGGAAAAAATTTTTTGCGGCCCGCCCACTGCCACGCCCACAAATGAAGATTTTTCGTAACTTCCGAAGTAAAAGGCGTAGAAGCTTCAAATTCGCAACATAGGTTCACCAAGGCGAATGAAATGTGTAGGGAAATAATTTATGTTGCCCTCCCACTGCCACGCCCACAAATAAAAATTTTTCGTAACTTCCGAAGTAAAAGGCGTCGAAGCTTCAAATTCGCAACATAGGTTCACCAAGGCGAATGAAAGGTGTAGGAAAAAATTTTATATGGACCGCCCACTGCCACGGCCACAAATGAAGATTTTTCGTAACTTCCGAAGTAAAAGGCGTAGAAGCTTCAAATTCGCAACATAGGTTCACCAAGGCGAATGAAAGGTGTAGGGAAATAATTTATGTTGCCCTCCCACTGCCACGCCCACAAATAGAGAAGCAAAACATAGTGCGCTCATAACGTCGGGACGCTGGGTATTTCAAAGTCGGGCTTGACCGACTTTAGCTTTCTTACTTGTTTTTATTTATGGGAAATCAAGGTAGCGACTTGTCTCAATAATTAATCGCAAAGAAAACGAATGCACACTTTTACTCTAACCTTTATTCTGTATAAAGAAATAAAGCTGAAGGAAAAGCGTAAACTGTCATGTGTCCGGGCACGCAGCCAGGGTAAGGTTTTAGGGGTTTAAATTAGAGCTGGGCGCGTGAGGAATTTATCACGCACGCTCACGCACGCTAATAAAACAATTCACGCACGCTCACGAAAATATCCGTGCATGTGCGTGAGTAATAGAATCGTGATTTTTACCGTGCGTGAGAGAAATATCACGCACGCATGGAATACTCACGAAAATAAAAGTATTCATAAATTGAAAGTAGGCTATATATAATATATCGTCAGCAAAAATATTTTAGATTGTGTTTGCTATTGAAAATGAAAAATGAAATTGAAAACGATTTGAAAAATTCAATTTTTACGCCGGCGAAATCGCCACCTCCCACAGGTGGCAGCAAATGATTTTTTGCTCAGTTATCCATTTCTCTACCCTGCAAAACGGCAACCACTCTGCAAATCGCGCCTTTTTGTCACTTTTTTCACCCATTGGGGGTCGATTTTCGCCCCCTTTATCACCACCAAATTAAGTCGTCACTTATGTTATGGTTAAAATTTGATCATGACCACCATTCGCGAAATTCGCAAAAACTTTATTTTCACTATTTGCGTATTTCGCTGCTAGACAAAATGTGTAACGGTAAAAATTTTACCATGCCCACCATTCGCAAAAATTTTGTAGTTAATAATAGTTTCGAGTTTGTGAAGCAAAATCGAAGCACAGATAAGATCCAAGCTAGAACAACGAAAACTGCAGGAATTTTTGTTAAGGTAATGTTTTAACATATTTTAGGCTGAGGAAAAGGTATGTGTGCAATCGGCTTAGCCGATGTAAACTTCTTTACGATTTCGCCGGCGTAAAAAATGTATACCGAGGATCCGGTGGATCGTTTTCCAAATAATTTTCAATGATCTGCTTTTTGCTCGGTCCATTCATCGTGAGCTCAATTCAATGAATGAAATGAATTCATGAATAGCAAACACAATTTAAAATATTTTTGCTGACGATATATTATATATATCCTACTCAATGCCTACTTTCAATTTATGAATACTTTTATTTTCGTGAGTATTCCGTGCGTGCGTGATATTTCTCTCACGCACGGTAAGAATCACGATTTTCATACTCACGCACATGCACGGACTTTTCGTGATTTTCATATCACGCTCACGCCGTGAGTAGCAGTGACACATCGTGACACTGTAAAATTCACGTCACGCGCCCAGCTCTAGTTTAAATCCCCCCAAACCGACATGAAGTTTCTTTACAAATTTTTAAAGTGCATACCTATTTACATAGGTATTTAAAAATATAAAATCTCCCTGCAGTAATTATCACTAGTGACTGATTCAATCTGTCACTAGTTCCTCCGTCACCGTCACTAGTGACCAACTGTACCCATGCCAATGTATTCTCCTATGGACATTTTGTATGAGCATATGTTCGAGCGGACACCAGTTGACGATTGAACTGGTGATGCTGTAGAGGCAGCTCATTAGCTATAGTACGTAAATGGAAAGCGCTGCGCACAGGGCTCGGATGGCTCAGTGTGAAGAGTCTGGCCTAGCGACCTGGAGACCCGTGTTCAAATCTCGCTCGGGCGGGTGCCAATTTTTTTTTTTTTTTGTTAAGTGGATAATATTAATGGTATCTACAGGCTTTAAAAAAAATGTATTTTTGCGAATAAATTGGAAAAATTCAGTTATTGAAAATATAATTCATGCGAATTTTCGTGAAAGCATTCACGAGAATTCAGAATGGAAACTTTTTTTTCTCTCTTCTCAACCCATAAGAATAGTCCTCCGAATTTTACAGTTTCTCACTTTTTCTCGCCTGCCCTGGGATTCGAACACGAGCCTTCGGATTGATGATCGGACATGCTAGCCATTACGCTACGGAGCCTTCTGATTCTCGTGCAGCAAATTCATAACATGAATGCTCAAGAAAATTGAACTGTGGACCTCCTCGTTGACCATGTCTATAGAATGACAGTGTTGACGCAGGGGTCAATTTGCCCCGCATTTACTGCAGGGATTTGTTGCCAAAATAAAAAATTGTATTTTATACGTTGTAGTCCTTGCAAACATATAATTAACGGAATCAGAAACTTGCATCGGATTTTATTTCGCAAAAACATCTCTTACATAAAAGTTTCCTGGCTGCAGGCCTGCATTTGTTTGTTGTAATTTGTTGTTCCGAAAATACAACAAACACATGTCAGCTTCCACTTCACTTTCAGCTTCATTATAATTGCAGCCTAAATAACGGAACGCACATTCCATATAAGGAACAGTTATTTAATTAATGTTTTTGTTGGGTAGGGAATTATACTGTGTAACAAATTCAGGTTAGCAAAAGTTAGGTCGATTGTGAGAGTGAGGGATGAAAATAGAGGCTAAATTAGAATACCTGTGTCGCAGCGTTTGTTTATGTTAGTTCGAATTTTTATTTATTCGACCTTCGAACTTTGTAGTCAAATGCAAATTTTCAGCATATTGTTTATATGGTTTTTTTGGCTATAACTCGTCGACTAATTGATATTTCAATCTGTAAAAGCCAAATTATTGCTAAAGACCTGTGGAACAATTGTAGAACAAACAGAAACAAAAAAACTTGGTTTTGTGGAAAATATTTTCAAAAAGCATGAAAAAAAATAATTTTTCCAGCATTTGGCTTCATAAGCACCACAAAAATTTTCTAAATAAATTTTTTTTTTAATTTT
This sequence comes from Chlorops oryzae, assembly GCA_020466095.1. Lineage (NCBI taxonomy): Eukaryota > Metazoa > Arthropoda > Insecta > Diptera > Chloropidae > Chlorops > Chlorops oryzae. Next base: position 76,710,703 of record CM035806.1, read on the forward strand.
AATTGTTGCACAGGGCTCTAGCAATAATTTGGCTTTTACAGATTGAAAAAAATATCAATTGGTTGACGAGATCTTCTAATTTAGCCTATATTTTCACCCCTCACTCTCACAATCGACCTAAATTTTGCTAATCTGAATTTGTTCCACAGTGTTATTCTTGATACTAAGTTGTTTGCAACCACGAGTACCTACATTTAAATTTAACATTTCAATGTGAGCGGTGAATACTGAAACATCTAACGATTTAAATGATACAAATATTTTTGCACGCAGAGAGTGGTAAGATATAAGTTTAGATGTTAATATTATTTTATATTATTTTTTTATTTTTTTTTTATTATGTAGTGTAGTAAAGAAATGGGTAGCAAGGAGTTAAGTTTGGATGAAAAAACCGGAAACCTGATTGTGAGACCATGCAGTGCTTCTTCAAGTTATACACAAACTAAATTTATATTAAATGAAAAAACTGGGTGCTTTAAACAACCCGAAGAATGCGATGTGGATTCGGAGTTTGAAGGGAGAACAAGCCACAAACCATCTCCTTCACAATTATCTTTTTCCGAAGGCTCCATCTTTAATGGATCTGCTCGAACAACTTTAGACGAAACCTCTGGTCTTACATACACTAAAAACAAGAAGAAAGGATTGAGTATTCCCAATGAGTGGAAAAGAAATAAAACTAAAATTCGAAGGGAAAAAGGTAGGCCTTACTTCAGTCAAAAACGTGTAAAAGGTGTGGAATTCGGAATGCATGAAAGAAAAGGGAGGCAACTTAAAAACACTTGCACATCCGTTAAATGCAAAAAAAGCAGTGTTTTTAAATGTAACGAAATATCGGAGACACAAAGAAAAGTAATTTTTAATTCCTTTTGGAATGATATCACTTGGGAACAACGCAAAGTTGTCGTTGCAAATCTTGTAAAAAAAATGCCTATTGTTAGACGTAAGAACAATAGTAAACGCCGTGAGTTTTCTTGTAAATATTACCTTAAAATTGACAATTCTATGCTTTTAGTTTGTAAAACAATGTTTCTAAATACGCTAAGTATAGGAGAATGGACGGTATTGAACTGGATTAAAAATTTAAGCACCTGTGGCATTCAAAAAAAAAAAAAAATCAAAGTTATCAATGATATTCCTGTAAAGCAAAAAACAGTAAAGCAGTTCCTTTCGCAAATTCCAAAAGCTGAGTCGCACTACTGTCGTAAAAATACAGATAAAGTATATTTGAACCTATCCTATACTTCTTTTAAAGAGGTTTTTCAATTATACGAAAATTTTATGGAAGAAAGTGAAAACAAAGAAGAGAAAGCATCTTATCAATATTTCTTAAAAGTTGCTAAATCCTTAAATATCGGAATTTTTAAGCCAATAAAGATCAATGCGACACTTGTTTTGGTTTCAAAAATAAAAACATTGATAATGAAACATATAAACGTCATATTGAAGATAAAGAAAAAGCTAGGGAAGAAAAATATAATGATAAGACAAGAGCTATAAACAACTCAATAAATGCCTACACATTGGATGTCCAAGCAGTCCAACTTCTCCCTCGAATAACAGCTGGATGTCTCTATTTCAAGCAAAAATTTGCTGTCCACCAATTTACAATATTCAATTTAGAAAACTCCGAAACATTTTGCTATCTTTGGCATGAAGGGGAAGGAGGCATGGACTCTAATGTTTTTGCCTCTTGTGTCTTAGATTTTTTAACAAAAAATGTTGATTTAACAAAACCAACAGTTTAATTTAGTGATGGGTGCGGCGCACAAAATCGTAACACTAACTTATCAAATGTCTTGCAATCCATTGCAATTCGATTTGAAACAACAATTTTTCAAAAATATTTAACTGTAGGGCACACTCAAATGGAATGTGATTCTGTTCACGCTGCGATTGAGCGAAAAAAGAAACTCAAAGAGTTATACATACCGGCAGATTTTGTTCGAATAATTCAAGAGGCAAGAACAAGACCTCAGCCGTACAAAATAAAATACGTTGACCACACGTTTTTTAAGGACTTTTCAAGTCTAAAATTTTATAAGTCAATCAGGCCAGGTGTAAAAGCGGGAGACCCGCAAGTCACTGACATAAAATGTTTAAAATATGATAAATTTGGAATGTTTTACAAATTGGACTATGCTTCTGAGTGGGTCTTATCTCCTCAAAGAAAGTCAAGTATTAAAATAAGCTTTAATGACTTAAGAAGTTTATATAAAGCGCCTATTGGCATTAAACAAAAAAAATTTGATGACCTTCAAAGCTTAAAAAAAATTATACCCAAAGACTTTTGGCAGTTTTTTGACAACATACCCATTAATCTTCTTTAAATTTCCTTCATATTTTTTCTTTAATTGTTTAATTTCCCTTACTTTTGTTAATATTTACTTTAATTTAAGTTTAAACCGTTGAATAAGCCTTTTTTTTCAATAAAAACTTTGAATATTGTGCGAAGCTACTTTTAATTTTGTTAAATTTATTTGGTATACAATTTCAGGAAAACCTCGTAAGTACATTTAATGGCTTATATTTTCTACATAACAGTAAATATTTACAAAATACGATTTCGAGTATATTTGTTAATTGTCTGTTAATAATTTGGTTTAAATGTTTTAATAATATACGGTTATATAGCAGCTGTATTCAGTTTTTTCAGTTTTTCTCAAAACTATGATTTTGTACTTACGAGGTTTTTGAATAAACTGGTCGTGGCAGGAGTATCACAAACGAAACACCGCACTCTAAAATTAATAGCTCTCCCATTGAAAATTAGACCACATTTCAGCAGAACATTTAAATCTGTAACAAATGGTTCGAGGAACTCATTTACATTTGCTGGTTTTGCTTTAATAAAATGAGATTTAAAATTTATTATTTCACATTATATGTATATTTAACAAGAAATTTTACCTTTTCCTGCGAAAACGCCCACGATTAATGGTTGCGTATGTTCTCTCAATTCGAAAATTCGAACAAGTATTGGCCAGAATTGAAATTTAGAGCTTTTAAACATAGGCAGACCATCAATGTTTATATCTAATTTGTATGTTCGGCTTAAGCTTCGCTGGCTTTGCAATACCAATTCTACTGCTCGTTTAACTCCATAATGCCAATAGCTCTCATTTGATGATGCATTTCGTTGCACTTCGGCAACACGTGGTGTTTTGAGAAGCGTTCTGGCATCAGTTGGCAATCCGAGGTCTAAATTATTGTTGCGAAGTATTTGTAAAAGCTCGTTTATGTGGACATGTCTTATTTGGTTTTTAATAGCCCAATTACGAAGATCAGTTGTAATTTTATTGTCTTCACTTTCATTTGTCCCTTCAATCTCCCAATTGCATCCATTTTCAAAATCAGTCCTCGAATGATTTAACCCGATATCTTTATTTGTATCGTTTTGATAATCATTAGGTGAAATTTTTACTTCATAGTCTATTTTAGAACTTTCGGGATCGTTTGTAGGAAGCGTTGTGTATTGATGCATCGGAATTGATGTTAAATTTGAGTCACCACGTTGAATAAGACGAATTTTATTTCGTTTTTGCTGAGCAAAATACCCATTTCTTTTAATTCTTTTCCATTCTAATTTACTACGCTCATCGAATTTCAACTTATCGTTATCTGCTTCCATTATTGGTTTACTTCTTTAAACGGCTTTAAAAAACTAAACAACACACGAGACGAACACAGACTGACTGGTTTTATTCAAATACATTACGTTTCGATGACGTATTTTTTCTTTTATATGCGGCTTTTGTTGGTTGCAAAATAGTGAGTGAAGACTCGATTTCATACTTTTATGCGACTGTTAAATAACTATACAAGTCACTAAAACAGTCGCAAAGAAGTATTACGCGTTTCTTTCTGCGACACATAAAAATGTCAATTTTTGGAGACTATTCTGTGACTTCAAAGTAACATTTGAAGCCACGCCCAAATTATAGTCATAATAGAGAAAAATTGCGACTTAGCGATGACTTTTATGCGACCTAGCAGAAAATTCAGTTTAAGAGAAACTATTTTGCAACTGTTATGCAACCAACAGGTTTTCGAATGACTTATATGCAATCCTTATGCGACTAAATTTTAGTCACAAAATTGTGGTCTGTGTTACTTGGGTAAGAGCCAAAAAAACCTTAGCCGCCGTTCATATTAGGGGACAAATCACCGGAGAGAAAATCTTTTGTAGGCGAAGGAGGCACGGGGAAGAGAGAAAAGATTCCATACCACATCCCCAAATGTCCCTCACCATAAAACCAACTTTGTTGCCGGTGATTTGTCGTCGCTAAAGGAATCCCCTACATAGGTAACACGGAGGAATTCTTTCTTTATATAGTCCTTTCATAGTTTCCTTAGCCTACTTTGAAAAAAAAGCAGTCACTTTCTCGAAAACAAAGATATTTTTTAAAAATATTGGAAAATCAAAACTAAATATTTCCCATTATGCTTGATCTGTAGTTTAGTAAAACTTCAAATTAATATGCTCTGAAAAACACTTTCATTTTAAACTTTAGATCAAATTTTCGTTTAAGTTTAAGAAAACATCAGTTTAAACAGTAACTCGGGCCACATACATTTTTTCCCTACACCTTTCATTCGCCTTGGTCAACCTATGTTGCGAATTTGAAGCTTCTACGAATTTTACTTCGGAAGTAACGAAAATTCTCCATTTGTGGGCGTGGCAGTGAGCGGGCTACATAAATTTTGTTCCTACACCTTTCATTTGCCTCGGTCAACCTATGTTGCGATTTTGAAGCTTCTACGCGTTTTACTTCGGAAGTTACGAAAAATCTTCATTTGTGGGCGTGAAAGTGGGCGGGCCTCATAAAATTTTTTCCCTCACCTTTCATTGGCCTTGGTCAGCCTATGTTGCGAATTTGAAGCGTCTACGCCTTTTACTTCACAAGTTACGAGAAATCCTTATTTGTGGGCTTATTTGTTGGCGTGGCTCGCGGAGGGCGGCGATATGTCCCTTTTTGAAGTTTACCAGTACACCAAATATCAATGAAATGTGTTGAGTGGTTCGCAAGTTACAGGCATTTTACTGAAAACACAATAAATTCATTTGTGGGCGTGGAAGTGGGCGGATGTCTCCCATTTTTACTTAGGATCATACTCGGACCCCGATATACATGTTTGCCAAATTTCGACTTCATTGGTTCAGCCGTTTCGGAGGAGATCCGACCACGGACGGACGGACAGACGGTCAGACGGACAGACGGTCAGACGGACAGACGGACATGTCCAAATCGATGCAGTTTTTGATCCTGATCATTTCTATATATATTTGTCTATATCTCCGGAGCTTAATTCTCCCTGTTACAAGATTCGCACAAAACTAATATACCCCGCTTACGCTGGGTATAAAAAGACAAAGATGTTGTTTTGCACTTACATTGATATAATAAATCTAGCAGGCTCAAATGAGATCTCGCGCTGGCGAAGTTGAAGTGTGTTAGATTTGTAATCTGGATGATCCGAGTTCGAACCCTGTCACAGGCAAAAGAATTTGTGGAAAATTTTCATCGCGCCTTCCAAAACGTATGCACAAGCTCTTTCAAGAAATTCCTATATAATCTTTTTTTAAATTTTTTGTGGCCCGCCCACTGCCACGCCCTCAAATGAAGATTTTTCGTAACTTCCGAAGTAAAAGGCGTAGAAGCTTCAAATTCGCAACATAGGTTCACCAAGGCGAATGAAAGGTGTAGGGAAATAATCTATGTGGCCCTTCCACTGCCACACCCACAAATAGAGAAGCAAAACATAGTGCGCTCATAATGTCGGGACGCTGGGTATTTCAAAGTCGGGCTTGACCGACTTTAGGTTTCTTACTTGTTTCATTATAAAAAGATTGGTAAAATCTTTTATTTCTCAGTTTTTAAATAATTTAAATGTTAAATTTTCTACTTTTCCAACAAAAAACAAGTAAGGGTGTTATAGTCAGGCGAGCCTGACAATAGAATACCCGACACAGACACTTATGTTCGATTATTTTTTAATATCAAGAGGTGTTTAAGGACATATTGGGCCCATATACCGACTTTTGTTAAATTTCTTTATAAAAACCGCTTATTTGCCACGCCAAATTTTTCAATTTTTTTGGGATTCTAATCGGACCCTTATATATACGCTTAAATTCTAAGTTTCATTGAAATATTTCAATAAAGTCCGCTTTTGAGGCATTTTTGGGATTTTTGTGACAGACCCTAGTACTAGGGGTACCCTTAATAATGGTTCTATCAAAAAAATTTTTTGGGAGGACGTTACTGGCTATCAAGGAAGCATACGTGCCAACTTTCGTTCAAGTCCCATTTGTATTTCGGGTGTAGGAGACAATTTTCGAAAAACGCCCTTATGCCACGCCCACTTTTCAAATTTTTTGAAATCATATGACTTGCCTTTAAACATGTTCAAATACCAAGTTTCATCAAAATATCTTGAAAAACTCAGGTTTTAGAGCAGTTTTTGTGATTTTCATAACAGACCCTAGTACTGGAGGTACCCCTAAAAATGGTCCGATCGGGTCCATTCTCGAACTTGTTCTTACTCATGTCCCCATGAGCACGCATACCAAATTTTGTCAAGATAGCTCAACTCCTTCGATAAGATAACTGTATACAGACAGACGGACAGACGGACAGACGGACGGACATGTCTAAATCGAATCTCCTGGTGACGCTGATCATTTCTATATATTTTTTGTATGGTCTATCTCGACTGGTTCTGGGTGTTACACACAACCCAACAAACGCAATATACCCTCGACACAGAGTGTGTCGGGTATAAAAATATATATACGCTCGCTGGAGCAGGTATCGAACCCGCCGACCTTGTTTTTTACAAGAATTCATATGAAAATTAAGAAGGTACCTTGTTAACTTTTTTTTCAATTTTTCGTTAAAACAAACGATAAGTTTTTATACCCAGCGTAAGCAGGGTATATTAGTTTTGTGCGAATCTTGTAACAGCCAGAACTAAGTTCCGCAGATACAGACATATATATATATATTCTTGATCAGGATCAAAATCTGAATCGATTTAGACATGTCCGTCTGTCCGTCCGTCTGTGCGTCTGACCATCTGTCCGTCCGTCCGTCTGTGTTCGGATCTCTTCCGAAACGGCTAGACCAACCAAGTCGAAATTTGGCACACAGGTATATCGGGATTCGAGTATGATCCTAAGTAAAAATGGAAAACATCCGCCCACTGCCACGCCCACAAATAAAGTTAATGTGTTTTCAATAAAATGCTTGTAACTTGCGAACCACTCAACACATTTTATATATTTGGTGTACTGGTAGACTACGTAATGGGACATATCCTGGACGTATAAAACGGACGCCATCCTCCTCGAGCCACGCCCACAAATAAGGGTTTGTCGTTACTTGTGAAGTAAAAGGCGTAGAAGCTTCAAATTCACAATTCAGGTGGACGATAGCGAATGAAAGGTGTAGGAAAAATTTTATGTGGCTCGCCCACTGTCACGCCCACAAATGGGGAAGCAAAGCATAGTGCGCCAATAATTTCGGATCGTTGATTATTTCAAAGTCGGGCTTGATCGACTACAGCTTTCTTACTTGTTATCTATAGTTTCAATAAGGCAATTTTCTTGGATAAAAACCATAGACATCTTATTGTTTTCTTCCATTTTATGTGGTATCATTTTCTCTGTGTAATCGTCGACGCGCTCCAAGCAACTTGTTCTGCTCTTGAAAGCTTAAACGCTTTTTTCTCGAAACGTCATGTTTTGGAACGGGTAATATTGTACAGACCAAACTATCCACCTGATTGCTTTGAAACTTTTACATATTCTTCCAATTATAAGTAGTTCTCGCACGTACCATAATTGCTTTTTTCTTGCGAAAATTATTACGAATTTTAATTCGATTTTTTACAAAAAACTTCCCGAGCTTTGATACTTTTTTGCAGTCCGCCATTTTTTGTTTTATTTTTATAAAATTTCTTAATTCTGGTTCGAACGAAAGTGACAGATCTACATAACAATAATCCATTTTTTTTTTTTTTATTTCAAACAACATTAACAGCCCCTAGTTTGAGTTACAAACAAATACATATGAAGCCGGAATCCCCCCTTTATTAATTATGTACTACTTATTTGAAAAAGCCAAAATAAATAGGCATAGGGACTCGACCGCAACCAACCCTATACGGTTTGAAAAGAGACCGGTTGTTTTTCAATGACAGCTCTTTGGTAAAAGAGGTGAGTTGAATGTATGAAAAGGCGACCGGTCTTGATCTCTTAAGGACCGACCCGCGGTCGACCGAGGATCGGTGTGATTTGCTACAAGGCCACTATCTGCACAATGCGCCGCAATCAATGTGCAAATAATGGGAACGGAATATTTCAACTCTGATGCTGACAAATCTGCCCGTCTTGAGAGATTTGTGTCGCAATTTTATTGTTTCCAGATTGACAATATGCGACGATAAGGCGCGCTTCAACAGTGATTGTGGAAATTATTGAAATTTGTGCCGATCTGGCCCGATAGAAATCGGCACAGATGGTGCTTTTTGCGCAGATACTGAAATCCCGATTTAAGAAAATGAAAATGATTGAAATTTATTGTCATTGTTTCAAATGCATTGAAACCAAACAAATTTGTGAATAGGAGTGGATAGGGTGCGAACGAATCGGGTTCGAACCCTGTCGGATCGAGAAAAGTATTAAATTTTTTTTATATTGAAACAAATGATAATAACAATAACCTGAAATTCCGAACAAAGTTTAGTTGTCACTTTTTTAGTTTTTTTGGGAACAAAGAAAATCCTCGCATGTAAATCTTTTTTTTGCGGGCTCTGTGCCATATTTGGTTGAGATGCCAACGTACAAAGCGAGAAGCTCTGGTTTCAATTCTCAGCTGAGGTCGTGAATGTTTGTGTCGTTTCTTCTGTTTCTGTCTTTCTTTGTTTTGCTATTATTCGTGGTATCACAACGGGCCCATGTGAGGCCTAATTGTTTCAACCTTGGTGGCAGTCACACTAACCTTAACCTAAGTCTTTTTGTTTTAAATTTTGAAATTAAAATTGAATTTTCTTAAAAATTCTCGTAATTGATACGTCACACGCGGAAACATTCCGATTAGGAACGTTTAAATGGAGCGAATTTTAAGATTCGCCAGAAAAAACGGAAAAAATTCACTGAAAATACTCAAGTAGCTTAATTATTAAAAAATAATTTAGTCCAAATTGCTTTGTGGATAACCTGTTGCCTCGTTGAATTTAGCAAAGAAATAATCGCTTTTGCTATTGGATTTCAGTCGAACTAGTTGCCATCGAAGTCTTCAGTTTCGAGCAACACTTCAGTAGATTTTCATTTAAATGCCTTCATTTTCATAAAATTATGAATTTTAGAAATTTCCGAAAAAACTCTGAAAAAACAAATTTTTAAACAACTTAATTGAAAATTTTCAGAAATAAACGAAAATAAAATAAAAAAATCAAAAAAAATCAGTGACACGAACAAAGTCCAAAAGGCAAGGTTAAAATCAATTCCCATGCGAAACATTCAAAGCTCTAAAGCTCCATTTGCATACATATGAGCAAATTATTTCTATAGCATAATTATGGTAGCTTTTAACACATTGGTGACTGGACCAATGAAACAAGTGGCAGTAAAATGGCATGCCGACATAAAAGCCTATAGTGCAGGTACATACTCGAATGTAGTTGTTGTATTCTCCTCAAAACAAATTGGCCAAAACATAAAGAAAGCATTTGTTTTGCTTTGAATTGAGTGGTTTTGTTTTTGGGATTTTGCTTTGTGTCTTCTCCATTCTTTTTGGGCTAATTCCTTTATGCTTACCATAAATACGTTGTTTTTGCGATGAAAGGTTTTTTCACTAATTTTCTCAGCCAGCTAAAGGGGCTTTCAGTGCCCTTTTTGCATTGTTCAAATGTCCAAAACAAAGTAATATTTTCTGTTTGTTGCCGTTTCATTTTGAGATTAACAAAATTGCCTTAACGCTTTCATAACTGAAATATATTTGTGTATAAGTATGTACTATTGAACTCGGATCTATTGAAATGATTGGGTGCATTCAGAACACTCAACTGTTGTGCACCTGTTGAGTTAAATTCGTCTAAAGGGTGCGCTATCTGAGCGCTCGAAGCATGTTGACTTACCGGACTCCGCTTTTGGAAATATTTATTTGCCTATTAAAATTCATCGGAGAATTATGACTGAGAATCCAAATTTATGAGAGGTTGTTTTATTCTTAGGCTATAAGGTGCCAATTGCAAAGAAAGGGTTAATTTTTCTGCGAAGATTGTTGGTTAAAGTTTCTGATTATGGCGATGTTGAGGAAAGGCCAAGCCCTGAAGTTTTTTTATTAACAATTTATAATAAACCCCGTTTTAGTTTTTTATCATTGAGTGACATGAATTGACGGGTCTCAATATGAGTTGATTATGGAAAAAAAAAATTTAAACAAGTAAGAAAGCTAAAGTCGGTGAAGCCCGAATTTGAAATACATAGCGTCCCGACATTATTGGCGCACTATGTTGTGCCTATCCATTTGTGGGCGTGGCAGCGGACTTTTTCCGGAAAAACTAAACCTAGCAAAAAAGAGATCTATGTGTGCTGAAAAATTGAAAAACGTCAAAAAATTTCCATCACGTCAGAATTTCGAGAAAATCGCGTACGAATTTTTTACGACCATGCCTTTTTTGAAACTCAGTTTTCTCCTATATGGTTTAAAATATTTTGAAATTTTTAAATCGTTTATATTTTTAAAGCATCATTCTTTAACATGATCTTCCAAATCGTTAAATGAATGGTGTTAAATGATGCTCAAAGTCGAAAAATTGAAAAATTTATGCAAGATTTTTATTTTTTTTTGCAATTCGAATGAATATAGATCACCCGTTATCAGTCCCCTTTCCAAAACTGATATCTTAAGTTGTGGGACAATCAATGGTGTGTACATGTGACAAATCTAAGAACTGCAGCACAAACAATTTCCATGATATAAAGGGTTTTCTAAAGCAAATCAATTCGGAGATTCGTATACATAACATAACACAAGTTGGAAATTAAAAATTCACTTGTTTTTTGCGTTTGAAAAATAAGAAATTAATAGGCTTATTCACGAGACCGTGGTATCGTGGCAAAAGTGTAAAAATTTAGTTAAGCTTCCAACAGCAACTTGTATTGAAAAATCTTCCATTTTTGTACTTTTGCCACGATACCACGGCCTCGTGAATACCCAAGTAACAAAAATGTTTATTATCATAACTTAAAGAAGTAGTGAAGAAGGCTACAAAAGGTTTGCACTCCGTCTTTAAGACATATTAGTGGTATTCAAGCAACAGTGCAAACGCAGTGTGCAATATTTGCACTTGTCAAATTGCGTACAAAAAAAGCAGTGCAAATATTGCACACTGCGATTTGCACTGTTGCTTGAATACCACTATTAAAGTCCAAATTAAGTGCAAAAGGGCCCATGTGGGCGGTCCGATAGAAGAAATTGAGAAGCGTATTTCTATCTTAATTGGCACTTAGGGGCTCGCCTCAGTTCTGTCAGAAATTAAAAACTTCATATGTTTTTTTATATGAAGTTTTTAATTTCTGTTTCATTTCTGACAGAACTGGGGCGAGCCCCTTAAATAGGAGAGCGAAGTTTCAAGTTCTAGTTTTTATCTTCTCAAAGGCTTCTTAACTCCAGCACAGCTTATGAGTTTATAAAAACATTCTCTATCTCTTTTTATCACATTGATTTAAATACTAATGATAAAATGAAACGAAAACATATTTTGCAGAGGGTGTTGGTTCTGTCTAAAATTTTATTGACAAGATATTTGTGTTCATCAATGCTATGATAAGTAAAATAAATGACTTTGGCTTTTGTCCGTTACGCCAAATTGAAGCGATTTTACAAACGCAACGACTTTTCGAGGATTCAAATACCAAAAACTGATCATATTAAGTTTGAATAAAGAAATGAAATACCAAATGAATACCACATTTTGCTACTTGGGTAAGGTTTACTATATTGATTTGAAATATTGGGTCGGGAATAAATAAACTGATTGAAAATTTCCTTCTCGCGATGCCTCTATATTTGAAAACGAATTGAATATGGATTTAAAAGGAAAAAACGAAACTAGTCAAAACATTTAAACTTTAATATTAATCCGTTCTGCACATGCAGTCAAAATCGAAATCGAAATCGAAATGAAAATGAAGATAAAAGAAGCACACTTCATTGACGACCTCATAAATCGGTTTCAACGAATCGAATAAAAACGTTGATCGAAAAAAACTTTGGCCTGATGAATATTGATTGTCTGTGAAAAATCAGAATAACTAGTTCAAATTCTTCCTACCCTTATCTATTTCAAGGGTCACAAGACTTAAAGATAAAGCTCATTTTAATGATATTTAAAGCTCATCTTTATTCAATTTTTCGACAAGTTCACGTTTATCCGCAAGCTTTAAGACTTCAATATTGATATGAAATATAAAACGAAATGAGCGGCTCTTTTTCTTTCGAATGAGACATTTTTATGTACACAATTCATTGATTGGCTAATAAATTCGGTAAACTTTTGATGTAGCCCATCTGTTAGCCCGCTCTCTAATTTTATTTGGAACAAAAAGTATTAAATTCCAATAGTATTAAATTCGATCAGTCATTCCATTCGTTGGAACCAGTGTAGGTACCCAGTTGACTCAAAAATAATAGTTTTAAATTTCAATTTTCCTATTTCTTGCTTTGAACCGCTACTGAGTGTAATGTTACACTAAATAACATAAAATTATATAAATTCGTTTGACACTCGAATAAAACAAACGTCCGAGATGTCGCAATGGAAGCGTATTGATATGCAGGTTGGCAGCACGTTGCCAATGCACGTTGTTAACTGACCAACCTTACAGAATGTCCCCTGTTTCACCCTAGCACATAAGTCATAGATTATTTTAAGAAAAATTAAGAGCGGACCTTTTTTAATATAGGTTTTAATGCATTTTTTTTTTCATAAATTTTGTACATACTTAAACGGTATTTTATTTTAATAAAAATAAGGAACATAAATGTGTCGTTGACTAAAAAGAAACATAAACAAAACATTCTGTTTTAAAAAGTGTTATTACTTAGAACTAATGTACATCAACAGCAAATGTCTCGATCGCTAATATGTCCGAAGTCAGACATACCTAAAACATGTTCCGGAACATTTAGTTCGTAGGCAAGAGACGCAGGAGGCAAGGAAAAGTTTCTTTGCGTCTTGCGTCTCTTGCCTACGAACTAAATGTTCCCGGAACATGTTTTAGGTATGTCTGACTTCGGACTATGTGTACATTTTGCAGTCTTTTCGTTTCATAACTTGAATCAGGGATGCAGCCAGAGAAATAATGCTCTGGTAGTTCTGATATTCGCAAGAGTGGTAGATTAATCAATTTTGAGACAGTATCCAAAAAATATTTGGGGGGGTTTTTTGAAAATTTTTCGAGTTATGGAAATTATATTTTAAGAGCGTCCAATTCTGTGATTTAGAGTGGCCAATTTTACATTAAGAGTGGCTAGAGCGGCCAGAGCGGCCGCCTTAAAATAATCCATGACATAAGTAAAGAAACATCAAAGCCTACATCGTTACAAAAAGAAACAAGTAAGAAAGCTAAAGTCGGTCAAGCCCGACTTTGAAATACCCAGCGTCCCGACATTATGAGCGCACTATGTTTTGCTTCTCTATTTGTGGGCGTAGCAGTGGGAGGGCAACATAAATTATTTCCCTACACCTTTCATTCGCCTTGGTGAACCTATGTTGCGAATTTGAAGCTTCGACGCCTTTTACTTCGGAAGTTACGAAAAATCTTTATTTGTGGGCGTGGCAGTGGGCGGGCCACAAAAAATTTTTTCCTACACCTTTCATTCGCCTTGGTGAACCTATGTTGCGAATTTGAAGCTTCTACGCCTTTTACTTCGGAAGTTACGAAAAATCTTTATTTGTGGGCGTGGCAGTGGGCGGGCTACATAAATTTTTGTTCCTACACCTTTCATTTGCCTTGGTCAACCTATGCTGCGAATTTGAAGCTTCTACGCCTTTTACTTCACAAGTTACGATAAGCCCTTATTTTTGGGCTTATTTGTGGGCGTGACTCGAGGAGGGCGGCGTCGATTTTTTGCCAGGATATGTCCCTTTTCGTAGTTTACCAGCACACCAAATATCAATGGAATGTGTTGAGTGGTTCGCAAGTTACAAGCATTTTATTGAAAACACAATAAATTCATTTGTGGGCGTGGCAGTGGGCGGATGTCTCCCATTTTTACTTAGGATCATACTCGGACCCCGATATACATGTGTGCCAAATTTCGACTTCATTGGTTCAGCCGTTTCGGAGGAGATCCGACCACGGACGGACGGACAGACGGACAGACGGTCAGACGGACAGACGGACATGTCCAAATCGATGCAGTTTTTGATCCTGATCATTTCTATATATATTTTTCTATATCTCCGGAGCTTAATTCTCCCTGTTACAAGATTTGCACAAAACTAATATACCCCGCTTACGCTGGGTATAAAAACTATGCGAAGCAAATTTGAGACGAACAACCAACGTTGTCTATGTTGGCAAGAAGTCCTCAAACAGCAGAAGAAATAAATCATTAAAATAAAGCAACAAAAAGTGAAAGTTTGTTAGCAAAAACAATTCAATGCAATTATTTAAAGTTCATGCTTTGGAAAGTGTTTTCTTTCAAATTTCAATTTCAAACTTAAATTTCCGTTTCAATTTTGGGGAAACAGAGCAAATTTCGGACTGATTTTAAAGCAACTTTGAACTTGAATGCGTACGCGCATGCGCAACGCCTTTCAAAACACAACGTTACTTTATGCGTGGGCAATATAAAATCCACAAAGGTGTCAGCATGACGTATGAACCTGTATCAATAAATAAACAAATAATTTTAAAAAACATCATGCGAAATTGAAATTTAATAGGAGGCAAAATAATTTAAATGTCAAAATCAGACTTTAATCCATCAAACTCGGTTCAGCAGTAAGCAAGAAAACGACTAACGAGACATATCGAATATAAACTCTCAGACGTGGCCAGTTGGGATTGCCAACAGATCTAAGTGGTCCCATAAAGCTTCATCTTCAACACCATTCATTCCGGCAGACGGACAAGTAGGCGAACTGACTGCATGATTGAATCGCTGACTGATTGGCTGTTGGATATAAAAAGCTACAGACAGACGATACACGGGTGTTTTGATTGAAAATCTCAATAGAAGATCCCAATGCTGGTCTAGGGTATATGCATATACCCATATTTTGTAGCGTCCATCTCAATTGCTTCTGACTGTGGCCCTCGGATGAGCAAATCAAATATGTCTCCTTCACCAAATGTAGGCATAATGTACATACATACATCAAAGACCTCCACGCCATAGCAAAATTTTTCTCGCTCACTTCACACGTACGCCTTACGCTCTTTCTTTAATCGGTAGCAAATCGCCCGACGAAAACACTTTGAGCGGATCTGCGCAACTTTTTTTTAAAAAACACTTAAAAAATATTTTATCAAAATGGAATGCAAAGCCTACTTTATGATCCCAAATGCTTTTGAGAACATGCTTTGGGTTTTATGTGGGAAGTGATTTAAAACAAGGAATGAATCGTTTTTAAGAAAACATGTTGAAAGTCAACATTCTGAGTTCAATAAAATCCATGGCGTGTAAAGGGAAAAGGTTTTTAAAGATAAAAAAGGATCTGTATTGCAAAAATTTAAACTGTGGATTTCAAGAATCGAAGAAATAGAAAATGTAAAAGTAGCTAAAATAAAACAAAATGATTTGAAAATGTCTTTGTCTAACTTAATTTCTTATGATATTATCAAATATGGTAGACCTTTTTCAGATGGAAAATTTTATTGAGCGCACGCAATTAGTGTTGAAATTTTTTTCAGCGCATTCGCTCTCTTGCTCACTAACACAAATGCCTTTCCCATTTTGGAGATGCCTGGATTAAAAACAGAAACGAGAACCATTAAGAAAGAATATGCTAGAGCAGTGGCGTAGGTAAGGGGGAAATGTAGTAAAAACTACGATTGTTGCGTGTGAGTTGTTTAGAATCATATTTGTTTGCGTGCCCATGTGTACCCTGCATAAAGGTGCCCTTTTAGACCTATGCTTGCGAATAATCGATGACAAATTAGAGCATTACATTTAGGCGAACACAGCGCTGCCATGAGTGTTTTTTTAAATGGGAAAATATGAAAAACGAAAAAGCTAAAATAGCCAAAAAAAAAAAAAAAAATATGACCAAAATACCAACCTCTTATTTATCAAATATTTTTACA
This sequence comes from Chlorops oryzae, assembly GCA_020466095.1. Taxonomy (NCBI): domain Eukaryota; kingdom Metazoa; phylum Arthropoda; class Insecta; order Diptera; family Chloropidae; genus Chlorops; species Chlorops oryzae. Next base: position 76,727,030 of record CM035806.1, read on the forward strand.
TTCATGTATTTTAAAATCATAAAAAAGTTTTTCTTACTAAATTACCCCTTAGTACGCTTCTCAAGAAACTACATAGGAAACGTGCAATATAATGAACTGATTCAAAAATGATTAAGAACTAATTTATCCACATTGGAAATGGAAATCCTGCCGTAGGTTTATGTTAATCTGAGTAGAATACATTCATTTTCAATGCTTCAGTTCGTTTTCAATTAAACCTGCTGCAATTTTTCCCTTGCTCATCATCAACTGTAATGGCGGAAGTTATGAGTTGGAGACAATATCTAAGTCTTAAACAAATCTCGCCGAAAAATGCTATTGATGCTATAGACGTTTGTCCAAAAGAAACATTTCCAGCCACTTTTCTTCTGCTTAAAATTGTAGCAACGCTGCCAGTATCAACCAGTACAGCCGAAAGGACATTTTTATGCTTAAAGCCCATTAAAACTTATTTAAGGAACTCAATTGGACAGGTATATTATAACTTTTTCTCTAGGTTTTTTGTTTAAATCAGCCGTTTCAATTAATTTCAGAATCGGCTCAATGGCCTAGCTGCTTTGGCCTTGTACCTAATGTACCTATATGTGCAGATGAAGTTCTTGATGAACTCTCAAAAAAACCAAGGCGGCTAAATTTCATTCTTTGATTTAAAATCCGGGTCAACCGGTATGAAATACCAACATAATTGTGTGATACAATGAAATTTGAAATATATTAGTTTGAGGTTTTATTGAGTTTTTTTAAAACTTATTACTATATTTAATTCCCCCCTTTTCAAAATCCTACCTTCGCCACTGTGCTAGAGATTTTAAGGCCATAAAGGTTCCGATATACTGACTTTTGTTCAATTTCTGTATAGAAATCGCCCCTTTGCCACGCCCCATTGTCCAAATTGTTTTTGATGCTCACCGGGGGCTTAAATATATGCTCATGTTTTGAACTTCATTCAAATATTTCAAAAAAGTCCGATTTTGGAGCAGTTTTTGTGATTTTTGTGACAGACCCTAGTACTGGGGGTACCCTTAATAATGGACCGATCCAGAAAATTTTTGGGGAGGACTTGGCTACAAAGGAAGCATAATTGTCAACGTTTTCGTTTAAGCCCCATTTGAATTTCAGGCGTAGGAGACAATTATCGAAAAACGCCCTTCTGCCACGCACTCTTTTCCAATTTTCAGAAATCACATTAATTGCCTTAAAATATGTTCAAATGTAAAATTTCAATTTCATTTTTTGTGATTTCCGCATGGTGGAAGGAAAGTGCTTAATTCTATGTTTAAAAGGTCACAGGTTACAGAAACATATAATTAAGCACTCTCTTTGCTCCATACGGAAATTACAAAAAATGACCGAAAATTGTGGGAGCGGCAGTAAACGTGGTGAGCTATCTATTTAAACGCAGTTTAATCTGAACTTTATCTCTGACCCAATATTTCAAATCAATCTAATCATGATTTATTTTTGAAACAAAAAATAAGTCAATTTTTCGATTCAAACTTATGTTATGTTGTGTTATGTATACGAATCCCGAAATTGAGTTGATTTATAAAACACCTTATATCTCTGCAATGGTTAAAACGGCGATGGCCACATTTAAAATGCACTTGCAGAATTAATTGTCCTTTAATATCAGATAGCGAGCTTGAAAATGCATAGGTTTGAAAGACTAAATCCGCGAATTTCTCAGAATTCTGATGTGATGGAAATTTTTTGATATTTTTCAATTGTTTATCAAGTTGAATACAAAAAATGCTTCAAATACCCTTGAATTTTTTTTTTACATCCAGACCAGTGTAATTTTATATGAATATGTTGTGAAATTCAAATATAGCAAAGGTATTTGATTGAGTTAAACTTGCATGAAGAAATAATTTATTCGACATCTTAAACTTTCGAAGTTCTTAAACCAAGCTGAAGACTACAGCCCTAAAAGGGTTTAAAAGATACATATGTACATACTTCAGTGTTTGAGATCTGACAAGATGCACCAGGTATTAGTGTTTCCAAAGTCTTTAGCCGTTCTTGAACGTTTAAATCAAACAACCCAGCGGAAAAACGTAAGACAAAAACGAATATTTCATGTTAAGATGCATTGACCGAATAACACATTATTTTAAACACGGCTACACGCAGAAAAAAAAGGCGTTTATCGCCAGTTTGTCACAAACGTCCGTTGTTTGTTGCAAACTAACTTCGTTTGTTGAAGAAATTGCAAGCGAAGTTTTCGTTTGGAAAACGGTAGAACATTTATTGCACATGTTTTTTCGTTTGCTACAAACTCACTAAGATTTTCGTTTGGAGCAAACAAGTTGTTTTGTTTAATAAGAAGTCTTTTTCGGTTGTGACAAAGTTATTTTCGTTTGTTATACTGTATAAACTTTAGTTTGGAGTAAACGAGTTTTGTGTTTGATACGAAGCCTTTTTCGATTGTGACAAAGTTATTTTTGATTGTGTCAAAGTTATTTTCGTGGTAATAGTACGTGTATCAATATCACATCCCTATAAAAAAACACATCCCTATTTAATTGCAGCTGATTGTAAGTGGACGCCGGCAGGTATTTCTTAGCATAAATTTATTCATTTAAAATGTTGATATTAAGCGAATATAAGCGTAAAAGAGTGTTTGTTAATATAAACGAACCTTTTTTTTATGAAGAATATCTGCGTAAAGGTACATTGGAGATCAAATTGCATAATGTGTGAAACAAAGAAATTCTCGGAAAAGCGCTTGGCTTGGCTTGGCATTCCTGCAAATCTTATGTTTAATAAGCCGAAGGCTTAGACGATAATGCTCCTTTCTTTCTGTAAGAGAATTATTTACGTGTTATTTTTCATTTTATAAAATATAAAATAAAATTTAAAAAAGCATTTGTACTAAACGAAAAATTCGGTTCGTTTTCGCTTAAAGCAAACAAAAACTTTGTTTCCTTTTCGTTCAAAGTAAACGTAGGCTTTGTTTCTTAGTGTTTGAAGCAAACGAAAACCTCCTTTGAAGCAAAAATAACAGCAAACGAAAAACTCGTTTGAATTAAAGGAGAACTTTTTCGGTTGTAGTAAACGAAACTTCGTTCGACACTTTTTTCGTTTGGGACAACCAAGTTTTTTTCTGCGTGTATAAACGTAGTAATAGAAATGCTGATTAACGCTAATCTAAATAAAAAGTTTGTCAATGAAATTGAGTTAAGGTGTTTCCCCACTTGACAAGTAAAGCTCTTTTAACAAGAATTTTCGTTTCGCTCGCTACAACTTGTGGTTGATCAAAATGCACTTTCAGCAAGCAAAATTTGTACTTGAAAGAAAGTTTTGTGAGCAAGTAACCTTACTTCTTTAAAAGCTCTACGCTGTTAAAGTAAATGCAAAGGAAGTAACGAGTTCAATCATTTGAAGAAAGTAAATCAGAGTTGAATTTTCGATGACAGGTTACTTGCTATCAGCGTATGCCTATAGTAGCGAAAGTAAGGCAAAAGTACTTTGTGGTTTTTTTACATACGTTTGGTATAAGAAAATTTACTTGCTGCTTTACAGCGTAGAGCCCTTTAGGAAGTAAAAGCGCTTTACTTGCCAAGTGGGGAAGCATTTTTCAAATAAGCAGAAAAACTTTTACATTATGTTTTTAATTGTATTTTATTTATTAGTTATGTATATTATTTTTATACTATAATATTTTTTATTAAATAAAAAAACATAAAAATGTAAGAGTGCATAGTCATAAAATATGGAAAGATAAAATCGCGACTGCCTTTTCGATACATTCTTGCTTCCATTCTTCCAAGCAAAATGATGTTCGGCAAAAATCACGAGCACTTAAAAAATACGTAAATTATAAGAAAACTAATGGATTATTTCAGTGAGCCAAAGTAAACAAGTAAGGGTTTTATAGTCACAGTACCGACTTTTGTAAAATTTCTTTAGGAAAACCACCCCTTTGCCACGCCCACTTTTCCAATTTTTTGAAATTGAATAAATTGCCTTTAAACATATCAAATTTCATCAAAATATCTTGAAAAACTCCGGTTTTAGAGCAGGTTTTTTTGGTTTTCATAACAGACCCTAGTACTAGAGGTACCCCTTAAAAATGGTCCGATCGGGGTTATTCTCGAACTTGGTCGTACTCATGTACCTGTGAATACGTATACAAACAGGCGGCCAGATGGACAGACAGACGGCCAGACAGATAGACGGACATAGCTAAATCGAATCTCCTGGTGACGCTGATCATATGTATATATTTTTTGTATGGTCTATTTCGACTGGTTCTGCGTGTTACACATAACCACACAAACGCAATATACCCTCGACACAGAGTGTGTCGGGTATAAAATCAAAAAATAAGTAAATAAATAAACTAAAGCACAACATACAATATAAGCAGTCCGAAGATATTCATATATACATATGTATATAAGCTCGATTAAAACCGTGTGAGCATGAAAAACATGTCACTGCATTCAGCAGGCATGAAGCGCATGCGCCACACAGTGTTGCGAGGTGGACAACATAGAAAAAAATTGATGTCGGATTTTTTTAAAAATTTTGATGGCGATTTACAGCAAATACCAGCAACTGATCAAGGCTTAAATATCTTTGAAAAATACTAATGTTTACTTATGCTTTGGAGCCTTCAAAGTGCAAACTTCAAAACCGATATTGCTTATGGCAAAAATATACCGAATTTATGTAGAATAAGAACTGTCGTATTTCATTTGTTTTTTAACTTATTCATAAGATTGATGACTTTTCTGAAAGCTCAACTTATTTCTCAGAGGGTAGTTTTTGTTTTGTTTTCTTTTGTTTGACATTTTAAAAGTTTCGTTATTTAGAATGAAACATAAAAGAAAATTACTCAAAATATGCGTTTTAAAAGTTTCGAAGAGGGCGAAAAGTTGTGTTACAATTTGTGACTACAATTTTTAATAAGAATATATAAAAGAAAGTATGTATAATCCAAATCAAAAAGATTTGCCTGCACCTTTTTGCAACTTTGTTTTTTACGTTGATTTTTGCAGTGGAGTCTTCAATAAAAATTGGCGAAATTTTCGAAGCTTGGTGTGCAGGGAACAATGAAAATAAGGAGCCAGCGGTGAAAATATTTGTGAAAAACAAATTAAGCAGAGAGTTGAGTATTGAAGAGCGTAGTAAAATTAGAAATATGTGTGTTCATTTTGAAAAATATGCTCTTGTATGAGATTGGTGCAAAGATGTTTGCGTCTTAAGTCTTTGCTCTATCTCTGTTGCTTTTTATATCAGAACTGTGTACGCAACGACTTAAGACGCGAACGTGAAAACAGTAATGAAATCCTACGTAATTAAAAGACATCCCCTAGGGCTGGACCGTGTTTTTTTATTTTTTGTGCTAAATACACATTTAAATTTTACAAATAAATATCATTCATTAATATTTTTTGAATCGCATAACAGATTTTCGGGAGTTTCAAAAGTACTCTATTTACCAACTTTGAGTGGGCGTAGCACAAAAAGTGGGCGTGGTAGCAAATTGAAATTAGGTTTTTCCAATTTTGGAGCACAACAGTAAACTCTGTTCCGAATTTCAAGCCTCTAGGACTAAAATTGCGGAATTTGGGTCCCCCCTTTACATGGGGGGTGGGGGTTGGGGTCGTTCGATTTTCAAAATATTTTCAAAATTTCTTAATTTTATGAAAACAAACCTCCATGTCAAATTTCATTGGTCTAGCACAACTCCTTCTATTTTTGGCCACGAGATATATGGAGACGCGACACTGTGCGCCGCGGCGACGAAGTTTCAAAAACAGATTTCTTTACAATATTGTCACATATGTGAATACGTTTAGATGTGTGTAACACAAAAGAATTTCGAATGTATCTTTGAAATATAAAACCCTAACAAGTAAGGGTGTTATAGTCAGGCGAACCTGACAATAAAATACCCGACACAGACACACGTGTTCAAATAATTTTTAATATCAAGAAGTGTTTAAGGGCATTAGGGGCCCTATATACCGACTTTTGTTAAATTTCTTTATGAAAACTGTCCTTTTGCCACGCCCACTTTTCCAATTTTTTTGTTTTCTAATCGGAGGCCTTAATATACGCTCAAATTCTAAGTTTCAGTGGAATATCTAAAATAATTCCGATTTTGGGGCAGTTTTGAGATTTTTGTGACAGACCCTAGTACTGGAAGTACCCTTTATAGTGGACCGATCAAGGAAATTTTTTCTAAGGATTTTTATGGCTACAAAGGAAGCATAACTGCCAAACTTCGTTCAAGTCCCATTTGAAATTCGGGTGTAGGAGGCAATTTTCGAAAAACGCCCTTCGGTTACGCCCACTTTTCCAATTTTTGGAAGTAATATTACTGGCCTTTAAATATGATTAAATATCAATTTCATCAAAATATCTTGAAAAATTTCGAATTTAGAGCAGTTTTTGTGATTTTCGCAACAGACCCTAGTACTGGAGGTACCCCTAAAAATGGCTAAAAATGGTCCGATCGGGTCCATACTCGAACTTGTTCTTACTCATGTGCTTGTGAGTACGCATATCGAATTTCATCAAGATAGCTCAACTCCTTCGATAAGAAAACTGTATACAAACAGACGGACAGACAGACAGACGGACATGGCTAAATCGAATCTCCTGGCGACGCTGATCATTTCTATATATACTTTTCATGGTCTATCTCGACTGGTTCGGGGTGTTACACACAACCACACAAACGCAATAAAACCTCGACACAGAGTGTGTCGGGTATAATAATATTTTTCCAGTTCTCTACTATTTATACCCGACACACTCTGTGTCGAGGGTATATTGCGTTTGTGTGGTTGTGTGTAACACCCAGAACCAGTCGAGATAGACCATACAAAATATATATAGAAATGATCAGCGTCACCAGGAGATTCGATTTAGACATGTCCGTCTGTCTGTCTGTCTGTATACAGTTTTCTTATCGAAGGAGTTGAGCTATTTCGACAAAATTGGATATGCGTACTCACGGGGACATGAGTAAGAACAAGTTCGAGAATGGACTCGATCGGACCATTTTTAGGGGTACCTCCAGTACTAGGGTTCGTTACGAAAATCACAAAAACTGCTCTAAAATCTAAGTTTTTCAACATATTTTGATGAAATTTGATATTTAAACATGTTTCAAGGCAAGTAATACGATTTCTAAAAATTGGAAAAGTGGGCGTGACAGAAGGGCGGTTTTCGAAAATTGTCTCCTACACCCGAAATTCAAATGGGACTTGAACGAAATTTGGCACTTATGCTTCCTTTGTAGCCTTAAACATCCTTCCAAAAAATTTGCTTGATCGGACGATTTTTAAGGGTAGGTCCAGTACTAGGGTCTGTCACAAAAATCCCAAAACTGCCTTAAAATCGAACTTTTTCGAAATATGTTAATGAATCTTAAATTTGAGCGCATATTTAAGCATCCGCTTATAGTTCAACAAAAATTGGAAAAGTGGGCGTAGCAAAGGGGCAGTTTTCATAAAAAAATCTATCAAAAGTCGGTATATGGGGCCTCTAATGGCCTTAACCCTAGTCCTTATAACCAACTTTTACTACGAGAACGTATAACCAAGTACAGGTGTGGCCAGTAGCAATTTTTTGCAATTTATTTATATTTCGTGGTTATTTCTTCAGGATTTCAACTACCTGTCATAAAGGAAATATATTCAGCTACGTGTAAGTAAAACTTCGTCCAGTTCCGTTGGGCAGAACAGCAATAAAAACCACTTTTCGAGAGCAGAAAAATGAGCGCAGAAGACGCACTCTTTACATGTAAACGTTACTCATGTAAACGGCCAATTTGTTTGCAGCATTCAAGCATTTTGTTTTTATGTGAAATTTGCAACAATAAAGAAATAAAATAAATAATTTAAGTTATAAAAAATAAATATGTATAAATAAAAACATACATTTACATTATCTTATAGCAAAAAACAATTGTTTTATTTATGTAGAAAACTTATAAAATTGCACTAAAAGATAGTGGCCACACCTCTACTTGGATATACGTTTATGGGGGTAAAGACTTTGGAGGATCATAGCTCCTCAATGCCTTGACCCAGCACATCAGTTGAGGTGGCAGTCGACGCGGATTACCGTAATCTTCCTAGATCCGGAGATTTATAAAATTACAATAAATGGTTTAGGAGGTACATCACTCCAAAGTGTCCACTGGCCACACCTGTACCCGGTTATAAGGACTAGGGTTAAACACCTCTGGATATTTAAAATTATTTGAACATGTGTGTCTGTGTCGGGTATTCTATTGTCAAACTCGCCTGACTATAACACCCTTACTTGTTTTTACTTCTGTTTTTGGCCTGTTTGCTTTTTTATGCAATCGATCGTCAAGGCAGATTTGATTTTCTTTGACAAAATTGAGAAAAAAATTATATTGAAGCACATAATAAAAAAATGAAGCCTACATGCATGTGTCCACTGACGATGTTCTTTTACGCTTGAGTGCATGCTGTGAAAAGCGAAAATAGAAATATCCCACTCGCATTGGCAGTTGGCGGTTGGCAGTTGGCGGTTGGCAGTGAACAGATTCGCATCGTGGATTGTCTTGATATTTCAGCAAGAAAATGAAAATGACATACAATTACGATTGGAGAAAACTCTGAACCGACTGAAGCGAGTCGAAGGAAAATTTTTAGACAATAATTGTCTAAAGTATTCATTCCAATCAGCCTACTTATGAATTGTGTTTAGACATACTGATTCACGTTTGTTCAAAAATGTCTTCTCAAGATTTTAAATGAAATTAAATTTCTTTTTAACTTTTTATGGTTTTTCTGAATGATTTACTATTAGGTGCATTCAGCACCTTTTAGCCGAATTTAACTCAACAGTTGCACAACAGTTGAGCCTGCTGAATGCACCCATTGACTGCAAGAATGTTTCGATCATAAGACCAGGACTTATCATTATGATAATTTCGCTGCAACGCTGGTGAAAATAGTACGAAAATCTATTTATTTCTGGGCAACATAGCCCAAACAGCCGCACATAGATAGATTTTTAAGATTTATGCGGCCAAAATTTAAGATTTTAAACCAGTAAGGAGTACCAAATGTAATCGATTTTTATGCTAACAATAGAACAGGCAACAATAAGTCGGTTTTGTTGGCTTCGATTCTGATTCCCGGTGCGTGTATAGGTACTCGGAACTTATAAGTCTTTCCCATTCGCGTGAATTTGCGTTTTTTACTTTTCAGTTACCTATTTTGTTTTGTGAATATTTTTGTTTTGGACACACGTATCAAAGGAAACATTATGGATTCGAAGACTTCAGGTAAATACCATTATTTGTTATAGCAATTGCCAATGTAGTATTTTAAAAATCGTTATTTTAAAGCTTCTAAACATATTGCGTTTTCTTGAAAAAAAATGCTTGATTTTTAAGTTTAAAAGTATTTTAGTTATATTATCGCTTCCTCTCGCCGCAAAATTATTATTAATTATAAAGCTTTATATTGTTTTTTCATTATTCTGTTAAAAATCAGCTGCCCGTAGGCGCCGAAAAGGTAGAAAAGGTTATGTTGAAAAATTTTCAAAAACTGTTATACTTCTTTTTCGTCTTAGGCTGTCCTGGCACATCTGGAAAGAAATTGGTCACTCGTTCATTTCTCTACGAGAATTTAATAACTATGGACGAAAAATTGGACTACTTGGAAAACTTCTTAATTTCGTCTTATGGTGACACAGAGGGAAACATAAAAAAAACTTAAACAAAATTTTGCTTATTTTAAGAGTGATATAAAGCAAAAATGGGCCAAAGCACGAAGAACAGAAGATAATTTCTTAAAATTGAATCAATCATGGTTAAATGGGACGTTTGAAATTCCAATCCAAGCGCAAAATCTTCCAGGCCGTCCTCCAAAATCATTCCAAGAGTCAAGTGAAAGAAGCAAGCGTCGCAAAACTGAAGTGGTTCGATCTGCAGTAGACGACTCTTTGATCATTCATGCTGCTCAATCGGCTTTAAGAGCTAAGGTACTTTGAAATGCATCACAAATCCTTAAAGAAATCAAAGACTCGCCAAAAAGTGCAGAAAAATACCGAAAGGCCTATAAGTCATCAAGTGAACCCCACGAACACAATATATTAACACCGCAAGAAGCATTGGCGATGTTTGTAGAGGCCGACCTTACACGAAACCAATACGAAATCATACGTAACACCAATAAGTCGCTTTATCCGTGCTACGACAAATTATTAGAGGCCAAAAAAGAATGCTATCCACGTCAAAAAGACATAAAAGTGACAAGTATGTATGCAGAAAGTACTTTGCAAAGTCTTATCGACATAACTCTTATGCGCCTGTCAGTGTACTTAGAGGAAGTACTTTTAACTATTAGCGAAGAAAACAAACAGATTTTAACGCTTATAATAAAATGGGGATGTGATGGCTCCCAGCAAGCAAGATACAAACAAAAGTTTGAAAATCCAAATGATTCGGACTCCAATATATTTTTAAGCTCATTTGATCCTTTACGCATACTTTGTAGCAACGATAAAAACTTAATTGTTTGGGAAAATCCTTCTCCATCATCCCCGAGGTTTTGTCGGCCTATACGATTCAGATTTCTGAAAGAAAACAATGATGTTACCAAAGAAGAAATCACTTACGTTGAGGAATCGGTAAAAAATTTGACCCCTACTGAAATCGAATTAAATGGGAATAAATTTACCTACAATCACATTTTTAAGATGACCATGGTTGATGGCAAGGTTTGCAATGCTGCAACCAGTACTAAGTCTACCAGTCGATGCTTTATTTGCAAAGCCACTTCCAAAGATTTTAACGATATAAGTAAAAAATTTAAGGTAAATCCTGAAACTTTAGACTTTGGAATATCCGTGTTACATGCCAGAATCAGAATTTTTGAGAGTGTTTTGCACTTGGGGTATAAACTTAAAGTTCAAAAATACAGACAGAAGAAAACGATTGAAGAAAAAGACTTGGAGTTGGCCGCGAAAAAAAATATTCAAGACAGATTTAAAATTGAAGCCGGGTTACTCATTGACATGCCCAAGTCCAACTATGGGAATACAATTGATGGAAACACCAGCCGTAGATTTTTTGAGAAACCAAAATTGGCCTCTGACATAACTGGAGTGAGCTTTGATTTGATTTACAGACTGAAAGTCATTTTAGAAATGATTTCAAGTGGATATATTATTGATGTCAAAAAGTATGATCAGTTTGCACTAAATACCGCCAAATTATACGTACAGCTTTATTCGTGGCATCCGATGACGCCTACTTTGCACAAAGTGCTCATACATGGTGCTGCCATAATAAAAAATGCACTCCTCCCAATAGGCCAATTCTCAGAGGAGGCTCAAGAGGCCCGAAATAAACATTTTCGGATGTATAGAGAAAATTACGCCAGAAAATTTTCACGTGAGCAATGTAACCGCGACATCTACAATAGATTATTATTGAGCTCTGATCCGCTCATTAGCAATATAAGCATAAAACAAAGAAGGAGAAAAAAAATTTCTAAATCCTTTTCTCCGGAGACTTTAGATATGCTTTTACCCACCAAACCCGACTCCGCTTCATCAGATCCCTCGGACGATGAGGATGTGCAATAACATGTTGCCATGAAGTATTCCTTAACTGTGATTACTAACTAATATTTGAAACTTATTTACATTAATGAATTTTTATATCTGTGATATAAAGTTTATGACTTTTGCATATAAATATGGTATTTTATACGACATAAATTGGAAATTTCAACAGGAAATTGTGTTTTACTATCAATTATATCATTTGGAATAGTTATTGCGATCAAAATAATTTTGGCCGCATAAATCTTAAAAATCTATCTATGTGAGCCGGTTGCTGCCTGACGCAAATTGTGTAGAATCGAGAGAACTGTGTTTAGAACATTGTCAATAAAAACAATGTTTCTTCTCTATGAAAGTATATGAGCTAAACTTCTCTTTCTTTGATAGCGAATCAACCGATTCGTATTTTTTGTTGCATTTTTTGGTCCCTTTTTCGGTGATACTTTTCTGCAACGAATGTTTTTGTTCTAGAAGAACAATAATCAATTTAATAATGTGTATTCTCTTTAAATATAACATCACAATTATTTTGAGATACGTTTTTGTCTTGTTTGAAAAACATAAAAAAAATAAGGTATCCAACCATAAAATAAGTTATTGCAGGATACCCACGCCTATCCACAATATCCCCAATCCAAATCAAACGAGGAATGCGGAGCACTGTTGCTGCACTGTTTTATAAAATTTTGCTATGCGGGACCACAACTCTCATAATGGGACGGTTGGCCGCCTTATTCAACAAACGAAACAGCAAATGCTAAATGCAGATGTCTGAAAGGGTATTTTTTAATTCCGTATTGATCGTGCTAAATACTGAATTTATGTGCTAGCCTTAGAGCCAATTTCACCAAGCTTATTTAAATACGAATCGTCGTTTAAGCACAGATTTTCATTTTCACCATCCTAAATGGCATCTCGTACTTAAGTGTCCCATATCGGGCACTTTAATTGAGTTTATGCAACTCTGTGTATTCCTAATGAAAACAGCTGATTCAAGCAGACACTTTCTGTATGCAGAGTTACCCAGAAAGTACTTACCCTAACTAAATAAAACGAACAAAGGGGATCCATTTTTGTTCAATTCGATCGAAGAATCAAAAACATTTATATTATCAAGCATTCAAAATAAACATTTTTCAGGCCTACACAAACAACAAACATTCAATGCGGGCGATTATTTTGGTTGGATTTGCTAACTTCTTGCAAATTAGTTGAGAAAATGTTTGAAAATTTTATATAACACATACGTTTACTCGTATGCTTGAAAAGAATTTGGAAAGCTTTTTCAAAACAAATGATAACACCTTAGCACCTTTGTAAAAAGTTTATACAACTGCTTGCTGGGTATTTATATTGCCTTTTTTCATTTATTTATTTTCAGTCTTGCCACCAAATCTTAGATAAATTATACAAAACATGTATCTTTTCGAACAAAATTATACATATAGGCCCATTTGCTACTGTTCCGGTTAAAGATTTTCGTTACGATATCCTCTCAAAATGTCAAAATTTTCATACAAATTTTTTGTTTTTCGGAACGAAAAAGTTTAACCAGAACAGTAGCAAATGGGCCATAGTTTATTGAATTATACATAAAAGATACAAAAGGGAAAATAAACCATTTTACACATGACACAGCTAGGCACATTATTGACTCTATCTCCCAAACTACTTTTATGTCCATTTTCAAACTTGCACAGTACAAATCCAAGATTTGAAGTTGAAGACAGCCCGCTATTCAGCTGTGGCTGCTGAACTTCTCAAGTTGATAAAGCTGAATAGCGGCTTCTGCGTGCTTGGCGCGTGGGTCGCGCTGGGTTCTACACCACCATTGACTCGTTAGTTTTGGAGATCCCATCCTGTTTAACATGTCATTTTATAGAAAAAAAGCTCAGTTTTCGTTTAAAATTATTTTAAAAAATATCAAAAACGTCGCATTCGGCGAAAAATTGCTTATAAAAATAAAAACCGTTTTTTTGTGCATCTATAATAATTTCTGGGAATTGTAATATTTTTTTTTTTGGAAAGAGCAGACAAAAATCTATAAAAATCCTTTATCGAATTTTTTTCATTTGCCAATTTGCGAGACGTAGAAATTTTTGAATACAAAAAGGACAGAAAGTTTAACACCCTGTATCTAGGCACCCGGTCAATATTTCCCCTCCTCCTTTTGCACAATTCATGTACTCTCATAGCGCAACATTTCCACCAAGTTTCATCGAAATCCCAGGTATAAAGTTTTTTGAGCGGGTACACTTGACGTGAAATGCCCCATATAGAAATGATCAGCGTCACCAGGAGATTCGATTTAGACATGTCCGTCTGTCTGTCTGTCTGTCTGTCCGTCTGTCTGTCTGTCTGTATGCAGTTATCTTTTCGAAGTAGTTGAGCTATCTCGGCAAAATTTGGTATGTGTGCTCACGGGGATATGAGTAAAAACAAGTTCGAGAGTGGACCCGATCGGATCATTTTTAGGGGTACCTCCAGTACTAGGGTCTGTTACGAAAATCACAAAAACTGCTCTAAAATCGAAGCTTTTTAAGATATTTTGATGAAATTTGATATTTGATCATATTTAAAGGCCAGTAATATAATTTCCAAAAATTGGAAAAGTGGGCGTGCCAGAAGGGCGGTTTTCAAAAATTGTCTCCTACACCTGAAATTCAAATGGGACTTGAACTAAATTTGGCACTTATGCTTCCTTTGTACCCTTAAGCATCGTTCCAAAAAATTTACTTGATCGGTCCATTTTTAAGGGTACCTCCAGTACTAGGGGCTGTCACAAAAATACCAAAACTGCCTTAAAATCCGACTTTTTCGAAATATTTTAATGAAACTATAAATTTGAGCGTATATTTAAGCCTCCGATTATAGTTCAACAAAAATTGGAAAAGTGGGCGCGGCAAAGGGGCATTTTTCATAAGGAAATCTATCAAAAGTCGATATATGGGGCCCTTATGGTCTTAAACACATCTTGATATTAAAAATTATTTGAACATGCGAGTCTGTGTCGGGTATTCTATTGTCAGGCTCGCCTGACTATCACAGCCTTACTTGTTTTATCTGGTGCAGGTCATTGAGACCGACAGGTAAACAAATCCACCACAATATTCTAAAAGGCAGGGCAAAACGACATTCATTTTTAATCAATAAACAGGTAGCATTTATGCATTTATTTATGTGAAAATTTACTCAATTGCACCTTCATAAAATAAGTTCAGCTCATATGGACAAGTTTTGTGAACAAAGCAAAAATTGTGAAATATCAATTTTTAAGTGTTTTGGCAAAAAAATCATAGCTCCGTAAATTTTCCACCGATTTTAGCCAAACACGGCTTATTTCTTAGAAGAAATACTTATCTATACGTAAAAAATTTGAAAATGGGTTTGCCACTTCGATTTCTAATTTTTACAGATTTTATATGAAAAATTTACCCTGATTTTTTAGAAAAAACATAATTTTCTTGTATAATTGCACCTCTAGCACTAAAACTACTCATTCAAATCAAAAACTTTGTTTGTAAAAGTTGTAGGGAGCTTAATTATCTATAATTTAAAAAAATATATTAAAATCGGTAGATCGGGGCCCGAGATATGCTTGAAATAGCAAGTGCACCTACGAAATGCACTGAAAAAAATTTCAAAAATTTTTTTCTCAAAACCCTTCCATAAAAAAATTAAAAAAAATTTTTTTCTTGCTTAGGAGGCCGAGATCTACAGGAAAATTGTACAAATATTCATTTGCTTTTTATAAATTCCATATTTGTTAAGCAGTGTTATAAAACATGTAGCAAAAATTATTTTTTCGCAATTAAAGCTTTTGTTGAGACTTCAAAAATAATAACGACTGTATCCATAATCAAATAACCTGTGTTTCCGTTGTTTTGTCGTATGCAGTAAAGGGTTAATGAATAGTAAAAAAAAAAGTTTAACAAAAAAGGAAAGAAGAATTTGGATTCACAAAAGGAATGAGCTCTATTTTTGTAAGATACATGACACCAAAGCGCTTCAATATATTGACGAAAATCAAAAATAATTTGAACCATGAACTGCAGTTTAAGACTAGACACAGCGTTTGCTAAATGTTGTTTTGAAGCGCTTTCAGCATTACTTTCACACTTACAATGCAAGACCAAAAAACATTTTTTATATCACACGCATCAACTTATTATTATTATTTTTGTATTTTTTTATACAAAATTTTAAAAAATGTGCTCTCTTTATAGTTTTATTGATAAGTCATATTTGCTTCGTGGCGGGCTAGACCTAAACGAAATTTTCCAACACTAAGAAACGGATGAAGGGTTTGGAAGCCCTGTATGACAGTGCAATGAGAACGCATAGATATACACAACCCTGCATAGATATACTGCATGGTAGTTTTGTAGCGTGTATCAGCCACTTAAGTGACCTAGAACAGTTAAGAAAAAGCTCAGTTTAAAATGTTTCAGTTGAATAGAAATTTGTTAGAAGCAGAGTGAATTAATGTATGGATTAAGAGAATAAGATTATATCAAAACAAGTAAGGGTGTGATAATCAGGCGAGCCTGTCAATAAAATACCCGATACAGACACACATGTTCAAATAATTTTTGAAACGCGCCCAAAATACAGGACCATTAAGTAAAAAATGTCTATCAAGTTAGCACTACCACTTTGAAATTTTAAATTCAAAACTAGCTTATAATTTGTTGTAAGCTTGTTGTAGAAAAAAAAATGTGTAGCTCTTCGGTTTTTAAATATAACCCCTGGTAATGCTAACTTGACAGTGAAGTTAGTACTACCACCCTCAAAAAAGCATTAAACGGGCGTGGAATTGAAAAATTAGTGGCCCAGAATTTGTTGCTATTTTGTTGCTGCACCATAGTGCAAAAAAAAGTAGTTTTTGCGCCCCTATTTCAATTAGGTGCCCACCCTCAAAGCCGACCTAGCTATTCCCCGCATTACCACATAGTCAAAGACTATACAAAAATTTATTATTAACAAACTATGACTGAAAACATTTGCCCACCCTCAAATCCGACGGAAAGATGAATCATACATACAAAAATAAACGGATAACATTTTCGTGATCAGCGACCCCAATTTAGTCTAAATTCTGCAGTTTTTGGAGTGACCGGAATTCCATGATTTTTTCAAAATTTCTTAATTAGGCCTATAATAATACTCCTGCCGAAATTCATTGCCCTACGATAACTCCTTCTATTTTTTTCCAAAAAATTTATGGAGACGTGACACTGTGAGACGGACGGACAGACTGAGGGACATGGCTAAATCGAATCTATATATATTTTGTGTGGTCCATCTCGACTGGTTCTACGTGTTACACACAACCACACAGGTTCTGCGTGTTACACACAACCACACAAACCCAATATACGCTCGACAGAGTGTGTCGTCGGGTATAAAAATACAAGAGAATGAAATATTTCGTTATAAATTCGCCAATTGTGAAGCAAACACTTTGATTAGAGACCACAGAATGAAATTCAAACCAACTAGAAAAATGTTGCTTTAACAAATTAGTTATTAGAACGAAGTTCTTTATGAAACGATAGCGACAGGGGACCTAGTCGAGAAAAAGTGAAAAACCGCTATAAAATCCGCGTTACCTAAATTGAAGTTCGCAAAAAAGGGTATAATAACCTTTGCAAAAAGAAAGAAATATACATATATTTACGTAAAATGATTTGCTGATGCGGCCGGGATATTATACTTTTTTAGGCGACACTTATTTCCGACGATATCCCGAAAAAACAATTAATTATTAAATTCAGAAACTACACAGACACATACAAGCATAAATGCATTCAAACAAAACAAAACAATATGTGGTGCTGCCAGACTGAACGTTTTCAGAATAACTCCGATTAGTAGGTTTTTGCAAATATATAAGGGCATTTTAGGTAGCTTATAATTTTTTTGCGCTATCAAAGCATACGTCAATTCGTACATAATTAAAACTTATGTAAAATCGTCTGTACTCCGGGGGCTGCGGATGTATTATCGGTGTGAAAAATATCGATACTTTAAAACATCTTTATGTATGAAAATTCGCATATTCGAGACTATCTCATTTGCGATGGAAAACCCTTTACACGTATGCTTTTTCAGTTCCAGTATATTCTGCTTATCTAAATTAGCACTTTGAGGGCTCAACGCTGTTAAAGTAAATTAAAAGGAAGTAACGAACTCACTACTTTGAAGAAAGGAAATCAGAGTTGAAATTTCGATGACAGGTTGACAGAAATATAGGAAATGTGTGACTTAAATGCAACCCTGTGAGTCCGATTACTTGTAATAAGTACGTTCAAGTAGCGAAAGTAAGTCAAAGTACTTATTTGTTTTTATACCCAGCGTAAGCAACGTATATTACGGTATCTTGTAACAGCCAGAATAACGCTCCGTAGATATAGACATATATATATATATATTCTTGATCAGGATCAAAAATTCGATTTAGACATGTCCGTCTGTCCGTCCGTCCGTGTCCGGATCTCCTCCGAAACGGCTGGACCAATCAAGTCGAAATGTGGCACACAGGTATATCGGGGTCCGAGTATGATCCTAACTAAAAATGGAAGACATCCGCTCACTGCCACGCCCACAAATGAATTTAATGTGTTTTCAGTAAAATGCTTGTAACTTACGAACCACTCAACACATTTCATTGATATTTGGTGTACTGGTAAACTACGAAAAGGGACATATCCTGGAGAAAAATGGAAGCCGCCCTCCGTGAGCCACGCCCACAAATAAGGGCTTATCGTAACTTGTGAAGTAAAAGGCGTAGAAGCTTCAAATTCGCAACATAGGTTGACCAAGGCGAAGGAAAGGTGTAGGAAAAAATTTTATGTGGCTCGCCCACTGCCACGCCCACAAATGAAGATTTTTCGTAACTTCCGAGGTAAAAGGCGTAGAAGCTTCAAAATCACAACATAGGTTGACAAAGGCAAATGAAAGGTGTAGGAACAAAAATATATGTAGCCCGCCCACTGCCACGCCCACAAATGGAGAATTTTCGTAACTTCCGAAGTAAAAGGCGTAGAAGCTTCAAATTCGCAACATAGGTTCAGCAAGGCGAATGAAAGGTGTAGGGAAATAATTTATGTGGCCCTCCCACTGCCACGCCCACAAATGGAGAATTTTCGTAACTTCCGACGTAAAAGGCATAGAAGCTTCAAATTCGCAACATAGGTTCACCAAGGCGAATGAAAGGTGTAGGGAAATAATTTATGTGGCCCTCCCACTGCCACGCCCATAAATAGAGAAGCAAAACATAGTGCGCTCATAACGTCGGGACGCTGGGTATTTCAAAGTCGGGCTTGACCGACTTTAGCTTTCTTACTTGTTTGTTAATAAAATTAATATTTGGACGGCGTTCTTTTAAGAATTCAAGTGTTGTTAAAGACATTCTGATATGTTACTCAAAAATACAGCAAAAAATTTCGGGTAGGTGCGTTTTTCGCGTAAGTGCATAAATTTGTCTGGAAAATAATTGAATGCAGCTAAGCAGAATATACTGTATCGCAATTTCGCTTGTGAAAAACAGTTGAAAACAACAAACAGCCGTCTTGTATACATATATTTTTCGATTAATAAAAACAATTGAGTTTTGCGAAAAACCTTGCTGCGAATTATATTTACTAACATTTATAAATACCATAATGAACTTCGTTCTTATCTGGTGTCCTATGACACAACTCAACTTGTTTTTTTTTTCATCGAAAATCTAACTTATGCCAGTGGCGTATCTTAAGGGGCTTTTGAAGATGAAGCCCGCTAAATGCTTATGTTTGAGGAATATTTAAAAGTGAAATTTTAACTTATTTCTTTCTTTGGTTTTAGTACCATCCAACCCACTTCCCCTTCAACCAATCACATACATGTCTGAAATAATCATAAACAACTGATGGCCACAATAATTCCCATACAAATTTTTTTTCATATTTAAGAGCCCTAGCGCGCACATCAAATCACCTCCGATCGGCGCCAAATTTGAAACCAGTCAGTTTTATGCCAAATGGAAACTTTTCTGCCCGGCGCTTTGAAATCAATCAAAATTTTCAAAATAAGAAACAGTCTACTGTTCATACAATCAGGGACGTGAACCGGGTTTGAACCGGAAAACTGCTTTTATATGCCGAGCCATTAACCAAATTGAAGTTTTTCACAAATGTTTGAACCGAACCGAAAACCGAACCCCTTTTTGTAAAGGTTCAGGGTTTCATTTTTGCCTGCAACCATGCACAGTGGTCACACCCATAGGCCAAAAATAAAAAAAAATCTAAGTCGATATTCTTATGAAATTAGTATCGATACCATCTCTAATATGAGTGAGGTAACCACCAGGGTACGGAAAAATTCTGTTCGCGAACCGAAAAAATGCTCGCTATGCGAACTGTTTGTTTTTAATTCGCGAGCACAATTTTTACCTGGGAACTGAATTTTTTAAAATTCGATGGCTGCCGAACGGAAAGGGTTTTTTAGAGAACGGAAAAATTCAGTTCAAGTTTTAGCGCACGAGCACAATTCTTACCTGTGCGTTGTATTTTTTTAAATTCATTTCTGTTCAGCGGCCAATGCACAGCAAACTCTTCAAGATTGAGAAGAAAATTTCAACCCCTTTCTAAAAAATACAAAATTGCATACCTATTGTGGAGAACGAAAAAGAACCGATTAATTCCGATTAAAATCGCTCACGAATTTTTTCTTCGGTTCGTTTGCTTTCCGATTCCGTTCACGAACTAAAAAGATTTTTCGCATTCGAAAAGCATTTCGCGAACGAATCGAAAAGATCGGATTTCCGAACCCTGGTAACCACCACTACACAGAGAAAAAATCAACCAGAAAACTGGTTAAATCAAAAGGAAAAACATACAAAACGGCTTCAGCGAGGAATATTTTTAATTTAACAATTTTTCTTGTTGAAAAAAATAAAGATTTTCCTTTTGAATCAACTATGTTTCAGGTTGAATTGACATGATAATTTTCAAAAATAGATTTAAAGTTAAATTGTTGAACTAACCACGTACATAATTGAAATGACAAGATAGTTTTAAAGTAAAAAAAAATTTCTTAAATAAGCCCATAAAAGAAGAACTGTCAAAACAAATTTAATTAACGTTCAAAGCAAATGGCAACAGAGCCCTCTGCTGAACATAACCCCAAAAAATAGTCGTCGGATGGACTTCATCCGATTTAGTCACTCCGTTGTCGAGTGACTGCTTTCGCAATCCTTAAAAAGTTCTAAGATGTATGAATATCTTATATGTCCTATTTTATAAACCAAATGAGAATTATACCGAACGTAAAGAAATGTAATTAAACATATTTCCTTTCAATTCAACCAAAAATGTTGTTGACTCAAATATTTTTCTTTTGAAATTTTCGTTCTGCTCGAAAATCAAAAGGACTGTGAATAACAATGCGCCCTTTAAAAAAAATCATGGTAAAGTTCGTTCAGTGTAGGTTTTTATTGTGCAAATTTTAACCCTAGGGTCATTCCATCGTTTCGGGTGTTACATTTTTTCGATCAAAGTATAAATTTGTATGTATTTTGAAAGAATATTTTAGCCATTAAAGCACCTTATTCTAGTTGTTTTATCTAAATTTAAAATTAGAACAGTTTGGCATATGGGCATTTCCATAGTCGGGAACGCGACATTCGTACGCCTTTGAGGAGCAAACAGGGCATTAAAACCAATAATCAAAAATGATTTTATATACAGTTGGATAGCATTTTATTAGAAGTATGTATAGAGCAAAAGCCAGACTCGGGTCAGTTTCCGTTTTCGAAATACAAGCAATAAACATGGATCGCGAACGCGACAAAATATAGAACTCGTTTCTGACTGCGTTTAGTAAAATGTAGATTTCTGCGAATTGCAACATACAATTTAATCGGGATTGATTTTAAACTAGAAAAGATTAACGTAGATTTCTATGGACAGTTTTCACGTTCAAATACTTGCATTCATTCACTTGTTATAGGTTCAATAAAAAATTAGAACGCGACATTGCGAACGCGACATATTTATCCACATTTGAAATAAAAATTATTTTAATTCATTTCAACTCAAGATAGTATCAACTACCATAAATATTACATCTTTCATAAGTGATTGTTTTATTCTGCAATGTTATTGAAAAAATAATAAAAATTTTGCACGTTATGAAATACTGTATTTTATTGAACACGCCGTTTGAGACACTCTTAAATAAAAATTCTCGTCACAGAATATGGAATGCAATTTCCGGATCCCTGGAACATTTCGCACATCTTTCCATTTTTCATATAAAGTTGGCGCAATTTCATCTATTATTTCAGCAGCAATATACATGACGTCGACTCCCGATACATGCTCTTGTGAACATTTAGAAAAAGAAAATGCATCACTTAATAGCAAATTTTTTATTTTTGTTATTTGCCATACTTTTCTCTTAAGAACCGCACCAACTCCATCGACTGCACCTTTACCATGTGATGGTGCAAAAAAATTCCATTCCATCGTTTTGCAACCGATTTGGGCGACGAAATCACATATGCTTGAAATAATAAATTTTTTTTTTAAATTGACCGCTGCTTCCGTCTGAGAAGGAAAATATATTTTGAAAAGGACCATGCTGATTTTTTATTTCGTGAAGAAGTTTCATTATAAAAACATAAACATCGACCTTGCTATGACGTAAACTATCACTGATTACAGCAGATGATTTGGTTTTGTCAAGCATCCACGCTACGCAAGTAAATATTGAAACTTGAGTATACATAGTTGAAGTGCGCGCTTTGAATTTCATTTTGACAAGTAAGCCTATAGTTTTCGGCAAAATCAATTTGAATCACTAGCTCTTCTGTCTTTATATTCCTCTTCACCATGTCAAAATAATTTTGATGGACTCGCTTTACAAAAAAATGACGATTGAAAAGTGGTAGCTGTACTTTTAATTCATGAATAATCTGTGATAAGGGCGCAACAGTGTTTGTTAGCATTACTCGATTTTCAACTTTCCTCCAATGTTTCCATTCAGCGTTTTCGTCCATTTTTCATAAATACGTTAGAGGAACTAACAGGTTGGCTGATAAGTCCCCGGTCTAACAAAGAAAAACACATTTTTTGTCAAAATTCGTTTTTATTATTCAACATAGTTCCCTTCAAGAGCGATACAACGATTATAACGACCTTCCAATTTTTTGATACCATTTTGGTAGTACTCCTTCGGTTTTGCCTCAAAATAGGCCTCAGTTTCGGCGATCACCTCTTCATTGCAGCCAAATTTTTTCCCTGCGAGCATCCTTTTGAGGTCTGAGAACAAGAAAAAGTCGCTGGGGGCCAGATCTAGAGAATACGGTGGGTGGGGAAGGAATTCGAAGCCTAATTCATGAATTTTTGCCATCGTTCTCAATGACATGTGGCACGGTGCGTTGTCTTGGTGGAAAAACACTTTTTTCTTCTTCATATGGGGCCGTTTTGCCGCGATTTCGACCTTCAAACGCTCCAATAACGACATATAATAGTCACTGTTGATGGTTTTTCCCTTCTCAAGATAATCGATAAAAATTATTCCATGCCCATCCCAAAAAACAGAGGCCATTACTTTCCCAGCGGACTTTTGAGTCTTGCCACGCTTCGGAGACGGTTCACCGATCGCTGTCCACTCAGCCGACTGTCGGTTGGACTCAGGAGTGTAGTGATAGAGCCATGTTTCATCCATTGTCACATATCGACGCAAAAACTCGGGTGTATTGCGAGTTAACAGCTGCAAACACCGCTCAGAATCATCAACACGTTGTTGTTTTTGGTCAAATGTGAGCTCGCGCGGCACCCATTTTGCACAGAGCTTTTTCATATCCAAATATTGATGAATGATATGACCAACACGTTCCTTTGATATCTTTAAGGCCTCTGCTATCTCGATCAACTTCATTTTACGGTCATTCAAAATCATTTTGTGAATTTTTTTGATGTTTTCGTCGGTAACCACCTCTTTCGGGCGTCCACTGCGTTCACCGTCCTCCGTGCTCATTTCACCACGCTTGAATTTTGCATATCAATCAATTACTGTTGATTTTCTTGGGGCAGAGTCCGGAAACTCATTATCAAGCCAAGTTTTTGCTTCCACTGTATTTTTTCCCTTCAGAAAACAGTATTTTATCAAAACACGAAATTCCTTTTTTTCCATTTTTTTCACAATAACAAAAGTTGCTTCACAAAAGACGCTCTATCTCACAAACTAATTGACTTACAGACGTCAAATTTTGACACGAATCATTTGAAGGTTGCCACTATATAAAAATAATATGCATTTAATACTAGCGACGCCATCTATGTGTCAGACCGGGGACTTATCAGCCAACCTGTTATATCATTTTTTACATTCTGTAAACAGTTTTCACAAGCCTCTGTCATACAATTTTCATCTTCAACATTGCAACATACAGATTGCAAAATGCTTTGGAAGTCAGTGGGAAACGATATTATGATTTTTGCGCAACCCTCTAACAAGAAATAGAAATTCGCATGATAAATGCATACACACATGTTATGTGGCATTTGACTGGAAAGTAGAATATGCTTTGGCCGATATTGGAAAAGGGTTGATTTTTTTAATTCTTCACCTATAAACTCCTTCTTATAAACCTCGAACGCTTCTGACACAGTTACCAGCATAAACCGCTTAGCAAGGATTTTTCCGTCAACGATGATCGTGTCTTTTTTTGCTGCCGACTGGACACTGATATCTTCTCGATTGTAAAAATCCTTCACCACGTTTACTTTCGTTTCCAATTCCCAGGAGAGGTTAGACGGTTTTTCTAAAGACTTTGCTGGATCGACATACTTTCTGTACAGTGCTTCAATTACCATAATATTTTTTGCTAATTCCTTTGGTAATGCATTCTCTACCTTTCCCCAAAGTTTGCTTGCAGGTGTAAGGTGGTAGGCTCGCGTTTACCTCAGGGTTATTTTTCTTCCTGTCACGCAAGCTTTTCTGCCTTATTCGGTCCATTTCTCTTTTCTCTTTAAGCAGCTTACCATTATCTTTTATTAACTGCGCTAGCTCTTTGCGACGTTTTTTCATTCTCGCTGCGGCTTTGTCCCGATATTCTTTCATCTTAGCTGGATTTTTTTTCAATTTTTCCATGAAATTCTTCCTGCATTACCCATCATCCTAAAATAAATGCTCGATCATATATTGAAAAAAAGTTACTTACGATAGCGAACGCGACAAACTTTGAAAGTAAAAATTTTACCCTTACAGTGATTAGTTTTCGAAAAGACCAATATTTTTAAGTTCAGGCTGTCAAACTTGATTTGTACTAAAGTTTTCAGATGCTTTCTTAGATTTTTCGCGTAGTTATGGTACAAAATGATGATTTAGCATCGCGAACGCGACATTATAATAACAATGAAAAGAATGTTAAATTTGACCAATAATAACTACAGCGTTCTTTCGTGTCTTTTAACTTCTTACTGTTTGTTTGGTCTATACTGAACATATTCATATAGTCAGTGAAACCATAACATAATTACTTGGATAAAAACTACTTCAAAGAAAAAGTCATTAAATGTTGCTTCGAACAAGAAAATTTATTTTTCTGTTTTAAGACCGATTTTCTAATAACAAAATGTAAGAAAAGCATTTTTTCAATGTAATACCAAAAAAAAATCCAATGTTTATTAACATTTAAATTTTCGAGACTGGTAGACTTTTCTGTGGAAATTCCCATATAGGATAACGATTTTACAATTCGAAAAGTGTGCGTTTCGGGTGTAACACAATTCTGCCTCTATATTCTGGACAGTTTACATTTACTTGAAATTCAGCGAATGCTTCTAGAAAAATCTTATTTTCAATTACAGGCCTGGAAACGAATAGTATTTACTACATCACATTTACTTTCAAAAGTACCATTTTACAATTTTTTATTTTAATTTGACTTTGTTTCGGGTGTTACATGGCTCTGTTTCGATGCAAAACTCATTCAGCTTTTCACTTGAGTACAGATTTAAAAGACTAACTAACTCATGGGCGTATTTACAGTAGGGCAGGGAGGGGCAGCTGTCCCGCTCTAAATATTTTATGCTCAGTATACACCGCAAAAGAGTTTTCCAGGAGTATCAATAAATGGGACAAGGCCTGCAAGATCATTTTTCATAAGATAAAAAGAAACCTATGCTTACATAAGACAACACCTATGAACAGACGCCAAAATGCTAACATACATACGGTTCGAACCGCCAAACTGAACCGGGAAAATTTTACACCCGGTTCACGTCCCTGCATATAATTTAGCTATATTCTTCTTCTAGCGTTTTCAAGTGTTCCAGTCTATTCTGGGGTCCGCAATATATTTAAAATATTTTATAAATTAAAAACGAATTTAAGTTATTTAGTAAAATTAAATTAAAATTCAATAATTCATACCTCTTGACTAGGCTTTATTGTCTATCGTATAGCTTAATGAAAAATTAACACCCCAAGTGTTAACGATATGATCAAACGATAAGAGCTACTTATAAGCGAATAATAGCAGAATAGTTTCGTTATAAGCTGAATACGTGCATCTATCTTAATTTTTCACTGCCAAATTATTTGCTTTAGCCAATCGAACTAACAAAAATAAAACCTTAGCTCGGAACCCTTTTAACCAAAAATCGTAAAAGTCAACTGATAATAGATGATAATAGAAATTGAAATGGAATATAAAAATAAAAGAATGAGTGAACAAAAGATTGGGCACTGTTGTGCCAAGGTCCACTGTAACACCGATAAAGATGTTGCAAACAAATGCATGGCAAGAAACACCACAAGAAAAAACAAAATTATCGACAAATTCGGAATCTTCACAAAAAGCCCAAAACAACTCGAAAAATACCTGTTTAATAGTGTGATATACTGAAATATAGTGAAATATGTAGTAAATTAACGAGTGAGTGAGTCGGCCACGATAAGACAAAACAAAAAACAATTCTACCAACAAAAAACAACAACTAAACCAAATAAATGTTAAACGCCGACGAGAAGAGCTTTTTTTGAATTTTGAGATTTAACGTATTTTGGGTGGCATTTTACCACATTTATGGCGATCACCTGCCGTGGCTTATAACATCACAACATCATTTTATTTTCGTACATCATAATTTTGTTGGTCAAGTTAATGAAACACAAAAAAAAAAAAAAAACAATGATAAAAAATAAAATAAATGAAATGGAAATATTAAGGAGAAGGAAAACAAACCGAAGGAAGCCAGAAAAGGCAACTGATAAAACCGCCGTTAAATGTTGCAAATCGGAGGCGTAAATGTTGAACGCTGCAACATTTTTCCACGATGAAGTTTCAATCCGTACGAAAGACGATCGCGAGATAAAAAAAAACAAAACCAAAGTAAAACGATGAAATGCAAGTCAATAAGGACAAGAGGATTTTATCAAAATAAATCCTTAATTTTAGCTTATGAATACTGATGAGCGCATTTAGAGCATGGCGTTGCAGCGCTTTCAGCGCTCGATCAGCCAAAGCCGTAGCGCCATAATATCAACAAGTAAGGGTGTTATAGTCAGGCGCGCCTGACAATGAAATGCCCAACCCAGACACGCATATTTAAATAATTTTTGAACCACGCCCAAAAACAAGACCACTACGTAAGAATATTCAAGAGGTTTTTAAGGCCATTAGGGGCACCATATACCGACTTTTGTTAAATTTCTCTATGAAAACCGCCCCTTTTCCAAGCCCACTTTTCCATTTTTTTTTTTTGCAATTCTAATCGGAGGCTTAAATATACACTCAAATTCTAAGCTTCATTGAAATATTTCGAAAAAGTCCGATTTTAAGGCAGTTTTGGGATTTTTGTGACAGACCCTAGTACTGGAGGTACCCCTAAAAATGGTCCGATCGGGTTCATTCTCGAACTTGTTCTTACTCATATCACCAAATTTTGTCAAGATAGCTCAACTCCTTCGATAAGGTAACTGTATACAGACAACCAGACAGACGGACAGACAGATATGTCTAAATCGAATCTCCTGGTGACGCTGATCATTTCTATGTATATTTTGTATAGTCTATCTCGACTGGTTCTGGGTGTTACAAACAACTACACAAACGCAATATACCCTCGACACAGAGTGTGTCGGGTATAAAAATGGGCGTAACTCGCTTGAAAGGATTGTCACAAGTCTTCATTACCAGAAAGTTTGATGAGACCAAAAAAATATAGGCATATATCTACAAATTGATTGGGATTTTGCTGTATTTTAATTCTTCGTTTTCATTTGCTTTTGGTTTTTCTGGTCTTCCTCTTGGACTTTTGTTTTAAACTACAAAAAAAAAAATTCCCTCTAAATAACATGTTCCTTTCACTTATGAACTACACATAATTCCTACCGCAAAAAAATCAAGTTTAAGCTCAACAACAAAAGTGGGAAAAATAATTGATGTTATTTGTAAAAAATAATTGGATAAAAAGATAATTTCATAGGTACAATATAGGCGAGGACACATTAGGGCGTGAGCTCTGATGAAGATGCTTTTAAGCTTCTGCTTATCGAGTTTGCTTCTGCTGCTAATATTTCGAGATCGAAATACCATTTTTAGCTTTGTCTTCGTTAAAAATCGGAAAATGCAATTTTCTTTAAACTTGGCCGAAATAAGCTGTCAACTTTTCTTTAAATTTATCGTCAAACGTTAGTGCTACCCAAGGCCTATTATACCAAGATATCACGAAAAGAATTATGTAAATATATTTGTACCCATCAAAGCAAAAAAAATCGAAGGCGTTAGGAGAAGTTTTTTATGTATGAAATCCAATTTCTAAAAATCAAAAGAAAATACATCGAATATATGTATGTTATGTCAAAGCAACCTGTATCTGTATCTGAGCCAGCAACTGGAATTGAATTGAATGGAAATAAAGAAAAAGGATTATGTTCGACTTCAAGCTCGAGCTCGATCGATAGGAAAAAGCAATTGTTTTTACAGCCACACACTTCAGCAGATAAATAATATCGGGAAGAGATCTTCTGATCGCGTTGAAACATTAAACAATAGGAATCGTTATAGCTGCGGTGAGTGATATATTTTTGATTTATTCGAAAATTAACAGCTATGTGTTTAATGACAGCGATGAAGCCGATATAATTACCCTTCAGTCAATTAAAAAGCGATTTGTTTAACAGAGCGCAGCGTCGTCGATTTTATGCGTTCAAATTCTCCTAATTAATATCGACACTTGAAGCGTGTTTAGTTAAGCACTAAGGAAATAAAAATAAGTGAAAATCATAATCATTAAATTAATTGGGAGCTCTGAAAACGGTGCGAAGAGAAAATCAAACAAAAGGTGAAAATTAATATTAACTTTCAATTACGTTTCTGTGCTGTCATTGCCTTTTGTTCCCTGACATGTTTGCTCCAAATTTTTATTTTGAATACCTCCGTAGCACAATTGAATCTCATATATCATTAATTTGTTTTCAAACTCATTTCAGCCTGTTCGGCCTCCGTGGCGTAGTTGGGTGAGGTGCCAACCATATAGAACATATAGCATATAGTAATATAGGGGACACTTACAACAACAACCGAATTCCGTGGTGAACTAGTGATGCTATATTTTTTGGAGTATTCACTCAATTTTGTAATTAAACATACTTGCGTTGAAATTTTTTAATGTTTTCTTTTTAATGTAAGACTTTTTAAGTTTTTTTATGATAGTTTTTTGTAGTTCTGTACCCTTTTCATTCAGAAGAGATCCAAAAATATATAGTTTTAGGTTTCTATTTATCATGATATGTAATAACTACTTGAGCCACTATTTATGTATCGAGCAATTTTAGTTATGATATCACTGAATATCTCATATCAGCTGTTCTGTAGTGGAATTCAAACTTTTTGAGAATCGCTCATATTCGACGCATGAGTACTCTACTTTAGCGTTCCTCAATAATATGAGCAAAAATTTATCTTATTATTTTTAATTGTATAAAACTAGCTGAAAAATAAAATATCAAACACCATTGATTAACACTTATATATATCTGATATTTAACAAAAATTTTAGTTCATGTTACAAGACTATAAAATATTTGTTAGACCGGAAGCGAAATTTTCAGGGGGTGTGCTACGTTTCTGATTTTTCCATAAGAATGCATGCACAGGGAGCCTACTTCAATTCAACACACGTTTTTTGGCAAGTGCCATCTATAGTGCTAAGTATATGATATAGAATAGGTCTAAATCTTCTTCTTCCTAATCCCTGCAATATATTAGAGCTACGCTGCTTCAACATATGCATTAGCATGAGGAAAAGAGAAGCATGCTATGTCAGTGAAATCATTAGCTTTGCTGTGGTGAAACGCATTGCCACTTTTATTTTTAATTTTGGGAAATTTTGGAGTACATTACATATAAAATATCTACCAAACTAATAAAATGATATGAAAAGCTTGAAAAACATAAAACTAATCAAGGAAACTCAATATCAAGGAGAAATAGAAATTTTCCTACCCTGCCCAAATAACTTTTTGATCACATTGTTTCAGCAAAAATACAAAATTCTATATACAATCAAATTCGTAGCCGTAGTCAAAAATGTATGTAAATTAATTACAAAATGAAAACATTCGTGCACATTAAGCAAAAAAATTTCTTAATACATTTATTGAAACTTCAATTATAACTTTTAAAGCAGTGATGTTCACGCCATACATCATTTGATGGCGCTCATTTCACACGTATTGCTTACGCTCTTTGTTCAGTCGGTAACAAGAGGCCGACGAAATAACATCGCGCGTATCTGTACAGCTTTTTTGTTTCACTGCATAGAAGAATTAATACAAATTTTTTTTTTTAGCGCTCGCTCTTTTCTCACTCACACAGTCTCACGGCCAATTTTGAACATCACTGCCCTGCAGAAATGAAGCGGTTAATTTCCTAAAAAGGACTGACCTTTAACCAGTCCCACATCGACCGGTCAAAATAGGACTCTTTCTTATAGCGAAATCGGTTAGCCGGCGGTCAGTCCCCCAAACGACACTCATATTAACTTAGAAAATTTTTGTGAATTCCATACAAAAATAATAGCAACTTATTCGAAGCATGCGAGAGAGGATGCTGTTTCAATTCTTTATATTCTTTATTTTCGTTTCTTCTATGGACTTAAATGGAATATTGTCTTTAAGTGAGTCACAGCCAGTGGTAGCTCAGAGGATAGCGTGCAAGCTTACTAATCAAAATTCCGCAGGTTTGCTTGTTCAAATCCCGTGCCCATCAAAAAATTATTCGAAAAAAGATGTACAAATAGAATTCTATAAATATACACGCGAAGGGAGAGGGAGGCACATTGCCTACGCAAGGCTCTCGAATTTTTTCGACTCCATAAATAAAAACTTTCAAAAGAGACAGAGAGAAAAAGAGAGAAAAATTGGGCGCACCGCTTTATACACTTTTGTTGCTATCATGAATATGTCTATAAATAGAAACATTCGAAAGAGAAACAGAGAAAAAGAGAGAGAGATTGACGTGACGCTCTCAACAAAAAATCAAATTCTCGAATATTCTTTCGAATGACCCTTATGGGACACACCTACGGTCAGTCCCTCAGCGGACCGGTCCCTCCCCTAGGACAGGCCCATGTTAAAAAGGTCAGTTGAATACATTAGAAGTGGAATTAAGAGGGGACTAGTAGTGGTAACATGAGGGACTGACCGAAGGCTACACTTGGGTCAGTCCATATTTCTGCAGGGTGTTTTAAAGCTATATAAAAAACCCGAGCCGACGCCGCACAGTGGCGCGAGTGCCGCCAAAAAGGAAAAAAATGAAATGATAAATTTCAAAACATTTTTAATGTCAATCTATTGGAAATAGATCAACTTGAAGACATCAGATCACTTTTAACAAAAAATTCTGTTGTAAGTAAGTATTTCAGCCCATCAAAGTTGATTGACGAAAAAAAAATTTTCCATGAATGTTTATATGCAAATCTGTGGTTGTTTTAAATAAAAATGATAGTTTAATAGCTGCTATTATTTAAAAAAAAAAACCGGTATTATGATAAAATAGGTGTCTATTGTACACAATAACCATTATTTCCAACATGCTTTCAACATAAACTTTGAAATTGAATTTAAAAAAAACTTATCAAAACTTATCGAAGAAATTCACCGGATCAAAAGTGAGTAATTTAAACTCTATAATAGAAAAAAAGAGAATGTGCGATGAGGTGCGACGAGCTAAGTTTTTCGTTCATTTCTACTGTCATCTTCTCCAAAAATTAGCGAAATTTTTGAAGTCTGGTGGCTGCATTGCAAGGGAAAGCTACACAAAGATGCTGTCGAATTGGTTTTAAGTTTTTTGAAATCCAAAGTTGGCGAAGAAAAAGATCTTACTAAATTTCGTAAAAAGACTGATTTACTTCTGTTAAAATTTAAGGCTCTTTGGGCTGCTTCCCGGCACTTTAACTAAGGATAAAAGGATTTGTGTGCAAAACTAGTCAAGTTATGATTCCAAATAGCTTGCATTTGTATGAGAAGGGGAATAGAAGTGAAAAGATTTCTAATAAAAAAAAAGCGAAAGTTTCCATTCAAAACTGAATGTATTGTTGAACAGCAAGGATAATTTCAGGAGCGAACGGGCGAAAGTGCTGCAATTTTTGCGTTGAATTTTCATACATTTTCGCTGCTTTGCAATTTTCGCTTGTCGTCGTTTGGACCTAAAATTTTTTTTATTTGTAATAAATATATATTTTAGGTATTGAAATCCATAAATAGCTTATTAAATTTTTTAATTAGGTAAAAAAAATTCTATATGAAGAGTGCACCATAAAACTGTGAACTTTGAAAGGGTTCAGTTTTTGAAGGGGGCTAGGTACCCCATAAAAATTTTGGGATCTACGTTTTCTCTCTCTAAATAACATTTGGACCAAATCTCAGCTTTCTAACACTAAAACTGTGGAAATTAGAAAATCACTTTATATGGGAGGTGGGCGGTGCAGTGGGCGGAATTATATGATTTTCTCAAAATTTCTTAATTTGGCCCATAGTAATACTCCTACCAAGTTTCATTGCTCTACGACCACTCCTTCTAGTTTTGGCCACAGAATATATGGAGTCGCGACACTGTGCGCCGTGTTTCTTTGATAATTTTCTTGCAATAGGCATCATAGTGTCACTTTGTGTCTACCCGTATTGTTGTTGGTAGCTTTCTGGGTAATTTCCCGAAAGAGTAGAATTTCCTATATCTGCTTAATGGTGAATTTCTTATTAGCGGCAGAGCCTTTTCGACGTCGACAGTTAGACCCACACTCCTACATGCTATTGGTAAGCACATGACAAGGAATTGAGAGATCCCGGTTCAAAGCTATTCAGTAAATAAAAAAAAACCACATGAAAAGCAAAAATTGATCATTGAAATTCAAACATACTACACATATATCATAAACTAATTGCAAAAATAAAATCAGGCCCCGCAAATCAAAGGAATAACAAAAAAAAATTAAGAGAATAAAATTATTGCTTTTTCAGTTTTTGCTGCATTTTTACGGTATTTTTTTTTTAGCCCATTGTATTTTTCCATCAACCCAATATGTTCTTGAAATGGCATAAATTTATCTTGCCATAGGGAATGTATTTTATGAAGGTTATATATAACGTCATATGGTAATATCATATAAGAGTGTCATATATAATATCGTATCCATGATACAAAGAGACGTTGGGCTTAGCATGCAAAACAACAACAACGAAGCTCTCATTTTGTATTTGAGACATCATCGGGCTGAAGTGGCGCTATCTTGTTTTCTTGTATCATGATCATATAAATATTAAGCGAACCCGACACGGTACTGAATTCAGTACTGAACGCTATATGTGTATTAGTGAAATAGATGTGTATGCGTCTCACTTACAACGAGGGAAGCGATTCAGTACGCAAAATCCAAATCGTTTTGATTTTGCGTACTGAATGGCTGAATTCAGTAACGCGTATGCGCGACATACTGAATTCAGTAACTGAATTCATTTGAGAGAAAATTTTACGGCGAGACGACGTGATGGCGGACAACGATGATAAATCATTTATTTTGGAATTCATTGAATTTTACCGTGGTTTACCTGCGCTGTGGGATATAAAAAGCCCAGAATATAGCAATCGAGTTATACGGGAACAACAAAACCAGCAGCTCCTAGAAAAATACCAAGAGCGGTATCCAAATTCATCCAAAAAAGATGTTGGGGAAAAAATTAACAATTTGCGCAGCAACTACAAGCGGGAGGAATCGCTTCACGCATATTTGTATCCTGTTTGTAGATGTATGGTCCAACCATATTCAATAATTCCTCAAAAGTGTCATTATCCATTCGCATAAAATTTTTGAAGTCTTTCTGCGCAGATATTTTTATTTCATTCAATAAATTAGTATGAGCAAATTCCTTCCTTTTTTTTAGCCAATTTTTCATCCAAATCCTTTTTTTGTTTTTCGTTTTCCTTTTTTTTTTAATGCCACTACAACAGCCGCCAAAATTATTTTGTCCGCGTTTGACATCGTCGTCTGCACTCGTTGAAAACAAGCGACAAATAATGAAGTATACTAAATTCAGTAACGTGTCGACGCAAACATACTGAACACGTACGTATGAATTCAGTAGGCTATTCAGTACCGTGTCGGGTTCGCTTTAAAGGGCTGCGCAAATGCATTTGGATCACCATACAAAACATTTTCGCGGAGCGCAATTACATTCGCTCTCTCACTCTCATTTGGCGATAGCGTTGCGGTGAGCACAAATATTTGGTAGTGTGTGTAAACGAAAAACGCGTTGAAAGCAAAACAAATGAATAACTGTCTTGTTCGCATTAATTATGTAAAATTTACATTGTAAATCAAAAAGACTTGCAAGAGGAGTTCAAGTAAGCAAGTATTTGGAGTACTTGAGTAACACTACTCGACACCAAAAATTTCCACGAACAAAGATATGAATTCTATAGTAAAATTTTCCGCTGATTACGAAAATGACAAAAAAAAAAAATTTCTATCGCACAGTTTTTCCGTTATTTAAAAAAAAAAAACGTTTTTTTAAAATTTTTTTAACATGTTGTTACTTTTTTCACTATAACACCGTCACGTTTTTGCGGACAATAAAAAAACATAGCATCGTTAAATCAACATGTTAAACAAATTGTAAGATAACAGTTTTTTTGAAATAACGGAAAAACTGTGCGATAGAAAATTTTTTTTTTGCCATTTTAGTAATCGGCGGAAATTTTTGCTATAGATTTCTTATGTTTGCTTCTTGGAGCATGGAAAAATCTAAAATTCTAAAAATCTAAAACTCGTTCGCTATAAACAGCACACAATCAGCGGCGCACGCAAATACTTGGAATACAAGCTAGAACCATACAGTTATTTTGGCATTTGCCGGTATAGCATCGTATGAAAACAAGAGTCGATGAGAGTAAGTGGCGTATGCTACTTGATTCGAGAGAGAGAGAGTTACAACAATGCTTGCGCGCTGAGCAGCAAGTAGCTCTTTTTCTCTATCTCTTTGCTGTATTCTTCTACAAGTGATGTGCGTATTTTAAAGTACTTGGTGTTATCAAAGAAGCAAATGCATTTGCGCAGCCCTTTAATAAATATCATATCGCACACCCTCTTTTAAGGTGAAACAACTCAAAAATCGTCAATTTCGAGTTAACATATGGAACATGTTGATAGTTCACCTCTCTATCTGCACGAAAAATTCTATTCCATTTTGCTTATTATAAAAAGCTGAAATACCCCGTCAGTGCCTTTCTTCTTGCTTTGATTGACACTGCAACGCTTTTCGTTTTTTGCGTTTTCTGAAAAATGAGAAATTTTGGGTTGTGTCACCTTAGAAGAGGGTGTGCGATATATGACATCATATATACCCCAGCAGGAAATGTCCCGGTGAAACAATCAATGATTTCAGCATGACATTAGAGCCGCGACTCCTCCTGATTTTACACCAACTGTCTAATGAAATTTACACACAAGCGGCATTGGCCGTCATAAGAGTATATGTCACGAGTTGGTCATCGAAAGTGGAGTTGATCTACTCCGTCGTATCGATACCTCCTGTTTTGCAAGACAATGTCATCGTTCGGGAGTGATACGAAATTAAAATAAAACATGGTTTGGTTGTTTTTTCTTAGGTTTTTTTTTTTTTTTTTAGAACGAAGTTCTTTATGAAACGATAGCGACAGGGGACCTAGTCGAGAAAAAGTGAAAAACCGCTATAAAATCCGCGTTACCTAAATTGAAGTTCGCAAAAAAGGGTATAATAACCTTTGCAAAAAGAAAGAAATATACATATATTTACGTAAAATGATTTGCTGATGCGGCCGAGATATTATACTTTTTTAGGCGACACATATTTCCGACGATATCCCGAAAAAACAATTAATTATTAAATTCAGAAACTACACAGACACATACAAGCATAATTGCATTCAAACAAAACAAAACAATATGTGGTGCTGCCAGACTGAACGTTTTCAGAATAACTCCGATTAGTAGGTTTTTGCAAATATATAAGGGCATTTTAGGTAGCTTATAATTTTTTTGCGCTATCAAAGCATACGTCAATTCGTACATAATTAAAACTTATGTAAAATCGTCTGTACTCCGGGGGCTGCGGATGTATTATCGGTGTGAAAAATATCGATACTTTAAAACATCTTTATGTATGAAAATTCGCATATTCGAGACTATCTCATTTGCGATGGAAAACCCTTTACACGTATGCTTTTTCAGTTCCAGTATATTCTGCTTATCTAAATTAGCACTTTGAGGGCTCAACGCTGTTAAAGTAAATTAAAAGGAAGTAACGAACTCACTACTTTGAAGAAAGGAAATCAGAGTTGAAATTTCGATGACAGGTTGACAGAAATATAGGAAATGTGTGACTTAAATGCAACCCTGTGAGTCCGATTACTTGTAATAAGTACGTTCAAGTAGCGAAAGTAAGTCAAAGTACTTATTTGTTTTTATACCCAGCGTAAGCAACGTATATTACGGTATCTTGTAACAGCCAGAATAACGCTCCGTAGATATAGAAATATATATATATATATATATTCTTGATCAGGATCAAAAATTCGATTTACACATGTCCGTCTGTCCGTCCGTCCGTGTCCGGATCTCCTCCGAAACGGCTGCACCAATCAAGTCGAAATGTGGCACACAGGTATATCGGGGTCCGAGTATGATCCTAACTAAAAATGGAAGACATCCGCTCACTGCCACGCCCACAAATGAATTTAATGTGTTTTCAGTAAAATGCTTGTAACTTACGAACCACTCAACACATTTCATTGATATTTGGTGTACTGGTAAACTACAAAAAGGGACATATCCTGGAGAAAAATGGAAGCCGCCCTCCGTGAGCCACGCCCACAAATAAGGGCTTATCGTAACTTGTGAAGTAAAAGGCGTAGAAGCTTCAAATTCGCAACATAGGTTGACCAAGGCGAAGGAAAGGTGTAGGAAAAAATTTTATGTGGCTCGCCCACTGCCACGCCCACAAATGAAGATTTTTCGTAACTTCCGAGGTAAAAGGCGTAGAAGCTTCAAAATCGCAACATAGGTTGACAAAGGCAAATGAAAGGTGTAGGAACAAAAATATATGTAGCCCGCCCACTGCCACGCCCACAAATGGAGAATTTTCGTAACTTCCGAAGTAAAAGGCATAGAAGCTTCAAATTCGCAACATAGGTTCACCAAGGCGAATGAAAGGTGTAGGAAAAAATTTTATTTGGCCCGCCCATTGCCACGCCCACAAATGAAGATTTTTCGTAACTTCCGAAGTAAAAGGCGTAGAAGCTTCAAATTCGCAACATAGGTTCAGCAAGGCGAATGAAAGGTGTAGGGAAATAATTTATGTGGCCCTCCCACTGCCACGCCCACAAATGGAGAATTTTCGTAACTTCCGACGTAAAAGGCATAGAAGCTTCAAATTCGCAACATAGGTTCACCAAGGCGAATGAAAGGTGTAGGGAAATAATTTATGTGGCCCTCCCACTGCCACGCCCATAAATAGAGAAGCAAAACATAGTGCGCTCATAACGTCGGGACGCTGGGTATTTCAAAGTCGGGCTTGACCGACTTTAGCTTTCTTACTTGTTTGTTAATAAAATTAATATTTGGACGGCGTTCTTTTAAGAATTCAAGTGTTGTTAAAGACATTCTGATATGTTACTCAAAAATACAGCAAAAAATTTCGGGTAGGTGCGTTTTTCGCGTAAGTGCATAAATTTGTCTGGAAAATAATTGAATGCAGCTAAGCAGAATATACTGTATCGCATTTTCGCTTGTGAAAAACAGTTGAAAACAACAAACAGCCGTCTTGTATACATATATTTTTCGATTAATAAAAACAATTGAGTTTTGCGAAAAACCTTGCTGCGAATTATATTTACTAACATTTATAAATACCATAATGAACTTCGTTCTTATCTGGTGTCCTATGACACAACTCAACTTGTTTCTCAGCCGTTTGTTTGTTCACATATTAAAGAACTTAATTATAATTCACACTTGATCGATTTGTAAAAAAAATGAGTCACAATTTCCTTTGCCATTACAAAACTCCTTACGATTCATAAAATAAAAAAAATATCGCATTTTCTTGTGCTATCTAAAAAATTGCTTGCTTACGGGTAATTAAAAAAAAATTGTGAGGATCCACAAGGTTCTTCTTCTTTTGAATTCCTGTTCATGTCAGCGAACTTTCGGTATTCTTTTCCTGCAAATCTTTTTAGGTTACTCCTGCTGAAACCTTTTTGATTCAAAAAAACTTGAAATATATTTCGTTCACTTCAAGAAGCTTCACTTGTTTTTCACAATATGTATCGAGTTAGTGTTGTCGAACTATCAATAGCACTATTTGACACTTTTTTATCGATGGGTTTTCGGCGATATACAATGTATTTTTGCACTTTTATAATATTTTCATGGCAAAGCTCAAAAAAATTGGTTTTAAACTGCCACATTTCTCCATTTAGTCCGTAGCAAAAATTTATTTTATAAGCAATGATGCAAACGCACTTAATTTACTTCACATATGTATGTATAAATGGTATGTATAATACCCTCATTAAATACTTACACCAGGCGCAATATATTTTAATTTATCATATTCTATCGAAAGCTATCGACTTTATTACAGATAACTAAGCAAGAACAAACGCAAGGATAGAGAAAAAAATATAAAATCCTCTATCGTTGACAATGCCATTGAAATTACGATGAATTCCATCTTCTTTCGATGACATTGCCATTAGAATTACGACGAATATTACCTACATTCGATGACAATGCCATTAGAATTGAGGAGTACTCAAATTTTCTCCTTGATATCCTTGATGAAAAAATTAATGTATTTGTCCTTTATGAGAAAATTTCCGGCTGGGACTTGTTTTGCACACACACAAACGCAGCCGACCGTTGTTCGAACGAATTTGTAGGGAAATCGAAATTTGGCCGATACGGTTTTAAGTATATTGAATATGTCGAAAAATGTCGATTTACATCGATAAAAAACCCATTGATGTATGTATATTCAAAGAGTAGCGCCGATACAAATGAAAGACAAATTACAAATTCCTAAAGCGACCATCGAGCTATTCTGTCTCGGAGTCTTCAAAATTCAAATTTATTCCCCTTTTGGCAAAATTCTCCCGTTTTCTTATTTCTCCTCAACCCTTTCCAAAAATATAAGAAATATATTTGAAACCTAGGCAACACTTCAAGACAAATAAAAAAGTTTTGAACATTAACAGTTACTTTCTCAGATC
The DNA here is from genome assembly GCA_020466095.1 of Chlorops oryzae. Classification (NCBI taxonomy): domain Eukaryota; kingdom Metazoa; phylum Arthropoda; class Insecta; order Diptera; family Chloropidae; genus Chlorops; species Chlorops oryzae. The sequence continues at coordinate 76,766,409 of CM035806.1, forward strand.
AAATACTTTGCACATATCTCGGTATTCATTTGGACAAAAGACTGACATGGCGTAAGCATATTGAAGTCAAGAGAACCCAAATGAAGCTTAAAGCCAATAGCTTGCACTGGTTAATAAATAGCCGCTCTCCTTTAAAGCTTGAATATAAAATCCGTCTACACAACCAAGTTATAAAACCAATATGGACGTATGGTTTACAATTGTACGGAAATGCCAGCTCTTCGAATATAGAAATCCTGCAAAGAGCACAGTCCAAGATCCTAAGGACTATAACAGGAGCTCCTTGGTTTGTTTCGAATGAACGAATCCATAAAGAGCTCAACGTAGAACTGGTTAAAACAGAGTTCACCAATATCAATCAGAAATACTTCAATAAATTGCGCAGACATGTAAATCCACTTGCCCGTGGATTATCAAACACATCGTACTCTTCGAGATTGAAAAGAAATGACCGGCCAGCAATTATAAATCGTTCAACAACAGCAGGTGCAATCCATGCACATCCATCAACTCAGCTTTCCTAGCTGATCGTCAACTTGGTGGGTGCACTCCATGCACCCTTGCAATCCACGCACAGCCTAGCTGCTTAGAATCTTCGTTTCCGCACCGCCAATATTACACGTGTTTCTTCACACATCAGCAAAGCCTAGTTTTCGGTATCCGAGGCCCGCAATGAACTAATTACTAAGTCATAAACTTTTCAATTAAGAAAATGCTTTGTGATTTGTAATATTGCCAAATTAGGTGTAAGATTTAAAAACTTATTGCTAGACTCCTATCTTAGAGGAATGATCCAATAAATAATAAAACGATTTAAAAAAAATACTTTGCTTTTGTTTCAACAGTTTCTTGTATGTTTCATAACATATTTTCAACAATTCATCTTTCTCAGTTCAAGTATTTCGTTTTCGTTTTAACAATGTGTCGATTTTTGAATGTAAATTTGTTGGCCGAAATGATTTCAATTTAGCTGAAATACTTTTCAACTCAAGATGTTTGAAAAAATTTTTTGTTTTGAGCTTTTTGGTCCTTTGGGTTACTGTAAATAAAAGTGCTTTATTTACTTGTTTGTGGTGGATACAATTTAGACAAAGACATTTTTACAATATTGAGAAATACTCACAAGAACTTTTACATTTTCCGGGATATGATTGTCAACTTTATCGAGTTCCAATCGTCAAAATCAATTTTAAATGTAGTCAAGAACAAGTAAGGGTGTTATAGTCAGGCGAGCCTGACAATAGAATACCCGACACAGACACATATGTTCAAATAATTTTTAATATCAAGAAGTGTTTAAGGCCATAAGGGGCCCCATATGCCGACTTTTGTTAAATTTCTTTATGAAAACTGCTCCTTTGCCACGCCCAATTTTCCAATTTTTTTAAATTATAATCGGAGGCTTAGATATACGCTCTAATCCTAAGTTTTATTGAAATATTTCGAAAAAATCCGATGTTGGGGCACTTTTGAGATTTCTGTGACAGACCCTAGTACTGGAGGTACCTTTAATAATGGACCGCCCAACAAAAATTTTGGGGAGGATGTTTGTGGATACATGCGAAGCATAAGTGCTAACTTTCGTTCAAGTCCCATTTGAATTTCGGGTGTAGGAGAGAATTTTCAAAAAACGCCCTTCTGCCACGCCCACTTTTCCATTTTTTTGAATTCATAGTAATTGCCTTTAAACATGTTCAAATACCAAATTTCATCAAAATATTGTGAAAAACTCCGATTTTAGAGCAGTTTTTGTGATTTTCGTAACAGACCCTAGTACTGGAGGTACCCCTAAAAATGGTCCGATTGGGTCCATTCTCGAACTTAGTCTTACTCATGTCCCCGTGAGCACGCATACCAAATTTTGTCGAGATAGCTCAACTCCTGCGATAAGATAACTGTATACAGACAGACAGACAGACGGACAGACGGACATGTCTAAATCGAATCTCCTGGTGACGCTGATCATTTCTATATACATTTTGTATGGTCTATTTCGACTGGTTCTGGGTGTTACACACAACCACACAAACGCAATATACCCTCGACACAGAGTGTGTCGGGTACAATTAAAAATTAATAAATATAATAATAAAAAAAAAAATAAAATTGCAAAAATAAATTTCTAAAACTGGACTTCACTCTGCATTTATACCACAGCCTCTTACAGAATCACAGAATAAACTAAACTAATATTGTCTTTGTCCTCCTTGCTGATTCATGCATAGCTTTATTCGTTGTTGTATTCGCAGACTTTCTAATGTGAACCGCTTGTTTTCGTTTTTCTCGTGGTCCAATATTTTAACATTTTCCCAGTCTGCTGTATGTTTGTGCATCGTCATGTGCTGGCTTAGTGCAGCTGTTGTTTTCCCCTTTTCCGTGTCTGATTTGTGTTCGGCTATTCTTGTCCTAAGCGCGCGTGCCAATGTAGTTTTTGTTGCAATTTTTGCATGGTATTTCGTAGACAACGTTGCTGTGTTCTGTGTTTGGGACTGCATCTTTTCCCAGTCGGCAAGTGTAAGGTTTATCAGCAACTTTTTCTTCAATAGCCTCTATGGACTATTGCTGAATTCATCGTTGAAAATTAACATTGCGATGTCCTAGGAAATGTAAGGTATAGTTTTCATTTATTTTTCGGTCCGCTATCGCTGAAAACTTAATTTGAAAATGGTCGAAATAGTCATGGATAGCGGCGCGAGAGAAATGACACGAAATGAATTCTTGGAAGCCTAGCGTATTTTCGGTCCGCTATCGCGGAAAGCTTCGTTTGAAAATGATCGAAATAGTCATGAATAGCAGCGTGTTTTCGGTCCGCTATCGCGAAATGATAGCTTACAAAGCTTACATATGGTAAGGCATAGTGAACGATCTCTTCGTTTGAAAATTCACAAAAAATTCATATATGAATTCTACTATGAAAAAAAGATTGTTGAATTCATTCTAGAAAATATTCCTGTTTGGAGGATTTATAAATCGGAAAAAAATTTGTTTTATATTCAAAATCAGTTCGTTTTATTAAATAAAAAAAAAGGTAATTCTTAAACAAAAAAATTAACATATTCGTATAAAAAAGTTTTGATCACAGTTTAAGGCCTTTTTGCTTATAATACTATATACATACATATACATATATATGCTTATTAAAATATTTTTTTTTTCAATTATTTCTTATAAAATAAGAGTTTAAATATTTTATTAGTCGGCTTGGTCTGTTATTTTCCTTTTCAGGCTTTCGCGCTTGTAGATTCTGCCTTTTCCCAGCCTAAAAGCTTTCCTCATGCTATCTGCATGTGATTTCAGCGTATAGCCGTACTTTTTCCAGGTTTCTAAAGTAAAAAAAACTTATTATTATGTAATTTGGAAGTGATTTAAATTGTAATTTTCCGAAGATAGCTTCATCAAAGTTTTTGAAGTTTTTTTTTACATTTTATTTGATGATTCCTTAACCCGATCCGTGTTGCTATATCGGATGTCGTACTTCAATTGACAGTTTTTAGTAAAAAAAAAAAAACTAAAACACTAAACGCTTCGTTTTTCCATGGAAATTCACGATCGCTACTATTCTGAAAAAATTCATGTTTAGTAAGCGGAAAATTCAGCTATAGCGGAGCGAAAATTTTTCAATGATCTAGTCGGCATGTGCGTTTTTTCTATAGTTTCTGTTCATAAGAAAAAATTCAGGTACACTAAGGCAAAAATTCACCGAAAGCGGACCGAGCAGTTTTTTAAGGATATATTTTTTTTCTCTTCTTTTATGGTTTTATGGTTCTTAAGAAAATAGACCGGCTGCCTTAAAACTGCTCGGTCCGCTATAGCTGAATGTTTGCCTTACTATGCATGAATCTTTTCGACATTACATTTTTCAGTTATTTCATCGATGAATTCATTGAAGAACAAATTCATGCCTGAGCCGATTGCCGACTGGGTTGTTTTTGTGAAGAGTGTTCTAATTGTTGTTGTTGGGCGATGTGCATATGTTATGTTCTCCTGATCGATCAAGATTTTTTTCGTTGTCTCGTTGAAAGCGGCACTGTTGCTAAGGGGTCGTTCATATATTACGTCATCATACAGGGGGGAGGAGGGGGTCTCGCGAATGATGCCGCTTGATGATGAGGGGGAGGGGAGTCAATCCGCAATGAATACGTCATCATCTCTATCTTATAAGAAAACACTATAAAACTTTATTTTGAAGAAATTAATTTCTATTCACTTGTGAAATAATAAAGAGCTAAAAAAAAAGGGGGCGGGGGATTCTGGACGATGACGATTGATGATAAGGGGGAGGAGGGGGTCTAAAATGGTCAAAAACATGCTGACGTAATATATGGACGGCCCCTAAAGCGGCTTGCACATAGCGCATCATGCAGCGCTGCACGTAAGGGTGTATGAGTGATATGGAAGGGTATGTGTCACACCTACGATGCAGCGCTGATTACCAAATGGATTAGATTTTTCGTCGTTTCAGCGCTGCGAATTCTAGTAAGCGCTGCACGTTTGCGCGCAAAATAGCGCTGCATTCATTTTAACAGAGTTTCACAGCGGCCGGTCGTCATGACGGAGAGAAAAGAAAAAGTGTTTATTATCGAACTAATTGAATTTTACCATAATTTACCGGCGTTGTGGGAAATTTTTTTATTTGTTTCAAAATTGCATATATTTTTCCCGTATGTATTATATTTTGCAAATTGAGTCGAATTTTTGGCATACGCAGTTTGCAAGCGGCACAAAATAGCTTCCTTCTCTATTAGTATTTCTTTGCATTCGCTCATTAAAAACCGATGAATATGGAAAATTATTTCGTGCCCTTCTTAGCAAAAAATGGCTCAGGTATTTAAACGCAAGTACTACCTGTACCCGTTCAAGGGACTAATAATTTTTTTGAGCAATTATGAGTTAAATAAATAGTAAATAAATAGTAAATAAATAGTAAGTAAATATATAAGGTCCAATCATATTATAAGATGAATTATCTAGTCTCATGCAGTTTTTAAAGTCATATTAAAAAAAAATATACATATATATATATGCATCATATAACAAATTTCGATGTGTTAATCCATTCCTTTTCAAAAATTATTTTTTCATTCACATTCCTCCTTTTCGGCTCTTTAAATTCTTATCAGAAACTACAACCGCTGCTAAAGAAAATTTCATTCACATTTGGAATTGTCGTTTGCACTCAAAACAGGCAAGCGAAAAATTAAATAGCAGCGCGCCGTGTGCGTGCAAAGCGCTGCACACGTACACGGGCTTGCAGCGCTGCATGATGCGCTATGTGCGGGCCGCTTCAAAAAGTCGTAAAGTGCTTGATAGAAATATAAAAATGTTGATGCAATATTTTTGTATTATAATTGAATACTTTTTTGCTACAGTTAATCAAGAACGAAAAGTTTTTGTACTTACAGCGTTTATTTTTCTGTGTGTATACTTAATACCTACTTAAAACATCGCAACAGATTTTGATGCTGGTTTTTAAATATTTATATAGAGTGATTCAAGTTATATGTACATATATGTATTGCTCGACTAAATATTTTTTTTTTTGAAAACTTTTATTAATTGACTTTTGACACATAAGTTTCCTTGGAGGCGGTGCGAAGTTCATCGGTTCTTCTAGTATGATAATAAAATTGAGCTAAGCTAATAATCTAAACGGACTTATAGAGATCTCTTTAGAACATCTTTAAAACCACGATTGAGCCTATTGACTAAACACTGTACAATGGCGTTGTTAAGATAATAAATCCATTGCGACTCCCTCTGCTATTTAAGCGATCTTTGAAGTATCTAAATAGCATTTATATTTGAATAAAAATAAAAAACAAATTGAATGGAACATTGAACAAAGTGAAGTTATTGCTTTAAAAATTCACGCGAAAATGAAGGCCATTAAGGGCTTTGCGAATTTGAAAAATCTTGAAGACTGCATTTCAACTCCAGCGGTTCTGGGTTAATGATGCTTTTAAGACTGATGTTCTACAGACTAAAGTAGCTAGCTGCTGCGCCTTGACACGAATATTGAACGTGAAGAATTTAATTTTTTAAGCTCGAAATGAAGTAAAAAGAATTGGAACCAAAAAAAAAAAAAAATTAAATAAAATAAAATAAAATAAAAAATTAAAAACTCTTATTTTAATTGAAAGATCGACAGCAGCATGACTTATGTGGGAGTGCAATGTTTTTTCCTTTTGATTTTCTCTCTCACACATATTTTTCTGAATTCAAGTTCGTGTATGTTTGATAAATTGATGAAAAGAATTTGAATTCAGAGTATGGAAGCTTTTCATGCATCTGCAGTGTGTTATGATTAGAGCCCTATACTTGTAGATCTCGAAGCTGCGGCTCGATGTGATACTACGGAAAAAGAGAAAACAAAGAAGAGCAGAAAAAGGTAAACTGACGCGGTTAACATCCACGACCGAGCTGGGAGTTAATCTCAGAGCATCTCGCATTGTAGGTTGGCATCTCAACCAACAACGCCACGGAGGCCGAGCCATAATCATGCCTGTCTATCCTGTCGTCCATGTCATATTATTTATATTACAAATTGATTATTTCATTCATTTATTCCAGAGAGAAATTAATATCGGCGTTGTTCAAGGCTGACAAGCTGAGTAAAAAAAATTGATAATAGCGTGGATAAAGGCGTGGTCTTGTTCCTCTTAAACATTAAATTTCAAAGTTTTTGGAACTTTCCAGTTAATCCAAAACAGGAGCAACGTATGTCAAGGTCGGACTTGATCGACTTTAAGCTATAACTTTTGTTATATTTCTGTTTTTGCACTTTATCAAATCGTTTGACCCAGATCTTTTTTCAAGCTTATTTATAGCATCGAGAAAAACTTTTTCAAGTGCAAGAAAACAAATAACAAGTAAGAAAGCTAAAGTCGGTCAAGCCCGACTTTGAAATACCCAGCGTCCCGACATTATTGGCGCACTATGTTTTGCTTCTCTATTTGTGGGCGTGGCAGTGGGCGGGCCACATAAATTATTTCCCTACACCTTTCATTCGTCTTGGTGAACCTATGTTGAGAATTTGAAGCTTCTACGCCTTTTAGCTCGGAAGTTACGAAAAATCTTCATTTGTGGGCGTGGCAGTGGGCGGTCCACAAAAAATGTTTTCCTACACCTTTCATTAGCCTTGGTCAACCTATGTTGCGAATATGAAGCTTCTACGCCTTTTACTTCACAAGTTACGATAAGTCCTTATTCTTGGGCGTGGCTCGAAGAGGACGGCGTCCATTTTTTTTCCAGGATATGTCCTTTTCTGTAGTTTACCAGTACACCAAATATCAGTGGAATGTGTTGAGTGGTTCGCAAGTTAGAAGCATTTTACTGAAAACACAATAGATTCATTTGTGGGCGTGGCAGTGGGCGGATATCTCCCATTTTTACTTAGGATCATACTCGGACCCCGATATACATGTGTACCAAATTTCGACTTCATTGGTCCAGCCGTTTCGGAGGAGATCCGACCACGGACGGACGGACAGACGGACAGACGGACAGACGGACGGACGGACGGACGGACAGACGGACGGACGGACAGACGGACATGTCTAAATCGATTCAGTTTTTGATCCTGATCATTTCTATATATATGTCTATATTTCCGGAGCTTAATTCTCCCTGTTACAAGATTCGCACAAAACTAATATACCCCGCTTACGCTGGGTATAAAAATGGTTCACACAAATCCCCACTTACGTTGCATATTTTCAAGTTATAAAGAAAAACCAAACAGATAGCGGAATGTAAGGCACGAGCAAGATTCGGATATTAACTCGATCTCAGGCCTCGCGAACAATACTACTGAACTGAGCATTGGTAATCAATGAAAGATTGGCTTCACCAGATGTTAAGTTAAGGTCGGCATTAAGACCAAATCGTTCATTTTATATAAATATCTAAATACGCAGTAAGCAATCTTAAGCTATCTTTACTTCATATGTCATATCCTAAATCGATTGACTTTTGCATTTCCTGCAGCTACAAAGTAATGTTTTATAAGAAATTTTTTCCTGCATTCGTCGTTTTTTCCAATAGGTCCCGTTAAAAAAGACAAAACGAGGCTTCACTGTATGTATTTATAGGAACAACAAGAAAATCACATTCAACTTTTCATAGAAATCATATCGTTTGCTGTTGGGGAACTTCAAAACTTCAAAGGCAATTTGGGCCATAACGGTGCATTGCATGTTACTTAACCTTGGGAAAATCTGTATAAAAAAAATTTTGCAGAACTGTGACCGATCGTGAAAACAAAAAACAAAGAAGTCTTAAATCAAAGCAAAGCAAGACGAAAGAGTTAAAATAATCGTGAGTGAATGCGTTTCGACTTTGAAGATGAGATTGGCTAGGTTTCTGTCTCTGACTTATGAGAATACCGCCAAAGAAAAACAAAACAAGTAAGAAAGCTAAAGTCGGTCAAGCCCGACTTTGAAATACCCAGCGTCCCGACATTATGAGCGCACTATGTTTTGTTTCTCTATTTGTGGGCGTGGCAGTGGGAGGGCAACATAAATTATTTCCCTACACCTTGCATTCGCCTTGGTGAACCTATGTTGCGAATTTGAAGCTTCTACGCCTTTTACTTCGGAAGTTTCGAAAAATCTTTATTTGTGGGCGTGGCAGTGGGCGGGCCATATAAAATTTTTTCCTACACCTTTCATTCGCCTTGGTGAACCTATGTTGCGAATTTGAATCTTCTACGCCTTTTACTTCGGAAGTTACGAAAAATCTTTATTTGTGGGCGTGGCAGTGGGCGGGCCACAAAAAATTCTTTCCTACACCTTTCATTCGCCTTGGTGAACCTATGTTGCGAATTCGAAGCTTCTACGCCTTTTACTTCGGAAGTTACGAAAAATCTTCATTTGTGGGCGTGGCAGTGGGCGGGCCATAAAAAAAATTTTCCTACACCTTTCATTTGCCTTGGTCAACCTATGCTGCGAATTTGAAGCTTCTACGCTTTTTACTTCACAAGTTACGATAAGCCCTTATTTTTGGGCTTATTTGTGGGCGTGGCTCGAGGAGGGCGGCGTCCATTTTTTGCCAGGATATGTCCCTTTTCGTAGTTTACCAGCACACCAAATATCAATGGAATGTGTTGAGTGGTTCGCAAGTTACAAGCATTTTATTGAAAACACAATAAATTCATTTGTGGGCGTGGCAGTGGGCGGATGTCTCCCATTTTTACTTAGGATCATACTCGGACCCCGATATACATGTGTGTCAAATTTCGACTTCATTGGTTCAGCCGTTTCGGAGGAGATCCGACCACGGACGGACGGACGGACGGACAGACGGACGGACGGACAGACGGACAGACGGACAGACGGACAGACGGACATGTCTAAATCGATTCAGTTTTTGATCCTGATCATTTCTATATATATTTGTCTATATCTCCGGAGCTTAATTCTCCCTGTTACAAGATTTGCACAAAACTAATATACCCCGCTTACGCTGGGTATAAAATTGTAATTAGATGACGTAACAGACTATTTCCTGGTCACTCAGCTTTTGAATGTTGCTCTATTACCAAATTGAATTGTTTTTCTTTATCTTTTCTTCAACTCATCAACGGCTTGTGATTTTGAACAGTTGAATGCAACACTCAAAGGTCATCCCATCTCTCTGGGGCCCAGCAGTGTGATGGAAAATGGAAATCGTCTTATGAGCTGTTTAACTAATTGACATCATGTTTGATCCAATGTAGGGTCAGATTGCCAGTTGACTGTTGAAATGTAAGAATATATTATATTATGCTTTCATCAATGCATTTCATAACGTTGCGCAGTGGTTTAATATCCAGTTTTTGAGGAATAAAATAGAAAGAGTTTTTGTAGATCAATAAATTTTCGCAAATGTATTTATCTTGGTAATATTAATAAAATATGAAAGTTTCATCACAATCGGCCACGCGCACCACCAACCTCCCACACACCCCAAAAAGTTTTTTTCATATAAAACGTTAATTTTTGACGGAACTCCTTAAAACTTTGCCCAAACCTAAAAAATAATACTATAAATCCACCCTGAGAATAACATAAAAATTGGCCACGCCCACCATGTTTTTTCTCAATCCAAATTTTAAAAATATCGGCATTTTTCAGCCATTCTCGTACGAAATAAAGTGAATTTTTAGCAGCGGACTTTAACGGACGCGGGAAATAAAACATTCATATAAAAGCACACAAAATACCCTTTCCGAAAATATATATATGTCGTGGCACCCCTTGGAACCTCGTGAAATCAGCTCCACTGAACACAAAAATTATTAACAAATTTGTGTATAAAAGACAACATATTTAAACGACGCAATATCACAACTGCGACAACTATTGTTTTTTTGCATTGTTTTTTTGTTCTGATGAGATTCTAGAAGCTAGTTTTCTCTTTTGCCGTTTGCAGACCTCACCATAAGGAAGCTTTGGACGTACCTTTGGTTTAGTGTCGAGGATCTCAAAAATTTTGGAGTCACTCTCTAACCACTCCCTATCAACTGTTTCGATGTTTGTCAAATTCCGGGACCGTTTTTGCCATCTTTTATTAGCGTTTTTACAGAAAATTTCAATTTTTTTTTTAATTTCTCCGTTTCAAATTTTTTGAAGGCATTTTCATATCTTTCGGCGATACATTCGTGCACACCTGCAGCGGTTTTGTTTTTCTCTATCCAAATTTTAAAAATTTCAGCATTTTTGAGCGTGAATTTTGCTATAAAAAGACCAGTTGTACGAAATAAGCTTTACCACATATATATTTCATGTGGATCCGTTTGGATCCAAAAGAGTTCTACTAGACGAAACAAAACATTTTTTTAATATTTTCTAAATAAAAGGACGACCAAACAAAACACATTAATACCACAATTGCGACCTCTAATTCACACAAAACATTTAATATTTAAAACTTCTGTACCTGTACTAATATTTTCCATTTTGTAATAAACACTTTTTTACGATGGTTTTTTTCTCCTCGCGCTCTTAACTTTCAACGCACTTTGTGCAAGACAAATGTCAATGAACTCTCGGACTACACAAGACATAAATATATATAATTTCTACCTATTTATACATTTCTTAGTCAAATGGAATACCTTTTTTGGATAGATTAAACACTTACAAGTTTCGTTAAACTCCTCAAAAACTGGATTTCGAACCACTGTGCGTTGTTCTCCTAATAGCGAAAATATGAATTCAATTAGAAATTTTAATATAGAAATTAAGCACTGTGTTATTCATATTCCATTAACAGCCTATTAGCAGATGGAGAGGAATACTTGTGTTGGATTAAAGGAGAACTAGGCATATTCATATGCTAAAAACCCTTAAGAGTGTGAGGAATGTTTTTGGAAGGTGTTCAACGGTCTCTGCTAAATCCTTTCTTTTTAATTTTTAAGTAAAAATTTTTATCAGCTTTTTTAATTAAAACCAAATTTTGCTGCTTAGTCGTCATACTCAAGTTTTCATACTCCAATCATCATTCTCAAGACTTCATACTCAAGTCATCATACTCAAATCGTCATACCCACTCGCCATAGTCATAGTCGTCATATTTCGATCGAGTTATCAGTTACACTAAATACACAAGTAAGAAAGCTAAAGTCGGTCAAGCCCGACCTTGAAATACCCAGCGTTCCGACAATATGAGCGCACTATGTTTTGCTTCTCTATTTGTGGGCGTGGCAGTGGGCGGGCTACATAAATCATTCCCTGCACCTTTTATTTGCCTTGGTCAACCTATGTTGCGAATTTGAAGCTTCTAGGCCTTCAACTTAACAATTTACGATAAGCCCTTATTTGTGGGCGTGGCTCGAGGAGGATGGCGTCCATTTTTTCCAGGATATGTCCCTTTTCGTAGTTTACCAGCACACCAAATATCAATGGAATGTGTTGAGTCGTTCGCAAGTTACAAGCATTTTACTGAAAACAGAATAAATTCATTTGTGGGCGTGGCAGTGGGCGGATGTGTCCCATTTTTACTTAGGATCATACTCGAACCCCGATATACATGTGTGCCAAATTTCGACTTCATTGGTTCAGCCGTTTCGGAAGAGATCCGACCACGGACGGACGGACAGACGGACAGAATGGCGGACGGACAGACGGTCATGTCTTAATCGATTCAGTTTTTGATCTTGATAATTTCTATATATATTTGTCTATATCTCCGGAGCTTAATTCTCCCTGTTGCAAGATTCGCACAAAACTAATATACCCCGCTTACGCTGGGTATAAAAATGAAGATGTTTTAGGGAAATTGACTTTTTGGGTGAAAACAAAAGTTGGTTTCGCACCACGGCATGCAAATTGAACGCTTAGCGTGTGTACATTAGAAAGTAATTAGCTTTGGTGTAAAGAAATTAATCACTCAAACGAAAAGCAAAAAAAAAAGCTGAACTCATTAATTTAGGCGTAGAAACATCAAAGCCGAATAATACGGCAGCGTAATGGGTCTCGAATACGGATTATGACGTAAAGACGTGAGAAAACTGTGATGAGATTACTTTCCCAAAGCGACTGAACTCAAGTGGGAAGGGAAAGTGTTAATGACATGAGAGACAACAAAAATACTTGATTTTCTTGTAATGGGAAAAGCGAGTATCTTAGAATTGATAAACATAATTATATAATTGTCGCGGTTTTCAACAAATTCGAAAAAAATTTTATGAATAAATTTGTATGGAATTTTTTGATAACTTCAAAAACATCAAGACTCGAATCGATTTCTTGAAGCGGAGGACTTTAAGTTAAAACTCTCTGCTTTTTGTAAGTAAAATCAATTCGAGTGTGGACGATTCTTTCAGGTGTAGGATACTTACAACAGAGATAGTTGAAAAATCGTTTTTATACCCGACACATTCTGTAACGAGGGTATATTGCGATTGTGTGGTTGTGTTTAACACCCATAACCAGTCGAGATAGACCATACAGAATATATCAGCGTCACCAGAATATTAGATTTAGCAATTAGTGTAATTTCCGAAAGTTGGTAAAGTAGGCGTGGCAGAAGGGCGTTTATCGAAAATTGTCTCATTCACCTGAAATTCAAATGGGACTTGAACGAAAGTTGGCATGAGCCATCAACACTCTTTTCCAAAAATTTACTTGATCAGACCATCATTAAGGGCACCTCCAGTACTAGGCTCTGACAGAAAAATCGGAAAAATTGCTCTAAAATTAGAATGTTTTGATAATTTTCAATGAATCCTGGAATTTGAACGTATTTAAACTTCCGAATAAAAAATATTAATCTTGCTGTTTATCTGTGTCAGGTATTGTATGGTCAGGTTCGTGATATAAATATAACACCCTTACTTGCTTTATGTTACATCTGTCTGTCAGTCTGTTTCTTCATTTGGTCTTGCCAAATCCCTTTGATTGGTGCGAAACCTAATCCTAAAATAACTTACATTAAAGAAATGTATATTTTTAATGCTCCAATGATAAAACTTAAGGCAATTGCTCCCAAAAAACGAACAAATAAATGCATAAATATTCATTTCGCAATTCGAAACTGAAGCATTTCGATGGATTTTCTTTGAATATTCAGAAACTTCGCTTTCGAAATTATGCCGCAAACGTTTTCCTGGTGCATATCGTCATCGAAGCCAAAATCTCACCCGATAGCCTGTATGAAGTTATTAGATCGATTGCAGAAAATTAAGTTATTTAGCGCAATTTTCGAAAGTTGAGCCAGCTAACATACTTTCATTGCATTTGTAATGAGTCCTAATTTTCCAGCTGAATTATTTCACATTAAGCTTAAAATAACATAAAAATTCCACACGCAAATAACGATGTTTCTTGAATGAAGTATTCGAACAATTTTATTGCTGAAAAATTAAAGCGCTCCCTTTATTATTAAGTGAATATTTTAATTGGCGAATGGCTTTGTTTCAATCAGAAGGAGAAAAGAAGGTGTGTTCGAATCTCCCTAATTCACAATATTTCTTAAAGTTTTCAACATCTTAATGAGAAAGGTTTCACGTAGATAGGCAATGAGCAGCATTTTTCAAAAGATTTTTTTTTCACTTTGAAACTTAATATTTCGAATCCGATTATTAAAAGTTTTGCACGACATCAAATTCTCTGAAGTATTTGGCTGCCTTTCGATGTAGGCGGGGATTCTAAAAAGCACTTTAACACCTGATGATTGGTTGCACATAATACAGCGCAAAAGAGAAGCCCTATTCTATCGATTATTGGGGAAGCTCTCTTGTGGTAACCTCGATATCTCATTGAGGGAAATCAAAAATCAACTTATCTGACCCATGTGGATGTTATAATTTAGCAAACATTTAGCTTTGTCCATCAAAGCTCTTCTGGATTTTGCTGAAGTTGAAATAAACTATTTCTAAAAATCGATTTGAGATATTATTGAACAATTTAGCGATTATAAACGACATTGATTGAAAAAGACTGCGATTTTATGACAATTTAAAATAAGGAATATTGGTCCAGCGTGTATTGCAACGCAGAAGTCTTTAACAAAAGATCATTACAAGCTGAATAAATGGAAGAAATGGTTTCAATCTATCCAATGAATGCCGATGAGGATTGTGATTTCATTTTTAAATGCAAATCGAAACACTCGATTTTGGGGGAACATATAAAAAAACCAAAAAAAAAAAAAAACAAGATTGAAATTTAAAAAAAAAAAAAATGAATTTGGAAATAAATGCCAGCAAATCTTTCTCGTAAGCTTTCCGATCGCCTTGAATCAGGTTTAAAAGCTTAATTCGCCTTGAAATCGCAATTTGACATTTTGATTGATTCCTTTTGACATATTTCATTTATCGAATATCATTTTATTCAGGCTTATTTACGTAAATTAATATCAATTAATTGGGTAATGTTTTGTATTCTTTTTAGCTTATTATCACTGTTTAAGAGGATTATAAACTATGGATGAAAATCCCTGCACCATCGCTTTAACTATACCCGACACACTCTGTGTCGAGGGTATATTGCGTTTGTGTGGTTGGGTGTAACACCCAGAACCAGTCGAGATAGACTATACAAAATATATAAAGAAATGATCAGCGTCACTAGGAGATTCGATTTAGACATGTCCGTCTGTCTGTCCGTCTGTCTGTCCGTCTGTCTGTCCGTCTGTCTGTCCGTCTGTCTGTCCGTCTGTCTGTCCGTCTGTCTGTCCGTCTGTCTGTCCATCTGTCTGTCCATCTGTCTGTCCGTCTGTCTGTCTGTCCGTCTGTCTGCCCGTCTGTCTGTTTGTATACAGTTTTCTTATCGAAGGAGTTGAGCTATCTTGATGCGTGCTCACGGGGACATGAGTAAGAACAAGTTCGAGAATGGACCCGATCGGACCATTTTTAGGGGTACCTCCAGTACAAGGGTCTGTTATGAAAATCACAAAAACTGCTCTAAAACCGATGTTATACGAGATATTTTGATGAAATTTGGCATTTGAACATATTTTAGGCCAATTAATGTGATTTACAAAAATTAGAAAAATGGGCGTGGCAGAAGGGCGTTTTTCGAAAATTGTCTCCTACTTCCGAAACGCCTATAGGACTTGAACGAAAATTGGCACTTATACTTCCTTTGTAGCCATAAACAACTTGCCCAAAAATTTTTCGATCGGTCCATTATTAAGGGTACCTCCAGTACTAGGGTCTGTCACAAAAGTCTCAAAACTGCCCCAAAATCTGACTTTTTCCAAATATTTCAATGAAACTTAGAATTTGCGCGTATATTTAAGCCTCCGATTAGAATTCCGAAAAATTGGAAAATTCGGCGTGGCAAAAGGACAGTTTTCATAAAGAAATTAAACAAAAGTCGGTATATGGGGCCCCTATGGCCTTAAACAACTCCTGATATTAAAATTTATTTGAAGATGTGTGTCTGTGTCGGGTATTCTATTGTCCATTCTCGAACTTGTTCTTACTCATGTCGCCGTGAGCACGCATACCAAATTTCGTCAAGATAGCTCATTTCCTTCGATAAGCAAACTGTATACAAACAGACGGACAGACAGACGGACAGACAGACGGACAGACAGACGGACGGACATGTCTAAATCGAATCTCCTGGTGACGCTGATCATTTCTATATATATTTTGTATGGTCTATCTCGACTGGTTCTGGGTGTTACACACAACCACAGAAACGCAATATACCCTCGACACAGAGTGTGTCGGGTATTAAAATAAAAAATTTTTTTTCTTTATTAATTTTTGCTTACGCACGTTAGGGAGCCCCCATGGATCGGGGGCTCTATATAATTGATACGGCTGATACGGCGGTAGCTTCGCCCCTGACACTGTCCCTATTATTTGTTGTAATATAGTTTTTTTTTCCCTGAAGACAACTACAGAAGGGCCAGTAAAATTTTATTTGCTCACAAATTCGCAAAAACTTCATAATTTTTTACGTTTTGCACATTCATATTTCCTATCATCAATCGTTACTGATCGATTAATCAATCAATCATTTAAGACCGTTATGAACAACTTATTCAATTTTCTCAGTCAGTTTTGATGTTGTTGGAAGAAATCAATTTATTATTTTTATACCTTTTCCGAAGGAAAGGGTATATTAAGTTTGGCACGGAGTATGTAACATACCAAAGGAGTCGCGATAGATATATACATATATATATATTCTTGATCAGGGTGACAAGAGGAATCGATCTAGCCATGTCTGTCTGTCTGTCTGTCTGTCTGTCTGTCTGTCTGTCTGTCGGTCACAGTTTAGTTTTTCGTAATTTACTCCTAAGCCATGAAAGATATCATATTGAAATTTGGCATGGACTTGAACCAGGTAATTGTCCGAAAAGCTGCATACACATTGTTTTCTTAGTCCCTTCTTGGGTCGTGGGAAGTGGTTCAGAAGTTTCAAAAATCACGATTTTTAACGTTTTTCGTGAATAACTTTTTTACTATACATCCCAGCTTATTGAAATATGGTGTGTGTTTAGCTACTATGTAGACTTAAGCTTTCGCTGAAAAAAAATTGCGACATCGCTTTATTTATGGTCATCATCCTACACATTAGAAAAAAACACTCTTTCTCTTATTCTCATATCTGTATACAAAAATGATTTTTTTTTTGCTTCTTCTGATTGTGTATTTGCCGCCAAATAAAGTCGTCACTTAAGGTTAAAATTTGACCACCATTCGCGAAATTCGCAAAAATTTGATTTTCACTATTTTGAATTGAGTATTTCGCAGCTAGACAAAATGTCCTCTAACGGTTTAAATTTGACCATGCCCACCATTCGCAAAAAATTTGTACTTAAATATAATTTCGAGTTTGTGAAGCTAAATCGAAGCACAGATAATGTGTAGCTAGAACAACGAAAAGGGCAGGAATTTTTGTTAAGGTAATGTTTCAACATATTTAAGGCTGAGGAAAAGGTATGTGTGCAATCGGCTTAGCCGATGTAAACTTCTTTACTTGTTTTTTTGTATTTCCAAAGAGAGTACAAGTCGAAAGATTTCATGTGAAGACTTTTGCACCTTCTATTAGAGAAAAGACCGAAAAAAGCACACAATCCGAAAAGTTCATTAATGTTAAAAAAAAATGACCTAATTTCGAACATATAAATTCAATGAAATATCGTATGGATGAAAAAAGATTTTAACAACTCATTCGAATTCAATTTAAATAGATAAAAGCACCTAAAATGACTATCCGAAAATCTTGTTCACTTTCATTTTTCTTTGATTTTTGAATTTTAATTGCAAAACACTTTGAGACTCCAACATTCACTTTGGCCTTTTCTCTATTACGCTCACAATTTATTATTTCATCTGCTAGCAATTTATTATTTCTGTTTGAATTTCGAAAAATCTAAACTTGCTTCAATTGAGAAATTCGAATTGCATTTTATGGGACTTATGTAAAAATAAGCACAGATATCGGCATTCGAAAGTATAGTCAGATACTGCTTACTGTAGATAATTATAGCTATGAGTAAAACGAAAGACTTAAGAAACGAACTTGTAAAGTCTTCATTCGAAGTGCAAAGTGACTTAAATCTCTGACCACTGCAAATTTATTTTTTGCACCCGTTTTTTCTTTTAATTCTTCAAAACAAAACGAATAGAAAGCTTACATCATTTGTAGGTAAAAATTTGAAAGTAATGGGAGCGAATGGACTTTGGTTTTCAAAAAGCTGAACTGTACTCATGCATATTGTACAATCAAACTTTCACAATCATATTCGAATCTCCTTTATTCAAAGAATTTATTTCAAAACTAAGTCTTAAAGTACACAATTGCCATCCGATTGAGCGTAAGCTAAAATTCGAGTTATAGAAAATCAAATTGTGGGTGTTTGACTTCATATAAAAAATCTTTTTAAGATCTAAGGAACTAGAAAAAAGTTCACATATTATATTATGAGCACATGTGGCAGCATGTATAAAATTCTTGGCAGTCACTCCTTCATACCAATCGAACACAGTC
The DNA here is from genome assembly GCA_020466095.1 of Chlorops oryzae. Lineage (NCBI taxonomy): Eukaryota > Metazoa > Arthropoda > Insecta > Diptera > Chloropidae > Chlorops > Chlorops oryzae. Next base: position 76,784,843 of record CM035806.1, read on the forward strand.
ATCTATGAAATCTAGTCACACTGCTTAACGTCCTTGTGATACACTTTGCCTGTGCTGCAGCCGCTGGTGTTTCTATGGAACACGTTCTTGCCTAATCATTTCCATAAAGAATTTTTGTCTGCATCTATTAAACTCTGACTTAGTTTTTGCACTCCTTCAATGGCTTGGAATTAGCTCGATGCGGATTTACTTTTCGATCCGATCGATCCATTTATATAGTCGCCGCTTCAAGGCGAATAAAGTTTTTCGCTATTTGTCTATTTGTCCATTTGCTTTTTCATTTTCTTTTTTCTGCTTACAAAAAAAAAAAAAATATATTTTATTTGCTGCGAAAAAAAGAAAACGAAAATAAGCAAAACTATTTTATGCTCTTAATTCACTTTGTATCGAGCTTTTGGTGCCTTAAGACAGTCATTTGCAAAATTCATTCATTCGCATTGCGCAAATTCGTATGGGCGTCCATTGTACTCCGGTTTAAAGGTGGCAACTTTTACTTTTCTATGCTAACTATGTTGAGATTCGGAACAGGTCGACCTTGTTTATAACCATTTCGGTTGCTGCTTAAGTAATTATGCAGTTTTATTGTTGTACACATAATCGATTTCATTTTATATTTGTAAAAATTCAACCGATTGAGTTCAGTTTGCAGTTGCGGTATTAAGGCTACTTGTTTTGATATGTCTGAATTGAAGTTTATGTCTAATTTCGAGCCAAGTATGATTGGTGGGTGCGATATATTTTGGTTAAGCAGGAAAATAATTTCTTTGTATTTTCTGATTTCATTATTTAAGAAAGTTGCTGCGAACAATGCGAAACATTTATTGACTGGGTGCGTTTTAATTTATTCATGGTACGATCCATTTCATTTCTCATCAAGAGTTTGCATGGCCGCTGTTAGCACTGACATTACGATGAACACAATCTCGAAGCTTAGATCAGGGATAAAAAAAAAACCAGTTGAAAAAGTTTCCCCCTTTAAGAGAGAATACAAATCTAAGGCTTTTCTTTTAATATTTTTTTCTTTCTCTTTTTTTTTTTTTTTTTGTTTTTTGCAAGGCACAATGGACTTTCAAAAATTTTAAAAAAAAATTTCATTTCATTCCAATATTGAAACTCTTACAACCCGTAAAAAACGTCTTATGTAACCAAAGCCCCCAAACAATGACATGTCACGACTCAAGCGTAGAATGGGCGCCAAAAAATCCACTGAAAGTCAAGCAACAACGTCTTAAGAAAAAACTAAATAAAAATGAAAATGAAAATAAAAACAATGAGAAAATCAACGCTAGAAAATCTTATTTTAACATTTCAGTCCAAAAAGAAAACGAGGAAGTCTATCATTGACCAAATTACGTGCTAAAAAGTGCAAGGCCAATTGGAAATAAATGAAACGAATGCTACGGAGCCGAATTCAGAGAGTAAACTGTTTATTTCCCATTTTATTTTTAAGTCTGTACCTTAAATCGTTTGCTTTGCTTCCACTTAACGTTTCGTTTGTATCGAGTTCAAATCCTACTTATCACATTTAAAGGCGTGTCAATTCGTGCTTTTTTCCACATAGCAATAGCATAATTTTATCGAAGTTCGTTTAAAGTGTAACCCAGTTTTTTTTTCAACCAAAAATAACAATTCATTACGTACATTAAATATTTTGATATTTTGTTCCCTTGTTTTTCTCCTTTGAAGCTCATAAATTTATTGAATATTTATTTTTATTATAAACATAATAGCCTTTGCTAAATCAAAACAACGTTTTGAAAATTAAAATGCTATGAATAGGAATCTTTTTATGTTCAAATCATTTTAATGCTGGACCCCTCAAGCTTTCGAGTGATTTATGCATTCTTAATTGCCCAGCTAACAATCGGTAGTCCTCGAAATAAATGCCACTTAAGTACAATGGGTCTTTTCATATACAAATAGAAAATATCTGCGAAATATCAATTAGATATTTTTGATTTTGAATGCAAAGCCAGTTTATGGATTTCATGAAGGTAATAAAAACAAGTAAGGGTGTTATAGTCAGGCGAGCCTGACAATAGAATACCCGACACAGACTCGCATGTTCAAATAATTTTTAATATCAAGAGGTGTTTAAGACCATAAGGGGCCCCATATACCAACTTTTGATAGATTTCTTTCTGAAAACTGCCCCTTTGCCACGCCCACTTTTCAAATTTTCGTTGAACTATAATCGGAGACTTAAATATGCGCTCAAATTTTAAGTTTCATTAAGCTATTTCGAAAAAGTCCGATTTTAAGGCAGTTTTGGGATTTTTGTGACAGACCCTAGTGCTGGAGGTACCCGCAAAAATGGACCGATCAAGGACATTTTTTGGAAGGATGTTTACGGCTACAAAGGAAGCATAAGTGCCAAATTTCGTTCAAGTCCCATTTGAATTTCGGGTGTAGGAGACAATTTTCGAAAACCGCCCTTCTGCCACGCCCACTTTTTCATTTTTTGGAAATAATATTATTGGTAGACGGATAGACGGACAGACGGACAGACAGACGGGCGGACATGTCTAAATCTCCTGGTGACGCTGATCATTTCTATATATATTTTGTATGGTCTATCTCGACTGGTTCTGGGTGTTACACACAACCACACAAACGCAATATACCCTCAACACAGAGTGTGTCGGGTATAAAAAAATTCAGTGGGTCGTCATACAATCGAGATAATTTTGTGGTTTTTTTTTTTTAATTTTGCCGTTGGCATCAATGCGACTAGTTTTGGAACGAGCTTTCAAGCAACACGTTCAACGGAATGTGATTTAAATTACCGAGCAGCCGACGAAATGGGATCATGTTATTGAACTCCATGCTCTGTTATGTGCTAAGGGCTGTAATGATGAATCCTTAACGTTCAAATGAGTACTGGGATTTTCCCTTTTTGAGTCTCAATTTTCCTTCATGGTATTTTATTTAAACATGAATTCCTGATCAGAATCACACAATAGCTAAACACCGGTCCGCGGCCAGAATAAAGGAATATACTTTTAACAAAGAAGTTGCGATCCACTAATGTTTTGCTGCTTATCCACAGCAATATGTATAAACGTTAAAAGCATAAAAAGCTGCTAATTTTTGCCTAACTAGGTGTATTTGAGTAGGAAGAGCTACAACCTCTTTAACCAATTCTTCCCCCATTTACAAATACAAATTTTTCCTGATTGTTGCTCGAAAGAATTCCAGTTGATTTGGCAAGGCACGTTAACTCAAAAATATTTGATAGCATTTAATTAATTATTACCTCACTAAGATTGCCCAAATCGCTGAAACACCAATGACGTGTAATTTCGCTCATATCTATGCTCATCACACAATTCGTCATTTCACGTGCTTTACATACTTTCACTCATGGGGAAAGAAAAAAAGAAGCACAACGAAATGAAGCGAACAAAAGTTTCTTTTGTTCCCGTTTGTTTCAGGAATTATATGATTCGCTTTGCCTTGTTTTTGCCATAAACAATTTAGCATTTGTTTACATCATAATGTGTCGCCAGTCGAGCGACTATCACCTCCAAAGATTTTGATATTTTTATACCCGAAACACTCTGTGTCGAGGGTATATTGCGTTTGTGTGGTTGTGTGTAACACCCAAAACCAGTCTAGATAGACCATACAAAGTATATATATGTAGATACGAGTATGATCAGCGTCACCAGGAGATTCGATTTAGACATGTCCATCCGTCTGTCTGTATACAGTTTTCTTATCGAAGGAGTTGAGCTATCTTGACGAAATTTGGTATGCTTGCTCACGGAGATATGATGGACCCGATCGGATGATTTTTAGGGGTACCTCCAGTATTAGGGTCTGTCACAAAAATCACAAAAACTGCCCGAAAATCAGACTTTTTCGAAATATTTGAAGGAAGTTTAGAATTTGAGCATATATTTAAGCCTTCGATTAGAATTCAAAAAATTCGGAAAATTAGGCTAGGAAAAGGGGCGGTTTTCACAAAGAAATTGAACAAAAGTCGTTATTTAGGGCCCCTTATGGCTTTAAAAACCTTAAGAATATTCTTTCTTAATGATCCTAATTTTTGTGCGCGTTTTAAAAATTATTTCAACATCTGTGTCTGTGTTGGGTATTTTATTGTCTGGATTGCCTGACTATAACACCCTTACTTGTTTCTTTTGATTTGCAGCTTTTTTTGTATTTTTATTTTCCTTTCTGTTTGCTCTGTTATTGATGCTGTAAATGTTGTACGGAGCCGTGGCTTTTCCTCATGACATAAATCGTCATGTATATTATGTTGAGTCGTCAATCATGACAACTGCAGTCCGCGGCTACGAAATGCTATCTGGCCCTGTCTAGTTTTAGTGCCTCGTCAAATTCATTAATATTATGTAATCGCGTTTCCAGACATATTCGATAATTTGCTAAGTTGATTTGTCATATTAAATTAAACGGGAATCGGCGAAATGCGACACGTTTCAAGGAAACTTCCTTTGCTTTTCTCTTCTCTTCTTAGCGGCTAACGTTTTGATATATGGTGGTTAAAATTGATTTTTGTTTTTACTATTTGGTTGTTCGTTTGTTTTCATTACGGATAATACATAATGCATTACGATTGTAGGAAATTTGGTTTTGGAATGTTAAAGCTATGTTTATCGTTTTGGAAGAGACCTTATTAAAAACAATTTGCAGGCGTGATTAGTGCTAATAACAAGATTTAATCTAACTGCACTAGAAACGTACTAATTAATAAATAAATAAATTATGAAATGTGTAGGGGAAAATGGTGCAAATTTGACTCTTTTCTAAATATGACCCCTGTAATAAGAGAATGAAAAGGCTTCTGACGATTTTTTCGAACCAGTTGAACACATCTTATCCTATCGATTTTGAAACCAATTTTTCCTAAATTCTTAATTCATAATTAATATGCCGAGATTTCGTTGTACGTCTGGAAATCATATAAGATTAAAAACTTACATATATATTATATTTAAAATTTGTATCACAAAGTTATAACTTTTTCGTTTAAGAAAAAATTCGGTAATTTATCCTGGTCAGGATTTTAAACATAATATCTAAGGTGTACGATAACAATGTTTAGTGGCTTTCATGAAAAAAAACACTTGAAAAACAAAGAAAATCAATTTTTGGAAAAACATATGTAGAGCTTTTTTGTAGCCCATGGCCTTTGTCCTTAAAGCTTCAAATGCTTTTTTCATTTGATCTGGATTCCATATTTTCCTTTTCTTTGAAGATTGAGATATCCCCAGACTAAGGCATTTAACAACGAAATTGAAAATATGGATACAGAAGTCATGCATCGGACAGACATTTTATAGGCCCCCGGGGGCCATAATAGGAACAATGTGAGGGGGCCATATAACAAGCATTTGAAAATAAAAAATCATGCCAAAATAAACGTAAATATGTATCTGCCTAAAGTTATTGCATAAGTACCTTCACGGTCCAATAAAATAACGTTTATCAAACACAATGCTTATATCACTAAACGTGGAACCTAGTTTTCCTATAGGTAGGTTGAAGTGGCTGCCACTTAGGCCGTTGATCGGCCCATTGTGATACCAAGGAGGTTTTCTTGTGTTCGTGAGAGTGTATGTCTTTTTATGTAGTGTGCCCCTAATATGCGATTTTTTGAAAAACCAGTGCTAGGCTTGGAACATTACACTCCGTTTCGCCTGTGCCGGGAATCGAACCTCGGCCTCCGGGATCAAGTACGCATCCCCTACGCTATCCCAGAGCCACTAGTTTTCCTATAAAAAACGAATAAAATGCACAGCGTCTTTAAAAGTTTGTCAGCTGGGTGATTTAAATATGTCAAATAACAAACGAGCGTAGCGCCATCTACCCAATTTTTTTGGCTTAATTTGACAACTATCACAAGAGCTCCCGTTCCACGCATATAAGACTAGAAGACGTGTTTCTTAATACTTAATATGTGAGGGGGACAAGATACCTGCTGGGTCCACATTACCACTTTTTGTCTAAACAACAGATTGGGGCCATACTTAGAACACCAATTTCCAAACCATCAAAAATTGTCATATTAATTTTTGCTAAAAAGTCTATATTTAGTAAACTATTGATGAAAATTTTTATGGCGAAATTAATGGTAGGGGAGAGGTGTGTACCTTGGTCCGGATTTCACATTTTTCAATCTAGAAAATTTTGCAGGATGTTTTCTTTAGTTTTTCTTTTATATAAGTTCTCTCATATCCTTCCGACATTAAATGGCGAGTCATTTATTTTTCTCCTCCTTACCAATAAATAGAAAAACTACTTTTACCATACCAATCCAAAACGGTTCAAGGTACACCATGCAAGTGTACCATGGTCCTTTGGTATGTGTACCTTGGACCGCATAAAATAAAAGGAGTAAATTCGTAGCAAGTATGTAAGAAATTAAAAATACTCGTTTATTTGCATATGTCATATTGTTTAAAATGGAAAGTATTTAAGTCTTCCATTTTTCTCGGCGCAAAAGGCTTGAGATGGATGAATCATTTTCTACGCTTAAATCAGGCTCTATAAATCATCTTGAAATTGAATCTTTTCTTTCGAAACTCTTTTTGGTATGGTTTTTCGTTATCTTTCGTTATTTTCTGAAGAAAAGAGAGACAATTTTCCAAATTCGATCAAAATAAGAAACAGCAAGCCAATGTTCATCTAAAATTTGTACCTTGGACCGGTCCAAGGTACACTTGTAAGCATATGTCCGAGGTACACCTTCCTGTTGTTTTAAAAAATATCATCTAAAAATTGATATTTTGGAATCAAAACAAAAGAAGAACTCATGCTATGTTTTGAAAATAAGTAAAATTTTTATGATTTATTTGTAGAATTCGAAAATTTCGATTGAGTTGTGCACCAAAGCTTTTGCATTCGCCTTAAAAAAAATACTTTTTTGCACAAACAATTTTTTTTCGCCTTTTTCCACTTGTCTGTATAGCTTGACACTATACAGCAAACTTAAGTCAAATAGCAGCGTGAGTGGAACATTCCATAGAAGAACATTTGCATGTATATGCAGTGGTTGAGCGGGAATCTACACTCGGACCGAGGTACAATCGGTCCAAGGTACACACCTCTCCCCTACCGATATTCCGGTGGTAATAGCATTAATAGTTTCGATTAGTTTATTAATTTATATTGGAATTCAAGCAAACAGTGGCGTTTGTTTCCTGAGTTTTTCGTTTTCATCTGAAATCACCCGAATAGACACCTTAACATACAGCCTTTCCACCTAATGTCTCAAGCCCGAAAAGAGACATGGAAAAATTTGCGGACACTTCAACTTTTCTACCTATAAAAGACAAGAAAGAAAAAAAAAATTAATATATATCAGTAAATAAAGACCAGATGTATTAGAAATTGTTGCTCTTAAGCATTGACTTTCATTTAATGTTTATTCGGGCGCTATAATTGTTGTTACTGCTTCGCCAGCTACCGCTATCGCTACCGTTGGCGTTCCGTGTTGAGTGACGTAAATTGACGAATTGCAAATGTTGAAAAGTTCAATGGCATCGCAGCACTCCCACAGAGCTGTCTCGAAAATTTATCAGGTGTTGCATTACGTTACCACACAAATCGTACGAGTAATTCATGCAACATGTTGCAGTAGGGAGTTGCAGACGCGACAGATGCCACAATGCGAAAATCGCAATGCGAAATGCGAAGAAGGAAAAGTCTTAGTGCAGCCGTTTCGATGCATATAAAGATGCAGTCACCGATAACGTGCAGCGAAACTGATTTTACTGAAAATAATGTGTTTTATTTTTCTTTCGTTTTTTCAAGCGTCTTCCTTCATGTTTTATTTTTTCTTTTGAAGTTAAAGCGATTTTCGCGTTTTTGGCCATGCTGGTGCTTCAGGCGACTGATATTGTCTCTGATTTAAGCTGATGTCTTTTCGGCCGGTTATATTGGTTGTAGCGTCGCCGTTATTAGTGCGGCCATGTCGACGCTCGACCTTGAATAAGGTGCGCACTTGTTTCGTCCAAAGCAAAAAAAAAATTCATTTTCATTTTTATTTATTTTTGACAGAGAAATGCCGATCAGAAATTTCGAAGATACTCACGCGTTGGCATCTCTTGTTTGTTGTCGATTGTATGTTGCATGCTATCTGTTTTATACTTAGTATCTGTTGTCCGTTGCCTTTGCCTTTGTTGTTATTGCTCGCAATGTTTTGACTTTTGGTGTTGCTGGCGATTGCGGTCTACCGATTCGTTTGGACTCTTTTCTTGTTATCACTGTTACCTAATTTGAGCAGCAAATTGCGCCTGTTGATGCTTGCATCGCAGCCTTTTAAACACGTTCGTATTATGGAAAGCAGATGAATGTGCTCAAAGTGTCTCGCAAAGATCAATATACCTTGTTTGCAGTTGCTTGATAAATGTTGCAAGGATGTGTAAAAAAGCTTCAATTCGGTTTTTAATTCGTTTTATTTAATTTAAACAATTCATTTATGTAATTTACCTAATTAAACTAGATTTTCTTTCTTTTTTCAGGTTTGTATTCATTTTTATTCATTCAACACTTAGCAGTCATAATTGTATGGATGTAAATAGAATGGTCATCTGTAATCTGGTCCGTGAGACGAACCGTTCGCGTCGCCATACAGTTAGCGATAACGTTAATGGTGAGATGATCATTGTAGTCTAAGGAAGAAAATACACATAATATTACCTACTTGTAAGAGCAAAAAAAAAAAAAAATAAATAAATAAATAAATAAATACAAATCTTCCTTCTTTTAAGATGCGAAAATTTAACTTTAAAACACCTCAAAGGTCATTAAACGATGCACCAAATTATTATGACAGCATAAAAATAATGCCCATATTAAATCCAAGAGCTGAGTGCCGCTTTAAATGGAAAATTGGACGCTTACGAAAACTGCAACAAATTGAAAATCACAAACAATTTTTTATGCTTTTCGAAGTCACACGGAGTTTATATATATATATATATATATATATATATATATATATATATTTCAGCTCTCTCGTTCACATACAATCACACTATATTATGTTACTATAATGAATTTTGTCACTTGAAAGTTTTGAGCGGGTACAACAAAATATGCAACAATATGCAACAAAAAGCGAGGCAGCAATCAAGTTATTTGGAAAGGAAAACTTTTGTGTGTATCGACTCGCTATGTTTATAATTTTCTTATTTATGTTTGGAAAATTTTTTTAAGGTTTCTTGTATGATGAAATTGGCGTCGGTGTAAGATTGTCCATTGTTGTTGTCGTCGCTTCAAACGGCTACTTTGCAACATTCATGAAGAAAGAGCACGTATGCAACAACTTGGCCACAATCGTGGCTGTTTTGCGTTGCGTTGTTGGATTTTGCAGAATCATTGTTTGCCTAAGTTTTCGAACAGAGTTTTCTGAATACAAAGTTTTAATATGTTTGTCTTTTTTTTTTTTGGTCAAATTAGAAAACTTTCACTTGCGGGAAACTTGTAAAATCGCTAATATCTTTAAATTTTTAAATATATATCTTTTCCTTTAAGAGTGCGCGCGCGCGCAAAAAAGACCTTAAAGCAACTCCGTAATCAACTTGAGTCAGCGCATTCAATGAAGTTTGAAACTGTAATTTGTTAAGCCGCATGTTTCCAGCACCGCCAGTAGCAGTAAAAATTAAAAAAAAAAAAAAAACAAGTAAGAAAGCTAAATTCGGTCAAGTCCGCCTTTCAAATACCCAGCGTCCCGACATTATTGGCGCACCATGTTTTGGCTCTCCACTTGTGGGCGTGGCAGTGGGCGGGCCACATAAATTTTTTTCCTACACCTTTCACTCGCCTTGGTCAACCTACGTTGAGAATTTGAAGCTTCTACGCCTTTTACTTCGGAAGTTACAAAAAATCTTCATTTGTGGGCGTGGCAGTGAAAGGGCCACATAAATTTTTTCCCACACCTTTCATTCGCCTTGGTCAACTTTTGTTACGAAATTGAAGCTTCTACGCCCTTTACTTCGGAAATTACAAAAAATCTTCATTTGTGGGCGTGGCAGTAGGCGGGCCACATAAATTTTTCCCTACAAAAATTTATGTGGCCCGCCCATTGCCACACCCAAAAATTGAGAGGCAAAACATAGTGCGCCAATAATGTCGGGACGCTGGGTATTTCAAAGTCGGGCTTGACTGACTTTAGCTTTCTTACTTGTTTGTAATAATTGTGGGCGTGGCTCTAAGAGAACGGCGTCCATTATTTACCAGGATATGTCCCTTTTCGTAGTTTACCAGTACACCAAATATCAATGAAATGTGTTGAGTGGTGCGTAAGTTACAAGCATTTTACTGAAAACACATTAAATTCATTTGTGGGTGTGGCAGTGGGCGGATGTCTCCCATTTTTACTTAGGATCATACTCGGGTTCCGATATACCTGTGTGCCAAATTTCGCCTTGATTGGTCCAGCCGTCTCGGAGGAGATCCGACCACGGACGGACAGACGGACATGTCTAAATCGATTCAGTTTTTGATCCTGATCAAGAATATATATATACATATATATATCTGTATATGTCTATATCTACGGAGCTTAGTTCTGGCTGTTACAAGATTTGCACAAAACTAGTATAACCTGCTTACGCTGGGTATAAAAAGAAAAACGTGAAAATGCAGCCGTCACGCCACGCCCTCATCAATTTCACTCGATTGCAGCTTACGCGAGGCCTTTTTGTACCCGACACACTCTGTGTCGAGGGTATATTGCGTTTGTGTGGTTGTGTGTAATACCCAAAACCAGTCGAAATAGACCATACAAAATATGTATAGAAATGATCAGCGTCACCAGGAGATTCGATTTAGACATGTCCGTCTGTCTGTCTGTCTGTCTGTCCGTCTGTCTGTCTGTCTGTATGCAGTTATCTTATCGCAGGAGTTGAGCTATCTCGACAAAATTTGGTATGCGTGCTCACAGGGACATGAGTAAGAATATGTTCGAGAATGGACCCAATCGGACCATTTTTAGGGGTACCTCCAGTACTAGGGTCTGTTACGAAAATCACAAAAACTGCTCTAAAATCGGAGTTTTTCACAATATTTTGATGAAATTTGGTATTTGAACATGTTTAAAGGCAATTACTATGAATTATTAATTATTAAAGGTACCTCCAGTACTAGGGTCTGTCACAGAAATCTAAAAAGTGCCCCAACATCGGATTTTTTCGAAATATTTCAATAAAACTTAGGATTAGAGCGTATATCTAAGCCTCCGATTATAATTTAAAAAAATTGGAAAATTGGGCGTGGCAAAGGAGCAGTTTTCATAAAGAAATTTAACAAAAGTCGGCATATGGGGCCCCTTATGGCCATAAACACTTCTTGATATTAAAAATTATTTGAACATATGTGTCTGTGTCGGGTATTCTATTGTCAGGCTCGCCTGACTATAACACCCTTACTTGTTATAATATGGTCTTTAATTGTGAGTTTTGGTGTGCAAATAGTGGGTTATTTGATTGCAATCTCCTTTCCATTTTTACCTCTCTTTGGGTAATGTTGCAGGTATCAACTCCGAAATCATTGCGAACAAATTCCAATTAAAAAAGTGTTTAAAGTGAACAGAACAGAAGCGAGTAATCGCCAAAATGCAGTACTATAGCAACATGTTTCTGCATGCGAGAAATATAAATCGCTTACGTATTACCCGAATCTGTAAAATTGTACACCCAGATTTAGTTAACTGAAAAACAATGGAGAAAATTTTCTATGAAAAATAACAAATACTGAAATTAGATAAATATAGCAGCCCTAAAATAGAAAACTCTCAATCCAAATCCCTATCGGAATTTAGGCAATCAGATTGAAAAAAAAAAATATGTTATACAATTAGTTGAAAATCAATTAATTGAGATAACATTCATGAACTTTAATACAATATATTAAATCTACATGTAACAGGTTGGCTGATAAGTCCCCAGTCTGACACATAGATGGCGTCGATAGTATTAAATGCATATTATTTTTATATAGTGGCAACCTTCAAATGATTCGTGTCAAAATTTGACGTCTGTCAGTCAATTAGTTTGTGAGATAGAGCGTCTTTTGTGAAGCAACTTTTGTTATTGTGAAAAAAATGGAAAAAAAGGAATTTCGTGTTTTGATAAAATACTGTTTTCTGAAAGGAAAAAATACAGTGGAAGCAAAAACTTGGCTTGATAATGAGTTTCCGGACTCTGCCCCAGGAAAATCAACAATAATTGATTGGTATGCAAAATTCAAGTGAGGTGAAATGAGCACGGAGGACGGTGAACGCAGTGGACGCCCGAAAGAGGTGGTTACCGACGAAAACATCAAAAAAATTCACAAAATGATTTTGAATGACCGTAAAATGAAGTTGATCGAGATAGCAGAGGCCTTAAAGATATCAAAGGAACGTGCTGGTCATATCATTCATCAATATTTGGATATGAAAAAGCTCTGTGCAAAATGGGTGCCGCGCGAGCTCACATTTGACCAAAAACAACAACGTGTTGATGATTCTGAGCGGTGTTTGCAGCTGTTAACTCGCAATACACCCGAGTTTTTGCGTCGATATGTGACAATGGATGAAACATGGCTCTATCACTACACTCCTGAGTCCAATCGACAGTCGGCTGAGTGGACAGCGATCGGTGAACCGTCTCCGAAGCGTGGAAAGACTCAAAAGTCCGCTGGCAAAGTAATGGCCTCTGTTTTTTGGGATGGGCATGGAATAATTTTTATCGATTATCTTGAGAAGGGAAAAACCATCAACAGTGACTATTATATGTCGTTATTGGAGCGTTTGAAGGTCGAAATTGCGGCAAAACGGCCCCATATGAAGAAGAAAAAAGTGTTGTTCCACCAAGACAACGCACCGTGCCACAAGTCAATGAGAACGATGGCAAAAATTCATGAATTAGGCTTCGAATTGCTTCCCCACCCACCGTATTCTCCAGATCTGGCCCCCAGCGACTTTTTCTTGTTCTCAGACCTCAAACGGATGCTCGCAGGGAAAAAATTTGGCTGCAATGAAGAGGTGATCGCCGAAACTGAGGCCTATTTTGAGGCAAAACCGAAGGAGTACTACCAAAATGGTATCAAAAAATTGGAAGGTCGTTATAATCGTTGTATCGCTCTTGAAGGGAACTATGTTGAATAATAAAAACGAAATTTGACAAAAAAATGTGTTTTTCTTTGTTAGACCGGGGACTTATCAGCCAACCTGTTATTCGATCTCTCGGCGTGGCGCATAGCGATTGCGCTGAGCAACCCGAAGGCTGGAGTTCGAATCCTGTTGCAGGCAGAAATAAGATGTGGAAAAATTGGGAATTGAAAGAAGCAGGTAAATTTTATATATTAAAGAAAATTTTGATTATCTCATGGGGGGGAGAAAAAAAGCTGCCTCCCATACAGTAAAGTTTCCATCCTTTCTTCAAAAACGTCATACACAAGCTTTTTGAAAAAGTCCTTAAGTTCCACTAGAAATATTCTTATTTTATTAAATTGAATAAAAAGTTTGGTTGAAAGCATATTCTTTTAAGTTCGTTAATTATTATTTAAATATATATTAGTATCTACTTTTTACCCAAAAAAAAAAAAAAAAAATTTTCAAAACTCTTGCCTGAATGGGATTTGAACTCACCGACATCGGATTGTTAGACAATCTCTCTTATTTTTGTTTTAAGAATTCCTTCTCAATTATCTTGACAAAAACAACTTTGAAATCACTCAAAGAAAAACTAAAATAATCCGGGCTCTTATGGAAACTGACACAGAATTGAATCAGAATCAGAATTGAAATTAATATCTGTTTCAAATGGTGTTATGAAATAGACACAGTTTTGCTTTTTTCGAAGATAACAAAATCGATTTTCGAAGACAGGAAAGCCTGACACTTGAAAATTCTATAAAGAAAAAAACAAAAACTACAATATGTGTTAAAAACTAGATCAATCTTGACGGCCCCCGTGGCTTAGTTTGTGATTTGCGATTTCCGTTGTATCACAACGAACCGATATGCGTCCTAAGTGCGTCACTTTTATTGGTGGCAGCCAAACTGTTGCGAAGCTTGCAAAAAGAAATGAGCTAGAGAATCGGGTGGATGATTACGTCTTTTGTGGGTGGGTTTGCAGAATTTAACGACACCACGAGTTGCTGCCGTAACAAGTCAACAAGCGGTTTGTCCCGCTAAGTAAGCCCCTTGGCCATGCCCGGTTGGTTTTCCATAACCTCAACTAGCATAGAAGCCTGAGTCGCATTTTTATGCATTCCTTTTAGTCAAAAACATAAAATATCCAAACAATTAAGAAAATATATTCAAATAAACTATTTACTTTTATTTCTACTAAAAAAAAAACCAGTCGGGAAAAAGTCAGCACACAATCTGCCGACCAATTCTGTCAACTAAAAGCTGCTCGGTTTAAATCAGAAAATCTGTTTCTGTAACACCTAAAAACAATTCAAACCTGATTTCGAAAATGAAAACTGTTTCAAAACTGAAAGTCTGATTCTATAACCCCAAAACGAAAAATGTGTTGATTTCAAATCTGATTCTGACAGTTGTCGGTTTCCATAACAGCCCCGATTATCAATTTACAATAAACACATTTTATACTAATTTAAAAGATATGCAGATTCAGACAATTGACTTTGCCGTAGGACATCGCCATGCTAAAAAAGGCAGTTTTCTCCATGGGAAAAAGTCAGAGTTTAAATTAATTGTCACTTTAAATCAATCATTTGTTCCATTAATTTAAAACTAGTTAAAATTCCTAAAGGGATGTTGCAGCAACACATACATGTTATTCGAAGCCTCAGATCGTGCAAATGTATTTAAGTATGAAAGTTATATTTAAATTCTAAATTGGGCAATTAACCCATTGTCAAAAAGAATAAGCCTTGGTTTTACCTTTTAAAAATTTTTTCCAATACCACCCATTTTTTCTGAATCAATGATAATAATTTTTCGGTCATTTTTGGTATTCAGTCTTCTTCTTTTGTTTTCCAGATTAGAGCCCAAGAAAAATGTTTTGATATCAAACGACAGTTTACATTCAAAGATGAAAATCAGCTCGTATGAACTTATAGGTCTATTCCCGTACTGCACGAAACTGCCCAAAGCTGCCCAATTTTACCGAAAACGTTTAACTAAAAGAGAGGAATTTTGACAGAAGAAGGAGACAAATACTCTGACCTAATCTCTTTTACTTGCACAATCGTGTAGTGCGGGGACAATTTACGGTAAATTTGGGCAGCTTTGGGCAGTTTCGTCCAGTACAGGAACAGATCTATTGGGGTAAAAATAAATAAAGAAAACAAGTAAGAAAGCTATAGTCGGTCAAGCCCGACTTTGAAATACCCAGAGTCCCGACAATATTGGCGCACTAAATTTCGCCTTTCCGTACGGAAGCTACACAAAACAAATGTTTGTGGGTTTGACAATGGGCAAAACATATAAAATGTTCTCCTACACCTGTCATGTGCCTTGGTCGACCAATATTTCGAATTTCAAGCTTCAAATAATCTCCATTTTCTTATGATCGTTGTCGACGTGATTGGCCCAGCCGTTTGGAAGGAAGGAGGACCACAGACGGATGGACAGACGGACGAGTGTGAATTAATCGATTCAGTTTTGGATCCTGATCAAGAATATATACTGTCTATATGTGCAAAACTAATACACCTTGCTTATTCTGGGTAAAAAAAAAGCATCCCATCAACTGCCCATAAGTACCCTAACATCGAAATTTTTGGCAACTTTTCGTCATTGTCTTGCACAGTCTTAATTCTGATTTTATCGTTCAATATTCTTGAACTTTTTATGCCAAGGTCAAATGGTGCTGCTCAACTATGTTGACCTATAAGTGTTCAAATTATTATTCATATTATTAACCTTTGTCATCACGACTGGTCGTCGGTTTCCTATATTTGGTTCGTGTACAAGCTTTGATACCGAACAATTAAGCCAACAATTAAAACGACATCCGAGCAACACATCAATGACAGCAACATCAAAACTGAATGAGACTTTAAAAATGACAAGAGCAAAAAACAACACAATATTGATACAAAGAGATGTGTCAAAAGCATTTTCGAGCATCATTTGCCGCCTACATGCTGAAAAATTAATAACAAAATGCTAATTGACAGCTTCCAAATTGTTGTTGTTGCTATTATTGGCTCCTCTGTCATCAAAGACGGGCATTCACCGTCAATCTCTTCCTCATTTACTCATCCACTCGTTTACACAGCGTGTCATAAAAGTACACGCGCTCCACAATAATAGCAATTCGAGTCCGAGTCCGAGTCCGAAGCAAGCCGAATGCTTCAAATCATCGCAATCACCAATCGCTCGATCCATCCACCTATCTATCTACGTTTATGAATTAATGATTGACAATGGCTTCGCGATGCTCTAAAAAGGAGAGTGGGAAAATATTATTTAAATGAAGAAATATGGTTTTTCGTGTTACGCTTTTTCGAAATGATCCGTTTCGAATGTCACTTATTTGTGTCAAAATTCCAGGGACCTAAAATAATAATTATTTTTGAATTTTGAATTTTAAAAATCAATATGAAATAAATTATATTTTAAAAATTAGTATTTGAGTGTTATTATTAGGCCCGATATTACAGTGCATACTTAAGGTCTCCTTAGCACTTAAGTAAAGCCTAAGTCTGTAAAGCATTTTGACTTAGTATAGTAAGTATACACTGCAATATCGGGCCTTAGAGTTTTATTTTTTAATAAAAAAATACAAATTACACAGCCACACAAAAAAAAAAAAGTGGTCAGACCCAGAGGTGCGACTATACCTACTATATGTTTTCGGGGTCGCTGAATCCGAATTTAAGGTCTATATGGCGCCATCGGGTCCAGGTCTCGACATAACCTCACTTAAAAGTGCCAAAATCCCATAAAACCTGGTATATATAATATCTTACCATTTTAACCCAGATATCCTCAGAGAGTTATAACTGCAGCATTCTCATAGCCCATGAATACAAGAACCCTATGACCCAAACTTCATGCTTCTAACTATATCAGCGACAGAGATACGGGTCTTCAAAAATCATAGAAAAAAAAATTCTAACTCAGGAACACAAAAAAAAAGATTCTGAACTCGGGAAGAGAGGTACCCTCCGGTAATTTTTTTGGGGCGCTGAACACGAATATGAAGTCGGATTTTACCCACGACACCCAGATTTCACCCCAGCGCCCCCCATCACCCTCCAAAGGGTGAAATTTCAATCTAATATAAGAAATCGAATTAAGTATCCCCCATACGTGTTTTTGGGTGCTGAACAAGAATCTGAATTCGGATTTTACCCACGACCCGTAGTTTTACCTCTACACCCCTCCTCCCCCATTCAAGAAAGGGAAAATTGTTGAAATACATACAAAGTGAATTTCTTATGAGTTTCAGCAATGCTACTGAAGCATAAAGGGCTAACCGTTTTCTTTTTTAGAGGGGAGGAGGGGTGTAGAGGTAATCCTACGGGTCGTGGGTAAAATCCGAATTCAGATTCTTGTTCAGCACCCAAAAAAACGTATGGGGATACTTAATTCGATTTCTTATATTAGATTGAAATTTCACCCTTTGGAGGGTGATGGGGGGCGCTGGGGCGAAATCTGGGTGTCGTGGGTAAAATCCGACTTCATATTCGTGTTCAGCACCCCAAAAAACTTACCGGAGGGTTCCTCTCTTCCCGAGTGCAGAAAATTTTTTTTTTTGTGTTCCTGAGTTAGAATTTTTTTTTCTATGATTTTTGAAGACCTGTATCTCTGTCGCTGATATAGTTAGGAGCATGAAGTTTGGGTCATAGGGTTCTTGTATTCATGGGCTATTGGAATGCTGCAGTTATAACTCTCTGAGGATATCTGGGTTAAAATGGTAAGATATTATATATACCAGGTTTTATGGGATTTTGGCACTTTTAAGTGAGGTTATGTCGCAACCTGGACCCGATGGCGCCATATAGACCTTAAATTCGGATTCAGCGACCCCGAAAACATATAGTAGAAATAGTCGCACCTCTGGGTCTGACCACTTTTTTTTTTTTGTGTGGCTGTGTTATTTTTCAAGTTTTATTTTTTGATCAGGAAATAACAATTATTTTTCGAGTTTTATTTTTTTCTCAGAAGATGAAACTTATTCTTAGGTCCGATATTAAAGTGTATACTTAAGTTAAGGTAGCTTGAAGACTTTAGAACACATTAAGTGTCAAGCGGTTTAACAGTCAATTGTTATTCAAAACTCACGAAAATTGTTTTCGGCAGGCAACAATTGAAAAAACCTATACTTTTTGTTTATAGTTTTTTAAAATTCGTAAAATTAGTGAAATTCCTTCATTAAATTAATTTGAAAACTTATTTAAGGAGCACTTAAAATTTGTACTGTAAAAACGTTTTACAGACTTAAGCTTTACTTAAGTGCTAAGGAGACCTTAAGTATGCACTGTAATATCGGGCCTAAGAGTTTTAGTTTCAACTCAGAAAATAAAAATTGGTTTTAGAGTTTTATTTTTTGCTCGGATGATAAAAATAATTTTTGGAGTTTTATTTTTTACTTAGAAAATAAAAATTATGTTTCAAGTTTTTTTGTTTTACTCACAAAATGAAAGTATTATGCAAATAATTTTAAAATTCGTTGTGTTTTTCTTCCAAGTGCCTTTTTAAATTTGATAAATAATTTCCTTGAAATGGTGCCTTGCACATTTTGCATTCCCATGAATTTTTCGTTTCGTAAAAGATAAAAATGATAAGTCATAGCATCAGGCCTTATCTTGATGAAAGTGGTAATATATGTTAGTGTTCTATTATTAGTAAAAAAAAAACTCAAAAACTAATTTTTATTTTTTGAACAAAAGTATAACTCTAAGAATAACTTTTATCTTCTTAGCAAAAATAAAACTCGAAAAATTATTTTATGCAATTCGACATCATAATGAGCCTATTATGATGTCGATTTTAAAATCATAATGAAGCTTATTATTTATGACAATAGTTTTGAGAAAGTATAAAAAATTGTTTATACAAACAAAAATCATGCAATACTACATGGTTTGTAAGAATGAATTTCAAGGTGTGCAATAATAAATTTCAAAAACCACGCATTTCAAAAAATACAAGGCAAAAATAAGCAGGGCATACTACGAAGTTGTAAATAAAGAATTTCAAATTATGAATCTGTTAAATTAAAATAAAAACTTTCTTCACAAAAGAATATTACGTTTTCTTAAATTAGGTTAAAATCCAATTTGAAATCCTATTGCATAAAATATCGGCTGCGCCGCGTTTTACAACATTTACCACTCGTGCAAAAAAAAAAAGCTTCATTTCGACACTTGTATCGAAAATATCTATTTATTTACTGAGTAAGAACAAAAAATCTAAAAATAAGTTTTATCTTCTGAGTCAAAAATAAAACACGAAAAGTAATTTTCATTTCTTGATCGAAAAAAAAAACTTTAAGAATATGTTTTATCTTCTGAGTAAAAAATAAATATAAAAAAATAAATGTTGTTTTCTGATTAAAATAACAAAATTCTTTAAATAACACTTAAATTATAATTTAAAAAATAAAACTTATGACAGTTATGGTCCCTGTAAAATTCTCATTTTTGTTTTTGTCTTCTTCGGAAAAGCAAAAAAAAAAAAAAACGGATAAGAAATTTTGGATTTTCGAATTTTACTAAATTTTACGAATTTGAATTGATTTCGCACGCTCTCAGTCAAAATTTTCAAGTTGATTTTTGTTAAATTTACTTTTGTGATCCGAATCATTTGTCTTACTGGAACATAATGAGCTTTTCTGTTAGCATGAAATAACCGAAGGACGTGAGTAAAGCTGATTATTTCGATCATATTTCCGTAAGCTTCAAAAACTTGAGAATAACGTAATCATAATGAGATTTCATGACTCTTGAAATTTTATTAAAAGGCAGTAATATCGAGAACTCGATATACAGTAAAAGCTTTAGTTCAAGACCACTTCTTCAGTTAGAACCGCTTCTCCGCATTGCCACCAAATTGAGGCAGTAAAGCCTTAAACAGTGTCTCACTGATTTATGGTGTGGAATATTCATCACAGTCTAGCCCGAATTAGCATTATTTTCCAGAATGCCGAATAACTTTTCCAAGCACGAGCAAGAATAAGCTTTTGAATCCTCTAAGAAGTAATTTTTAATGAGCCATAAAATTAAATAAATTCCATAAATTTCAATAAAAAATACCTACTTAATCCTTGGAGTTTGCCAATTAAGAGCTCTGCACAGCTGCACTGACTCTCTGATCGTAACACTTCAATTTGGAGATTAATCTTAAGCTCACGAAAATTTATTTTCTTTGGAATTAAGATCATTTTGCAACGTTCAAGCTAATTACATTTATTTATGTTGAACATTTAAGTATATTCTTTGACTAATTACGATAATTAGCTTCATATGCAGATTATTTCTCAATTAAGATTGATGTTTTAATTAGTTCCATAGCTGATGATTAATATTATTATTAATCCATATCAATTTCATTTATAAAATAAATTCTTTTTGTAGGAAATTTTCCAAAAACCCCTTAAAAGATTTTATTTTTAATTTTATTATAATATTTATGTTAATAAAATTTAATTTTATTGCATTAATCGTGCTTTTAAATACGTGAACAGTCATTTTAAAGCATAAATGCGAACCATAATTTATGAATCCAAAAATTTGTTCAAATCTCTTTCTCGACTTCATAAATTGAAACGGCTTTAAAGTTGGTTCCAATGTGGAAGCAATAATTCGAAGCGGTCTAATATAAAGTAAACACCCGTTTATTGTACGTTCCCGTGTAGTATAATAACACTAGTTTACAAAAAATAAAAAATTTTGCGACCTAGGCCATCTGATGGTCTTTTCTAAAGTAAAATTTTGTGCCGAATCTGAATATGTCATCAAAAAAATTGTAAGTAGAATAGTTTTTGAGAAATAGGCTATTTTCCGTTTTTTGAGTTTTGAAAAAAAGTATGGTTAGTAAATTGCAATTATCTCCGAATATATTTAACCGATTCTAAATTTTAAGCTACGAATTAAAAGGCAGTTAAATTGTCTACCAACAATGCTCAGAACATTTTTTAATCCAAATATACACGTAGAAGCTATTGATGAAAATTTCCAGAAATTTGTTTAATTTTTAACAAAATTTCAATAAAAAAATCACTTTCAGTCTAATTTACACCATGAAAAAATTTTTTAAAAATTTTCTTCATTCTTTGGCTTCGAAGAACGATCTTTTAGGAAGAGAGGAAGCTTATTTTGATCAAATTCGCATTAAAAATGTGAAAGTTATAAGTAATTAAACAAAAATACACAAAAATTCATTTTGTTTAAAATCCATTTTATTAGAAATGGCTCAAGTCCCCTTATATATATTGATCACATTTAAACGAAACAGGAGTAAACATGTCTTTGAAAATTCATTTCCTGCACTCCCATTTGGATTTCTTTCTGGAAAATCTTGGTGATGAAAGCGATGAACACGGCGAACGCTTCCACCAGCAATTAAAAGCCATAGAACGCCGCTATCAAGGTTTTTGGGATGAGGCAATGATGGGAGAGTACTGCTGGTTTCTTATCCGGGAAACAGGTTCCCTCCATAGTAGAAAAAACAAGTAAGGGGTTTAATTCAACAGATTTTTAACCCCATCAGGGAACCCCATATACCAACTTTAAATTAAAAGTTAAATTTCTTTATTAAAACCGCCGCTTTTCCACGCCCACTTTTTTTGCAATTCTAATCGGAGGCTAAAATATACACTCGAATTCTAAGCTTCATTGAAATATTTCGAAAAAGTCCGATTTTGAGGCAGTTTTAGAATTTTTGTGACAGACCCTAGTACTGGAGGTACCCTTAATAAAGGACCGACCAAGGAAATTTTTTTGGAGGATGTTTATTGCTACAAACGAAGCATAAGTGCCAAATTTCGTTCAATTCCCATTTGAATTTCGGTTGTACGAGACAATTTTCGAAAACCGCCCTTCTGCCACGACCACTTTTTCAATTTTTGGAAATAATACTACTGGCCTTTAAATATGATCAAATATCAAATTTCATCAAAATATCTTGAAAAATTTCGATTTTAGAGCAGTTTTTGTGATTTTCGTAACAGACCCTAGTACAGGAGGTACCCCTTCAAATGGTCCGATCGGGTCCATTCTCGAACTTGTTCTTACTCATGTCCCCGTGAGCACGCATACCAAATTTTGTCGCGATAGCTCAACTCCTTCGATAAGAAAACTGTATACAAACAGACGGACAGACAGACGGACATGGCTAAATCGAATCTCCTGGTGACGCTGATCATTTCCATATACATATATTTTGTATGGTCTATCTCGACTGGTTCTGGGTGTTACACACAACCACACAAACGCAATATACCCTCGACACAGAGTGTGTTGGGTATAAAAAGGGGACTTGAGCCATTTCGAATAAAATGGAATTTAAACAAAATGAATTTTTGTGTATTTTTGCTTAGTTACTTATAACTTTCACATTTTTTATGCGAATTTGATCAAAATAAGCTTCCTCTCTTCCTAAAAGATCGTTCTTCGAAGCTAAAGAACGAAGAAAATTAAAAAAAAAAATTTTTCATGGTGTAAATTAGACTAAAAGTGATTTTTTTTATTGAAATTTTGTTAAAAATTAAACAAATTTCTGGAAATTTTCATCAATAGCTTCTACGTGTATATTTGGATTAAAAAATTTTCTGGGCATTGTTGGTAGACAATTTAACTGCCTTTAAATTCGTAGCTTAAAATTTTGAATCGGTTAAATATATTCGGAGATAATTGCAATTTACTAACCATACTTTTTTTTAAAACTCAAAAAACGGAAAATAGCCTATTTCTCAAAAACTATTCTACTTACAATTTTTTAAATGACATATTCGGATTCAGCACAAAATTTTACTTTAGAAACGACCATCAGTTGACCCAGGTCAGATTTGCTGTAAACTAGTGTAATTCATTTTCATTTTATTCATTTCTATAATTCTCTGAGTAAAATGCACAGAAATGGAAAAAAAATTATATATATATAGATATGTATACATATATGTTTATATAAATAAATAAATAAAAGAAAAAAGAAAAACCAAATCGGAAAGAGAAAAAAACGCGGAAAACCTGCCGCCTTTCAACAAGCAACTATGCTAAAGAAACGATGAAGTAGCAATAAGTTTCGGCAGCATGCTGCGCTTAACGCCCATTTTAGGCAATCATCACTGCAACATGGCGTTTTAATTTCTTGAAAGTTCGTAAATCTCGTGCATTTATTGACACCAGCCACCAGTCACAGTTGCATTTGCTCATTCGAAAAGTCGGCAGAAACAGCAGCAGTAGTAGTTGACGTCGTTGGTGAGCGATATTTTTTTGTTTGTTTTTTTGGTCTCGAAACTCTAGTTCTCCAAAATTGGGGATCAGCGCAACGTTGTTAGAGCAATGTATGTTGCAATCGAAAGCTTTAAATGCATGCGCTACAATAAATGGAAATCGCAAATCTGCGATATAACAGATCGGCGAACTAACGCAAGTGCCTGTCGCAAGACGACAAAAGTTGACAATCGACAGTCGAAGGTGTTCATATTTGAAAGTGATGACGCCGGGCAATTGAGCGACCGAATGACGAACAAACGAACTCGATTATGACATTTTCGCGAGGATTGATTTGGTATTAAGTCTTTCTTTTCGGATTGCCGCATTGAGATTCGAGATCTGCCGAAGGCTGCTGGCTGATGTTGTTGATGATGGCAGCAGCAAGATCAACGAGACGACATGATACGAATAATTGCCATTTATTCACAAACGAATTTCCCTACGATAAGTCAGCACTGTGCATTGTGAATTTTGCAATTGTGCCGACGATCGTAAAAATTAGCCGAGGTGATTGTGTGCTGAGTGGAAGGCAGACGCTTGATGCTTGATGATACCTGCTGTGAAAAATTTATGAAAAATTATACGAAAAGTTTAAAAACATATTTGACGTTTAGTTGAACAGTTATTGTGTGTATGTAAGAGAGCCAAAGAGAAAGAATGAGTGAAAGAGAGGGGCGAGAGAGGGGAGAAATAAAAATACAGAGCCAGAGAGCGAGAGAGCGAGAGAGATGAAAACGTGCCGAAAATTACAAATTTCATAGATTTTCGACGACGTCAGAGGGCTGCCTCGTCGTCTGGCTCGGTCTGGCTCCTCCAAAATGACGTTCCATGGACATTATAGTTACAGTGGCAAATAATTCAAGTCGATTTGCCTGCCAAAACCATGCAATCTGTCGCAATTTGAGGAATTTTATCACAGTCAAAAATGATGTCGTCTCTTCGTACTCCTCATGGCTCAAATAAATAAGTGAAGTTATTATTGGAAATAAAATATTTTGTGGGACTTTTTCTTTTTTTTGTAATCGCGGCAGGCATCTGACATCGTCTGTAGTAATTTGAGAAGCATGACTCGTTGACAAAAAGGGCTTGAAGGTGTTTTAACGTTAAATTGAAAATTATGTTGGAAGTTTTTTCGGATTTTTATTGGAAAATTATTTCAACTACATAGAGAAAGTCTTATATTTCTTCAATTATACAGAAAAGTTAATAATAAAAAACTTGTTGAAATATTTTTCCATATCCGATATATCCATAATCCGATAAAAAGGCGATTTTGGCAATCGGAAAAATTGGATCACTGTCACCTCCAAAATATTGGCTTTGCTTTGAAAGTATTTTTTTTTTTTTTTTGTTCTTAAAGCCACACAATTTATTATTAATTGCAATCAAATGAAAAAGAAAAATACCTAATAAGGGACCAGTCTAAAAATAAAAGCCGTAACCAAACACTAATTTTTCCACTTTCCGGTAATTAATTGACATCTCAACATATTTTAAGGCCAACCACAAAAACAACCAGAAAATATTTTTCAATATTTTGCATATGAATGGCAGCTCTTGTCGGGCAAACGGTGGACTATCGATCAAGAAAATTGGTAACCGAACGAAGCAATGACTTGTTAAAACGCACTTCTTCGCGTTTCTTAACATTTGACCGGCCGTGAATGGATTGGACAGTTGATTTGCAGTTGTCAAAATGTTTTCGTTCTGACCGAAATACCGAAATCAAATTTTGTTGTGGAGTGAAAAACTTTTTGCCCCTTAAAAGCGTCGATATCGAGGAAAAAATTCCTCACCGAATAAATTAAAAAAAAAAAAAATAACAGGAAAACACTTGCCGCCTACGTGTAAAAAGCGTCTAGAATTACAGAAGCACGAGACTATTTTGTAGAACAATTAGATTAATAAAACATATCATAAAATCAACAGCCACAAGCAATCGAACACATATTTTGAGCTCGTTAAGCGCCAAATGCAGGCGTAATTTGCGCGACAACGCAACGCAATCGTGTCTAATCGAGCGAACTTGACAAACACCTGAGAACGAATTTGGAGCGCATTGGGTGCATTTGCTGATGGGAACGCTATATTACGCACACGCAACAGCAACAACAAAAAAAACAGCAGCAGCAACAATATATAAATTCATAATTTCGAGCGATTTTCGAACAACTTAGCCACCGCCTGCGCTACGCACAGCCGCAGGCATTGAAAAATGAACAGTTGCTGCAATTTAGCCTCAGCATGGGCAGCATTCAATTTTAATGGCAGCGATAACCCAACGGCGATGGTGACGGTGACGGTGGCGGTGACGGTGACGGTGACGATGGCGATGGTAATGATGCTGGTGGTTAATCATAATAGTTTTGTTAAAAATTAAACAAATTTCTGGAAATTTTCATCAATAGCTTCTACGTGTATATTTGGATTAAAAAATTTTCTGGGCATTGTTGGTAGACAATTTAACTGCCTTTAAATTCGTAGCTTAAAATTTTGAATCGGTTAAATATATTCGGAGATAATTGCAATTTACTAACCATACTTTTTTTTAAAACTCAAAAAACGGAAAATAGCCTATTTCTCAAAAACTATTCTACTTACAATTTTTTAAATGACATATTCGGATTCAGCACAAAATTTTACTTTAGAAACGACCATCAGTTGACCCAGGTCAGATTTGCTGTAAACTAGTGTAATTCATTTTCATTTTATTCATTTCTATAATTCTCTGAGTAAAATGCACAGAAATGGAAAAAAAATTATATATATATAGATATGTATACATATATGTTTATATAAATAAATAA
Organism: Chlorops oryzae; assembly: GCA_020466095.1. Lineage (NCBI taxonomy): Eukaryota > Metazoa > Arthropoda > Insecta > Diptera > Chloropidae > Chlorops > Chlorops oryzae. Next base: position 76,811,032 of record CM035806.1, read on the forward strand.
ATAAAAGAAAAAAGAAAAACCAAATCGGAAAGAGAAAAAAACGCGGAAAACCTGCCGCCTTTCAACAAGCAACTATGCTAAAGAAACGATGAAGTAGCAATAAGTTTCGGCAGCATGCTGCGCTTAACGCCCATTTTAGGCAATCATCACTGCAACATGGCGTTTTAATTTCTTGAAAGTTCGTAAATCTCGTGCATTTATTGACACCAGCCACCAGTCACAGTTGCATTTGCTCATTCGAAAAGTCGGCAGAAACAGCAGCAGTAGTAGTTGACGTCGTTGGTGAGCGATATTTTTTTGTTTGTTTTTTTGGTCTCGAAACTCTAGTTCTCCAAAATTGGGGATCAGCGCAACGTTGTTAGAGCAATGTATGTTGCAATCGAAAGCTTTAAATGCATGCGCTACAATAAATGGAAATCGCAAATCTGCGATATAACAGATCGGCGAACTAACGCAAGTGCCTGTCGCAAGACGACAAAAGTTGACAATCGACAGTCGAAGGTGTTCATATTTGAAAGTGATGACGCCGGGCAATTGAGCGACCGAATGACGAACAAACGAACTCGATTATGACATTTTCGCGAGGATTGATTTGGTATTAAGTCTTTCTTTTCGGATTGCCGCATTGAGATTCGAGATCTGCCGAAGGCTGCTGGCTGATGTTGTTGATGATGGCAGCAGCAAGATCAACGAGACGACATGATACGAATAATTGCCATTTATTCACAAACGAATTTCCCTACGATAAGTCAGCACTGTGCATTGTGAATTTTGCAATTGTGCCGACGATCGTAAAAATTAGCCGAGGTGATTGTGTGCTGAGTGGAAGGCAGACGCTTGATGCTTGATGATACCTGCTGTGAAAAATTTATGAAAAATTATACGAAAAGTTTAAAAACATATTTGACGTTTAGTTGAACAGTTATTGTGTGTATGTAAGAGAGCCAAAGAGAAAGAATGAGTGAAAGAGAGGGGCGAGAGAGGGGAGAAATAAAAATACAGAGCCAGAGAGCGAGAGAGCGAGAGAGATGAAAACGTGCCGAAAATTACAAATTTCATAGATTTTCGACGACGTCAGAGGGCTGCCTCGTCGTCTGGCTCGGTCTGGCTCCTCCAAAATGACGTTCCATGGACATTATAGTTACAGTGGCAAATAATTCAAGTCGATTTGCCTGCCAAAACCATGCAATCTGTCGCAATTTGAGGAATTTTATCACAGTCAAAAATGATGTCGTCTCTTCGTACTCCTCATGGCTCAAATAAATAAGTGAAGTTATTATTGGAAATAAAATATTTTGTGGGACTTTTTCTTTTTTTTGTAATCGCGGCAGGCATCTGACATCGTCTGTAGTAATTTGAGAAGCATGACTCGTTGACAAAAAGGGCTTGAAGGTGTTTTAACGTTAAATTGAAAATTATGTTGGAAGTTTTTTCGGATTTTTATTGGAAAATTATTTCAACTACATAGAGAAAGTCTTATATTTCTTCAATTATACAGAAAAGTTAATAATAAAAAACTTGTTGAAATATTTTTCCATATCCGATATATCCATAATCCGATAAAAAGGCGATTTTGGCAATCGGAAAAATTGGATCACTGTCACCTCCAAAATATTGGCTTTGCTTTGAAAGTATTTTTTTTTTTTTTTTGTTCTTAAAGCCACACAATTTATTATTAATTGCAATCAAATGAAAAAGAAAAATACCTAATAAGGGACCAGTCTAAAAATAAAAGCCGTAACCAAACACTAATTTTTCCATCTTTCCGGTAATTAATTGACATCTCAACATATTTTAAGGCCAACCACAAAAACAACCAGAAAATATTTTTCAATATTTTGCATATGAATGGCAGCTCTTGTCGGGCAAACGGTGGACTATCGATCAAGAAAATTGGTAACCGAACGAAGCAATGACTTGTTAAAACGCACTTCTTCGCGTTTCTTAACATTTGACCGGCCGTGAATGGATTGGACAGTTGATTTGCAGTTGTCAAAATGTTTTCGTTCTGACCGAAATACCGAAATCAAATTTTGTTGTGGAGTGAAAAACTTTTTGCCCCTTAAAAGCGTCGATATCGAGGAAAAAATTCCTCACCGAATAAATTAAAAAAAAAAAAAATAACAGGAAAACACTTGCCGCCTACGTGTAAAAAGCGTCTAGAATTACAGAAGCACGAGACTATTTTGTAGAACAATTAGATTAATAAAACATATCATAAAATCAACAGCCACAAGCAATCGAACACATATTTTGAGCTCGTTAAGCGCCAAATGCAGGCGTAATTTGCGCGACAACGCAACGCAATCGTGTCTAATCGAGCGAACTTGACAAACACCTGAGAACGAATTTGGAGCGCATTGGGTGCATTTGCTGATGGGAACGCTATATTACGCACACGCAACAGCAACAACAAAAAAAACAGCAGCAGCAACAATATATAAATTCATAATTTCGAGCGATTTTCGAACAACTTAGCCACCGCCTGCGCTACGCACAGCCGCAGGCATTGAAAAATGAACAGTTGCTGCAATTTAGCCTCAGCATGGGCAGCATTCAATTTTAATGGCAGCGATAACCCAACGGCGATGGTGACGGTGACGGTGGCGGTGACGGTGACGGTGACGATGGCGATGGTAATGATGCTGGTGGTTAATCATAATAGATCAACGCACAACAAAAAAAACCCTATTTTCTATTATTTAGTCTGGCTCTCGAGACAGATTGCCTGACAGAGCGAAGACAAGAAGACAGGCGAGCAGCGCAGTTGCAGTTTAAGGCCAAGGCAGATCGCTCTTTGCTGTGTGTCTTAACACAAAATGCTCATAATTTATGTTGGACAACCACCTGTCTCGGACATGTCTTTCAAGTCAACCGAAAATACCTTAAATACTTATTTTAACAATGAAATTAGAGCAAGGCATAAAAAAAGAGGAAAAAAGTAGACATGTTACAGATTCCACTAAGCAAAATTTATTATTCCCACGAACGTTTAATTGGGAAATGTGCATAAAAGAAAAGAAATTGGATAGAGAAATCATATCTGAAGATATTAGAAGCCACATTTCATGAATTTTGTCTCAGAATTTCGTGGGATATTTTCATAGCTGATAGAAATGAGAGATATTATTTATCGCTAGCATATTGATATGGAACATTCTTTTACAAATCGATCGGATTTGGACCACAAAAAATTTTCACTTCTCCAAATCACCTCAAAATTTTTTTACGAAGTTCTTATTGTATATTAAACGAAACCTTTACGGTGTTTTTATAAAAAAAATTTTTTTTTTTGGAAATACGGCGATTTTGAATTTTAATGGCTTATGCCATTCTGTTTCATGTTAAATTCATAATCTCTCGTTCTACCAGTGATATCGTTACATTTCTTTTTTATTTAAAAGGCAATAAAATCAGCATTTATTTACGTAAATTTTGTACCTTCAACTTGAGGAACTTTAATAATTTAATAACAATTTAATTGTTTAAATAATATTATCATAATGTTAACCACAACAAAATCGATTGAAAAAATTACTATCGTATTTATTATGTTTTTAGCTATGAAAGCCGTTTTTCAGAAAGTTGGGTCGTGACTTGTTTAGGAGTGAGAAAATAAGTTGACCTGCGCTACACGTTCGCGTCTTAAGTCTTTGCTCTATCTTTATCGCTTCTTATAACAGAAGTGTCTGCGCAAAGACTTACGACACGAACGTGAAAAGAGTAATAAAAATATTACGTAATTAATGGACAGCCCCTAAGGGTTTTCTCCTTGCTGTTCTACAATCGAGACCCCTTTTTATGCATCTTCGAACTGTCTCAGGATGCACAGTTGAATCGTAATTGGTTTCAATGTCTTTCGCAATACTAACTGCACTTTCCATTGGCTTATCGGAAAATGTGAAATTGTGCCAAATGTGCAGCTGCATTCTGGGGTCTAACTTTGATGGGCGACCAGGACGAGGCTTATATTCGCAGCTGCCTGTTTCTTCATGCAATTTAATAATATGACTTTGCCAAATTTAAAGCAGGGATCGGCAAAAAAAAAATTTAATTTTCGATTTTTTGATTATACATTAGTGGGACTCATGCAGCTTCGCAAATTGTGGGAAATGAGAAATTTGTCACACAACTGTCAAAATTTGTATGAAAATTTACGATGGGAAAAGTTGCGAAGGCATTTGCGTAGCTGCATGAGTCCCACTATTATTTATTCCATACTTCACAATTCTTCATTATTGAATAAAAAGAAATCACAAATTGGAAATATAAAATTTCTGAATAATGAAAAAATGATAATTCGAATTCAAAAAAATTCGGATTGAAAATATAAAAATAATTATGAAAAGAAAAATTGTGATTTAAAAAAAAAATCAAAATTCAAATTCCCAAGATTGCGGAATTTTTGAATAATAGTCGAGATATCCCATTAGAAATTTGTATGGAAATGATCAGCGACTCCAGGAGATTAGATTAGGACATGTTTATATATATGTATATATATATTTGGTATAGTCTATCTGGACTGGTTCTGGGTGTTACACACAACCACACAAACGCAATATACCCTCGACACAGGGTGTGTCGGGTATAGAATCCTGCCAAGAATTTGGGTTGCAAGATTTGAAATGTGATCATATTTTCTTTTCACATGGATAAAGCGTGCTGCATTATCAGCAACATTTTCAACATAGACATTGAGTCAGGATTTCCATAAACTATAGCTCCATATGAGATAACTGGTACTAGCAAACCCTTTCGAGTTTAAGCTTGGCTTCTAGGGGGACAAGTTCCGGGTTGATCTTCATTACTTTATTTTCCGTTGATTTTTCAACAAAGCGAATTTTTCTATTATTTCATCCATATCTAAAAAATCCAAAAAATGCACATCAATGCAAATGCATTCAGTTTTTCATCGGTGATTGAGTACCGCAATATGTCTTCAAAGTGCATTCTGATATAAATTTTGAAATGAACGTTAAAACAGCAAAAATGGAGATTTTGAGAAAAAATATTGAAGAGGCACCAAAAAAAATTTTGCCTCGGCACCAAGAACCATTAACTGGTATTTAGGTTATATCTAGTAATATTAATATATTAATATAAATATTAAATATTAACGCATGCTCTAAAAATCGAATACTATAAAAAAAAGTTCGAAATCAATGTGATTTGAATAGAAATTTAAGCTATTTCAAATTTTTTATGAGGATTCGATTTCTACCCAGCCGGAACTGTGTACAGGAAATGCCCGATCACTGCCATAGCCCCAAGTATGATGTACACAACACTATGCTGATACACAAAACTTATGCACTTTTGTTAAAATTTGTCCTAGGCTGGTGCGGTGGTGTGATAACTGGGTTCGAAGTGGATAGCGGCTGTATATGGGCATACTTCGCGTGTTGTGTTGCTAAAGCACATTGCTGTATACAACGTGTACTTCGTGCCATTCGGCTTCGGTTGCTTTCTTCGGTTCTGCATACTTGCTATGCACCAAGTGTATCGTGTAGTAGGCAGTCAACTATTTCATTTTTGCCTATTAAGTACTTTGTACACTGAGTGCCTAGTAACTACAAGGACCTGGCTGGGTATAGCATGCCTGTATGTCTAAGGCAAGCGATACACTATAGCATGATTGCACGAAATCGCTGCCGGGTTGTATGGAACGCGCAATTATTGCACGATTACGCGTTGCGCGTAGTGTATACAGTATCCCGTTTTGGAAAATATTCAGATTGCGAGCAATATTGCATGCAACTATTGCATGGAATTATTGCACGCAGTGTGTACGCTTTTGATGATTTTTGCTGATTGCGTGTTGCCCGTTGCGCATTTCCAACTCGTTGGAATTGAGCAATCGTTCGCATGCAATGAAAAACGTTTGAAACAAAAAACGAGCACTGTCAGTTCAGAATGATAGCAAACTAGATTGCGCACTTCGCGTTTAAAAAGTGTTTCGGGATCTTGTGTTTCGAAAATATCGGAAATGATACGATTCTTTCCAAATAAGATGTTGCGCCTATTGCGGAAATGGAAAAAGCGCGACTCCGATGGTATGTACATGTATTGCGGGCAGTGGCGTGTCCAGAGAAATACTGCTTTGATAGTGCTTATATTTTCCACAGTGGTATATTGAACAATTATAAGACATTAACCCAAAAAATTTTGGGGGGGGGCTAGAGGAAGCTTAGAGAGTTATGGACCAAAAATCAAGAAAATCCGAAAATTTCATAACGTCCGATTTTGATGAAAATTTATATATAGAATAAGTGAAAAATTCTAAGAATTTTAGCACTAAAATTTTTTCAAAAAACTGGTCCAGAAAGGACCAGTTTGGAACTAGACCCTAACTAGACTAGTTGTAATCGGTTTCTTGAAAAAATTTTGACGCCAAAATTCTTAGCATTTTTCGCTTATTCTATATATAAATTTTCATCCAAATCGGACGCCATAAATTGTTCGGATTTTTTTGGTTTCTGGTCCATAACTCTCTAAACTTCCTCTAGCCCCCCCCAAAAATTTTTGGGTTAATGTCTTTTAATTGTTCAATATACCACTGTGGAAAATATAAGCACTATCAAAGCAGTATTTCTCTAGACACGCCACTGATTGCGGGCCCACGAAGCAGGCATTGCAAAAAAGGATTGTTACTCGAGGTACCATACATGGCCAAAGGGGCGCCTAAAAAAAAATGGTTGTATGCACTCAGATAGGATTTAGAAGCACTTGGCCTACGTGAATCGGATGCTCCGAAAAGCAAGAAATGGAGAACGATACCGGAAAGAGTAGACCCTGGCCTCAGCTGGAATAGAAAATGTGGATTCAATCGCCTCTTTCTCTTTTTCAACAGTAATTTCAACAAAAGGCAAACTGCGATGGAAGTATTTTTATTATTCATAGGAATTGTTTGAATATACTTATTTTTTAATTTTTCTTGAAAATTCCAATAACACAAATGTCAAAAATTCAAAAACTTTTTAATTGCCTGCGTCGATGTTGCTTGTAGTATAGTACAGTGCAGCAAGTTTGTATACAGTACATGCAACGATTGCAAGCAATATGCGCGTAACTTGCATGAAATCCACTCCCCGCCCAATTTCACGTAATTTATTGCACGTAGTTTAAACAAACCGGCCTTTTTTGATTGCACGGAATGGATTGCCGGCAATTGTGTTGCATGCAATCATGCTATAGTGTATCGCTCAGGGATCGGCAAAAAAAAAATTTTAATTTTTGATTTTTTGATTATTATCCACTCCACACTTCAAAATTCTTGATTCTGAAATAAAAAAAAATAAAAATTGAAAATTTAAAATTCCCAAATAATGAACAATCCGTATTTTAGATTCTAAAAATTTGGATTGATTCTATGAAAATATTTAAAAAATTAAAAGTGTGATTTTTTTGAAAAATCCGAAATTTATATGTTAAAATTATGGATTGCTGGACATTTATTAATCACATTTTAAGAATTATGAATAATTAGATACTTATAATTAGAATAAAAATTTCTTCATAAAAAAAAAATAAATAAATAAACTACTTCGATCCGGCAGGGTTCGAACCCAAGCCCTTCAGATTGCTAGCCTTGCACGCTAACCACTAAGCCACGTCAAGTTCTAGGAGATAGGAAGAAAATATCTCATTTAAGTTCAAACAAAAATATGCACAATAATTTTCATTCCTAAAAACCAAAATTTTGTTTGACTTTAAATTTATAAATGAAAAAAATCCACAGTTTTCAGTTTGGCAAACATGGTGTCACGGGTGAGCACATAACTAGAAATCGGGAATTCCCAGGTTCAAACCCCACACAAGAAGTTCTTCTCAAGAATATTTCAAATTCTAAATCAAATAAATATACATTAAAATAAACAAACATCTATGAAATGGGGAACTAAGAATGAAACTAAATGGGTAGATGAAAAACTTCACTATTCTCATCATCTCAAGCAAGCCTGTATTGTAAAAAAAATTGGCAATCTTTGTTGGTTGGTTGTATTAATAAAAAAAATGTTAGAAAGTTTTTTGCAGTTTTTCTTTTTGCACTTTTCTAAGAGGTACCGCTTTACTGAGTTATAGCTCTTTAAGTAGGTGTATTTTTCAGTGCATTATGAAATATTGTGGTTTTAATGGACAATGGGACAGATTAAAAGATGGACGAACATAACATAATAGAGTCTTCTGGTGTCTCTGATAATTTTTACATAATTTTCTATGTCCTATATCAACTATTACAGAAAAAATCCGCAATCTTGCCATTTTGATTAATGATTATTCAAAAAATCTGCAATCTTATTATTCTAATTATAGTATCTAATTATTCATAATTCTTAAAATGTGATTAATAAATGTCCAGCAATCCATAATTTTAACATATAAATTTCGGATTTTTCAAAAAAATCACATTTTTAATTTTGTAAATATTTTCATAGAATCAATCCAAATTTTTAGAATCTAAAATACGGATTGTTCATTATTTGGGAATTTTAAATTTTCAATTTTTATTTTTTTTTATTCAGAAATCAAAAATAAAAAAATGATATTTCTTGATCAATCCGTAATCAGTCATGATAATATTGATGAAAATAATATTAGTGCCGATCCCTGGTATCGCTTGCCTAAGAGAGATTCTAAATAAATAATTTGAAAATTTTTTTTTTATTATCAGAGACTCCTTGGGAAGCTGCTTAAATCTGACATTAAGTGCTGTTTTCACACTAAGCAATTCATCTTAACAGCCATGAAACAGAGACAGAGAACGAGAGAGAGAGAGAGATTGAGAGAGTTAGAAGACAGGAGATTACGGCAGAGAGAGAGAGAGAGAGAGAGAGAGAGAGAGAGAGAGAGAGAAGGACACATATGAATATGGTGAATTGTTGCTTTTCGAAGTGAAAATTTCATCGTTTCTTGAAGTCACAAACCGATCACGAACGCGACTTGCAACTGAATTAGCATTGGTCAATCACCAACAATGCGAACGACAATCTTTGGCTATAATGCCTCGAGCTATTTGAATGTGGTCTAACAAATTTCGTAGTAAGATTCTCGACAAAAAAACACGACAGAAGCTACACTGAGCTAAAAATCGTAGTAAAAATAACAAAAACGTAGTTAAGTTAACTACGAACAGCAATGATTTGGCTCTATTAACGGACGTAGTTAAAATAACCACAAGCGAAGTAAAAAACTTGAAATGCGAAAGTAGTACCAAATCCCAAGTCGGCGGGTTCGATCCCCGGTCAGGCGTTTTTTTTTTTTTTTTACAAATAATAACATAACATTAAGGTATATAATATTTAAAAACCTTACAGGAATAAAAAGCTTTAAAACTTAACATTTTACGCAACAAAAAAAATACATTTTAGAAAGCCGGGATGGGGCCTCTCTTCTCTCTTATCTATACGGTTGGGGGAAAGCTAGATTTCTCATTCTAGCTGTCCCTCCTGTTTTAACCTTTAATATTTTTCTACTTGCTTAAAAAGTTCCTATTTTTCACACATTTCAGTCGCCTGCTGTAGGATTTGAACCCGAGCCCTTCGGATTGCTGAGCGAATACGCTACCCGTACGCCACGGAGAAATCTAATTCGCGTGGACTAAATATGTTACTTAAAGTCAAATGAAAACTATTTTTCGTGTTTTTTATAGAAGTTTTTTAAATACGTGTGTAAAGAAATTTGTTCCTAAAGAATACGCATGCCTATTAAAGTCATGTTTGAATACGTCCGTACTACAGTTTTGCTCTAAAATAACTACGGTCGTAGTATACTACGAATCGTTGTAAATTACACAACCGTAGTTTTCACTCAGTGTACAATACCAACAACAAATTGAGCTAAAATACAGTCATGACCTTAGTTGCCCAAACGCACGTTTCGATGAGTATTTTTGAAAAACATTTTTCTACTTGCCAGACCAGACCAGACCTTACCAGATCAAGCCAGGCCAGACCAAAGCAGACTATGGTCGACAATGACGTCGTTCGAACGATGACGTTGATGATGATGTGGTTGTGCTGTAATTGCTGATACTTTTGTGTGGTTTCTTGATGGAGTTTATCATAAACTTTGTTTTCTTCATTTTTTGCTTTTCCTTCTATTTTTATTTATTTTAAATGCAATTTGCATATATTCAACTCAACAACACGTGGTGCTTAATAGACAAATGTCTAATAAGAAAAAATTAAAAAAAAAAATAAAGTGGTATGACGAAATATTTGAGTTCCTATGCATCATAAAAATATGTTTGGAGGCAATTTTCGAAGCTCTATTGCAAAAGGATAGGAACAAATTTCTTTATTTTATTTTTGTGTGTTAAGACCCATAATATCAAACCAATTGCATGTGTCAGTTAAATGTTTGACGCAATTCAATCGAACAACACGCTCCATGTAAAGCATTTATGTATGTTATGGGTTAAGTATGCATAGTTGGCATCCATGCATTCCAATTGCTATGTGGCAAAATCAATTTTCCGATTTCTTTCGGGGGATTGAGTAGGTATTTAGAAATTGATTTGCTTCATTTGAAGACCTTTAAGAAGATCAAATTTTTCAAATCATACCATATTACCAATACTCTTCTCAAAATATCGCTCAAGGAATAAAAAAAGGAGGTGAACTTAAATATTGATTGAACTAAACCTATTTGAATGGTTAAATATAAGTTAATATTGACTCACAACTAAAGTTGCAACGGATAGTGTATCCGGCCGAATGCCAGATACCGGATATCCGGCTGGTTGACAGGCCGGATAACCGGATATCCGGCTGCCGGATATTTAATTTTTTTTGTTATTTAGTTGGTTTTAAAGCCATATTGAACGGCGTAGCAATGATCCTGAGCGTTGCCGTTTGGTAGCAAAAATTTCGAACGTTATTTTTTGACACAGCACACTTTTTAGTAATGATTGTTTCGAGCGGTTGCACCGAACTGCAATAAAAATTCTCTAGAAATGGAAATTTTCTGTGAAAATGTTAGCGGAATTGCATTCGGTTTCCTGCAATCGCTCCATTTTCAAATCTGCATTCGAAGTACAAATACAATATTCCAAATGTTTAATGTGATGTATCCGGCGGCCGGATATCGATGGTATCTACTAATTATACTAATTATATTTTGCAGGCATTACATATGTAATTGGGTATGATGTAATTATATTTTCATTATTACGTCCAATTATATTTTTTACTACCTCCAATTATATATGTAATTGTATCAAATGATAAAAAAAATTATTTCAATTACATACATATATAATTCCGTCCAATTAAATATCTTATCGCCCGCAATAATATATGTAATTTTATCGAATTATATACATAATTGCGTCTAATTAAATTTGTGATCCCCTACAATTTAAAATATATTCTATGTAATAGCATAGAAAGGGGCATTCTCCACGATTGGGCGGAATATCATATATAACTATATATTATATGTCACTCAGGAGCCGTTTCTATTTTGGCTCTTTTCAACACGGTCTTGGGTACATACCACGGTCTTGGGTACCCACCAAAATGAGCATTTTTCACTAAGGTACTCACCAAAAGTATTTCTCTCTCGCTATTTTTTTACCTGCCGAGTAACATCTCTTTGTAACTGGCGCGAAATGTCCCGCCCAAAATCTATAAGAGTGACATATATAGTAATATATGATATTTTACCACGTCATATTCGTGCTCCACCAGCCCATTGGAGTGCCTAAGGACTTTGAAAATTCAATCACGTTATATACGATCAAAATTATAAACCATTTGAGAAATATAAGAACAAGCTGTAAAATAAATACAATCACATATATAATTGCACCAATGCTTTAAATTGTAAAATTAATCAGATGTAATTACATATGTGTTCAAAACGCAATTACATATTAATGTTATATGATAAATTTAAATGCAATTATATAAGTAATTGAGAACAATTAGTAGTTTTCATTTTCTAACTATATTGTAATTGGCTCCAATTAATAATGCAATCGGGGCAAGGCTCCAATCACATATGTAATTGGTTCCAATTATATTTCGGGCACTTATTTCTCTCCGTGTAGGCATTTTTGAAGCATTCATAAATTTCTTTTGACTGTCCTAATTTATTTCACTAATTCGATTCCATAAATAAATGGTGTTTTGTAACGAAAACTTGTCACTTAATTTATCGTCTTAAGAAATCGTATACAAAATTACTGATTGCTTTGAAAAATTGAGCACTTTAACTCATCTAATAACTTTGTTCACATTCTGCTAAGCCTTTTAATAAACCAGTTGATTTCGCTATCACAAAAAGTTTCAATTCTAAATCGTATAATTACTTTAAGATGCTCATGATTTTTAATGGCAATTAATTAAAGCTTTAACATTTTGTCTCTGCTTTTCAGGTTTTTTCGTTATTTTATATTAAATGCATTGGAAAATGTTAAGGCACATTCGCACACACGCATACAATCTTAAATTAGAAGTATCCAAGCCGAAAGGCAAAAGTCAAACTAAACTTTTTCTCAAATCACATTTTTTTCTTAACCGTCTCGATAATTTAATTCTAAACCGTGATTGATAAACACGCGACGGCGGTCGAACCATGCCATCATCGAAAGGCCGAATGGCTTTATTTCTCAATTCTTCTTTTTTATTTATTCTTTTTCCCTTTTGGTTGACAGCGGGCAATTTTTAAACTTAAGTCGTCAATCAAAATTTCTGCACACACTACATTTGAAAAGTTGTTTCGTTTAAGATTTTATGAGCATTTTTGTTGTCTGTTTGCTTTTATTTTTTAAATTTTAAATTTAAAATATTTAATTTGTCTTCTTTTAAAATCGAGTTGCATTCTTCTCGGTTTCGTAAATATTTTCTGAACGAATTTAAATTTAAAGCAACTCATTTTTCGATACCCCAGAATGATACCCTAGGATCAATGTTGAACTTTATTTTCACAGACGCATATAAAATTCTCATATAGTATCCCAGTAAAAATAGGATCATCCAAACAATGGTCTTGGAGTGCTCCTTTTGGAGCAATGGATTACTCCACAATTCTCCGAGTTTTATGCATTCTGTACTCATTTTTATACCCGACACACTCTGTGTCGAGGGTATATTGCGTTTGTGTGGTTGTGTGTAACACCCAGAACCAGTCGAGATGGATCATACACAATATATCGCACCCTTGCTAATAAGTCGGCACAATTCAAAATTTTTTGAAATCATTTTTTTATGTTCCATTGCATTTTTCGGTAAGAAACCCAACACCTAGAAATTTAACGCTTATATTGACTGATGCAGTCGATTGAGATTAATATAAGCTTAGAAACAATATTATTTCTCCTTAGTTGTAAGAGAGATTTGATGATTTTCGAAAAATGCGAAATCTTGAATTGTGCAGATTTAGTAGCAAGGGTGCGATATATAGAAATGATCAGCGTCCGCAGGAGATTCGATTTAGCAATGTCCGTCTGTCTGTCCGTCTGTTTGTCTGTCCGTCTGTTTGTAGACAGTTTTCTTATCGAAGGACTTGAGCTATCTTGACGAAATCTGGTATGCGCAGTGCCAGATTAAGGGAGGGATAGCTGAGGCTATAGCCCCGGGCCTCAACTGGCAACGGGCCCCGAACGTCCAAATAAAATATCATCAAAATATTTCAAAAAATATTTTTCGAGTAAAATCGCTTTAAAGTTTAAAAATTATTGAAATAAAAAATTAAATTATATAAATTGTTTATCTTATTGTTCATTCCTTTGAAAGAATTTATATTGTACTTATAACTCATCTTGAACTTAAATTGACTTTAGCAGTTATTCCTTATTTTAAAAAACTGCGCCAAATAGAGCATCAGGGGGCCCCATCACTATATAAGCCCCGGGACTCATTACACTCTAATCCGCCGCTGGGTATGTGTGCTCACAGGAATAAATAAGAGCAAGTTCGAGAATGGACCCTATCGGGCCATTTCTTAGGGGTACCTCCAGTACTAGGGTCTGTTATAAAAATCACAAAAATTGCTCTAAAACCGGAGCTTTTCAAGATATTTTGATGAAATTTGATAGTTGAACATATTTAAAGCCAAGTTATTCGATTTCCAATTATTGGAAAAGTGGGCGTGGCCGAAGGCCGTTTTTTGAAAATTGGCTGAAATTCAAATGGCATGTATTCTTCCTTTGCAATCAATATCATCCTCCCAAAAAATTTTCTTGACCGGACCATTTTTAAGAGCACTCGGAACTTAAGAGAATCGGACTTTTTCGAAATATTTTAATGAAACTTAGAATTTGAGCGTATATTTAAGTCTCCGATTAGAATTTTAAAGAAAATTGGAACAGTGGGCGTGACAAGGGGGCGGTTTTCATAAAGAAAATTAACAAAAGTCGGTATACGGGGCCCCTTATGGCCTTAGAAAACTCTTGATATAAAAAATTTTTTGAACATGTGTATCTGTGTCGGGTATTATTTTGTCAGGCTCGCCTGACTTTAACACCCTTACTTGTTAGCATTGCATAACCTAACAGGCGAGTAATACGTTTCAGCTCTTAATAGAGATCAAACAGAGTACTCCTTTCGACCTCGAAATGGAGGGCAGAGAGAGCAATAGCACACAGTGAGAAATCTTTTTTATCTCTTGAAAGATCACAAAGGCAGCAATAACATTTAGCTCCTGAAACAGTACAAATGGATTAATATTTTTATATCCTGAGACAGCAAAAATGGAGAAATGTTTCTTATCCCGAGCAAAAATATTCGAAATGATTTATTTAATTTGAAATATCTTTAAGTTGTTCCGTGTGCTCCATTTTTTTCCGCCTGTTATGGGATTTGAACCTCGGAACTTTCGATTTCTGGTCATGTGCTCACCCATCCACACCTGGGATAGAGCTGGAAATATTTATTATGACATTTTATTTTGAATTGAACAAAGAACATGTAAGGGTGTTATAGTCAGGCGAGCCTGATAATATAATACCCGAAACAGACACATATGTTCAAAGAATTTTTAATATCAAGAAGTGTTTAAGGCAATAAGGGGCCCCATATGCCGACTTTTGTTAAATTTCTTTATGAAAATCGCCTCTTTGCCACGCCCCATTTTCCAATCGGAGGATTTATCTTGCTTAGCTACTTGTTTTAAATAAAAACAAGAAAGTTTCTCGTTTTAGTTTTGTATGACAAAATTAAGTTGTGTTAAGTGCTAAAACGGGCAAAGTTGCTAAGCCGAGAATAAAACGGCATATTTAAACGGCCTATTAGCGTTTGTATGGTAAAACACGTATAAAACATGGTTTTTAGGGCTGTTAAACTCGAAAGTCTCCTTAAACACGTATAAAAAACCATATGGTAACGTGCTATAAGAAACTTTTGTCATTACAAGCTCTTCTTTCACCCTTAAGAATCGTATCAGTTTGCGATTCTCGTTCGAAATTTGTGCAATCGATTTGGCCCTTACATCATAAATTCTAAGTGAAGAGCTGAAAAATGAAGTTTCCTCCAAAGAAGCCCAAAATATCGAAACTGTGTCAAGTCATCAATCTATTTTTTGTGGAAATTGCAAGAGATAAGAAGGGAATTTATGAAAGGTAGATTTAGAATGCTGAACGTCCGAAAATGTTAATCCCAGGAAATCATAAGAATTCTACGGTAGCATTGTTTTTTCAAACGAAGACGAACAAAGAAGACGCGCACCGAAAAATACACAAAGAAAAAAAAAGAACAACAGGAAAAAAATTAATAAAAAATTCTCAAAGAACCAGAAAGTCATTATACAATCACACCACGTACTAGAGTATCAATGCAAATTGTGCAAAAAGACACGCCGACGAACTGGGTTAAAGCCGTAAATCAACTTAACACGCTTTCAATCAAGGCAAGCCAAGGCATGGCAAGGCAAGTTAAGGCAAGGCGGCTAGCTTCCAATCAGTCTCAGACGTTTTTTTCACTGAACATCTCATGAGCACCGTTAAGTGAGCGTGACTAATGTGCGCATAAAAAAATTTCCGGCGTTAGAATAGCTTAAAGGCTCAGGAGGAACTTCTTCCAATTCGGATGTTGTTTGTTTGAGTGTTTGTGCGCATTGTAAGTACTTTTGGAGTAGCAGTGGATTAAGGTAATTTACATAAGTAGTACTTAAGTACGTGTACACTGCAAATTTTAAGAGGATATAATCATTTTTTCGGCATGCCTCAACACCCTGAATGATGGTCGGAATTCTCATAGCTTGTGGCAAATGTGGGAGTTCCGCGAAGTTACCCGTCTAATGCGATAATATTTTGCTCATCTTGGACAAGATGAGTAGCTGAAACAAAGAGAATATCTACATACATATGTGAAAACGGAACATCGTCGTATAAGACCAGATCATAAGCTTTAATTCAATCAGCCGGCTATTTGGTCTCGCAGTCTGGCAACCACATCGTCTGTGATCTTTGATTTATGCTGCAAAATGGTATCTTGACCATCTTGCAGCACCGGCCGTTTATCAACAGTCGTCGCAACAAATATGCATATGCATGCATATACATACGTGTGTGTCTAGCAACTTCAACTTAAATTGAAATAAATTCATTTTCGGTACCTTTTGCTGCCGCCGTCAATCTGTTGTGTTCCGTTTTGCGCTCAAGCATTGCTCCGCTGTGTTGCCAGTTACATTTTAGAAGTAGCCGAGCGAACAAGAAATTGTCTCACAATTAAATTGGCAATTGTCTTTCGAGCTGCTGACAGCAATACGCATTGCCCACAGCGTTTTCTTTCGGCTTCTTCCTTTAACGTTTTAATGTACGATTCTGACAAGAGAAAAATCTTTGCCCAGCAGCAGCAGCCGCGATTTCAAATGTTGCTGCACGATTTGCTGCACACTTTACATTTGTAATACGCATTTCCCACGCATATGTATATCTTATTGCACCAACAAAACAACAAAACAACAAGACAGCAAGGTAACAAACTAGAGCGGCCGACAGACCATTGTAATGAATTGACGCACAGCTTTTGAAGCTGTTGGAAGAAAAAATAAACGAGCAATAAAAGTTATAGACAGATAAGTTAAATCAAACACCAAACAAAATAAGGTTGAAGCTATTTTAAAAATCAAACACGTTCGGTAACGCTCGGCAACGCTCGGGCAGCGGTGTAGGGCGTGAGAGAGAAACGAAGCATTTATCATCGAAAGGGAGTTTTTCTGATAAGCTGTTGTTTGCAATAAAAAAAATAAATAAAAATTCCATTGGATAATACAAAAGGGAGCCGGAGCAAATTATTTTCACATCGGAGGAAGTGATTCCCCAGAAGGATATCATCCTTATTGAGCATGGATTGTTCTGGTGCCAAAAGAAATTTTAATACTGCAGAGAACACTTCCATCGACGAAAGTTCCTGCTAGCGAGAGGTTGCGCCCGTATTAAGATTTGTGAATTTTTCCTTAAGAGCTTTAAAGGAGATCTCTGCATATTTTGGTATACATTATGCTTATAGTTTTGGAATACTATCGCGACTTTCATTTCCCCTATCCTTTGTGTTTAGAATTGGAGGATTTTAATTTCTCGAAAAAATTAAACCACTGGAAAAAATCCCCAGGAGTATTTAGGCTCGGGCTGAGAAATTCCTTTCCAATATCTACACAGCTATGTTCAAACACAAGGATAAGGATAAGTAAAAACAAGTAAGGGTGTTATAGTCAGGCGAGCCTGATAATCGAATACCCGACACAGATACACATGTTCAAATAATTTTTAATATTATATCAAGAGGTGTTAAGGCCATAAGGGGCCCCATATACCGACTTTTGTTAAATTTCTTTATGAAAACTGTCCTTTTGCCACGCCCACTTTCCCAATTTTTTTTTCTCTAATCGGAGGCCATAATATACACTAAAATTCTAAGTTTCAGTGGAATATCTCAAAAAATCCGTATTTGGGGCAGTTTTGAGATTTTTGTGACAGACCCTAGTACTGGAGGTACCCTTAATAATGGACCTATCAAAAAAATTTTTGGAGAGGATGCTTATGGCTACAAAGGATGCATAACTGCCAAATTTCGTTCAAGTCCCATTTGAATTTCGGGTGTAAGAGACAGGCACGTAGCCAGGATTTTCAGACAGGGGGGGTTTTTTATATTTCCAATTTTTTGCTGCGTAACAATTTCCATTCTTTCGACAATGACAATACGTCAATGAAACCGATAGTCGTAACAAAAGTATAAAAAAGTAAGAAACAGAACTCCAAAAGAAGAAGCACCATAGTGTGCGTATAAAAGTTGCTGAAAATTTTATAACTTAAACCAAACCAAACAATCATTGCTGATTTTATTAATTAATAGTTTTAATAATTTTTTACAATCAGAACAGAGTTTACCCGAGAGGGTAGTTGATCGAGAGTGTGTTTTGCTAAGGTTCAGGAAAGTTCCAACAAAATCGACATACCAATATCAAGTACATTAAGAGATAATAAAAATACTATTTCATATTATACATTTAATAACCAAAATTTACATTTCATTAAAAAAACAATAATCTTTAAAACTTCTGAAAGTTGTCGGTGAATATAGTAAATCCCGATACTTGGTTAAGTCAGATTGTCTTTATTTATTTTTTCGATCTCAAAATGTCACCAAAAATTAATTTTTGGACTAATATTGAAAAACTTTCGTGATATTCCTACAGAGTGAAATATTTACTTGAAAAATTTCGAGTGGGTAAAATACCCATGTAAACGGCGATCTGCCGTGCCTGTATTTGATTATCTGCACACACAACTGCACATAAAAAGTTTACGATTACGAAAAAATTCAAAAATAATCGGGATTATTTGTGATTAATGAAAAAATTCGAACTATTTAACATTTAAATGATGCAATGGTGCTCAAAATTTGAAACGGAATTTTCTCAAAATCCTTACGTGATATAATTTTTTTGATATTTTTTTATTAACACCCCCCCCCCCCCCCCCCCTTGGCTACGTCCCTGGTAAGAGACAATATTCAAAAAAAAAACTCTTCTGCCACGCCCACTTTTCCAATTTTTTTAAATCATATTACTTGCCTTTAAATATGTTCAAATACCAAATTTCATCAAAATATCTTGAAAAACTCTGGTTTTAGAGCAGTTTTTGCGATTTTCGTAACAGACCCTAGTACTGGAGGTACCCCTAAAAGTGGTCCGATCGGGTCCTTTCTCGAACTTGTTCTTACTCATGTCCCCGTGAGCACGCATACCAAATTTTGTCGAGATAGCTCAACTCGATAAGAAAACTGTATACAAACAGACGGACAGACGGACAGACAGACAGACGGACATGGCTAAATCGAATCTCCTGGTGACGCTGATCATTTCTATATATATTTTGTATGGTCTATCTCGACTGGTTCTGGGTGTTACACACAACCACACAAACGAAATATACCCTCGACACAGAGTGTGTTGGGTATAATAAGAAAAACCTAAATAATGCGAAATATGACAGTGAAATGCTAGGCGATCAAAATCGAACAATTCATCGCCTCGAGCAGGTAAACCTTTTCATTGTTTAATGATCGATCAATGAAAGATGGATTCATTGTTTTGCCTATTGAAGGCTTTGTTGTTGACAAGGCTAATTATTTATTATGAGGAAAAATAATTGCCATAATCTTCAACTTATTGAAATTAATCAGGAATAAGAAAATTCTTTACAGTTAATATATCATTGCACAATACTTCTTTTAGAGGCATAATATCCACAAATCGTATGATCAACATAGCAAAACAATTTACGTTAAGACAATAAAAAATCACTTAGAAGTTGAATCAGTGTTATTTAAATAAATTATCCCTTGAATGCAAACATCTGGCACGACTAATGAAAAAATATCAAATGGCATAAAATTCTAATCGAATTTATGAAGAAAAAAAATCGCGTACCATAAAATCGATACCTTCAAGAATCGGTTATTTTTTCTTTTCGTTTTATTTATAAATCTGGAGCGGCCCATATGAAAGGGTCAAACACTGTCATTCGCGTAGGCAATTTTTTAACAGGCTGAAATCAAAAATGTTAAGTCAAGAATTTTCTATAGATTCAACCGCGTACACTGAGGGAAAAACTGCAACTTAAAATCAAATCCGAGCCATATTAATTCAATATGTTTCAATATAGAAGAAAAATAATACCGAAACATATTAAAGTAAAAATTTTCAACTTTGATTTGATGTAGTTTCCATATATTTCGTGGAGTATGTTAAAGTTGCATTGATTTGAAGTTGCACCATATTAATTTGAGTTTGTTTTCATATTAATTCATGAATTGCGTTGAAATTTACGTTGCTACCTATTGAATCAATAAGAAACGTTATTAAATTAATATGGAAACTCTTCACACAGAAAAATATGACACCATTAAATCGATAAGATCCCCTTATTGAACAGTTTTTTTTGCACTTACATTGATATAATCAATCTAGCAAGCTGAAATCATATCGCGCGATGGCGTAGTTGAAGTGTGCTAGACTTGTAATCTGGAAGGCCCGAGTTCGAACCCTGCCGCAGGCCAAAGAATTTGTGGAAAAATGGAGAATAAAAAAAACAGGCAAGTAAATTTTAAGGAAAAATTACGGGGAGCAGAAAGTAAGTTGGACGCGAACCAATAAAACAAGTTGCTTTCGTCGGGTCTTCCAAAAGTCACGCACAAGCACGTTCAAGAAATTCCTATAGAATCTTTTTTTTAATTTTTTAAGCATAAAAATTTTGTAAAATGTTTTATTTCTCAGTTTTTCAAACAATGTAAATGTTAAATTATCTACTTTTCCCAAAAAAAAAAAAAAAAAAAAAAAAAAATCGACGCTCGCTGGAGCAGGGATCGAACCCACCGACCTGGTTTTTTACAAGAATTCATATCACAATTAAGTAGAATCTAATATTAATTCAATACCGAAAAATATCAATTTAATATGGTTTCTATATTAAAATCGTCGATATTGCGCCACCTTAATTCAATGGTGTTCCATATTGAATCAAAATTTTTCTACGTTACTAGACTTTCGTTAACGTTTCACATCGAATCAATGTGGTTTTTATTGATTTTATGTGGTTTTTTCTCTGGGTGTAGTCATTATACAGTCGCGTCGGAATGATTTTTTTCATGGGTGGGCTCACTAAAACAAGTTTTGGAAATTTTTTGCCTTGCGTTGTTAGCTGGCAGCAGAATTGGTGCCATAGTCAAAATTTCGTAGGGATATTTCATTTTACTGCATTGTATGCTCATACGTTGCCGCGCGCATCTTTTTCAAGAATTATAATTGATACTTACAGAATTTGTGAAAGATGAGATATACATATACGTTTTGATGGGTGGGCGGAGCCTACCGAATGCGAAGTATCTAAAACAGCGAAATTGAAAGCCAAAACTCATACCGAATTAACTAGTTTAAGATTAATTTTCACCCCTTCCCTTCGTTCAAGATCACTAAAAATGTCAATTCTCCCCCTTTTGCTCGGCATGTTATGCTTCCGAATGCCCCTTTACCCCACTACCCACTCCACCAGCTTTTTTTTTTTTAATCAATGAAGAGTGATTTTTGGTAAAAAATTGTTCCAATTTGCAGTGGAAAAACGGTATCAAGTAGTGCTCGGATGCTATATTTGCATTAAAAAATTTTGATAAAATGATAATTGCCTTGGGAGTAGGGATCCCAAAATCCCGGGATCCCGGGATTAGTCCCGATCGTTTTCTTAACAATAGTTTGATTAACACATCCATATAATTCATATATTTTAACTTCGACGGGATCCCGGGATTGGCATGCCTACTTGGGAGCTATAGGCCATACAAAATAAAATATGATAAAAAAGACGTCACATTTTAGTAATTATTGGAATTTGCACCTACTAGATATAGTTTTTTCGGGTTGGGTTGTACTAAAACTAATTAAAATGAGTTCAGAGCTCTAAATTGTGATAGAGAGGAACTAAAATATTGAACGGATTACGAGATATAGCCATAAGTAAGTGAGTAATTTAATTCTCGGCCACACTGGTGACTTGACAAAACTGAGTATTAGGCGTTGTTATACTCACCGAGCACTTTCAAAAACAGTCTTTAAATTTTTGTTTACAAAACATGACCTCTAAAATGTCGCACAGTGTAATTTGCGTTCGCAAATAAAAGGCTTGGAAAAACTGTTTCCAGTTATTGGAATTCGTTTGGAATTCGAATTAAATATTTCCAAGCCTAAACAAGCAGTAACAATCCGATGTAGGCGGGTTAAATCCCCGCTGCGGCGAGCGATATTTTTTTTTTTTTTTGTGAATACTTAGGTTGGTCATAATAAAACATTTAAATAATATTTCAAAACTTAGAGGAATAACTACCAAACAATTATGCAAAAATAAAAATAAAATTGTAAGCACATGTGTATGAATGACGTTTCGGACGACCGGATAGGAACCTCAGTTTATAATTGCCAAACTTGCTTTTTCCGCCCCTAAGTCGATCAAATTTTACCTCAAATCTCTTTCTACGTCCCAATTTTTCCACAACCTTTTTCCGCCCATGACAGGAATCGAACTCGAGCCCTTCAGGTTGATATTCGCAACCGCTTCAGTACGCTACCGAGTGATCTCATTCGCGAGTGCTAGATTTAATATATTAACAAATATATATACTTATAACTAATATATTAAAAATATTAACGAAAAAATCGAACTGTAGACGCCTCGTATGTATGTACGATATCTATATAACATATACAGTGAAACCTCTCATATGGGGACACTTACGGTTATAGAATTTTTGACCGTATATGAGGGGCGTCCGCATATAAGGGGGTATGAAGAACATTTTGTTTTTAAAGGAATAAATCAATATATTACCTTTCAGCTAGTTTCGTGCAAGGCCTTTTTATGATGCTCATATGGTTCTCCTATTTCGATTTTATTTTTCAATGCTAGAAACCTCCTTCCCGGAATATTTTCAATATAATACATACCTATGGTGAGCATAAATTGAAATTGAAAAAAAACAGAACAAAAATATTTTTTTTTAGTCTTCAACTTAGTTTATTTAAATCTTTTACGAGGTTGTCACAGAACAGACCTTTCAATCGGTCCAAGGATAATGACGATCGAATTTGGACATTTTCGCTATTTTCCACCTAAAAAAAAATACGCAGAACAAGCGCCTAAAAAACAGAGCACCTCTGCTAAAAACAGATATGGTGACCGTCATATCCAAATACCCAAAGAAGAATCAAAAGTAACGGTTACAAAAGGCAATGAAGCGGAAAGTCCAATTGTGCGTGTGGGATCTTACGCAGCGTCCAAAGTTCGAACTTTTGAACATTTGACACTGCAGAAAATTTTGACAACTGAAAAATTCCAATGAGATATTAAAATAAACAAATGATGTTTGTCTATTGAGTACTTTCTTTTAAGTTATTTGGTACGTGCTGTAATGCGGCTTCTGTAAATTAGATAATAAGTTGTTTCGCGGTGAAGCGTACAAATATATATTTACTTCTTTTAAATATTATGGTCATAAAGCTGCAATATTCTCTACGCACCCATCAAAAAACACGAATAAACGTACTACCTAAAAATGGATTGAGTCATAGTTAGCTAAAGACTTTGCATCGCTAATCAATAACCCGAGCAGTCATATGTTCCCGCGCCGCACTATTGGACATTGCCAGCGTGACGCAGCTCACGCACAATTGGACTTTCCGCTTAATTTCAGTGCTCTTCTTTTTTGAAGTGTCCGCAAATCAGAAGTTATTGGTCAAAAAAGGGATATTTTTTGTGTCCGTTTTAGCGGGTGACCGCATGTGAGGGTGTTCGCAAATGAGAGGTTTCACTGTATATTTTTTTTGGGTGGATTTGCGAAGTACTTGAGAAGTTCAACGTTTCCCAAACACATTTGGCAAGTGTTTGGTAAATGTTTGCGAATTTAATATAGCACATACATATATGGTTGGAAAAATTTTGGAAATTTACTTGGAAACAAATGAATAGTAAGCTCCTTTGTAAAAAGCTTATGCAAATGTTTGCTGGGTATGACCACCCAGCAGCGAAGGTAATGCACCCTTTATTAATGTTCCATCGATGCTGCGGTAAGGCATACCCATTACGGGATCGATGACCCACTGTATTAAATCTGCATTACATTTAACATTGTGTGTCATAGGCGGTAAGCGATTATGACTCCCGTATGCAATACCGTGGAGGTATATGGTAATGGAAGATTTTATTATTAACTCTAGATTACCCGTAAAAGCAACGCTGCATTACCAAAATACGTGTTCTCATGCATTGTCTTATGCTCGTTAGCGGTCAACTCAACAACGACGAAAAAAAAAATTTTATTATGTTTTTTTTTTACATTTTTTATTTATATATTTTCTTAATCTTATTTTTATTTTTATTAATAACTTATATTTTATTTATTTATTGTCTTTTTTTTCAAAGTTTTTGTTTCTTTTACTTTACCTCTAATTTTTTTTTTTGCTTCGGCCGAGCCTCGAACCTAGGACTTCCAGCGCGTTGGGCAAGCACTTTAACCAGTACGCTAAACAAACAAAAGCTTGCTTGTCAAAATGCTCACTTGAGTTTATGGTTGTTCGGGCTTTGGGAAATGTGTCTAAGGAATTTTTCACACCAAGATTTTTTTATTTGAAAATAAAACATAAAAAACAAAAAATAATAAGTAATAATAAGAGAATAAAATTTTTTTTTTTAATTAAATAAATACATACTTAAAAGTTTTTAAAGAAAAAAAAAATTTTTTTCTTCAACAACTAAATTTCAAAAAAAAAAAAAATCATTGAAATAAAGTATAAAATTGAGAAAAGCCAACACGAATCGAACCCGGAACTCACATCTAGCGAATGCCGCCTCTAACCACTAAGCTAACGACCACTAAGCTCTTAAAGAGCGAAAAAGTAATGCAAGCCCATTACTGCATCAATGAAGCTGGTAGTTGATGTCAAATTCGCTGCTGGCATAAATGAGGCATTCGATTATTTGCATCGATTACATGTAGATAAAAAAGAGCGAAACGGTAATGCGAACACATTACCTGAGCATCTATTACTGTATCAAAGAAGTTGGTAGTCTTTGCCAAATTCGCTGCTGGGGCAGTGCCGGCCACCGCTACATTCTAAATTAATGAGACTTGAGAGCGCATGTGTCAGAAGATAGTATTTCTAAGAGTTGCATAAAAATTACTCAAAGAGACAATTTAAAATCGACATAAGAGGCAATCAGCACTAAATTAATATATTTAAAGCTTAATTCTTGTTTTTAAATATTTTCCATTCTGTGAATATTTAAATGTTAATATGTAGAATAAGAAGTTACCCTTTTCGACAGTCAATACGTGCTTTCAAATCCAAGTGACGTTCTTTTACTTTATGTCACAGTGCAAGAACTTAAATTCAAAATCAAGTCTTCATAAAGAACATAATTTGCCATGGAAACGAGTTCGTATATCAACGTTGACGCCGTGTGCAATTAGTGCTGCAAATTATGATTACCCAATTCGTGTGACCTTTAATTAACGATCAAGGCAAGCGCTAAAGACGTGGTAGCTTATCACATTTAAATGAAGTTGAACTTGGTTTCCTTCTTGCACTTGAATTTGAAATTTTTCCATTTCCATTTCAATTTCAATTTCGATTTGTTGCTTATGAATTATCTAACCCATATAAATAAGTGGCTGCAGATGCTCATCAAAGTCATGAATAATGCTAATTTTCTTTATGTAATCGAGGCAAGTCGAAGTGAAGTATTGCTACTTCAAATAATAGACTGTCGATGGCGACTGCGATTTCTGCAATTCTCTTTTAAAGGCAAAGGTACTTATGCAAATCTTTTGTGTAATGACTGCCAGATGGGATGAGAAACTTGAATTGAGTAGCCTTGATGAGATGAAGAGCTTTTTAAAGGTTGGGAGCTTCTTAATTTGAATTCGAAGGGAAATCAATGTCCGGTAAAAAGGTCGCGAAAGATTTTGTGTTTTATTTCTTTGCTTCAACTAGGTATGCGTGATCAATTCAAATTCAATTGTATGTATGGACATAAATTTTAAGATGAGAAGAAGAAAAAATAGTTCGCTTAGGCAATGCTTTCAATATATAAAGTTTTTTTTACAAATGAAATCCTTAGATCTAATAATCTCAACATCACGCTTCACACGAATTTAGTGTTTGCGTAAATAAAATTTATGAGAACCTCCTGAATTTTGTTTCTTGCTCAGGGATTATTTTATTGATTGTGAGTTAGAAAATTGACTTTGAAATGAATCAAATTAATTATGGAAATCTGTTTAAAATTCCATTGACGTTTCAATTGTCATTCCAAGAATTTCATTGGGTCTTCATAGCGTTGTTTAGCTTTTGTTTATTGCCTATTTTGAGGTTGAAGGAATAACCCAATGCAATCCAACATATCAAATCACTATGGGCGGAAAGCCCAAAAAAAGCGGCAAAAATATGAAGGACTCTTCCAATAAAAACAATTTTTTTTTAAGGTGGTTTTTGGGGTCGCCAAATGGCGGCCAAATATTTTTAAAAACGGATCTTTTTCCAAAAAACGATCACAAGGGGGTTTTTGGGGTCGATGATTTTAAATCTAGTGTCAGAATTTTATTAAGTGAATTTTTAACATAAATCAGCTCGAATAATATGGAATTCGTAACTTATAAATCACTACCCTAACTCATAAATGAAATTTTTGAAACTATTAAAACTGTAAAAAAAATTTCACTTTTTTTTTTGTTCATGCCATTTCTGCATCACCAATACGTCCTTTAAATTTTAAAGCGACCCAATTCAAAACAGCATCATTATACCCGACACACTCTGTGTCGAGGGTATATTGCGTTTGTGTGGTTGTGTGTAACAGAACCAGTCGAGATAGACCATAAATAAAAATATATATAGAAATGATCAGCGTCACCAGGAAATTCGATTTAGACATGTCCGTCTGTCTGTCTGTCTGTCTGTCTGTCTGTCTGTCTGTCTGTCTGTCTGTCTGTCTGTCTGTCTGTCTGTCTGTCTGTCTGTCTGTCTGTCTGTCTGTCTGTCTGTCTGTCTGTCTGTCCGTCTGTCCGTCTGTCTGTCCGTCTGTCTGTCTGTTCGTCTGTTTGTATACAGTTATCTTATCGAAGGAGTTGAGCTATCTTGACAAAATTTGGTATGCGTGCTCACGGAGACATGAGTAAGAACAAGAGCATGGACCCGATCGGACCATTTTTAAGGGTACCTCCAGTACTAGGGTCTGTCACAAAAATCCCAAAACTGCCTTAAAATCGGACTTTTTCGAAAAATTTTAATGAAACTTAAAATTTGAGCGTATATTTAAGCCTCCGATTATAGTTCAACAAAAAGTGGAAAAGTAGGCGTGGCAAAGAAGCAGTTTTCATAAAGAAATTTATCAAAAGTCGGTATATGGGGCCGCTTATGGTCTTAAACACCTCTTGATATTAAAAATTATTTGAACATGTGTGTCTGTGTCGGGTATTCTATTGTCAGGCTCGCCTGACTATAACACCCTTACTGGTTTTTTTTGTGGTTGTCGACCCCAAATTGAAAAATTTCGGAGTTTTTAATTGATTTTGGAAAATTATAATTTTACAAATGATTGGCAAATCTGCAGATAATTTTATGATCATAAGAAGATGGATACTACAGCCTTTCCAAAAATATAAAATTTTTCGACAATCCGTGACATCCCATTACTTCTACTCCACGAAACACAAAATTAATAAAAAGAAAAAGTCGAAAAGACACTTCAAAAGACTGCAGCACAAAAACGAAGGCAACTTAAATAAAGAGGAATTAAAACTTCGCTCAACATACCTTTAGCAACACTTTCCATTGTTAAAAACAATCAATCTCACATCACTTTTGAAGTAATGCGCTTTCGAATCAGAACAAAATTTCATGCGTACGAAATGTCAAAACGAAGAAAGCACAAAACAACAGTTTTGACGTCCCGTAGGGCAAAAGGGTTACCAGCTATCATATTTTTCTAATCATTTTTTTTCTTATTTGAAGTATCTCAAACCTATTGGAATAAAAAAAAAAAAAAAAAAACAACAAATATAAAAATGTCTTTTTGCCGCATAAACTGGTCTTCTGAACCATAGTGCGAAGAAGTAATTATTGATGTAAAAAAAAGCAAGCTTCTCGGGGGTTAAACCCGCGTTTGATTGTATGACATTAAGAAGTCATATTCAATGGGAGTGGTGACAAAATGACAACAAGAAAACTCATAATTTCGGTTGACTGCTATTATCGATTGCCTTCACAATCAGACCGCAGCAATTTGTTTTTTCACACTGCGTGAAAAAACATTAAAAAGACGACAGCCTTCAATACTATTGACCATTTTCCATATATATTTTTTTTTAAATCAAACTGATTTTACTGGTACATAGAGAATTGTTTTATTTTTCTTATAAGACATATTTAAAAAAAAAAAAAAACATCAATTCAAAACAAATACCAACGCCAGTTGTAAAGCGCATCAATTTTATATATTTTCAAAAATATTTTTATTTGAAATTACGTCACTCATTCACCATTTTCACCTTCTTTAATTGAGTTCAAAAATCAAACAACTCGTAACCTTCGGAATTCTCCTTGAAAAGCCAAGTCCATCTTTAATTAGACATCCACATTGCTCAATCGATTGACTAAATGATAATTTGGTAAAAACGTCGTGAATAAATTCGAATTGCGATCTCAGCGGTTTTAAATCTCCCTTGTGATCGATTCAATGATGAATGTCAAAGCCATTGCGATTTAAGAATTACTTTGTAATCATTTAAAGAGACAAGATCAATTGGATTTGATAAGCTCTCGGTTTATTTATATTTTTGCAGTTAAAGTAGGTTACGCCTGAATTCATTTAAAAAATAAAATAAAAACTAAGACGAAGAAGAGGATGAAGCAGAAGAACAAAGGAGAAAAGCAATGTGTCCTTAAGAAACAGCTTCAATTATTGATGGAAAAATTTTAAAGCAAAGGCAATAATTATTTAATTAAAGCCCTCAGAAAAGCTTTCGTATATTATTGATCTTGAATCTCCAGTTTGAGTTCGTCAAAGAAATATACTATGGAAAATCAATTCTCCAACAATCAGTATTTACTGGTTATAATCTAAGGGCTCATACCGTAGTATGAGTGGTTATTGCAGTTGTCCCATAGTTATATCAACCATACGCACAATGACCGCGCGCATAGTACTTCAATGTGGACTCGAAAACGAATCGCTGGTCAAGAATTTTGAAATTTAGACTTTTTGAATTCGAAAGCAATCAATATTGTCGCGGTTAAACAAAAATTATCTATATATCGCTCCCCACTTTTGTTCTCCATTCAATCGCAATAGCCATACCCTGCCAGCTGCTATTTTTCAGTCTCAGCATAAACTGAGGCAATTTGATGGAGCCAAAAAACAAAAACAAAATGAATATGTTATTCTGATGGAAGAGGGAAAAAACTCAATTTTAACAAGTCGAATTCGAATCGAATCAGTTTGAGTTCCTTCACAGCATTCAACTTCGTTTCAGCATTTTCTCAACTGCAACACAAAAAATAAATAATTAAATAAATAAATAATCAAAAAAAAATCCCTCAAAGTTTCATTTGTTGAAAAATGAAGAGAAAAACACAATTCCAAATTGCATTCTGTTCGATACGTGCATCGGTTATGGTGTATCTTTATCTTTTGGTTTCTTTTCTGTGTCGAAGTTTTTTCTCGGTTCGTATTGTATTCGTTTGTACGTACACCCTGACATTGATTTCTTCAATTTAAGCCGCAACGTATATTTATATACGGGTATATATTTTTTGATTGTGTTTTGGTTTCTATAAATGTTCAGCTTTACACGACGGTCAATGTCAGTTCAACGATTGCATTAGTAGACTCTTAAATATTAAAAATTTTAATTTTAATCAGACGAGTCAGCCCGTCAGGCATTCACTCAGATAGTTGCAAATCTCGCACGGCCTGCGTCGAGTTATCAGACATTTCGAATTGGCTTAATTACTTCAGAGCAATGAATAGAAACCAATGAAAACGCATAGAATCTCGCATAATTTAAGCAGTTTTATTTTTCGTAAAGTTTAAAGTTTTGTATTTCATTTTATTTCTTCTTGTTTCCTTTGAAAATTATTCATTTTACTAAGTGGGCTGGCCACTCGATCGAATGATTTTAATATTCTTTATAGTCCAATTTATGTCCACAGTTGCCAATCAAATTGACCGATATGATCGTTTGCTATTAAATGACTAGCCTTTTTTCATATTATTTCGATTAGTTTTATTTTTCGATAAACACAAAGATCTTTGGAAGAGTTTTTAATTATTTTTGTGGTTTTTTCCAGATATTTTTAATAGCAATGCAAATCGATTTACAATTTTCGATTTCAAGTATTAAAATTTGTTTTGTTTGTGTGAATTAATTTTGGGCTCGTAGTGGTCGTGATTTGGCGAGATAATTTTTGTATCTCGAACTACAACAAATGTTGTATAAACATGTCCCTAGGAACTTACTTAGTTTAAGAAATGATGAATATGTATAATCTTTGTAATTTTTCAATCAAACTTCCATAACTTGAATCACAATTATCTAATTTGTTTCGTTAGGCTTATGGAATTTTCGATGTATGTATAATATATTATAAAAAATTCTCTCTAAATGCTTTCGAGCTATTGAAAACCCATGCTATGGAGGTTTGACAATATTAACAGATATACCAAGCCTTCGACATTGTCAACCTTTATAATTTCTTTTAAAAGCCGCCTAGCACATTATCAACACTAGAAAGTTTTTTAAAATAGTTGCAATTCTCACTTACTTTATTAACTACTGTGGATATGCGAGCATAACAAATAATGTTTTTGAGTTGAATGGAATTGTAGCTGCTATGATGGCATTGATGTGACGAAGTTCTTCCCTGCAGTAATGAGCCGGTCAATTTCTTAAGATAGACTGGCCTTTGACCGGTCCAAATCGTATCAAAAAGGCACACGCTTTATTCAGAATTCACAATGCGTCTTCGTAATTCATTTCAAAACAAAATACAAGACAATTGTGACACTAAATCAGTTTGAGTTCAGGCAAGCGTGCGTCGCAAACTCACAAAAAAACAAGTAAGGTTGTTATAGTCAGGCGAGCCTGACAATAGAATACCCGACACAGACAGATATGTTCAAAGAATTTTTAATATCAAGAAGTGTTTAAGGCCATAAGGGGCCCCATATACCGACTTTTGTTAAATTTCTTTATAAAAACTGCCCCTTTGCCACGCCCACTTTTCAAATTTTTTTGAAATCTAATCCTAGGCTTAGATTTACGCTCTAATCCTAAGTTTTATTGAAATATTGCTAACAAATCCGATTTTGGGGCACTTTTGAGATTTTTGTGACAGACCCTAGTACTGGAGGTACCCTTAATAATGGACCCACCAAATAAAATTTTGAGGAGGATGTTTGTGGCTACAAACGAGGCATAAGTGCCAACTTTCGTTCAAGTCCCATTTGAATTTCGGGTGTAGGAGAGAATTTTCAAAAAACGCCCTTCTGCCACGCCCACTTTTCAAATTTTTTTTATTCATAGGAATTGCCTTAAAACATGTTCAAATTCCAAATTTCATCAAAATATCTTGAAAAACCGCGATTTTAGAGCAGTTTTTGTTGTTTTCGTAACAGACCCTAGTACTGGACCCTTTCTCGAACTAGTTCTTACTCATGTCCCCGTGAGCACGCATACCAAATTTTGTCGAGATAGCTCAACTCGATAAGAAAACTGTATACAAACAGACGGACAGACGGACAGACAGACAGACGGACATGTCTAAATCGAATCTCCTGGTGACGCTGATCATTTCTATATACATTTTGTATGGTCTATCTCGACTGGTTCTGGGTGTTACACACAACCCAACAAACGCAATATACCCTCGACACAGAGTGTGTCGGGTATAAAAACAGGCGAAACCGAAGAAGAAAAAGAGCCAAACGCAATCGAATTGAATTACATTCGAGCTTTTAATTAACAACATAAATTTTCGGTTTGTCATAAATAGTGTTTGTGTTTTGTGCGTAGGCTGTGAGCGCGCACAGCGAAAAAATTGAAATTAAAGACCAACGAAATTATGGGACTTGGAGATCGAGTGTGACTTGGCAAATACGGACGACAAAGCCAGGGACTAGCACAGGAATTGGAATCGCCCGCTATGGCTTTCCAAAAAAAAAAAATTTAATAAATAAAAAGGCGCACAGAAACGCCAAATCGCAGCGATGCAATTATGAAATCCTCATAAATTTTCAATTAAATTTAATTTCATATAAACAGCCAACGATTTAGTTGATCGCGCTCTCGAATCCTCCGTCGACGCTACTGTCGCCGTTATCGCTGTCTTCGCATAGAGCATTCAATTTTAATTAAAAAATTGTTTTTCTTATTTATTTATTTTTTCTCTTTTACCTTTTGTCGCGATGTGACACCGCAAGACTTTTCACTGCAAAGCAGAGCAGAGCAGAGCGAAGAAATAGTTCAAATCGAGCAAGCTAAATCGAAATCTTTAGCCATTAAAAGATACAATAATGTGCAACAAATATTGCGAATCTCACACTGCTCCTCGTCGTATCGCGCGGTCGTGCGCAGATATGCAGCTGCTGCACTGTTGCATAGACGTACGTACGCATGTGGACGCAGCGTTTGGAGTTTTTCAATTTATGTAACCCATTTGCTGTCGGCTAAATATTTCGCATTTAGATTAAAAAGGATTTTCTTTGGTCAAATAATTTTCCGTAATGATTTTAAGCCGCATTTGCCATCGTATTTCAATGCGGGGCCCGAAATGCCACATGTGGAACGTATAGCGCATACAAGCCTTACCTATCTACCTACACACATACCTATCGACCGACCGACCGACCGAAAGACCGACCGACCATTGAGTGAGTAAGTCTGCGCGCCTGGCAGTCGTCTGACTACGCACTGGGAACTGTGAAATTCCATATTGTCATTTCGCTGTTTGCCGCCCGCCGATCGACGTCCGCCGTTTGAACGAAAGTTGCCAAGAAACGCAATGCGGCGCGAGGCGAGGCGACTTGACGCGAACATTCGTTGTAGCATAAATGCTTGTTACATTGCATCTGGACAGCATAATGGATGCTATAGCGGCCATAGTTTCCCGATGCGCCGAATCATTTGTTGAATTCGATGTTAAGCTAAGGTCCGGTCCGGAGGAAAGGCAAGACGAATGCACACGCATCTTAATTGGATACAACGCGTCATCGTCTTCGTCATCGCGTCATCGTCGGTGGTTCGATTCGATTTTGTCATTTCGGTATAGAATTTTTATTTTCAAAAGTAAAAGTTGCATTCCATGAAATATTTATGAGTTGAATGCATACGAGCTATATCTGATGATTTTTTAGTTTTTATTTTTATTTTATTTTACATATTGGTTTTTGATGACATAATGATCTGGAGATCGAAAAGAAAAGTTTTTTCCAAGCTTTATTGTGGACAGCAAGAAAATTGAATGGAGAAAAAACAAATAGAAGCCGAAAAGAAAACAAACATGGAAAAAATAAGTTTCGAGCGAGATGAAAACGAAATCAAGAAGAAGAACATCGAACAAAATTTGATTTTATCCCTTTCAGGCATGTGCCTGTTTCAGGCATGTGCTAGAATCCGAAAGCTGACGGAATCGGAATTCGAATCCACCAAAATTTCATATAGTCTTTACTTTTTTTTTTTTGGTTTTGGTTTTGGTTTTGGTTTTGGGTCAGAAATGCTATTGGTTCTTAATTGCACAGAGCCCGATTGTATCCGCTTGTCTATGAGATATAAATGTTAGTAATTTCAGTTGACTTAAATTCCGCTTCCGTCAGTTTTCGGATTCTAGCACATACCTGAAACAGGCAAAGTCCGAAAAAAGTGCGCCCAGAGATAAGTTATGTTCAATAATACGAGTGCTGTCAGAGGAACAGGTGAATCCTTTACACATTCCAAAGACATAATAAGCCCCAAAATACAAGTAAATTGCAAGCGAAGCTTTGCATTGCATTTTCCGCAGCAATTACTACAAGCATTCCAAGAATTCTACTATTCTCAAGTTATTTACTTAGACGCAGCAGAAATTTGATAGGCAAGCAGCATCCAGAACAGCGTGTCGTTTGCCCATCATGAATAAATCAATTATGGAAGCAATCTTGATTTTGATCTACAAAATATTTCACAACGAAATATATTCTCATTAATAAGGATTTGGAAATTTCGTCATCATTGTTGAAATCACGTTTTCTCTTCGGTGTTCCATATTCTCGATGCAATATTGTCAAGCCAGAAACGTTCGCAGTCTAACCAGAATGATTGCGCCATGATAATGACTACAAAAAAAAAAAACCCAGTTAAATGAAGAAACAAATGAAACTCTCGTGGGAAGTTTCGACTCAACGCGAATTGCGATACTCTGATTAGAAAAAAAATCAACCAATCAAGGTAATTAATTTGAGCATAAAACGCAAACTCAAATCCATCGTGACAAAAATGATCGACAAAGGAAATAAAAATAATAAAAAATCCAAAAAAAAGCAACAAAAAAAAAACATGATGGAAAAAAAGTAAAAATTTGCATGAAAATGGTCTCCCGTCGCCGATGGGACGTTTAAAAGTCACCCAAAGGCAAAGATTACAACTCAAAAAGCTTTTAGTGCGCTGTCATTCACTCCCCTCCAGTAAGCGTTGGGTAAATTGCTTCGAGTCAACTAGAAATTTCACCAGAACTAAAGAACTAGTGCACACGGGGGTAGAGCTTCGTATACAGCTCCTACTTGTATTGTATGGAAAAATGGTTTTTCGTGTTAGTAATAAAAGTTGCCATGATATAGAAATAATTCTGTGTCTTATAAATATTGCATATAGGGGGCTCAAAAAATTTTAGAACAAACAAAAAAAAAAAAAAGAAACCAAAAAAAGCACAAATTATGGTGAATATATGTTAGTTCAAGTGTACAAGTGGTAATTTTTAGCCCACACGCAATGTTAATTTTCTACAGAATAATACATAAGCTGGGGGGTATAAGGACGAACCAGCACTGGTGGAATTGGAACTAGTAAAACGCTAGAGTTTAAATACTCCCAAGAAAACAGATTGACATATGAAAGGCGAGTACACTAAAGTTTACTCCCTTTGAGATCGAATGTGGATGAGTTCGTTCAATAATTTACGGTTGCTGCTAAGACTCTCGCTCAGCAACCGCGTGGGTCGGTGTTCGATCCTTGGCTCGGGTGAGAAGAATTTATTTTTTATTTTTAGGTTTTTTTATGTTCATATTTTCCTTAATATTTTAATAATTAATTTTGAAACAAAAAAAATTTTTTTCCTAAATTTGTAAGTACATATTTTTTTAAATATTTAAATTTTTTAAATATTTATTTTTGAATTAAAAATTTAAAAAAAACTTGAGCAACCAAAAACTGAAGTTAGCGTTTTGACAAACATAATAAATTTGCATGTTTAGCGTAATGGTTAAGACGCTGACCTACCAATCCAGAGATCAGCGGTTCGAGGTTCAGCCGAGGCGAGAAAATTAAAAAAGAAGAAGAGGAAAAGTTTTTAAAATAATGAAAAAAGCAAACCAAAAAGAGAAAATAAACCAAAACCATTAAAAAAATTTTTTCTTTCATAAAAAGTCAGTGCCGTAGCAATTCTGTTTTGCGTGGGGGGCGAAATTATTTTTATAATTTGCGTGGGGGAGAAAATTTTTTTTCAATTTTAACGTCTATTTTAATTAAAACCACATTACATGCACGCTTTCAATGCATGTTTTTTCGATTGTCATTTATTTATTCTCCTTTTTTAATATTTTTCATGGGCAAAAACAAAAATGCGTGGGGGGCAAAGCCCCCTCTTTCCACTATGGTTGCTACGGCACTGTAAAAAGCAGAAATACTCTTTTTGGGAGTGCTCTTGAAGTACTCGCTTTTGTACGTAAATAGCGAGTAGTTGTTTCCAATGACAACTCAATGTTAAAAAAAGATAGTTCAAAGCATTGGTTGGCAAATTAAGAGGGAGTACTAATACTCCCCTTTGGGAGTACTCTAAGATTACTCTGGCAGTACTCGCTTTCGCTGTTGGACATATACACGTGTCTACATGTGTAAGTGGACTGTTTCCTTGAAACATAAAACAGAGCGTGTGTCATTTCGATTTTTCACAATTTTCTTTATGACATGCTGTGAAATTGATCACTTTCCTCGTTCCATTCCAGCGAGTGCATAGGTCTCGCCTTAAAAGAATTTAATCTCCTGCTATGAAACTCAACATTTTTCGCACAATTTACAATTTATTGCCGCAAAATCAATGTGGATTGGTGTCGTTGACTGCTTTTTTTCTGTCAATTTTCGAATAAGCTCAAAAAACAGAAAAAAAAAAAACATAAATACGAAACAACAAGAAAACGTAGCGGCATTTGAATGTGCCTTTTGGTCATCACGTCAATTTGAAAAAGAAAATATTGCTTTCCACTGATTTTATGACTTTTTATACCTTTTCCGAAGGAAAGGGTATATTAAGTTTGGCACGGAGTATGTAACATACCAAAGGAGTCGCGATAGATATAGACATATATATATATTCTTGATCAGGGTGACAAGAGGAATCGATCTAGCCATGTCTGTCTGTCTGTCTGTCTGTCTGTCTGTCTGTCTGTCGGTCACACTTTAGTTTTTCGTAATTTACTCCTAAGCCATGAAAGATATCATATTGAAATTTGGCATGGACTTGAACCAGGTAATTGTCCGAAAAACTGCATACACATTGTTTTCTTAGTCCCTTCTTGGGTCGTGGGAAGTGGTTCAGAAGTTTCAAAAATCACGATTCTTAACGTTTTTCGTGAATAACTTTTTTACTATACATCCCAGCTTATTGAAATTTGGTGTGTGCAGGGCCGGATTATGGGGGGGGGGGGGGGGCAGGGGGCCAGTGGCACCGGGCCTCCACCACGTGGGGGCCCCCACCAGCAGTGATCAAATTAATTTTTTTTATTTATTATAGTTTTCAAGATATTCAGTAACTACTCTCTTAAAATTTTCACTTGTTTATACGGTTATTCAGTGGACTTAAGAATTGAAAAACCCTTTTATCAATCACAAAACGTACTTTTGCTAACAATCAATCTGTCGTTTAGCGAAAATATGCTACATAGTAAATTTTATTTTATAATATTCGCTCTACTCAGACTCGCACTTGACCGCTTTTTCGTGGAGCAGCGGATTTGTGTTGCGGAGTAAGTGATTTTATGACGATTTATTTTAACCCTTTCGCCCTTACTGAGACAATACGTCGAAGCAATTTTCAACTCTTCATAACTTCTTTATTGCTTCCAATATTTCTATATTTGAAAAATTCCAATAAGGCCATAAGTATTCTATGTGGTGAAATTGCCATATGTATGTGGTGGAAACAAGTATAACGAAATAAGTCTGAAGGATCATTATAAAAAGCAGTGATGCCTGATCAGCAGATTTTCGGCTAGATCTAGCAGATTTTGAAGTTGGACAGCGGAGAAAAATGCATTCTTGCGGTTAGTAAAAAATCGAGCGGAATTTTTTCCGTACATTTTTAACCGAATTTGAATTACATGTTCTGTGGTCATGCGCAAAAAGATCAAAAAAAATTTATGTTCCATTTGTCCTCACTCATTCTTTTGAAGTCTACGAGAATGAAGGGAAAAGATTGTCAAAAAATGAGCAATTTCATACAAGTTCAAGAATCAAGAAACCAAATGTTCGACTGCAGCCACTTGACTATGGAAAAACTATTTCGGTGCAGCTGTCACCAAGAGATAAATTTCGCACTGAAGCCTTTCTCACAGTTGTAGATTCCACACTTATGTCGCTGTCACAACGCATCGCAGCATATGAAGTTGTTTATGAAAGATTTGGTTTTTTGAGTAAGCTCCCGACAATAACACCTGAAGAGTTGGATGGCGCAACAAAAAATCTCATCGAAGTCTATCCAGAGGATTTAGAATCAACTCTATCTCTCGAATTGCTTCAACTTGCCAAGTTATCAGAGTTGTATAAACATTTTGAAGATGAATCAATTGAGACATTTCTCTACCGTATAATCATCGAGAACGATTTACGCTCAACCTTTGTTAATGCGGAGATAGTACTTCGCATTTACTTGTCCATGATGGTGACAAATTGCAGTGGAGAAAGATCGTTTTCGAAAATGAAAATTATCAAAAACAGATCACGGACGAGCATGGGACAGGAACGTCTGACTAGTTTGATGATTTTGAGTATCGAAAGCGACATATTAAAAAAATTATCGTTTGAAACTCTCATTGAAGAATTTGCTAGGATAAAATCGAGAAAAGTTTATTTGGGTTGAAAAGACGCTGAATAAAAAAAAATATTTTATGAAAACTGTTAAATAAACAAAATGTGAACGTTGAAAAATATTTTCATTCTTATAACATAATTGATAACCTTTCTACAAACACATTTTCTGCTATTGTGTGAAATTTCATCCTATATCTTTCAATTAACAGAGGGGCCACCACCATTCTCTGGCCCCTGGGCCCCCGGCAACCTTAATCCGGCTCTGGGTGTGTGTATAGCTATTATAAAGACTTAAGCTTTCGCTGAAAAAAAATTGCGACATCGCTATATTTATGGTCATCATCCTACACATTAGAAAAAAACACTCTTTCTCTTATTCTCATATCTGTATACAAAAATGGTTTTTTTTTTTTGCTTCTTCTGATTGTGTATTTTTCCGCCAAATAAAGTCGTCACTTAAGGTTAAAATTTGGCCATGACCACCATTCGCAAAATTCGCAAAACTTTGATTTTCACTATTTTGAATTGAGAATTTCGCAGCTAGACAAAATATCCTCTAACGGTTAAAACTTGACCATGCTCACCATCCGCGAAAATTTTGTGCTTAATAATAATCTCGAGTTTTAGAAGCTAAATCGAAGAACAGATAAGTTATAAATAGATATCCAAGCTAGAACAACGAAAACGGCAGGAATTTTTGTTAAGGTAATGTTTTAACATATTTCAGGCTGAGGAAAAGGTAGGTATGTGTGCAATCGGCTTAGCCGATGTAAACTTCTTTACTTGTTAAAAGATGATATCATTTTGTACAACTTCAAATTGCAATGAAACCGTTAAAGGAAAGTCATTTCGCTGTCTGGGTTTGCCAAGCATAAATTTCAATATTTAATATTTATTGCCATTGCTGGCATTGTGCATTAAATCAATGAGGTTCATTTTGTTCCATTGCAGGGGAAAACTTTTAAAGCTTTCACAGAATATTGTTCAATGTTATTAGTGCTTTAGCAATGGCAAGAATTTGCGATTTAATCCACACCTCGCTCATCAGGTGACTTTTACGTGAGGGAATCAGGTCCATTTGGTGAAATTAAGTGCTCTTTGCAAATAACACAGCTGCACAAAAAAAAAATTGATGAAGAGTACTTTTGATGCGGGGTATCATTTTTTATGTAATTTGGCATGGAGAATCCGAATCTGTAACCCGTTTAGTCAGATTGGCTCCAGTTTTCGAGAAAAATTAAAAAAAACCGTTATTTGTGAGAGTAGCTACGAAAAAAAAATTTTTTTAAGGGGGAGGTAGGGGATCGGGGTAAGATGTATGTCAGAAGAAGGGGAATTTAAACCTCTACCCAATACCTTTTACTATTTAATTTTCCAAGGTGTACTTTTTGAAAAATTCAAAAAAAATCGTTGCTTTTTTTGAAAAAAATCACAATTTTCAGTTTTCCGTACTTGCTATTTCATATTAAAAGCTACAAAAATGTCATTAAATATAAATTTATATATTTTTTTTTGAAAGCAAATTCTTTTCCCTTTAAAACGGTGTATTAAACAAACACATTCGTGTGCTCCTTCAATTGATATATGCTTTTCTATAACGAGCTCGTTTACACTCAAAGGATCTGTGTATTGGCATTCTTTTACGTTCGTTTACTGTTTGGGGCATCTCTCGTTGAACAAGTAAGAAACCTAAAGTCGGTCAAGCCCGACTTTGAAATACCCAGCGTCCCTACATTATTGGCGCACTATGTTTTGCCTCTCCATCTGTGCGCGTGGCAGTGGACGGGCCACATAAATTTTTTCCTACACCTTTCATTTGCCTTGGTTAACCTTTGTGCTGAATTGGAAGCTTCTACGCCTTTTACTTCACAAGTTACGATAAACCCTTATTTGTGGGCTTATTTGTGGGCGTGGCTCGAGGAGGACGGAGTCCATTTTTTCCAAGATATGTCCCTTTTCGTAGTTTACCAGTACACCAAATATCAATGAAATGTGTTGAGTGTTCGCAAGTTACAAGCATTTTACTGAAAACACAATAAATTCACTTGTGGGCGTGTCAGTGGGCGGATGTCTCCCATTTTTACTTAGGATCATACTCAGATTCCGATATACCTGTGTGCCAAATTTCGACTTGATTGGTCCAGCCGTTTCGCAGGAGTTCCAACGACGTACGGACGGACAGACGGACATGTCTAAATCGATTCAGTTTTTGATCCCGGTCAAGAATATATGGGTCATTCTTTTACAAACCGTACGGATTTAATAAAAAAAAAATACCGATGTCTTCAAATTGGATGAAAAATTGCATACTATACAATTGAACAGATTTAATTAACATGTCATTCAAGATTTCGCTCTAAAAAAATTTTTTTCGAAAATATCCACACATGAATGTTCGATGATTTCGTTGATTTTCGAAAATCCTCTCTCACTTGAAGTGCATTATCTCGACTTGTGTTAATCGGATCAATGTCGGGTTTTTTTTTATTTTGTACTTTGTTACAATAGCTTTTAAAATATAATTAAAAAAATTTTTTTTTCTTAAACAAATTATATTAATAACAATTATATTTTTTAAACCGTTAAAACATGCCTTAGCCCCAGGTAAAATCCATTCAAAAAAATATCAGCTTATTCTCCATTCTTTTAAGCGGAAAATATATTTTTCCCAAGATGGAGTCTTTCTTAGATTGGCAGATATTAAATATTTACGAGCGCAAGTCGAGTTAAGTCAATGTCGCAACGTGTTAAACAATTGCAATCGAGCACGCTGCTGTATGAAGTTAGTGAGCGTAGAGCGTACGTTTGTCATTTATTCGTTCAAACTGTTTTTAAGTGAAGTTAAAAAAAGAGTTCAGAACAATTTCATAAGAATTTTAACCCCCAATTTGTTGACAAAGTTTTTAATTTATAACTCGTTTTAATGCAATTTAAATCAAAACTCTTATGTTTTTGTTGTATTTATTTTTATATTCTCTCTCAACAAATTTGGCGTAAATTTATTAAATTATAATAGAGCACATAAAATATAAAAATATACATTTTGTTGATGTATTCGACGTAAACATTTTATTGTAAGACCTTTGCTATGATTGAATCATTATCTTCTTGGAAAGAAAACTTCTTAGCTCGTACTGTTTTTTTTGTAACAGGTATGATGCAATGAAAATTTAACGTCCCTTTCACAGTTAAAGCCTGTCCGTCTGTCTGTCTGTCTGTATACAGTTTTCTTATCGAAGGAGTTGAGCTATCTTGACAAAATTTGGTTTGCGTGCTCACGGGGACATGAGCAAGAACAAGTTCGAGATTGGACCCGATCGGACCATTTTTAGGGGTACCTCCAGTACTAGGGTCTGTTACGAAAATCATAAAAACTGCTCTAAAATCGAAGTTTTTCAAGATATTTTGATGAAATTTGATATTTGATCATATTTAAAGGCCAGTAGTATTATTTCCAAAAATTAAAAAAGTGGGCGTGGCAGAAGGGCGGTTTTCGAAAATTGTCTCGTACAACCCAAATTCAAATGGGACTTGAACGAAATTTGGCACTTATGCTTTGTTTGTAGCAATAAACATCCTCCAAAAAAATTTCCTTGGTCGGTCCATTATTAAGGGTACCTCCAGTACTAGGGTCTGTCACAAAAATCCCAAAACAGCCCCAAAATCTGACTTTTTCGAAATATTTTAATGAAACTTAAAATTTGAGCGTATATTTAAGCCTCCGATTATAGTTCAACAAAAATTGGAAAAGTGGGCGTGGCAAAGGGGCAGTTTTCATAAAGATCTCTATCAAAAGTCGGTATATGGGGCCCCTTATGGCAGTGGCGTGTCCAGAGAAATACTGCTTTGATAGTGCTTATATTTTCCACAGTGGTATATTGAACAATTATAAGACATTAACCCAAAAAATTTTGGGGGGGGCTAGAGGAAGTTTAGAGAGTTATGGACCAAAAACCAAAAAAATCCGAAAATTTCATAACGTCCGATAACTATAAGCTCAAGTGAGCATTTGGACCAACAAATTAAATTCGTTCGTTTAGCGTAATGGTTAAGACGTTCGCCCAGCGAAGGTCAGCGGTTCAAGGCTCGGTCGAGGCGAGAAAATTTAAAGAGATGAAAGAGAAAAAGATTTAAATAGAAACAAATAAATAAAGGAAAAATATAATAATTTAATTTTAAACAAGTAAGGGTGTTATAGTCAGGCGAGCCTGACAATAGAATACCCGACACAGACACTTATGTTCGAATAATTTTTAATATCAGGAGTTGTTTAAGGCCATTAGGGGCCCCATATACCGACTTTTGTTTAATTTATTTATAAAAACCGCCCATTTGCCACGCCCAATTTTTCAATTTTTTTGGGATTCTAATCGGACCCCTATATATACGCTTAAATTCTAAGTTTCATTGAAATATTTCAATAAAGTCCGCTTTTGAGGCATTTTTGGGATTTTTGTGACAGACCCTAGTACTAGAGGTACCCTTAATAATGGTTCTATCGAAAAATTTTTGGGGAGGACGTTACTGGCTATCAAGGAAGCATACGTGCCAACTTTCGTTCAAGTCCCATTTGTATTTCGGGTGTAGGAGACAATTTTCGAAAAACGCCCTTATGACACGCCCACTTTTCAAATTTTTTGAAATCATATTACTTGCGTTTAAACATGTTCAAATACCAAGTTTCATCAAAATATCTTGAAAAACTCAGGTTTTAGAGCAGTTTTTGTGATTTTCATAACAGTTCCTAGTACTGGAGGTACCCCTAAAAATGGTCCGATCGGGTCCATTCTCGAACTTGTTCTTACTCATGTCCCCGTGAGCACGCATACCAAATTTTGTCAAGATAGCTCAACTCCTTCGATAAGATAACTGTATACAGACAGACGGACAGACGGACAGACAGACAGACGGACAGACGGACAGACAGAAAGACGGACATGTCTAAATCGAATCTCCTGGTGACGCTGATCATTTCTATATACAT
The DNA here is from genome assembly GCA_020466095.1 of Chlorops oryzae. Taxonomy (NCBI): domain Eukaryota; kingdom Metazoa; phylum Arthropoda; class Insecta; order Diptera; family Chloropidae; genus Chlorops; species Chlorops oryzae. Next base: position 76,854,343 of record CM035806.1, read on the forward strand.
TTTGTATGGTCTATCTCGACTAGTTCTGGGTGTTACACACAACCCAACAAACGCAATATACCCTCGACACAGAGTGTGTCGGGTATAAAAAAATATTACTAAAAGAAGATTTAAAAAAAAGTCAAAGCAAATAATAAATTTTTTTTCCTAGTCGCTGGTGACAGTTGATTTAACCGCGAGACAGTTATATCAACCATCAGGTAGTTATATCCTTATTGACTGTGTTTGTACAGTTGAATTGACCGCTACTACACATAAGCTAACAATTAACGGTGAACTCGGTTATTTTAACCTGCTTTTTCAGTTAAATAACTACCTTTTTCTCTCGGTGTACTGAAGTCCATTCTTGATATTCTTATCGGCAAATTTGCATTTATTGTAATATAATATATCGCTCCAATGTTCAAGTAATCCGAAAAAAAATTGACTAAAGAGTTTCCATTGCGTATGCAATATTTTGACAAGTCCAACCTTTGTGCCGACAAAGCCCAAGTCCTAGCCCATAAAATTGTCATGGAAATTGAAATTCTTGGACAATTAAGCGTTTAATACTTTTCTAATCTCGTTTGCAACGATTTTAAAGTAAATAAAATAAATAACGCCGCACATAAGTCGTCTAAAGAGTGCATTACGATCAACATGCGTTGACCGGCTGACGGCTCGTTAAATAAGTGGAAGGACCGATCACAAATCGCGGTCGTGCGTGAGAGTGTGAGTGTGTCACTATGGCTGCAGTTATATTTAATTGATTTACTACCTCGGGCTTTTTAACAAAGTAGATCGTTGACAGCGATTATTAAAGCTGGCGTAATAACGATCTGATATACGCACCAATGTTCTATTAAGCCATTTTATGGCCAATGATTTGAGCTATTAAAATTGAGTAATTGGCTAAAATTTCGTTCGATCGCTCGCTTGCCCTCAGCTCGACTCGGCAAGGCACGACTCGGCTTGTTAGTAGGCGTCTGCACTATGTGACTATATTCTGTATGCTGTGCTCTCATGCACATGACACATGACTGAGACACATGTTGTACGAACGATAGATATTTTATCATAGAAAAGCATGTTAAACATGAAAACAATGTTTTAAGTTTTGTTAAACATTGAAACGCGTTTTAAGCTCAATCCGGGCCTTGTGATGATAAACGTATATCATTATACCCAACACACTCTGTGTCGAGGGTATATTTTAATTTTAATTGATTAAATTTGACATTTGAACATATTCTAGGCCAATTGATATGATTTCAAAAAATTCGAAAAGTGGGCGTGGCAGAATGGCGTTTTTCGAAAATTGTCTCCTTTGTAGTTATAAACATCCTCCCCAAAAACTTTCTTGATCGGTCAATTATTAAGGGTACCTCCAGTACTAGGGTCTGTCACAAAAAACCCAAAACTGCCTCAAAATCTGACTTTTTCGAAATATTTCAATGAAACTTAGAATTTGAGCGTATATTTAAGCCTGCGATGGGAATTTAAAAAAAAATGGAAAGTGGGCGTGGCAAAGCAACGGCTTTCATTAAGAAATCTAAGAAAAGTCGGTAAATAGGGCCCCTATTGGCCTTAAAAACCTGTGAATATTCTTTCTTAGTGGTCTTATTTTTGGGCGTGGTTTAAAAATTATTTAAACATATGTGTCTGTGTCGGGTATTTTATTGTCAAGCTCGCCTGACTATAACACCCTTACTTGTTTTATTTTGACACCTTAAGGTGTCATGAAGTCAAGCTGCCCACAAACGCATATATGCAAATCCAACAATCGGTTGAAATCGTTTTGGTACACACGATGGATCTGTTGATGGAATTTACTTTGCGTTTATTCGTCGTCGCGTCAAGGTCGCGTAGTTTACTCTTCGAAGTGAGCAACGAAATGAGCGAAAGTCACACGAAGTTATACGAAGGAGAGGCAAAAAACCCGAAAACTCTAAACAAGGCCAGGGGAGGCAAGTTCCAAAAATTATTGGGGGGGCGAAAAAATGTTTATAAAGGGAACAAAGAGGGTAGAGTGATTACACAAGTTTAAAAATAATAAAAATTTAATGGTCCTCGATATTTAATGGTCATTCCTAATGTAAAATCGAGCACTGAGTTCAAATGGGAAGTTAAAAAGTTTTTAAATAGACCCGTTTTTAAGATATCGACCATTAGGTCTTTTTTGTGTGTCAATAAAAAGTAATTTCACTTTATTGCAAATATCTTCGGTTTTTGTTTACCTATTTTAAAGTTGTTTATACCAAATGAAAGACAATTAAATTTGCCAAAGGTTGCTCCTGAAACATTTTTCATTTAATTTTTCGTTCAGGATTTTTTCATTAATACTTTAAAAATGTTGGTTTTTTTAAGATAAAATTCGAAAAATTTTCTGATTCCAATATGCACCACATGAAGCAAACAACGTTTCTAATTATACCCAGCGTAAGCGGGGTATATTAGTTTTGTGCGAATCTTGTAACAGGGAGAACTAAGCTCCGGAGATATAGACATATATAATATATAGAAATGATCAGGATCAAAAACTGAATCGATTTAGACATGTCCGTCTGTCCGTCCGTCCGTCTGTCCGTCTGTCCGTCTGTCCGTCCGTCCGTCTGTCCGTCTGTCCGTCCGTCCGTCTGTCCGTCCGTCCGTCTGTCCGTCCGTCCGTGGTCGGATCTCCTCCGAAACGGCTGGACCAATCAAATCGAAATTTGGCACACAGGTTTATCGGGATCCGAGTATGATCCTAAGTAAAAATGGGAAACATCCGCCCACTGACACGCCCACAAATTAATATAATGTGTTTTCAGTAAAATGCTTGTAACTTGCGAAACACTCAACGCATTCCATTGATATTTGGTGTACTGGTAAACTACGATAAGGGATATATCCTGGAAAAAAATGGACGCCGCCCTCCGTGAGCCACGCCCACAAATAAGCCCACAAATAAGGGCTTATCGTAACTTGTGAAGTAAAAGACGCAGAAGCTTCAAATTCGAAACATAGGTTGACCAAGGCGAATGAAAGGTGTAGGAAAAAAATTTATATGGCCCGCCCACTGCCACGCCCACAAATGGAGAGTTTTCGTAACTTCCAAATTAATAGGCGTAGACGCTTCAAATTCGCAACATAGGTTGACCTAAGCAAATGAAAGGTGTAGGGAAAAAATTTAACTGGCCCGCCCCCTGCCACGCCCACAAATGAAGATTTTTCGTAACTTCCGAAGTAAAAGGCGTAGAAGCTTCGAATTCGCAACATAGGTTCACCAAGACGAATGAAAGGTGTAGGTAAAAGTATTCGCGCAGACGCTTCGATCATATCTCACTGCATGCTAAGTCAATCTTTGGGATGACCTTTGACAATCTGCTCAACTTTCGAACCCTTCTACTTTTCCATAAAGTTATTGTTCGCCATGCACCCGACTATTTGTACCACCGCGTTCATTTCACACGTTCTGCAAGAGATAAAAAAATTGTACCTATTCGACATTTTGCGCTAGCATCTGAGCGACAGTTTTTTATACATGCCATTCGCCTATGGAACAATTTAACTCCTGAACTTCGTAAAATTCACAATCTCTCTCTTTTCAGACAAAAACTCGCAACTTTCTTCTCTTGAAGTGTATTATAATTATTAATTTTGTTTTGTTTCCTTTCTGTTCAATATATGTTTTCCTTAAGCCTTTCATAGATACTAAGATCATTTAAAATTAGTGTGAATATCTTGCAATTCTAGCTCTCTCACTTATAATTATACTTATAACAAGTAAGGGTGTTATAGTCAGGCGTGCCTGACAATAGAATACCCGACACAGACACTTATGTTCGAATAATTTTTAATATCAGGAGTTGTTTAAGGCCATTAGGGGCCCCATATACCGACTTTTGTTTAATTTCTTTATAAAAACCGCCCATTTGCCACGCCCAATTTTTCAATTTTTTTGGTATTCTAATCGGACCCCTATATATACGCTTAAATTCTAAGTTTCATTGAAATATTTCAATAAAGTCCGCTTTTGAGGCATTTTTGGGATTTTTGTGACAGACCCTAGTACTAGAGGTACCCTTAATAATGGTTCTATCGAAAAAATTTTTGGGGAGGACGTTACTGGCTATCAGGGAAGCATACGTGCCAACTTTCGTTCAAGTCCCATTTGTATTTCGGGTGTAGGAGACAATTTTCGAAAAACGCCCTTATGCCACGCCCACTTTTCAAATTTTTTGAAATCATATTACTTGCGTTTAAACATGTTCAAATATCAAGTTTCATCAAAATATCTTGAAAAACTCAGGTTTTAGAGCAGTTTTTGTGATTTTCATAACAGACCCTAGTACTGGATGTACCCCTAAAAATGGTCCGATCGGGTCCATTCTCGAACTTGTTCTTACTCATGTCCCCGTGAGCACGCATACCAAATTTTGACAAGATAGCTCAACTCCTTCGATAAGATAACTGTATACAGACAGACGGACAGACAGACAGACGGACAGACAGACAGACAGACGGACAGACAGACAGACGGACAGACAGACAGACGGACAGACAGACAGACGGACATGTCTAAATCGAATCTCCTGGTGACGCTGATCATTTCTATATACATTTTGTATGGTCTATCTCGACTGGTTCTGGGTGTTACACACAACCACACAAACGCAATATACCCTCGACACAGAGTGTGTCGGGTATAATTATACTTTCTGACAAGTGCTGTCTTGAAGATTTAATTTCTTTTTGCACTTGATTAAATCTATCTTTCTTAAATAAATAAAATAAAATAAATAAAGTTTTATGTGTCCCGCCCACTGCCACGCCCACAAATGAAGATTTTTCGTAACTTCCGAAGTAAAAGGCGTAGAAGCTTCAAATTCGCAACATAGGTTCACCAAGGCGAATGAAAGGTGTAAAGAAATAATTTATTTTACTCCCACTGCCACGCCCACAAATAGAGAAGCAAAACATAGGGGGCTCATAATGTCGGGACGCTGGGTATTTCAAAGTCGGGCTTGACCGACTTTAGCTTTCTTACTTGTTTTTTATTTGGATTGATTGTTATGCTTTGGTTTTTACGAAGATAATGAGGGATGTTTTTTCAAATCGTTTGGAAATCAGACGAGTTATTAGTGATTGATTAAAAACATGAATTCCCAATAATTATATAATTATTATAAAATATCTAATAATAAAAAACTTAGAAGAATAACAAGCTTTCAACCCATCTTCTTATGGAAAAAAAATTAAAAAGAAGAATTCCAGCAGAACTCGTAGGAATTTTTGAAACAGCATGACATGAGATATGTTTTTGAAGGCAGGATGGAAAAACTTCACTTTATGGTTGGCAACTACGTTTTTCCCCTCCCCGAGTAGATCAGTTTTTCCTTAAATTTATTGCCCTTTTCAAGCACTAATTTTTCCACAACTGTTTTCCGCCCGCGGCATGGTTCGAACTCGGGTCCTTCAGAATGCTATGCAAAAACGCTTCCCGTACTCTAAAAAGAGATATCATTCGCGCGTGCTAGATTTATTATATCAACGTTCGAAAATCGAACTATAGACGCCTCGTATGTAAATATGTATGTATCATAGATGGGCACATTGCACTATCACTAAAATTTTCACTACCACTAATTGTTTAGTGATAATGAAAATCGAATTGCATTATCACTAAAGCTTTAGTGCTAATGCAAAACAAGTTTCACTACCACTTAAGCTTTAGTGCTGGTGCAAAACAAATTTCACTACCACTAAAGCTTTAATGCTAATGCAAACTAATTTCACTATTAAGTGCTTCTTAAAAAACTGTTGCACTATCACTAAATATATTGATTGGATGAATATGGGTACCTTCAGTGTTAGTGTTACACAGGATATCCTTTAAATGAAATACCATGATACAAGAAAACAAGATAGCGCCACATCAGCCCGATAATGTCACAAATACAAAATGAGAGCTTCGTTGTTGTTGTTTTGCATGTTAAGCCCAACGTCACAACTATACTTTAGCATTGGAAACAACAACAATGCGAATGCTTTAAAATAGCGGTACCCGAAGTGGCGCTATCTTGCTCTCTTTGTATCATGATGAAATACTAGTCTATTAGTCTAGTCAATTAAATTTCATATTGAAGGATATCCTGTGTAACACTAACACTGAAGGTACCCATATTCATCCAATCAATATATTTAGTGATAGTGCAACAGTTTTTCAATAAGCACTAAATAGTGAAATTTGTTTTGCACTATCACTAAAGCTTTACTGATAATGCAATTTAATTTTCATTACCACTAAACAACTAGTGGTAGTGAAAATTTTAGTGCAATAAATATTTAGTGCGTTGTGCGCATCTGTGTAGCTATATAATCGCGAGAACAATTTGACAATTTGAGCATTTTGTTCGTTTTTGAGACCATTTAAAACCAAAAGGTATTAAAATAAGACTTTTTGGTATTAAAATTCAAATTCAAAACAACAAAAATTTAATTTTATACCGATTGGTTTTAATTTGAAACCTTTAGTTTTTACTGTGTGGCAAACGATAGCTAGGTACATATGTTAATTATTTTCTCTAAAAAATGGTTTTACTGCGAAAAAAAAATGTTTTCCACTCTTTTGATATTCCAAAATTTCCTATTCTATGATTTAATATTTCTTGCAGTATTTCGAATCATTTTTAACAGAAGTTATTCAATTTACGCATGCGTAATGCCTTCAACGGAAAACGCTTCTGAAACTGAGATTGTATGTTTTGAAATAGCCAAAACACCTGACGCTGTGAGATCTCTTCTGTTAAAGCCAAACTCCAAGCGGAAATAGTTCACGCTTGAATGCATAAAAAAAAATAGAGGAATAATTTAAGACAAAGAATTGTGTGAATTATGGACAACTTGGCCTTGACAGTGAATTGCAAAACAAAGTTGGCTCAACCGTTCTAGGAGCATTGATCAAAGGTGGGGAGGGGATTTGGGTCCTAAGAACATATTAAATGTTGTTTTCATCGTTATTTATATGGTTCGGTGATTTCCCATGATCTTTTCTACGGAGAAATGGATGATTCGGGAAGTTTCGCAAAATCTTCGCATGAATTTATTTATTTATTTATTTACAATATGTTGGACTTCAAATAAATTTTAATCCTACATGAAAGAAAAGGGGCACACTAGCACAACAAAATTCTTTCGGCCCGATCTTCGCATGTAAAATTGACTGTTGGATTGTTAGATTATGGAAAACGAGCCATTCAATAGAAATTGCTTAATTTCCATTAGTTCCACACCTTACCGCTCTTATTTCGGCATGCTAGGGGCGTAATTTGAAATTATTTAATTACGCATTTGCGTTACCATTTAATTATCCTGTCTGCCCGTCAGGCTGTCCAACTTGTTGTGTGACACGCGCATTTGAAGCTTTCTCGTGTTGTTGTTGTAGTTGTAGTTTTTGTTTTCACTTTGTGCGTGCCTCAAATATTCCACACCCAATTTATTTTTAAAGCCAGATGACGGTGTCGCTACCGCAGGGGCAGTGCCCACTGTCGTGCCCCAATTTGCAAGCAGTAAGTAGCTCCAATCCATCGAAGCGCATTATTTATGGAAGTTTTAATCTTGTTATCTAATTTGTTGAAATTCCGCTCCCGCTGGGAATGACGCGAGTGAATTTAATTCGCAAAAGTTGGGGAAAAACGAAATTAGTTTTCCGGCTGCACAGAAAAAATACTTCAAAAACAAAAAAAAAAAAAAAAAAACACTTCCAAAAGAGATTTATGGTCAATGATAATTGAATTATGGTAAATTCTTCCTGGTGTGAAACATAAATCGGAATGCCTGCCAACGAGATTTTGTCACGCCAAGCAAGATAAGTACCAAACATGAAGAAACTGAGTCATCCGCCAAAAAGGCGGTCATGCGGAAACGATCATTTTAATTAAAACACAGATCGCAACCGTAAGACGCTTCATTTTTCTAATACTTACCTTTCTTCAATATTTATTCCCGACGCACTCTGTGTCGAGGGTATACCCAGCAAACATTTGCATAAGCTTTTTAGGTGCTTACTATTCATTTGTTTCCAAGTAATTTTCCAAACTTTTTCCAAGCATATATGTGCTATATGAAATTTGCAAACATTTCCCAAACGCTCTCTAAATGTGTTTTCGAAATTTCATCAAGATATCTCAACTCCTTCGATAAGAAAACTGTATACAAACAGACGGACAGACAGACGGACATGTCTAAATCGAATCTCCTGGTGACGCTGATCATTTCTATATATATTTTGTATGGTCTATCTAGACTGGTTCTGGGTGTTACACACAACCACACAAACGCAATATACCCTCGACACAGAGTGTGTCGGGTATAAAAACCCTCGCCGCAGCGGGGATTGAACCCGCCGACATCGGATTGTTACTGCTTGTTTAGGCTTGGAAAATATTTAATTCGAATGCTTGGATTTATATGTTTTCCAATCTCAAATCCAATTGAATAACAAGTAAGGGTGTTATAGTCAGGCGAGCCTGACAATAAAATACCCGACACAGACACACATATAATAATTTTTAATATCAAGAGGTGTTTACGGCCATTAGGGGCCCCATATACCGACGTTTGTTGAATTTCTTTATGAAAACCGCCCTTTTGCCACGCCCACTTTTCCAATTTTTTTATTTTCTAATCGGAGGCCTTAATATAACATACGCTCAAATTCTAAGTTTCAGTGGAATATCTCAAAAAAATCCGATTTTGGGGCAGTTTTGAGATTTTTGTGACAGACCCTAGTACTGGAGGTAACCTTAATAATGGACCTATCAAAGAAATTTTTGGAGAGGATGTTTATGGCTACAAACGAAGCATAACTGCCAAATATCGTTCATTCGAGTTTCGGGTGAAGGAAGCCATTTTCGAAAAACGCCCTTCGGCCACGCCCACTTTTCCAATTTTTTGACATTGAATAACTTGACTTCAAATATGTTCAACTATCAAATTTCATCAAAATATCTTGAAAAACTTCGATTTTAGAGTGGTTTTTGTGATTTTCGTAACAGACCCTAGTACTGGAGGTACCCCTAAAAATGGTCCAATCGGGTCCATTCTCGAACTTGTTTTTACTTATGTGCTTGTGAGTACGATTTCAGAGATTTGTACTAAATACCCACGTTTTTAAAAAATAATAAAAATGCAGTTTTTTGCTTATAACTTTCACTTTTATCATCCGATCATCGAGTTCTGTGGCTTTAAATGTTCGTTACAATTCTCGCAAAAACTGTTATGCCTAATATTGGGATAATTTGCACTGCTTGCCAAGATATGGCTCGATAATTGAGTGAAAAAGTGAAAATATGAGCAAAAAATGGCCTTTCTGATTTCAGAGGAGCCACAATTATAGTCGTAGGCTGGCGTTTAGGCACTTAAAACTTGCGCCCGGTGTCCACCTTTCCAAATTAGGTCTATGCGCTTAGCTATATTATACGGTAATTGAGTTATGGCCCTAATTATGGGGAAAAGTAGAGAAAATTGACTTTTTCACATTTTGGGCCATATCTCAGAAACGCTACTTAGGGAACGTGTCCAAACTACGTGACCCGTTTAGGGGGGTACTAGTTAAGAACACACAACCGGAGAACAATTTTAAAAATGTTCTACCATATTTAAAGAGCTTTGTTTGAAGAAATGATTGGTAAAAAAAACTTCGATGATGGTTTCCTCGAAACTCTGACGTGCTGGAATTTTTTGACGATTTTTCAATTCTTCAGCACATAAAAATCTAACTAAAACACGGCTTCAACTTAAAAAGGGGAAAATTTTTTTGATTTCGCAGGCCTGTGTTATTGATTTTCATGTTTCAAGCCTAACTGGTACGTTTTTTTTTTACAGTTTTCTAGTAAATACTTACATTTTATGTATACAGAAAATTATGAAAATGTTGCTGTATTAAAAAGAAGTCAGATTTTTTTTTTATTTTTATACATTTTTTTTTAAATTGGATGATAATGTATATATCCATCGTTATTGCAATTTTTTTACATGCGTATTGAGACGGAGTAGCCACTTTGAACAAGTTATGCACTTTTGTAAATAAAAAAGAAGTAAGAAAGCTAAAGTCGGTCAAGCCCGACTTTGAAATACGTAGCGTCCCGACATTATGAGCGCACTATAATTTGCTTCTCTATATGTGGGCATGGCAGTGGGCGGGCCACATAAATTTTTTCCTGCACCTTTCATTCGCCTTCATCAACCTATGTTGAGAATTTGAAGCTTGTACGCCTTTTACTTCGGAAGTTACAAAAAATTTTCATTTGTGGGCGTGGCAGTAGGCGGGCCACATAAATTTTTTCCCTACACCTTTCATTCGCCTTGGTGAACCTATGTTGCGAATTTGAAGCTTCTACGCCTTTTACTTCACAAGTTACGATAAACCGTTATATGTGGGCTTTTTTGTAGGCGTGGCTCGAGGAGGACGGCGTCCATATTTTCCAAGATATGTCCTTTTTCGTAGTTAGCCAGTACACAAAATATCAACGAAATGTGTTAAGTGGTTCGCAAGTTACAAGCATTTTACTGAAAAAAGAATATGGGCATTTCCACAGAAATGTCAACCGCAGTCAAAAAATTCAAAGCCTATAAAAGTATGTTGTTTTAACATATATTTATAGAGAATCGATCAAATTTTACTAATCTAAACATATTCTACATATATTCATAACACATTTAGAAATATTCAAATGCAAAGTCGCACAAGTGCAAAACTTATGTTTTGAATATTTCTCTTCCCGTTTTGTTTTGATTAATGTTCGTAATAACATCCACTATGCTTTGATATTTGCACTTTTAAATATCGTTTTATATTTGAGGAATGTAAGAAAAATGCAAAGGGAACGATGCAATCGCCAATTACGGTAAATTTTTTCTTTACTTTATCGTTTATTTCGTTGTAGCGTGCGACATTGAAAAATAACATTTGTTATCAGTGAGTCAAAGGTGTTTGTGCAACGCGCCTCAAATATTCGCAGCAAACAGAAATTTGTATTGCAATTAAATAAAAAAAATTTTGTTGCAAAATAATCAACGCTTTGGCCCTGAGACATATTTGAAGTTTGTAGCGTGCGACATCGTAAGTGTAAAATTTACAAATTTCGCACCCTTGCTCCTAAACCCATTTCAAATTTTTTATTTTCAACCACATTTTTCTGCAAGAAACTCAACACCTAGAAAATTTATGTTTATATAGACTGATGCAGTAGTCGATTAAGAATACACTAAGTTAAGAAAAATAATTATTTTTTGCAAGTTTCAATAGAGAATGAATGATTGTTCCAGAAATTCGAAATTTTGAGTTGTACACCGAGAGAAAAAGGTAGTTATATTAACTGAAAAAGCAGGTTAAAATAACCGAGTTCACCGTTAATTCTTAGCTTATGTGTAGTAGCGGTCGATTCAACAGTACAAACACAGTCAATAGGGATATAACTACCTGATGGTTGATAAAACTGTCTCGCGGTTAAATCAACTGTCACCAGCGACTGGGAAAAAAAAATTATTTTTTGCTTTGACTTTTTTTTTATTAATATTTTTTTTTTTTTAATAAATTATTATATTTTTTCTTTATTTATTTGTTTCTTTTTAAATCTTTTTCTCTTTCATCTCTTTAAATTTTCTCGCCTCGGCCGAGCCTTGAACCGCAGACCACCACTTCGCTGGGCGAACGTCTTAACCATTACGCTAAACGAACGAATTTAATTTGTTGGTCAAAACGCTCACTTGAGCTTATGGTTGCAAAATTTTTTGCTTGAAAATGAACCATTAAAAAAAATTAAATAAATTAAAATCTTAAAAATTTAGGAGAAAATTTTTGCCTTAAAAAACAACTACACTCTGAACAAAAAAAAAAAAACTGTAATTAAAAAAAAAAAATCCAGAAAAATTCCCGCCGCCAGCAGGGATAGAACCCCGAATCTCACGACGGTCAACTCACAGCTTAAACAACTGAGCTATTGCACACTCCGGAGACGGTTGATCAGAATGCGAACTTATACGTCTAAGTGAACGAAAGCGAATTTGAACATAAAAAGTGACTACTTTTCAACTGTTGATTTGACTTCCTTTTTCAGTGCATTTAACGGGGAATACAGTTAATTTGACCACTCTTACTTTAACTGTTCTAAGTGGTTGATTTAACAGTTCTTATTTCTCTCGGTGTACCGATTAAGTAGCCAGGGTGCGATAGGTCAACTTACCGAAAAGGAGTACTCTGAGTTACCCCAGAACATGACTAGTCAAAATGTAGAGTATTTTGTGTAAGACAACTGACCTCTTATTCACCACAGTAGGTCTATTCGTGGAGTAGTTAAATGTGGGAGTGGTAATGCCTCAATGACAAGCCAATGTTAAAAATACAGTTTGAAGCATCGGTTGGCATATTAAGAGGGCAGTCCTGAAGGAGCTAGGACTGCATATTCCATTAAAAAATCTTTATTTAATATAAGTAATACTATTCACAGTTAAGTTAGTTTCTATTCTTTATTTTTTATGTAAAGGATGAATATTCTTATTTATTTTTTTTTTTTCTTTGTTGAAGATATTTTAAGTTTATAATTTTTGTTGTGAAAATAAATATATTGAAAAGATTAAAACTCATTTATCATCATCTTCTCCATGTCCAATTAAATTAAAAGTACACATTAAATTAAAACTTATGATGCAACAAAATGTAGCATTCGACATGAAGCGTGCGACAGTGATTAAAATAAAATAAAAAACTAAACTGTTTAATATTTTTGAATCAAATAAGAACCAGTTCTAAGATTCATCAATGTACAATATTACAAAATTAGTCGCATTAAAATATTGCCTCAAGTTTCGCTGAAATCAGTGGTTGAACTGTTCGCCTCAAAACTGACTTCTGTTTTTGTAGCGTGCGAATGCCTTAGTTTTTTGCAATTATCTTGAAAACGAACAATTTTCAGAAATCAACCTTAGCACAAATTACAGTGCTAGTCAAGAGCTATAACTTCCGCCATTTGTCCAAATAAAAAAAATTTTCGTATATTTCTTTTTCCACTGAGAATGCGTGCGAATGTCGCGTTCGACATCATGGAAATGCCCATATCTTCTTTTAATTTCAGTAATAAAATTTTGCGCACTTTTGCGCCATTAGGACAAAAGTCAAATTTTCCAATGCAACTACATGCAAATTGAAGCATTTTAATTAAAAAATGTGTTGCATACTTTTAGCATTAAGCTTTGTTAGTTATTATAACAAGGATTTAAATAACAACAATTAGTTCATAATAAATAAAAACGAAAACATATGATAAAAAAAATAGTTCCATTTGAATTAAAAGTGCAAGTAAAGTGCAATTTTGGCATAGAAGAAGGAATGTTTTCCAGATTAGCTTAAAATATCAGACACGGAAGCTTCTGTTGGTCTCCAGAGTTTGTTAGATTACACTACAAAGCGAATTTTTATAAGCTTGAAGCATGATGATGTAAAATTATTTAAAAATTTTAATTGCACACTTACATCCAAGTGGGGGTGCGATGGATCATCGGCCCATGTTGAGTATAACCAGACCTTACCATGTGATGTTAGCGACAAAAACTTATTACTATCATCAATTGTCACGTTAAGTTTAAAGTCCACCACGGAAGAAGTGTGCTGGCGAAATAATACACCATCATCCACAAGATACTGCCGCCCAATATCATTCCAGTTTGCCAAGGAGACAAAAGAAAAAGTAACGGAAGTAGTTGAAACAATGAACTCCAATATTGCTTCATTGAAAATCACAATTGTATCAATATGCGGTATACAATTTAGCGTTCAACACATCCTTCTTTTTACCATGCTGGATGAGAAAACAGCACAGACAGTTACAAATACTGCTTCGTCTGCCGTATGTTATATGTCAAGCAAAACCGTCCGAGATGAACAATTTGGAAAAAATTGTAAGTAGAACTGTTGATACTGAAGCTTCCAAGCATGGCATTTCATCCTTGCACGCTCGAATTAAATTAATGGAATGCGTGTTACACATTGCCTACAACTTGAGTTTTGCAAAGTGGTCTACGATCGACCCAAAAAATAAAATAGCAAAACTAGAAAATAAGCAACGAATTCAGAGAGCTTTCAAAGAAAGGATGAATTTGCGCGTAGATGCTGTACAGCAAGGAACTGGGTCTTCTAACGATGGCAACACTTCAAGGCGTTTCTTCTCGAATCCCGCACTCGTTGCTGACATAACAGGTGTCGACGAAGAGCTCATAGATCGCTTCCGCATTATTTTACAAATAATATCAAAATATAATTGGTACTTCATGCCTGTTACCGTTCATAAAATTTTGATACACGGAAAAGATATAATTGATGCAGCAGTGCTTCCTATTGGGATGCTTTCAGAGGAAGCAGAAGAAGCACGCAATAAAGATTATAGGAAGTATAGGCGGATGTTTTCAAGAAAATACAACAGAACCTCCACAAACACTGATGTGCTCCATCGTCTGCTTGCATCGTCTGATCCATATATTATATAAGTAGCATCAGACGGCAACCTCGCAAACATCATTTAGAGCAAGATGATGTAGTTAAACAAATGATACTTGAATAAACTAATAAACTAGTTAATTATATGTTTGAATCTATGATATGATGTGTGTTCTTCAAAAACTCAAGCCAGAAATTAACATAGGACGACTTCTTCTAATTTTTTCCAAACAATGTATGAAGCGATCCCACTGTGCGCCGGCCCGGCAACCAGCCGGTATTATATGTATGTATATATGCAGGCCCGTAGGGAAAAATTTGGGGCCCGGGGGAGTTTTTTCCAGGATCCCCTCACAAAAATGTGCAAAACAAAAGCCCGGGCCCGGGAAAAACTTCCCTTTTCCACTCCAATCTCTTTAGGCCTGTATATATATAATATATATATGTAAGTATATATATACTAGGTTCGCCCAGTGGTCGAAATTCGAACAATCCTAGATACACACACACACATACACACACACACACACACACATGCACACACACACACATGCACACACACACACACACACACTTTAGAGTCATTTCTATGGCGTAATAAGTATTCCCATATAAAATACATTGGAAAAACACCTGGTAATTTTTACCTGCTTACGACAGATATACGCAAGTAAAAAATGGTTTTTGCACTGCTCGTCACTCATACCTTTCAATTAAAAAAAGTTTTATCAAAATAGGTTGACAAACAAAGGAGAAAATGGTACTGAAAGGATTTGCCTTAGCCGAAGTATTTATATATAGATATATATGTATATATGTATATATATATATATTATATATATGTATATAAAAATGCTTTGGTAATCGATTGTCACATGGACCACTTAGCCGGCATAAATACTTAAAAAAATAATAATAATAAAAGAAAAAAAAAACCAAAGCCATTAGACTAGGAAACTGAATGGGAAAAATGTTGTGTGCTGCCTTTATTTATTGGGTTCGCGGTATTTTAGTCAAATGCTATTTTTGAATAACTGTCGAAAAGGCAACTCGTTATCCAAACCGATACTTTTGAAGTGCGTTTACACAGTTAAGCGAAAATGAACAAATATTTTTTGTGTAAATACCATTAGCGATACCGTCAAAAGAGCGTTTTACGCTTAATTAATTTGCTTTTCATAATCTATGAGCGCATAAGTATTAAGTTCAAGTCTCTGAAAACTAATGAAAAGAAAAAATGAAGCTGCTTGCGTACCTAGAAATTAATATTCGTCTAACAGCTTGAGCTTAAGATAAATATTGAAGTTTATTGGCTGGATAATTTTTTTCATAAACTTGAATTGCCACTTGAATTACGCGGGAAACGTATTACATAAGTAATTAAGACCACTGAAAAAAACCCGGAACTGTAGTCTACATCAGGGCTTAGATTTTTCAATTTTGAGCGATTTTTTTTTTCTATTGGAAAACTTTTAAAGGAATTCATCAAAAATTCACTGCAGAAAACAAGTTTTTGTTTTACCAGAGTAAATAATTGAATATTGCGAGCCCTGACCGCGAAAATAACGTAAGCGACATATTTTTCGAAGTTGACTTTTTTTGTGCAAATATGTGCCATCCATTCATCACCTAGTAAAATTTTATGACGAAGAGCTAAGTAACGGACATAATGCAGGAAAAGTTTTATAATTTGTATGCCAGTCAATTCAAACAAGATGAGAAAACACGCTGCCCTGTAATATTTGCTTTTTGTTGCTTACGTTATTTTCGCTGTTAGGACTCGATTGGTTCCATTCATTACTGATTTTTCTGAGAGTCGAAAGCAGTGTAACGTCCCAGTCGGTTTATCAGCTACTTTTTCAGCAATAGCTTCTATGGGCTATTGTGGAATTCTTCGCTAAAAATTAACATTGTGATGTCATAGGAAATGTAAGGTATCATTATACCCGACACACTCTGAGTCGAGGGTATATTGCGTTTGTGTGGTTATGTGTAACACCCAGAACCGGTCGAGATAGACCATACAAAATGTATATAGAAATGATCAGCGTCGCCAGGAGATTCGATATGGACATGTCCGTCCGTCTGTCTGTCCATCTGTTTATACGTCTCTCTGCCTGTCTGTATACAGTTTTCTTCTCGAAGGAGTTGAGCTACCTCGACGAAATTCGGTATACGTGCTCAAGGGGACATGGGCAAGAACAAGTTCGTGAATGGATCTGATCGTCCCATTTTTCAGGGTACCTCCAGTACTAGGGTCTGTTACGAAAATCACAAAAACTGCTCTAAAATCGAAGTTTTTCAACATATTTTGATGAATTTTGATATTTGAACATGTTTCAAGGCAAGTAATGTGATTTCCAAAAATGTTAAATGTGGGCATGGCAGAAGGGCGTTTTTCGAAAATTGTCCCCTATTCCGCTATTGCTGGAACCTTCGTTTGAAAATGGTCGAAATGGTCACCGATAGCGGCGCGGCCGAAATGGCACAAAATATATAATCACCATTTTTTTAAAGAATTTCTTAGCTTCATACAGACTTCGACTCCCCTAAATCGCTTTTGCTATGGTCCTATTCATTTTGATTATGAAGGTTAGGTATTTTTTTTGGACGGATGACTGCTTATACAACAACCATGCTCCAATAGGATTTCAACATGAATCAGAAAACACAAAAAAAAAGGGAAAAAAGAATAGCCAGGCGTAAAAGTGGAACCCAATACATTCGGCGTGAATATTTTTTCCATTTCGATCCCTTCAAATAAAGGTTTAATTTGAGTCGACAATATAGTAGGTAATCGATACTAGACATCGCTGACAAAATTGCACGAAAAGTATGAGAAGAGTGTTGTGTTTTCTAATGAAATATGCGAGCATCACGTTTCTTTTTTCTGACTTAGGTTTGGGTGCTAAATTGTGGGGCACAATTGAGAAATTTGAATGTTTTATTTCTCGTTTTGCCCACATCCGACAAACGTTCACAATGGCTCCTTTGAGCTCGTTAATATAGATATGTATTATATATTGTTGGCCAAAAGATCGTTCTCTTTTTGATTCGAGCCGTCCCCGAACTCGCTATACAATGAGCAATAATATCCAACGATTAAATTGCAATTTATTAAAGACAAAATTGAAGTGAGCGTGTGCTGGCCTGTTAGCTCAGCTGAACTCAGCTCTGCTCAGATTCTTATCGGAACTTTATCAAGCAAAGAAACGTTTGTTTCTTGTGGCAGTTTCAATAAAAATTGGTGATTGCAAAACCTCAGGGGCGATTGCAATACTTCATATTGCCAATTTAGGTGCGGTCCTCTTACGGCAGTCACAAATAAGCTTTCGTGTTTTTGATAATGATTCGATGTCAATTAAAAACGGTGAAATGCCTAAAAAGTGATTAACTAAAACAAAAAAATGAAAGAAAAAAAAAGCAAATGTAGGGGAAAGTGGGAAGTTGTGAGACTCGGGAATCGTGAGACAGTGCTGTGATTGGCGCATGCGTCAACGGAGACAGATCGAGACAGCTGATATTGTGTCATCTCGGTCAAAGCTCATATAGTTCTAGATTCAGTGCATCTGTATATGAACAGTCTTTCAGTTGTTTACACAACGCTATATTGCAAAATATAGCTCGTAGGGAATCATGAGATCCTTAAAGTGGGGAATTGAGAGACACTCGATATCAATGTTTCGCGATACGTTAAAGTGTTATTTGTTGAGTGTTTTTGACTTCTTCCCATTTTGCAGCCACCATGCCGCGTTGTTACAGATAAAAAGGAGATAAAATTGATTATGCTTCCGTTTTGGAGGGAATCAAGCAGATTTTCCATAATAACTCTATTCGGAAAGTCGCTCGATCGTGCAATCAACCGCCCACAAATCTTGTACGATATGTTCATTCCACAACTATTTTTCGTTTTTAGCCCAAATAAAGGATTTGGCTTAAAGGTGTTGATTTACGTGATGTCTCACAGTTCCCCACCATTTTCAAAATCTCGGAGAACCACATTTTTTTAATGTCATGGGAATCATCAGGAAAAAATTATTTGGTGAATCGGTAAAAGCCAGAAATTTTGTTTTTACATATCGTAAACTTCAAGGTTTTTGGAATTTGGAAATTTTTTTTCGGCAGAGATATTGTGCACAAATGAAGTGCTTCTCACAATTGCCCACATTCCCCTACCAAATAAAAAAAAAAAAAAACAAACAAAAATTTCAAATGATGGCAACAATCAATTTGCTTCTTCCTGCTTACTTTTGTGCGCTTTAATAATACGCAGGAAGATTAAAACATCAAAATCATTTACACAAATTTCCTTTCTGCTTTTCACATAATCCAAGCATGCAACACTCGAAAATCGCTTAGCAACATTACAAAAGCGCATTTGTAGGAAGTGTCATGTCATTCCATGCTGCCGTATTTTAATCAAACACCAGCAAGAGAATCTAACTCCAACTGCACATTCACATCCACATCCAAACAGGAGTCAAAAGCTTATGTAAACCACGGCTATTGAGGCATCTTCAGCTGTTAGCGACATGTCCAAGAAAACATAAATTAAAGCCCCCGTTTAACGAAAATGAAAGCCAAAAACAAAAAATATTAAAAAGCAAGTAAGGGTGTTATAGTCAGGAGAGCCTGACAATAAAATACCCGACACAACACACATGATCAAAAAAATATTTATAGCAAGAGATGTTTAAGGCCATATGGGGCCCCAAATGCCGACTTTTGTTAAATTTCTTTATGAAAGCCGCCCCTTTGCCACGCCCACTTTTACAATATGTTTGAATTCTAATCTGAGGCTTAAACATACGCTCAAATTCTAAGTTTCATTGAAGTATTTCGGAAAAGTCAGATTTTGGGGCAGTTTTGAGATTTTTGTGACAGACCCTAGTACTGGAGGTACCCCTAAAAATGGTCCAATCGGGTCCATTCTCGAACTTGTTCTTACTCATGTCCCCGTGAGTACGCATACCGAGTCGAGATAGCTCAACTCCTTCGATAAGAAAACTGTATACAGACAGACAGACAGACGGACATGTCTAAATCGAATCTCCTGGTGACGCTGATCATTTCTATATACATTTTGTATGGCCTATCTCGACTGGTTCTGGGTGTTATACACAACCACACAAACGCAATATACCCTCGACACAGAGTGTGTCTAGTAGAAAAAGACACGGGTCATGCTTGCATCTAGGAAGTAAAAGCGGCGCCAAAAATATTTGCGTGCGCATATTTTCATTGAATTTTCTTTCGGCTTGTTGTTTTTGTTTTTTGCTTTTTTATACCCGACACACTGTGTGTCGAGGGTATATTGCGTTTGTGTGGTTGTGTGTAACACCCAGAACCAGTCGAGATAGGCCATACAAAATATATATAGAAATGATCAGCGTCACCAGGAACTGCATTCGGTTTCCTCCATTTTCAAATCTGCATTCGAAGTATGTACAAATACAATATAGCAAATGTTTAATGTGAGGTATCCGGTATCCAGCCGGATACTAAATTTAAGGCCGGATAGGCCGGATGCTGGATAGTGGCCAGATGTTCGTTGCAACTGCTTAAATTTAAATAGGGTTTTAGCGTCAGGAGATCATTTGCGAGATGTAGCGTATGGCATACATACTGGCCTCACAATCCGAAGATCGCGGGTTCCATGTCCGAGCGAAACAATAATTGTAAAAGCAGCAAGCTTTTTAGAAAACTTAGAAATTCACAAAAAACACGATGAGAGATTCCCCTCTCTTGAAACACTACCCTTCAGTTTGGCTCACCCATGATACACTAGTGAGTTCACTGGTTACCAGTAACCACCACCGGTTACCGACCACATTACTGGCAATTCATTGCACTCATGAATTTAACACGGGCATGTCATTTGCTGTATTGATTTGCTTACTCTATAGATTACTTTTCACAAGTTAATTCATGGGTTTCTGCTCATATCGATGTAGTCGCTACAACTCTGCTTTTTATGAAAAAAAAATGTTTTTTTAAATTGTTTTGTTTATTTTCTCTTTTTGGTTTGCCCTTTTCTTTATTTTAAAAACTTTTACTTTTCTTAATTCTTTTTTAATTTTTTCGCCTCGGCTGAACCTCGAACCGCTGATCTCTGGGTTGGTAAGTCAGCGTCTTAACCATTACGCTAAACATGCAAATTTAATGTGTTCGTCAAAACTGCAACTTGAAATTTTGGTTGCTCAAGTTTTTGTGAAACGCGCGTTTAGTATTTATCGCAACAAAAAAATTTTAATTGAAAAATAAATATTAAAAATATTAAAATATTTTAAAAAAATTCATACTTTTTTTTTTTTTTTTTTTGAAGTGGCTGCCACTTAGGCCGTTAATCGGCCCATTGTGATACCACGGGGGTGTTTTTTTGTGTTTGTGTGAGTGTATTGTCTTTTTATGTAGTGTGCCCCTAACATGCGATTTTTGAAAAACCAGTGCTAGGCTTGGAACATTACACTCCGTTTCGCCTGTGCCGGGAATGGAACCTCGGACCCTGGGATCAAGAGCATAGCACGCATCCCCTACGCTATCCCAGAGCCACAAATTCATACTTAAAAAAGGAAAAAAAATGTTTATTTCAAGCCCGACTTTGTTACACAAAATTAATGTTTGCCGGCTTGACAGTGGCCGGAACGTGCTCGTTCTACGCCTTATGTTTCGTAAGTTACGAAAAATCTCCATTTGTGGGCGTGGCAGTTGGCGGGCCACATAAACTTTTTGCCTACACCTTTCATTTGCCTTGGTCAACCTATGTTGCCAATTTGAAGCTTCTACGCCTTTTACTTCACAAGTTACGATAAGCCCTTATTTATGGGCGTGGCTCGAGGAGGACGGCGTCCATTTTTTTCCAGGATATGTCCCTTTACGTAGTTTACCAGTACACCAAATATCAATGAAATGTGTTCCCAAGTTACAAGCATTTTACTGAAAATACATTAAACTCATTTGTGGGTCGGACAGACGGACATGTCTAAATCGATTTAGTTTTTGATCCTGATCATTTCTATATATATTTGTCTATATCTCCGGAGCTTAGTTCTCCCTGTTACAAGACTCGTACAAAACTAATATACCCCGCTTATGCTGGGTATAAAAAAACTAATTATAATTGTTCGTACTGAAGGGTAGTTTCCTGCACTCATGAGACAAGAGAGAGTTGTCAAACGATTTCCAAAAATATAGACACATTGAGAGAGAATAGAGCACGTGCAGCTCTCAAATCCTTTTTTGCGCTATAGCGGACTTTCTCGCACCGCGCCGATGACTTTGTCCGGCGTGATGCGCAATGCCATTGGTGTAGAAATACCTCCGCGCGACTCCTTTACAAAGGGAGTCGGGACGGCGCCTTTTTCATGCGGATTTCATCGCGGAAATCCCCCAGACATTTCGTACTGGGAGAGTGTGTCGGGTATAATTATTTGAACATGTGTTTCTGTGTCGGGTATTTTATTGTCAGGTTCGCCTGACTATAACACCCTTACTTGTTTTAGTCTTAAGGCAGCGCAAATGCTAGTCCCATCCACAAATGCACTCACTCGTACAGCATCACCATAACCAGCAGCATCACCATCAAATGTTGCAGGTGGTCATTTTTGATAGGCAACTTACTTGAATTATGAAGTTGCATTGTTAAGTTATGAGAAAATTTCGATGAGAAGACAATTTTATGAAGGCTTCTGGTGGTTATCTTGTTTTAAAACGAAAGACGTCGCGAACTTGTAATTTAAGTTGCAACAATCATAAGTCTTAGGATTGCTAGCGTGGAAAGTTTTAAGTTTTCAATCAAAGTTTCTGAACTTAAAGGCTGAAGAGAGAAATGAGAAACTTTTAATTTGTTTTTTAACTTTTTTCCTTTTTTCCGGTCCTCTTTGAAGTCAAAAAGGGCTTAAATTTGTTGCTGAAATGAAGAAAAAATAGAATTCAAAAAACGTGCAAATTTCATTAAAATTTTTCTCCAAGGCATTTTGAACCCATTGAAAACTCTAAGTTCCTCAAGCCATTAACTGATAAGCTAAATGTGTATATGAAGGTGGATAAGGTAATTTACATTTTAATTCTCAGAATTGTTTTCGAATGCAAGAATCGTTCTCATGTTTTGAGTGCCAATGGACAATGGTTTTGGATTTTATATAAAAACGATTCTTCAAGCTAATCTGATATAGTTTTTGTTGTTTTGTTCTTTGTTTTGTTTTTGTATTTCCATTGTTTTTTCTATTAAAACCCAGCAGCACAATATTAAATTGCATGCATTTACCCAGCAGTTATTTGTAACCGATGGTAATGCAAAAAGTAATTCAAAACGGGTACTGTTTATGCATTACAGAATCGATTATTTTTAACACAGCGATGTCCTAGCGAATGTAATGCATGCCTATTTGATATACGAGTTGTACGAAAAGTAATCGAAAATACTTGGTTTTGTAATGCATTACTAATTGCATTCTCAAGTAATGCTATAGAAGTATGTTACGCTTTGCTTTGGGAGTGAACATATTAGGCAACACATTACCTTTTCGATTACCTCTCCATGCAAATTTGTTCAATTTACTTTGCATTCCTTTTTGCATTCCTATTTCATCGATGAAAAAATGCATTACTTTAGTAATGCCCTTCCTAAATAACTGCTGGGTACTCACTCAGCCACACACACGTACACACAGCACACGAGTAAAAGAAAACACAATCGTATGAAAACTAGCGCCAACAATTCAACAATGGCCAACCATCTGAAGTGTCTAAACGCAATTAATTGTAGTACAAGGCCGCACGAAAACCGTACAAAATAGAATGGATCCAATGAATAAGTTTGGCGGTAATGGGATACCCAGTCGTAAAAAAAGAGGTCTAGCTACAATAGCAAGACATTGAATTTAATCGATTGTGCAATGAGGACCAAGAAAATAAGTCTAATGAAATTGTTATATTCCTCCATTGGGCTAGCAAGCAAAAAAACTAAGACTAAAAAATAATCATATTTAAATACAGTTTAACTTCCATAACCATTTAATACTATATATGTCACTCTCATAGGTTTTGGGCGGAACAATTCGCGCCATTTAGAAAGAGATGTTACTCGGCAGGCAAAAAAAGAGCGAGAGAGAAATACTTTTGGTGAGTACCTCAGTGCAAAATGCTCAGTTTGGTGGGTACCCAGGAGCATGGTGGGTACCCAAGACCGTGGTGAAAAGAGCCAAAATGGAAACGGCTCCTGAGTGACATATATAAATAGTTATATATGGTACTAGTATTGCAACTGAAAAGCGGCAAGCATATAGTAATATAGGGGACACTTACAACAACAACCGAATTCCGTGGTTGTTATCATGATATGTAATAAGTACTTGAGCCACTAGTTATGTATCGAGCAATTTTAGTTATGATATCACTGAATATATCATATCAACTGTTCTGTGGTGGAATTCAAACTTTTTGATAATGGGTCATATTCGACGCATGAGTACTCTGCTTTAGCGTTCCTCAATAATATGAGGAATTTTTTATCTGATTATTTTTAATTGTATAAAACTAACATATTTTGCTGAAAAATAAAATGAGTTCTTATGAAAAACCATTGATTAACACTTAATATATATCTGATTTTTACTAAAAATTTTAGTTCATGTTACAGGATTATAAAATATTTGTTAGACCGGCACCGGAATTTTCAGCGGGCGTGTTACGTTTTTGATTTTTCCATAAGAATGCATGCACAGGGGGCCTACTTCAAATCAACACACTCGTTTTTTGCCAAGTGCCATCTATAGTACTATATGGCGGCAAGTAAATTTCCCATACCAAACACATGTAGAAAAAACCAAGAAGTACTTTGACTTACTTTCGCTACTTTAAGGCATTCGCTAATTAGAGCCTATACTGAGATATGCAGTAACTACTTGCACATTAGGAGCCAATTCGCTACAACGTCGTAAAGTGTGAGAGAGACAACTATATTCACGCTCCTTGAATTCTTCAAAGTATGCCAACAATTTAACACCTTCGAAGTCGGTGTCAGTATTTCATTTGAAAAATGTGCCGCAATCAGCTGCCCTGGCATTTACTTCGCATAAAAAATGAACATGTTCATTTCTATGGCGAAGTAAAGCAGGCAAGTGGCATGCAACCCTGCGCACATGATTACTTGACATCTCAGTATAAGCGTAAGTAAAGTATTTACTTCGAAGTACTTTTAAATTTTTTTTGCACGTATTTCTTATGGGAGCTTTACTTACTGCATATCTCAGTATAGGCTTTTACAAGTTACCACATCCACAGGGTTGCATTAAATATAGGAACAAGAAATCATTGTACTTCACGATCCTAATGAGCATGGTCATTCTTTCTTCGAAGTAAGTCGAAAACAGCTGTTCGTGAAAGGCTCAAATTCACGATGCAATTGGGGTCGTCCATATATTACGTCATCTTACAGGAGGGTGGAGGGGGTCTCGCGAATGATGACGCTTGATGATGAGGGGGAGGGAGGTCGATCCGCAATGATCACGTCATCATCTATATCTTACAAGAAAACACTATTAAACTATATTTTGAAGAAATTAATTTCTATTTACTTGTGAAATAATAAAGAGCTCAAAGATGATGTCAAACAAGGGGGGTGGGGGTTCTGGACGATGACGATTGATGATAAGGGGGAGGAGGGGGTCTAAAATGGTCAAAATCATGCTGACGTAATATTATATATGGACGGCCCCATTGTTACGATGAATATTATACTTATATCTTTTATTATATATAATTTTTTCTTTTTAACTTTCCATTTTTATTGAATCTTCCTTTAAATAGGAACTAACAATAAGTATTAAAATCTTAATTCTAAATAATTTTTTTCTACTTATACCGCATATAAAGTATAAAGTAGTATTTCGATACGACGGGCCTCAATTCAAGAGATGGGCTGCTGGTGGATTTGAGCCTCTCGGAGTGAGGGCGATGCGCGCTTGATGCGTACTTTTCGACGGGTGGCAATTGCCGCAGCTGTACAATCGTTGGTTGGAAAGTGTTCGACGGGTATATCGCACCAAGTAGACGGGTGACTTATGACCAAGATCAACAGCGATGAGTCGATCGCGTAGACGCGTACTTTTCCACGGGTGGCGATAACAGCAGCTGAACAATTGTTGTCGCAAAGTAATCGGTTTCGCGGGTTGGCATCGACCGCTTCTATATGCGGACCCGGTAATACTTTAAAGTGTAGTGGTCGGACGATCAATCCTTCGTAGTCTGGAACTCGAAGCATTAAAGGCTAAGGACATAGCCATTTCGTCTTTTATTATATGGATTTGTGTCGACCTGTCATCGAAAATTCAACTCTGATTTTCTACTTTTTTCAAATGAATGAGCTCGTTACTTCCTTCGCATATAATTAAACAGCGTAGAGCCCTTAGAGCCAATTTCACCAAGCATATTTAAATACGAATTGTCGTTTAATCACAGATTTTCATTTTCACCATCCTAAATGGCAGCTCGTACTTAAATGTGCCATATCGGACACTTAAATAGAGTTTATACAGCCCTATGCCTAATGGAAACGGCTGATTTAAGAAGAAATATTTTCTTTATGAAGAGCTACCCAGCAAACATTTACCCTACTTAAATATATCAAACAGTTTTCGCTTATTCTATTTTAGTTGGACTTTTGAACTACTTGATATTTTACGTTTCTCAGACACATTTGCGAAATGCTTGAAAATTTTACAGAACACAAATGCTTGGAAGGAATTTGGAAAGCTACTTGGAAACAAATTAGTAGAAAGCACCTATGTGAAAAGTTTATGGAAATGGTTGCTGGGTATTTTTATTGACAATTTTCATTCATTTATTTTGCTTGTAATCAGCTGATAACGACGGTGTTGCACTAAAAATACAAGGTGCTGCCGTACTTCCGCGTTATTAAATTTTGGATTTTGTGAAATGGGATGAAAATTAAATCCGTATTTAAACGCCAATGGGCCAAATTAAATGCCTTTGGTGAAATTGGCTCTTAATGATACATTTTATGATAGAGATGACAGACTGTGGGATACTATTGGAGCATCGCTAGTTTCGATAGATCTGAACGATTATATTGAATTCAATGTTTACTTTATATTACTTAATATGACTAAGACCAATTATACACCAGGCGTTTTTTAACGCGCGTTTTGCCACTCGCGTGTCGAGTTTGTAGGATATTGGTGTAGAGATGTAAGCGGGGTAGGCAAACACGCAAGGGCAGCCGCCCGCCGTCCTACTAACTCTACATGCGAGTGAAGAAAGGCGCGTTAAAAAACGCTCGTGTATAACAGCACTAACACTACCAAAAAGGAAAACTATCAACAGTGCTTATGGTGGTAACCAGGGTTGGAACCTGGCGAAGAAAAAAGTGCAGCAGTTTTAACAAAGAAGGGCAGTAGATTTGAATTTTGCGCAGTAAAAAAAATACATAATTACAAAACTGTTTTTTATAACAAAAATATATTTTATTCTTTTCAAATTAAAAGAAAAAATAAACAAAAAGTACATTTCATGTAAATATTTCTCCATGTTGCGCGTCTTGCAATGTGAAGCGAAGATTTTAGGCAAGATTTTTTTCTGTTATATCAGCTCGTCGCCCGGGGATTCATGTGCTCTACGTGCAAAAAACACATTTCGAGTAAATCGAAGTTGAAGTTTGAAGCTATTTTTTTCAAAAACTGTACGATAAGGTTTTTTGTGTGTTTCACTATTAATTTTTGAAAGAATACTTATTCGAAGAGTATATTTTCGAATCTTCGATCTAATGCATAAAAGGGTATTTTATGGCTTTAAAAAAAAACCACTTTGCTCTACACGCCATTTCAAACATATTTCGGTAAAAATGTAATACATAGAGCAAAGTGACATTACCCAGCCGGACTTTTTCGCATAAAGGGAAAAATCATTTATGTTTTCACCGATGATGTCAAGGGGAAAGTTAGAGTACTTCTAAATTCTAATGACTTTGTCATCGAGAAAAGGTGTTATTCATCGCAATTCTAATGACATTGTCATCGAAAAAAGATGTTATTCATCGCAATTCCCATGACATAGTCTGTGTTTCATTTTCATTTCGTATCACTCCCGAACGATGACATTTTCTTGCGAAACAGGAGGTATCCACTCCAATTGCGATGACCAACTGGTGACATGTCCTCTCATGACGGCCAATGCCGTTTGTGTGTAAATTTCATTAGAAAGTTGGTGTAGAAACAGGAGGAGTCGCGGCTCTTATGTCATGCTGAAATCATTGATGTTTTCACCGGGACTTTTCCTGCTGGGGAATGCACAAAATACAAACATAAATAAATATATGGATACCCAATAAACACAAAACCGAGGACGATATCGTAACGATATCGAGACGAATTCGAGAAAACCGAATTTCTCGATATCGCGATTTAGGCTCGCGACGATATCGAGACGAGTTCGAGAAGATAGAATTTCTCAATATCGTAATTTTGGTGTCGCGAAGATATCGAAACGACTTCGCGAAAATCCAATTTCTCGATATCGTTATTTTGGCCTCGCGAAGATATCGAGACGAGTTCGCGAAAATCAAATTTCTCGATATCGTGATTTTGGCCTCGCGAAGATATCGAGGCGAAACATTTTTAGCCCAATAAATAAAAAACGAAGATTATATCGCCACAAATTTGTTACGAATTTGAGAAAAACGAAATCCTAGAAAGTAGTTTAGTGAACTCGTTTTGAACTCGAAACACAAACTTTAATTCTCGAAGGTAGTTTTGTTAATTTGTTTCCAAATCGAAAGGCGTAATGGGTAAGCAGACTAGAAACATGACTAGAAATCAAGAGGTTCGGTGTTCAAATCCCACAGCCGGTGGATTCGAAAGCGTGGTTACCAGCAATAGAACAGTTTTTTTTTTTTTTTTTTTAAACCGAAAATAGTATTATAATAAGACTGTTATTTGAATTTTACATTAAATATAAAAATTAATGATTTTTTTGCTAATCGTCCGTTAACGATTCGAGAGCGATGAAATTCTCGATTCGCTAGCGATTCGAGTTAAGGCTCGTTAACGATTCGAGAACGATGAAAATCTCGATTCGCTAATGATAAGTGACTCTCTCACGATATCGAAATCGTCTCGATATCGTCTCGAATTATCGTCGCGAAACATTTTTAAGAGAAAACGATATTGCCTCGATATCGTTACGATATCGTTGTGTTTATTGGGTATTGGTAACCAGACTTTTTGTTATTATACGAGGGCTGTTATAATATTAGGCGAGTTCCAGAGTTTCGCGGGTTCCTTTTGGATTTGGTTTTTTTTTTTTTAATCTGCTATGTAGATATGCTATGCATATTTCTTGAACATATGAGTCGTTCACTGGATAAAGGGATTGAGTCTAATTTGACGTTTTTGAGATTTAGCGTGGATACACTTCCTTTTATGACTTTTTTAAAAATTTTAAAAGAAGCGCCAATAATTAATTTTGCAATTTCAATTTTGAGTTTTGTTGTAAAAACTAATTTTAAAGTCAACGTCAACTGTTCTGTCGTTTTTTTCCATTTCATTCCCTTTATCCACTGAGCGACAAATATGATGATGTCGTACGAATGCCAATGCTTCGCTATTCTTTCAATACCTATATTTTTAACTTAGACTACTGTTTTACTTAAACAAAAAAACAAAAATTATCAACGATGTTACTCGAAGAAAACGGCATGTAGAGCAAAGTGGCTATCGTCAATTAAAACCATAACTTTATACCATAGATTATTTTAAGAAAAATTAAGAGCGGACCTTTTTTAATATAGGTTTTAATGCATTTTTTTTCATAAATTTTGTACATACTTAAACGGTATTTTATTTTAATAAAAATAAGGAACATAAATGTGTCGTTGACTAAAAAGAAAAAGAAACATAAACAACTGGCATTCCTAGGGCTAAGTCGGCTTTCACACATACTATCGTTAACACAAGCGAAGGGATGATTAATAATCGCTGATTATAAAGTAATCGTTTGTACCACTTTTATCGCTATTGACCGCTTCACGCTGCCGTAAGAAAGAGAGAAAGAATTTTTGTCATATTTCCGACGAGTTTTCATTACGAAATTATATTTTAAGAGCGTCCAATTCTGTGATTTAGAGTGGCCAATTTTACATTAAGAGTGGCTAGAGCGGCCAGAGCGGCCGCCTTAAAATAATCCATGCTTTATACTGAAATTTTGCCATTGAATGGCGTATAGAGCAAAAGAACACAAAAAAATTGTGTTTCAAGGGATATAGAGCAAACTGGAGATGAATTATCTCAGTAACTAGAAGATATAGCAAAAAATGGATTGCGGATTTAAAAAATTTGGCATTGATAATGGGGGATGGCATCCTTAACTCAAATTCGTTAAAATGGCGTATAGAGCACATGAATCTCCGGGCGACGAGCTGTTAAACTGTTAATATCGCGACATATAAGCTTAAATGGAAAATCCAAGATGTTTAACAAGGACAACAATAGTATCTTTGTTACAAATAGAATTGTGGTGTTGATGAATGTATTACCAAACTTTGTGGTTTTTTGGCAGTTATCGTTAGGAGTTTTGTTTGACAAAAAAAAAAATCGAGTGACACCAGGGCAAATCGCAGTAGATTTTAAGCTTTTCGCAGTGTCGCAGTAGATGTAAAAAATTTCAAAAAAATGCAGTAGATCTACTGCAATTGCAGTAAAGTTCCAACCCTGGTGGTAACATCAATGTTATCGATAAATATTTTTAAGTATCAATTTTCGTATTTAAACAGGGCTTCATCATAAGATTGTGCAAGCAATTTTGACCTTATAGCTTGTTCTCACGGCGTTGTGAAGCAAGTGTTTCGGTTATCTGAAGCGAGATGCAGATTTACCCGTTGTCACGGGGCAATCTTGCTTCGTTCCAGTGATGCCAACATAGATATTTCTCACTTTCTATTGTTAACAGTTGGCAGCACTGCTTTGTTTTGACTGTTGGTTTTTATCATGTAGGACTGTAGGTCTAACTGTCGACGTCGAAAAGACTCTGCCGATAATAAGAAATTCCCCATTAGGAAGGTATAGGAAATTCAACTCTTTCGAGAAATTCACCAAAAAGCTACCAACAAAAACCTTAAGCAGGAATAGGAAATTCAATTCTTTCGAGAAATTCACCAGAAAGCTACCAACAACAATACGGCCAGACAAAAAGTGGCACTATGATGCCACTTGCAAGAAAATTATAAAAGAAACACGGCGTCGGCTCTGTTTTTTATATTGCTTGAAAAGTTCATAATTGAAACTTTACTAAATGTATTACGATATGTTTTTGCTCAATATGCACGAATGTGTTCATTTTGTAATAAATTGACATACATTTTTGACTACTATTTTGTAATGAACTCGAAAATCTCCCAAAATTAAAAATAAAAGCGGGAGTGCATTTCACCAGAGCAGAGCTAAAGATTTCGCTGCCATAGCGTGCTTCTCTTTTCCTCATGCTATATGCCTATGTTGAAGCAGCGTAGCTCTAACACATTGCAGGGATTAGGAAGAAGAAGAGTTAGACCTATAGTCCTATATGGTTTTTATTTATTATCATGAGCAAATGCTTTGGTTGTTGCGGAATGGAGATAAAGTGTAAGTTAATTGTAATGCATAATATATTTTTAAAGAATGCATCTTTTTACCCAGGTTTGTTTATTTTTCTTTCTCTGCTGTAATTTATTTCCCACTATTTCCGATTATTTTCGATAACAAGCAGGGTTGATATCCAATTTAACTTGCTTCCCTACTTGCTTCGAACTGAAGCAAGTACCCAGCAAATCACGTTTCTGGTAAATTTTTCAAAATTTCTCGGAATTTTTCCAGGAATGTCTCTTGGTAAAGCTAAATGGGCATCGGGAACTTTATTCGAAAATACTTTGTGTACATATAGCAACTGTCCCTCTCTTGCACGTTGGAAATCGCATATGTGTGAGTGAACATCAAAATACTTGCATTTGTGCTGGTAACATTTCGAAGCAGATTTTGCTGGGTAGAGATAGTGCTTCGGGCTGTCAAAAATTGGTATGGCGAAGCGCTTGCTTCGCAGCTTCCTTCGCCTGCGAAGCGAGAATGAAAGCCGAAGCACTTGGTTCATAACGCCGTGAGAACAAGCTATTAGAATTTGACGTCAATCTAATGCTAATGCATGTTATGAGTCATTAAAGGTCTAGGTTTTCGAAATATCCGCTATTTAAAAATTAAGTGAAGCTTTAAGCTTCCTCGTTTGATTTATACACTCAAAAAATTACGTCGTAGAATCTATGATATCCGACGTAGTATCTATTATATCCGCAATTGATATATGTATGTAGCAGAGAACTGCTTTGAGTGTGCTCGAGCGTGTTCGAACACCCTTGCTGAAAATTCAGAACAAGTAGAATATCAAACTTCGCAGCTATGTGCTCGATCGAGTTGCACACCCGAAATCTTATTTTCGAGTTCGAGCACCTAACTCGAACTTTGTTGTACGTGTACTCAGACTCTCATTTCGGGTATGTTATACCCAAACTGATCCGAAAAAACCACTCAAACTCGAGTTCAACTCGAGTTCTATGGGTATAGAAACAGAACAAGGGGAAAATATCAGAGTCAAATGCGGAGAATAAAGGTGTATGTGCGTATGTACATATGTGGGCCGGCTCAAATATGACTAATTTACACAAAAGTTCCGTGTGCGTTGCAGCTCTCTCATACATATTTTTCTGTAGAAAAACGTAGATAACACACTCGAGATACACTCGAGTTTATTGGGTATGCACGACTTAAAAACACTCGAACCCGAACAGAGTGTATGAAAAGAACTCGAGTTTAGCGCTCAACATGCTCGTGTTGAACTTATGGGCACACGAGACATTACGAGTGTTGTACTAAAGGGTTTGATTCAAACCAAATCTGATCCACACACTCGAGTGTAGAGATGGGCAACGGGACGGGATTCCCGCGGAAATCCCGCCGGTCCCGCAAAATATTGCGGGAACGGGCGGGATGGGAAGAGTTTAAAAAGTTGCCTGACGGACGGGAATTTTCATGATCCCGAAAATCCCGCGGGCCCCGAAATATCTTGCGGGTCCCGATATTTTTTTAAAATCATATAATACTTTATACTTAAAGAACTTTTGATTTTATCTTTGTAAAACTTGGTGACTGACACGCAGTCTTAAAGTGTTAGAGCTGTGGTTTTTACAACAAATTGAGCATCGATACTCACCTACTTGTGATAGTTTAAACTATCGATAATTGCGTAATTGATGTACCAACGATATTATCGACAGCTTCATCATTATGCAGGATACACATTGGCATTCATGTACGGCAGGTACTAAATATACCAACTTCATCAACAACCAGTGAGAGAGTGTTTTCTACCTCCAGTAGAATACTAGAAGAAAGGCGAACTCGCCTTCTCAGCGAAAATTTTGAAAAAATTCTATTTTTAAATAAAAATGTATGTATAAAAGAATAATTAAGATATTATTTTTAACAAGTATTTACATCGAAAAGATACAAAAATTGTTATACCAACGAGCTTCCTAAAGGAAAAGTTGTACAAATAAAGTTTACAACGCATAAGAATCTGGAAAAAAATTATTTGTTCGGTTTTGAATTTTTTTCGGGATTCGGGATTCGGGTCGGGATGCGGGACGGACGGGAAAATTTTGAAATTATCCGGATGGGACGGGCGGGAAAAAAATTTTTCTGATCGGGAAACGGGCGGGACGGGAACAAAATTTTTTCCCGCGCCCATCTCTACTCGAGTGTACACAAAAACTATGTATCCGTTGCAGCTCTCTGGTATGTAGGTCCAATTGCAAGATATCATAGATTTTACGACAGCTTTGCAGTAGTTTCTACAATGAGGAATCTCATTGATTTCAACGATATATAACGTAGATTTAACGATATTCCATCGTGGGAGCTATCATATTCCATCTTAGGAACTATGATGTTATTTCACAGTAACTACGATATCAAATCATAGGAACTGCGGTATCAAATCTTGAAAACAAGGTCGGCGGGTTCGATCCCTGATCCAGCGAGCGTCGTTTTTTTTTTTTGTGGAAAAGAAGATAATTAAACATTTATATGATTTAAAAAAACTGAGAAATAAAAGATTTTAACAATCTTTTTATGCTTAAAAAATAAAAAAAAGGGTTTATAGGATTTTCTTGAAAGAGCTTGTGCGTGACGTTTTGGAAGGCGCGATGAAAGCAACTTGTTTTATTTGGTTCTCAACTAACTTTCTGTTCCCCGTATTTTTTCCTTGAAATTTCCTCGCCAGATTAATTCTCCTTTTTTCCACAAATCTTTTTTCCTACGACAGGGTTCAAAATCGGACCTTCCAGGTAACAAACTAGCACACTCCCAAGCAGCAAAATAGAGCGATTCGACCAGCAGCAAGTCGAATCGACCTATTTTGGTTGAAAATATCCTATTTCTGACCTATTTTCTGGCCTTAAATATGACCTAACTTAAAAGTCCGTTTCGAAGGTCCAAATTACCTCTATTCTATCTATTTCATGACTTCAAAGTCGCTTCGACTTCCAAGTCGATTTTTGGTCGAAAATAGGTAAAAAATTCCCTATTGAATGACTTAAAATTGACTTAACTTTGAATTCCAAATTAGGTAATTTTTCAAGGCAAACAGACCAATTTTTTGACTAAAATTCGACTTTAAAGTCCGTTTGACTTATAGGGCGAAATAGGGTCAAAAGTTGACTTATTTTGTTGCATGCTTCGACTTCAAAGTCAAGCGGACTTGATTTTCGGACTTCATAGTCGGTTTGACTTTAAAGTCGAAATAGGTCAAAATAGGTCGAGCTCCGCCATGTTTTTCGAATGACAAATTGAGAATTATTCTTCTGCATATGCTTTTTCTTTAAGAAAAACAATTTTTTTCAAGCAATATTTATTTAATTTCCATCAATGAGAAAGCCCCTTAAAAATGAAGAAGTAGAAGGAACACTTTCACGAAAAATCTCAGCGGGCATATGTTTTTGGGACTTATTAAGCGCAAAATAATTTTTAATGAAGTCCATATTTTATTTATTATTTATTTCTTAAGACACACGAAGAAGAAAATCTCTCGTTCATTTCTGCTTTCGAGTAATACGAATGACTGAGTAAGATATTATGTATTTATATCTTTCTCTGTTACTCTCTCTCTCTCACTTTTTTCGTTTCCTTTTACGTTCTCTTTCGTTTTACTCATAAGTCCAATTAGGTCGAAAATTGGTCATTGCGACTTCTTTTCGACTAATATTAGGTAAACGCCCTGACTTTGAAGTCGAAATGCCCTATTATGACCTATTATTACCGCCAATCGACTTCCAATCTATTCCCCACTTACGTCGACTCGACGTCGAATCGACGTAATTTCGACCTATTTAGGTTAGGTCAAGTAAATATTCTGACCTAATATAGGTAAGAATTTACCAATTTTCGACCTATTTTGCTACTTGGGCTTCAACTACGCCATCGCGAGATATGATTTGAGCTTGCTAGTTTTATTATATCAATGTAAGTGGGAAACAGTAGAAACTATTAGATTTACAGTAGAAATTATTGTATTTTACCTAGATTTTATGGCATTTCCATCGTAGATTCTATGGTATTTCCATCGTAAAATTTATGATGGACATTATTCTTCGACAGTAGAAACTATTGGATTTACAATAAAGCTTATTGTATTTTACGTAGATTCTATTATATTTTTCTATGCCTTCCTATCGTAGAAACAACGATGCAACATTTTTTCAGTGTAGTGTATTAATACCCCGAAATCGAAGACCACCAAAGCATCTAAGCCAGATTAATTGAATTAAGAATTAAGTTGAGCCGTTCTTTTTTATTGCAATCGGAAAAAAATCAAAAACTCTTTGAATTATGGCTATAAAATATAATTCAAAATCAGATTTCAATGTACGAAATTATTTTTTCTCCTGAGGCATTGTTTCTTGTTGCCTAATTTTGTTCCAGTAGCAATCTTTTATAGATTATTTTATATATTTTTTTCTTTTTGGGGTATTTGTTTTGCGTGATTTCATTCAAGCCCAGAGTTCGCTGGTATAATTTGCAAGTGTAGTTATAAAATTTAATATTTTCTGCCCACTGTGTTGACGTGCATTTTGAATTTAACGTAATAGGTCATAGCTAAATACGGCTAAATATAATTATTGCAGAAATTACCAATCGCGTGTCGGTCCAAGCTGAA
Source organism: Chlorops oryzae (assembly GCA_020466095.1). Classification (NCBI taxonomy): domain Eukaryota; kingdom Metazoa; phylum Arthropoda; class Insecta; order Diptera; family Chloropidae; genus Chlorops; species Chlorops oryzae. The sequence goes on from CM035806.1 coordinate 76,890,047, forward strand.
CTTGCTTTTTTCTTTCTCAACTCAACTGAACTCAACTCGACCAATTTTTTTCTATTAATAGAATCACGACTGAAGAGTTATTTATCTCACGACTGATGGCTAAGATAAATCTATGAATTTTATGCTATCGCAAACGAAAAATTTTTCTGTTTCCTTTTAAATGGAAACTAATCAAAAACTTTGTTATTTCGTTTCTAACCTCAACACATTGTGCTTTTGATTTTAAATCGCATGTCGTTCACAATGATGCGCCATATAACTGTAACCATGAGCCATAAAAGAGACAAAAAATAAAATTTAACTCATAGTTTTCCCATGAAAGAAATGATCATTAATCATGAACTCTTCAATGTGGCTTTATTTGAATAAATACTTGTATCTTCATAAACGCTCTACATCTTTTTGATTAATGTCTTGATGTAAAGTTTCTTTAATTCGTTATAAAATAGAAATAGGAAAGGAAAATTTTGTACAACTTCTCAAACAACCCTTTAGGGCATCTCTGTGAACGAACGAGCACACCTTGAAAACTCAATTCAGACAAGAGCACATTGTAAAGTCAAGGCTCATTAATATGCGCCCTCGCAGCCACAATGAATTGAATTGAAATTGCATTAATTGGACGTACAATTGCAATGAATTTGTGCGCATGGAAATTTAATGCATTCGTGAAATCATTCAATTTCTTGTTTGGACACAGCACAGAGCAACGTAACGTAAGGTAATGATTTGCCGATGTCAGTCAACTGACAGGAAATCAATCCAAACTGAACTAAGTGTCCGTCTTTAAATCTTTTCCGTCTATTCGTCTGTGCATCAATTTGGCTATGCGTCTGTACGTATATCAGTCAATCCGTGTATCGGGCATTGAATTAATGGAACAGTGCCAATTGAAACGCATTCTCTGGAGGCTGCCAAGCGCAAAGGCGCAATAAAATGCTAAATCCATTGCGATTTGTTTAACATAGATTGGCACAAATGAAATTACAAAACCGATTTGGAATGCAAAATGTTCGAAATATATAGGCACACATACAATATTATGCATGTAGACGCGTATGTAAACTAAAGACAAGAAGTCAATCAGTCACAATTCGGGTTAGGGGAGAGTTGTTTTTTTTTCCTTTTACAAAATTGATTGACTCAATAAAATTTCGCTGCATTTAATATATTTGTCACGTTATTTAGCCCTGCACCCCATTTAAATACATACTTTTTTTTCTTTTCGAAGATACGCACAATCGAAAACAATATTTGAAACACAATAAAAAGTAGTTTTTTCAAACTTATTAGCCCTTGAGCGGCAGTTTTTGTTTCCCAGCTTCCAAATTTTGCAATCTTGTCCGTTTTTTTTTTTTTTTTTTGTTTTGTAATAAATGCACATGCTTTCGATAAAATGGATGCCGACTAATTTAGAGCTTAGTTGGAATGGGTTCCATAAGATTTCATGCTTTGAATTTTTGCGGGAGCTAACGCCCTTTTGTGAATTCGGACACCTTTGGAAAATTACAGATTAACATTCCAAAACACATTCTCGGTCCAAAAGGAGTCATTTTTATGAATCTTAATTAGGAGGAAGTGCCCTTGTAACTAACTCATTTATGAAGCAAACTCCATAAATCGAATAAGCACGACTAAAACTCACATGCATATATGGTAGGGCTGCCATACGTCCTGGTTTACCAGGATTTGTCCTGGTTTTGCGCGAATTGTCCTGGTGTCCTGATATACCCTGAAATTGTCCTGGTCTACTGTCAAATAGTCTTTTTTCATATAAATGTTTAAGTGAATTGTTAGTTTTTTTTTTTTATATGAATGTTTAAGAAGATTGTTAATTTTTTTTTTCAAATAAATGTTTGATGACTTTATCCATAAACAATTTTTTGGTTGTTTTTTTATAAGTGGAAAATTTTTGAGAAAAGTGTCCTGGTGAGCGGAGTCAGACTTATGGCAGCCCTAATATATGGGCAATTCCACAGAAATCGATGAGAAGAAAAAAAATTTTTTTTCGATTAAAGTTGGAAAAAAATATCGATAATAGTTGAACAGATATGAAATCTATACGTTCCTGTCAAATGCATATAGTAGTGGCAGGGTTCGGACTATACTCCGATCGGAGTAGATCTACTCCTTTTTTTTTTAATTTTTGAAATCTACTCCGCCACTACCCTATACCTGAAATCTACTCCGATTTTTTCACTTCACCAAACTCAAAATAATTTTGCCTATGTCACGATTTAGACGTGATGAGAACGAGTTTTTTGTGTTCCCTCGTTCGCAAACAAATTGTCGTTTTCCATACAGATGTCTCTGTATGTAAATCTTTACTGATGGAGATAAAAAAATATAAGTAATATGTAAATGTAAGTTATAAATGTTTGCTTCAAATAAATTGTTGACCTTTTTTTTTTTTGTGCGAAAATGAGAAATTCCAATTTAGTACCCAAAAATTCATTTCTACTCCGATTTTGTCGGTCTTCTACTACGAAATGGGATTTCCGTAGTCCGAACACTGAGTAGTGGTATTCAAGCAGATGGGGCAATTGGAGTGGGCAAATTTTACACTAGCAAATTTTTGACACATTGTTTTGCTATGATTGAGCAATCCCTCAGAAGAACGAGTGCAAAAATTCAACGATAACAGCTGTTTGATTTTAAGGTCCATACGGACAGTCAAACATGTTTGGTCTTTCACATTTATATTACGCAGATATAATTGATATCAAAAAATTAAGATGCAAAAATTTTTTGGAAAAAAAATATTTATTTGTAAAAACGATAGTCGTATTATTAAATAGATGCATGACATTCATTCAATTTCACTTGTTTTTCACTTATTGAACTTTATAAATCATGGTTTTTGTATTTCTTCATACATTCATACTCATTTGACACTGTAGGGTCGCCATAGCACTCATTTGCACACAAAATCGGGCAAATGTTGCACATCAAAATCGATGTGCAATAGTTGCCCAGCTGCGGAAACGATTTTCCATACAAACCAATTTGCCCAAATGCCCAAGATGCCCACCTGCTAGAATACCACTAGTGCATCCTTTTGTCGCAAGTGGACGACACGCGAGTTTTGTGAAAAGCTTAAATTATTCGAATAAAAATGTCAAACGTCGAAAATTTTCCCAAGGTCAGCAAATAAAACATGTATATATTTTTCGATATATAACTAAGCCCAATCATGGTTTACAATCAAGAGCTTTAGATTAAGCTGGAAAAAGTACGAAAAGTATAATTTTAAGCGACGTAGACAGTGTTGCATTTGGCCGCAAAGTTTGTGTAACATACCAACGCTAAATGCAACAAAGTTAGGGGCTGTTTACACATAATCGCATTTAGCATTTGCATCCCTAAAATGCGCATTTTCAAAATTGGTGTCTACACTACAGTATTTCGCATTTAGCATTTTTGAAATCAGCTGATCTCCTCCTCCGCCATGATGCAATGAATATGAATCAGATGTTTTTGACTGCGATGTGTATTTTATCAGAGATGAGACTAAAAATATCGATAGTTTTTCGGGAAATAATCGCATTTTTTTCGCATTTTCCCAAAATGCTGAAAAATGCGGTTCACAAATACAACAACAAACACACGCAAATTCATACCGCCCCTTAGTGTCAAAGTAAAGCATGTCGATGAAATAAATGCTCTTTATTTTTTCCTCTAAGTATTCGAAATTGTTCAAAGAATACCGTTAAAAAAATTAAATTTGTGGGTTATTTTTAATTTTAAATTGCATTAAAAAGCTGTAACGTACCAACGCTTTCATGATTGTTAGCCTGACAAGGTACCGGTCGCAGTTTCAAATGTGCTAAGATCAGGGCCGAAAGTAGAGCTGAAGGGGCCCCGGGGCAAAACCAAATTTGGGGGCCCACCTAAAAATTACTCTTCACAACAATATTGTGCAAATTCAAAGTAAAAATAAAAGTATTTTGTCAATTAAAAATTTTTATTCACATCTCACACTAACTTTTACAAACAGTCGTGATATTCATGATATATTCGTTATGTTCAACAGGCGCTCTTAAAACATTTCGTTTCATTAAAAAGCAAAAACTTAAAACTAAAATCCCTTTTTTCTAGATTTCATCATAGCAAATTCGTCTATCATTTTATTTGTGTCAACCTTGTGCGCTCTTTGATTTTCGATAGATAATATCGCTAAATTTGTGAGTCTGTCCTGAAAACAAATATGAGCAATATATGGCAAAAAAGGCTCTAGCTGCTAAGGCGCATATGGAAAAAGCAGCAAATATACTTGAGGGATATAGTTTGCAACCAAAGGGAGAAATCGTTAAAGAGCGTAAAATTTCTATCCTTCGGCGTGTACAAAAACATAGGCAAATTGCAAAATTGAAAAAAACCAATATTCAACAATCCGGATATACTTCCAAAGTGGCACTTGGTAAAGCAACGACTAAAGTTAAACGTGCGTTGCCTTAAACCAAGACCAAACGAAAAGATGTTTTTTTAAAAATTTTTAACGATATGGAATCAGATGAACGCAAAAGTATTCTAGAAGAGCTTACAAAGAAAACAACACGGCCTTTAAAAAAAAATTTTTTTTTGTTAAGTCAATTCAAGCATTCTACGAACAAGATAACATTAGTTGTGCCTCACCGAATTCAAAAGATGTTAAGACTTACAAAAACTTCGATGGTCAAGATGAGCTACGTCCCACAAGATACATGTTGTTGACATTAAGAGAGGCGTTTGCAATTTTTGTTGCTGAGACGGAAGAAAATTCCCAAGGTTTGCTTGTTATTAATGTGTTAATGTTCGTATTTTCGTTTTACAGACTGTTGTGGATTGAGCGTTTTCTCCTCAAACTGACCCCAACATGTAAAGCTGATTAATAATCAACCCCATAACGTTTGCTTGTGCGTAGAGGAAGCGCGGGTAATGTGGTATACCTAATAGTTTTTTGCCGCCAACAACTACAATTTTTATCTGATTAAAATACTGTTGAACTATTGATATAATATGAATGTTAGGCACACACTACGTTAACTGTTTAAGCGTTGGGGCTCCTTGTTTTTGACATATTTATCAATATATAAAAAAACTCGAATATCGGCAATTTCAAAATTTGGAGGGTAATGTGGTACACCAGGTCTGGTAATGTGGTATAGTATACCACAACACCTGTAAATAATATTTTTTCTAATAAATAAGTTGTGGTTTATGTTTTATTTATTTATTTATGTTTTTAGAAAGATAAAAGATTATTTGCAAGAATTGCAAAGAAAAATGGCACTGCGATTTAGAATACATTTTTCATGAGCCTAAACGAGCTCGCATTGCAGACATATGACCCATGCTATAATAACTGCATCGTCCCCATAAGCTTTATCGCCATAATTACACACAGCTTCTTTTGTTGGTGGAAAATCCGAAAATTCCTCACCTGTTGTGTCATTTAATATTATGTTTTCGCCACTATCGGTAGCCTATACCACAATACCCGCACTCGTGTTGATTCAAAGAAATACTGATTTTCAAGAAAGTATTAATTTTTTTTAAACTACGATTTATACCCTGCTTTAAGAAAACAGTTTCTTGTTACATAAATGTAAGCTTCATGAAGTTTAAAAAATTTTTTTAATTAAAAAATTCAGTTTTTAGTTGAGCTCAAAAAAAACACGAACACACTTCCACGCAGTTTCTTCCCAACTGCTTTATAGCATGACTTGCAAAAATAAAAAACTGTCTTTCTTTCATAGTTCTATTAAAACCTGAAGCTATTAAGCGTACTTCCGTTAACCCGGTGTGTTTAGTTAAAGAGAAAAGCTACTATACCACATTACCCGCCTATACCACATTACCCGCCCTTACTCTATATCATTCGAACTTTATTGAAGCTGTGAATGTGTTGCACAAAAACTGTAAATCTGTTCCTGAATATAAGAGAGGGTTTCTGCAGAAATTTTTATGCGACAAAGCCGTGAAAGATTGCTGGTTCGGAGAATGTTCTTCTTGCCCCTGGCTTACAGTGGAGACTTTGAAACATCTTATTGGCGAAATCTCTTTGTCTTTAAAAAAAATTTGAAATGGTTTGTTTGGCGAAACTCAAAAGAGGCACGCCGCATAGAAAAATGTTGTGATACTGGGTCAGTGGAGGATCTTATAGAGCACATAATACAATTGGCCCCACAATTTTTAAAGCACGATTATATTAAGAACCAGCAATCTCGTGCTTTTAATTTTGTTGATAAATTGCGGGCTCAAAGCGTGGAATACCCTAAAGAAGGATTACTACAAATAGATTTCGCGGAAAATTTTTTATGGGAGGCTCAGGATGAGGTTCAAAATGCCCACTGGAATCAAAAACAAATAACGTTAATCACTTCCGTTTTATATTTCGGCGAGAAGATAATTTCGAGGGTTTTTGTGTCTGATAATTTGGAACATACGAAGGAAACAATTCTTCCACTAAAAGTCTGCCGGGCATAAGAAGCTTCTATACTATTCAGAAGGTTAATTTTATAAATTTAGGTCAAATCTTTTGTAAAATTTTTTTTTACTTTGATATCTCTATGACAGTTCGATTTCAAAAATTTTTATGTAACATACCAACGTAACGTACCAACAGGCGTATAATATTTTTTTAAATTTATCAACACAGATTTCTTGGGTTTTTTAATGCAAATCATCGAAAGTAACCTTTTTTACATAATTCATAAAAATTTTGTAAAACTAAGGTAAGTGCACCACGTAAGGCCCGGCTCCTCGTAAGGCCCACTTTCATTTTCACCAACTTCTAACTATCAAATATTATTTTACTTACACATGTTGAAACATGTCCCCAAGTTATTTAGTAGAAATAAAAAACTAAGCCAATTGCACAATATTTGCAGCGACCACAGTCAATTGAAAATAACAGAGACGTAAAAATGGCATTTTTATAGCGGGCGACGCCTAAAAAATAAGAATCTATAGTGAAATTGTGGGTTGCTTTCTTACAATAAGAAAGTTTGTTGTATTGTGAAGATACAGAGCTATGTTTATGGTAAAAAATTCAATTGCAAATTTTTTTTTTTGGAAAGCCTTTGAAGGCTCATACATAAAAATTGCAACGACGGACATTAAGAAACCATATTTTGAGTTGATCTGAGGTCAAAAGAGTGGGACGAAAGGCAACTATACCTTTTTTATCCTAAAATAGCGTTTAATCTTTGATTCTTAATTTAAAAAGCTTAGTAACATTTAATTAGTTTTTTTTTAATTAAACGAATTTTTTCTGTTAATTTAATTTTTTGTACTAGATTTTAGAATACAAGTTAACCTATAAAGCTTACAAAAATAATTAATGCAGGTTTGGGTTCATTATCTAAAACAAGGAGTAAGTGGGCCTTTTAAGGTACACATGTTCCTCGTAAGGCCCAAAAAGGCGTTTTTTTAAATCGCATTTTAGGACCGTTTCCGATAGTGTTTTTTGGTAGAACTTTTTGTTTTTATATAGAAAATTGACCAAATAAAACAAAACAAAAACAATCGGGTTTGTATCATCAATACTTTGTGCACTGTATTGGAAAAGGTGTTAGGTGGGCCTTACGTGGTACACTTACCTTACATTCAGTAGGAGAGCAGAGTTTTCGCACTATCTGCCGCTCGCTCAAAACAGCTAGAAAAATTTTTAACGTACCAACGCCTTTTAATCAGCATTACCGGGATGTCCCATAGACTTTTTTCAAAATTAAATATTGTATTTTCTAGAACTCATGCCTATCTTTATTTACTGAAAAAGCTCGACATCGTGTTTAAAAAACTTAAGAAGTTATGTGCCCAAAATTAAAAAAAGTGTAAGGTACCAACAAATGGAATTGCCCATATGGGGCAAAACAAGTCAAGTGTACCACTAGCAACATTTTTTCTCCCCGATTTGGATGAAACTTGGTACAGTTGTTAAGATGTAAGAGTATGTTAAATGTGCAAAAAAATTGTAAGTTTTAATCACAGAATGCCGAGATACAGGATTTCAAAGTTTAGATTTTTGGTTCGCAAAAATTTCTAGCGTTGCTCAGGATCAGGATCATTGCTACTCCGCAGTGCGGAGTCCGCATAGTGATTTTTCCGCGGCAAAAAGTCAATTTTTTGACCAATTGATTTCGAAAAAGTAATGATACAGTTTTGTAGAGGATTCTCTAAATAAGAAAAATCCATATTTATACCCAACACACTCTGCGACGGGGTATATTGCGTTTGTGTGGTTGTGTGTAACACTCAGAACCAGTCGATATACACGATACAATATATGGGGCATTCCAGCTAAGCGGATAGTGATTTTAGCACTCGATCTCTCCGATTTCGATGAAATTTAGTGGGGAGGGAGGCGGTCATGATAAAAGCTCAACCCCAAAATTTGAGCTTCCTTGGAGCTTTTTTGTGGATTTTACAGCGTGATAAAGAAATTTTTGCCATTTTCTTCAGTTTTAAATATCTCAAAAACGGTTAAAGCCAAGTTTTTGAAATTTTGCACCAATATTAAGCATAAAATTTTCTTTAAAAAAATTTTTTTGCAAAAAAAAATTCCGGAAAAATTTGGGAAAAAATGAACTTTTTCCTAAAAAACTTCACCTAGCAAAAAAGACCCATTCTTCGATTTTTTTGAAAAAAAATACATGTTAAAGCTGAATATTTTGCGAACATTTTTCCGGGCTTGCGAAATCGATGGGGCAAAAATTATGGAAGTTATGGCCATTTGTTTGACGCAACTAGTGATGCCACGAATAGTGGATTTGGCCGAATACCGAATACCGAATATTCGGTCAACCTCTCGGCCGAATAACGAATATTCGGCAACCGAATATTCGGCACGTAGTAAAGACAGCTTGAGCCTACTCGCGACTAGCTGGAGTCAAGGCAAAAACTGCCGCTGAAAAATTTGCCCACTGTTTATAATGCTTTCGAAGAAAATTTAGAAGATGCTAGCGTACATTTAATATTTCTAAAGAATAAAAAGCAAATCTGCTGCATTTTTAGATCTCGTTAACTACATTTTTTAACGTTATTGTGAGAAAAACTTAATTTGTAGTTACTGCTGATTTTTTTAATAAGTTATTTCTACTATTCGGTATTCGGCCGAATATTTTAACTATTCGGCCGAATACCGAATACTGAAAAATGACGCCGAATAGGCCGAATACCGAATAGTGGCCGAATATTCGTGGCATCACTAGACGCAACCCTCATGCAAAAAGCATTATGAACGCAAAGTTTTGACTCGCTGACTGCAATTTCTCTCTTACCGCAGCTTTATACTAAAGCATCAAGCGTCGTTAGACGCTGCAATGGAAAGATTAGTAGAAGAAAGAAAATACGTTACTGCAGTAGGATTCCCTCTCCGCTCTCAATTTATTAGCGGATTGAGATTAAAACAATATGCATGATTCCCCTTAACACTTGAAAGACCAAGGCGACGAAATGACCGCAATGACCGAATTTTCAAAACAATATTGGGTTGTTTGAAAATCAAACAACCAATATTAACAAAAAGCAAATATACTTTGAAAAGTATAAAAAAAACCTTTTTGATTATCAAACAGTCCAATATTATTCTAAAGCCATTGTCTTGAACTATTTTCAATTTTGTGCCTGTTATACGATGCGCTGGCTTTAGAACTATATTATTTTAAAAATGGCATTGTGGTCATTTGATCGCTTTGGTCCTTCTAGTGTTAAAGTTATATGCCTTAGAGAGGATTCCAAAGGGAATGAAGGTAAGTATTGGAGTGCAGGTACAGTCTCTGACCTAATAATTCATTTCAACTATGCTCTCTCTAAATACAAGCTTTTATTTACAAAGTGATTTAAGTTATTAATTGCATTCGATTCATTCGCGCGTCTATAAGTGGTTTGCTCAAGAAATAAAAAAAAAATTTTGTAATTATTTTTGTGTGAAATTCGTGAAAAATAAAATTGTTGAGATGAACCGTTGCGAAAAACCATCTTTTGCTGGAATCCATTTGGCACGTGTCATAATCGTAAGTATGCAGCCTGGACACCTTATTTATGAATTCATTCGTGGAATATTCTTATAATTGTTTAAGGCGCCAAAAATTTGCGAGGTCTCTCACTCGAGCAAAAAAAAACATTTTCGTTTTTGCCTGAAAACGCTTTAGTTTGCATTAAATGCAGAATTGCGATAAGCAAATTAAAAGCTGAAGAAATTATTGAGACAAGTCCTACCGACTGTGTTGACGGTTCCTTCAATATAACGGATAAGTTGGAAAAAACAAAAACACTTAATACAGCACTTCTTGCTTTGGATGAAAGCGCAGTTGAGGGTAAAAAGTGTGTAGAAAGAAAGAGTAGAGTACAGTGAAGCCTTTAGTTATAATTTATTTCCCATTTATAGACTTAAAAGTAAAAAATATGTTACTCAAAAAATAGAATCTGCGCAAAAAAAGATCAAAGAGAAGTTTGAAAATATATCCAACATGAACATCTCAACGAGCGATGATGACAAAATACGCGCTTTCGATGAAATTATAAAAACGTTCGCAGAAAAATATAAAGCTGAAAGCACATCGCGGTAATTTACATACAAAATTTTAACGATAATTCTTTATCATTTGAAATTATTATTTGACTTTAGTGATGATAAATACAGAATTTTACCGTCCTTGCCAAGTTCAATGAAATACGGGGAAATTAGAAAAAACTTCAGTTGTTCGGAAAATATGATTGGCAAATGTAAATTGCTCAGAGCTGAAAAGGGTATTTTATCGGTACCGGAATTACAATCCCGAATAAAGCTGGCAGGCAGTACTCTTGTTGCTATAAGAGACTTTTATTTGAGCGACGAAAATTCACGAGAGCTTCCGGGAATAAAGGACTATGTCTCAGTAAAAACAAGTGACGGGAAAAAAGAAAAAAAACAAAAGAGGCTAGTCTATTGTAGTTTGCATGAGCTTTACGAGCTATTCAAATTACAAAATCCCAATCAAAAAGTAGGATTTTCAAAGTTTGCTGAACTTCGACCGCAAGAATGTGTTCTAGCTGGCGCTGCTGGAACTCATACCGTTTGCGTGTGCATTATTCACCAAAACACACAAAATTATGATCGAAGGTAATGAAAAAATAAGCAATAAGCTCTCCTATTTGTTAAGATTGTATTATTGCATTTTTAAGGTCCGTTCAATTAAAAAAAAAATACATGCAGTCGTATTCATAGTAAAATATTTCAGCAAATCAGTACAATTGTTTCTGTGAATAAGGCTATCAAGCTTTCAAAAATTAATCATTTTAAGAAATAAACAAATTTTTTTAGGTTGCAATTTAAGTGGAATATCGAAAGACTGGGAAATTCAAATAACGGGAAGAAATGCATTTAAGTTATTGCTTAAGCAACTCACATGTTCTGCCCCAAACCAAAAATGCTACGAGAGAATTTGCCAATCGTGTCCAAGCCATAATACCCTACGTAATAAGTTAGTCAACGCTTTTGATGATGAATCCATAGAAGAAATCACATATAAGCAGTGGATTTGTACAGACAGGTTATTGCAACATCAGTATTAAGCTTAAATCAGCACTGATTAAGGCTATTCACTTTCTTTTTATAGGTGCACCTTAAAAACCGTGACCGAAAGCTCGGAAGAGTTTATTTCTTCATTGTTGGAAAAGCTTTCCAAACTGCTTTTCCATGATTTTGTAGCCGAAGAGCAATCAAGCTATTTTAAGCAGGCTAAACAAAATTTAAAGGAAGGCGAGTTTGTAGTGACACTTGATTTTTCTTAAAACTTTGCTTTCGTTGTTCAAGAAGCTGTCCAAGGTTTTCACTGGAACAACAATCAAGCAACAGTCCACCCGTTTGTGATTTACTTCTTCAATAATGATAGTAAAGTCTTGAGCATGACACAATTGCTGTTTACATGTTTCAGAAAGAGCTTATTGCGTTTTTGAGGGACAATTTTAAAACCGTCAAAATTATTAAGTACTTCTCTGATGGAGCACCACAGCAATACAAAAACAAGAAGAATTTCGCCAATTTGATTAATCACCACAAAGATTTCGGTGTATTTGCTGAGTGGAATTTTTTCGCTAGTGCGCACGGAAAAGGTGCCTGTGATGGCATAGGAGGACCGCTAAAACGGATAGCAAGGCGATATTGTCTTCAACAAGGCTCAAGGAACGAAATTTTGACTGCCGAAAAACTTTACGGCTGGGCGAAAATAAATTTAAAAAAGTTCAACGTTTTCTTTTGCTCCATTAAAAGTTACCAAAATGCCGAAGAATTTTTATATAGCAGATTTGAGAAATGCAAAACAGTGAAAGGAACACTTGGACTTCATCATGTTAAGCCAATTGATGATATATGTTTGAAAGTTCAAATAACATCTAATAGTCGGTTTTCAAAAATTGTGAAAATATAAACGTGGTGGTTCAGAATTTCTTTCCTTGCAGTCAACAAAAAAAAAAATTTTTGCTGGCGAAATAAAAATATTAGTATTTAAAACAAAATTGATTTTTATTGGAGATTATGGAATGGAGTGGGAGTGGGTATGCAAAAAACTTAAAAAGGCGGTATCGCTTTTAAAGGCGACTCAAAAATAGTTAAACCAAATTAAAATTAATTTTAGGCAAAAACTTGAAGGTTAACTCACACCATCACTCCCATACTTTTTACTTCATATCTTTTGGAGTTCTTTCCAAGGTTTCGGACTTTAAGGGGAAGCATGCATATTGTTTTAATCTCAATCCGCTAATAAATTGAGAGCGGAGAGGGAATCCTACTGCAGTAACGTATTTTCTTTCTTCTACTAATCTTTCCATTGCAGCGTCTAACGACGCTCGATGCTTTAGTATAAAGCTGCGGTAAGAGAGAAATTGCAGTCAGCGAGTCAAAACTTTGCGTTCATAATGCTTTTTGCATGAGGGTTGCGTCTAGTGATGCCACGAATATTCGGCCACTATTCGGTATTCGGCCTATTCGGCGTCATTTTTCAGTATTCGGTATTCGGCCGAATAGTTAAAATATTCGGCCGAATACCGAATAGTAGAAATAACTTATTAAAAAAATCAGCAGTAACTACAAATTAAGTTTTTCTCACAATAACGTTAAAAAATGTAGTTAACGAGATCTAAAAATGCAGCAGATTTGCTTTTTATTCTTTAGAAATATTAAATGTACGCTAGCATCTTCTAAATTTTCTTCGAAAGCATTATAAACAGTGGGCAAATTTTTCAGCGGCAGTTTTTGCCTTGACTCCAGCTAGTCGCGAGTAGGCTCAAGCTGTCTTTACTACGTGCCGAATATTCGGTTGCCGAATATTCGTTATTCGGCCGAGAGGTTGACCGAATATTCGGTATTCGGTATTCGGCCAAATCCACTATTCGTGGCATCACTAGTTGCGTCAAACAAATGGCCATAACTTCCATAATTTTTGCCCCATCGATTTCGCAAGCCCTACAAAATGATCGCAAAATATTCAGCTTTAACATGTATTTTTTTTCAAAAAAATCGAAGAATGGGTCTTTTTTGCTAGGTGAAGTTTTTTAGGAAAAAGTTCATTTTTTCCCAAATTTTTCCGGAATTTTTTTTTGCAAAAAAATTTTTTTAAAGAAAATTTTATGCTTAATATTGGTGCAAAATTTCAAAAACTTGGCTTTAACCGTTTTTGAGATATTTAAAACTGAAGAAAATGGCAAAAATTTCTTTATCACCCTGTAAAATCCACAAAAAAGCTCCAAGGAAGCTCAAATTTTGGGGTTGAGCTTTTATCATGACCGCCTCCCTCCCCACCAAATTTCATCGAAATCGGAGAGATCGAGTGCTAAAATCACTATCCGCTTAGCTGGAATGCCCCATATATATATAGAAATGATCAGTATCACCAGGAGATTCGATTTAGCGATGTCCGTCCCTCTGTCTGTATACAGTTTTCTTATCGACGGAGTTGAGCTATCTCGATGAAATTTGGTATGGGTGCTTTTTGTATGTTTCTCTGTTAATAGTAATTCCATCGATTATTTGGAAAATTTTCGCACTTACTGGTTACCTAGTTTGTTCAAAAAGTACGTGCAAACTACGAATCATATAACAATTTATTGCTTGCTTCTAAGGAAAATGCCAACAAAAACTACTACAACAAAATATCCAAAAATTTGGCTATTAAAGAATAAAGGATACCTTTTCCAATCTAAAGTTTTAAAATTGACCTCGATCGGTCTACTAATTTTCAAACGATCACTTGTTGAAGTGTAGCGAAAAAGCGAAAAATTTATAGCACAGAAGTATAAGGGAGTTTTCATAGAATCTGATATAAAACTCCCAACAGCCTTTTCGCTGTACTTCAACATGTGATCGTAATTGCATTTCGGCAGTCTTGCTATTTAAAGAGCATACGACAACAACACTATGGAAAACTTTACACACGAATTGTACACAGAGAAAAAAATCAACCAGAAAACTGGTTAAATCAAAAGGAAAAACATATAAAATGGCTTCAACTAGGAATATTTTTAATTAAACAATTTTTCTTATTGAAAAAAATAAAGATTTTCCTTTTGAATCAACCATATTTCAGGTCAAATTGAAATGATGATTTTCAAAAATGGATTTAAATTTAAATTGTTGATTTAACCACGGACATAATTGGAATGACAAGATAATTTTTAAAATAAAAAAAAATTTTCTAAAATACCTATACAAGAAGAAATTTCATAACAAATTCATTCAACGTTCAAAGCAAATGGCCACAGAACCCTCTTTTGAACATAACCCCAAAAAATAGCCATCGGATGGACTTCATCCGATTTTGTCACTCCGTTGTCGTGACTGCTTTCGCAATGCTTGAAAAATTCTAAGATGAATGAATATCTTATATGTCCTATTTTATAAAACAAATGAGAATTATACCGAATGAAAAGAAATGTAAATAAACATTTTTCCTTTTAAATCAACCAAAAATGCTGTTGACTTAACAATTTTTCTTTTGTAATTTTCGTTCTGCTCGAAAATCAAAAGGACTGTGAATAACAATGCGCCCTTTTAAAAAAATCATGGTTAAGTTCACTCAGTGTAGCCTTAAGGCTGGTCTCCAGTTCCCCAAGGAATGAAAAACTCCATATAAAAACAAGTAAGGGTGTTATAGTCAGGCGAGCCTGACAATAGAATACCCGACACAGACACACATGTTCAAATAATTTTTAATATCAAGAGGTGTTTAAGGCCATTACGGGCCCCATATACTGACATTTGTTGAATTTCTTTATGAAAACCGCCCTTTTGCCACGCCCACTTTTCCAATTTTTTTTGAATTCTAATCGTAGGCCTTAATATACGCTCAAATTCTAAGTTTCAGTGGAATATCTCAAAAAAATCCGATTTTGGGGCAATTTTGAGATTTTTGTGACAGACCCTAGTACTGGAGGTACCCTTAATAATGGACCTATCAAAAATTTTTTTGGAGAGGATGTTTATGGCTACAAAGGAAGTATAACTTCCAAATTTCGTTCAAGTCCCATTTGAATTTCGGGTGTAAGAGACAATATTCGAAAAACTCCCTTCTGCCACGCCCACTTTTACAATTTTTGGAAATCATATTACTGGCCTTTAAACATGATCAAATATCAACTTTCATCAAAATATCTTGAAAAACTTCGGTTTTAGAGCAGTTTTTGTGATTTTCATAACAGACCCTAGTACTGGAGGTACCCCTAAAAATGGTCCGATCGGGTCCATTCTCGAACTTGTTCTTACTCATGTCGCCGTGAGCACGCATACCAAATTTTGTCGAGATAGCTCAACTCCTTCGATAAGATAACTGTATACAAACAGACAGACAGACAGACAGACAGACAGACAGACGGACGGACATGTCTAAATCGAATCTCCTGGTGACGCTGATCATTTCTATATATATTTTGTATGGTCTATATCGACTGGTTCTGGGTGTTACACACAACCACACAAACGCAATATACCCTCGACACAGAGTGTGTCGGGTATAACAAGTAAGGGTGTTATAGTCAGGCGAGCCTGACAATAAAATACCCGACACAGACTAACATCTTCAAATAATTTTTAATATCAAGAGGTGTTTAAGGCCATTAGGGGCCCCATATACCGACTTTTATTGAATTTCTTTATGAAAACCGCCCTTTTGCCACGCCCAATTTTCCCATTTTTTTTTTTCTAATCGGAGGCCTTAATATACGTTCAAATTCTAAGTTTCAGTAAAATATCTCAAAAAATCCGGTTTTGGGGCAGTTTTGAGATTTTTGTGACAGACCCTAGTACTGGAGATACCCTTAATAATGGACCTATCAAAAATTGTTTTGGAGAGGATGTTTATGGCTACAAAGGAAGCATAACTGCCAAATTTCGTTCAAGTCCCATTTGAATTTCGGGTGTAAGAGACAATATTCGAAAAACGCCCTTCTGCCACGCCCACTTTTAAAACTTTTGGAAATCATATTACTGGCCTTTAAACATGATCAAATATCAACTTTCATTAAAATATCTTGAAAAACTTCGTTTTTAGAGCAGTTTTTATGATTTTCATAACAGACCCTAGTACTGGAGGTACCCCTAAAAATTGTCCGATCGGGTCCATTCTGGAACTTGTTCTTACTCATGTTGCCGTGAGCACGCATACCAAATTTTGTCAAGATAGCTCAACTCCTTCGATAAGAAAACTGTATACAAACATACGGACAGACAGACGGACAGACGGACAGACCGACAGACGGACATGTCTAAATCGAATCTCCTGGTGACGCTGATCATTTCTATATATATTATGTATGGTCTATCTCGACTGGTTCTGGGTGTTACACACAACCACACAAACGCAATATACCCTCGACACAGAGTGTGTCGGGTATAAAAAGCCAAAGAAATGCTTAAGAAATATTTCTTCAAGAAATTTTCTGCATGCAGTCCCCAGTTCGGCAAAAAAATAGTACATATTTTAATACGTTTTTTTGACATAAAATGTGCACGGTAACCCAGGCTATCAGCAGAAATAATTGCAAATGAATTGTTTCTTGGAGAAATTTTGACAAGTGAGGTAGGTCAGTTGTGATTGTATAGAAATAGTGCATCCATTTTTCGGGTTTTTTCAAAAAAACATGGAGAAAAATCCCAAAAAACCAAAAACGCTTAATAAATTTCTCAAACGAGAATAAACGCGAATTAATATCGCTTGTTAAAGAGAGTAGAAGAATTTGCGCGCTTTTTATTCTGAACGTTTATAATCGCGCCTTTTTAATTTCTGTGTTTCGTGTCACTTTTTTGACACATGTGACATATGACAGATTGCCTCTGTTGCACTAAAAAGTTCTGTAGTACTACCTTTTTTCCTCGGAGAAAAAAATAGAAAATTTCTGCTGACATTCCTTACCGAACTGGAGACCAGCCTTTAGTTATCAACCGATTTGGAATCTGTGAAATCGTCGCTACTCTTCAAAAACCACGTAAGCGCGAATTTCTCGAAAATGACTTTTTTGGTGTTTATGGTAGAAAAATATATTTCCTATGAGTTGGCAGTCTCAACTTGACAAGTTTGTATGAAAAAAAAAAAAAAATTAAGGCCAATTCAAAAACCTCGTAAGTGCCATACAAAATGAAAATTTCCTGCAAAACCCTTTTTTTGGGCTCATAAATAAATTTAAAAAATACAATCTTTCTCATTTGTAAAGAGACAGGCATATTTTGTTGTTGGAAACAAAAAACGAAAAATATTTCCTTTAAAAGAAAGAAGAATGGCAAGCTGCTACTAACAATTTTAGGTATGGTGAATAAAACCCATGCTACTTGAAGATTTTAAAAGTAGTAAGTATATCATAAAAAAATCTAAAATAGTGTTTTATCAACGGGTTTATCATTTTTATGACAATATATTAACAAAAATTTTACAATTTTATAGATATCCTTCAAGTAGGTTGCAATGTCAATGACGAATACCGATTAAACACCAAATTTTTTGAAACGCTTCCAATAAATAATAAAATCTAATAATTTTAAGTTGTTTTTTGAGGCTTTAAGGGCTCTACGTTCTAAAGCAGCAAGTAAATTTCCTATACCAAACACATGTAGAAAAAACAAAGAAGTACTTTGGCTTACTTTCGCTACTTGAACGAATACGCTAATTACAAGTAATCGAACTCACAGCGTTTGCATTTAAGTCATACATTTTCTATATTTCTGTCGACCTATCATCGAAATTTCAACTCTGATTTCCTTTCTTCAAAAGAATGAGCTCGTTACTTCCTTTCAATTTACTTTAACAGCGTTGAGCCCTTTAATACTGAAAAAAATTTTTATATGCTTGAAAAATTTGTTTTCTAATTTGAATAAGAACGAAAAGAGAAGAAAACAAAGAAAAGAACATAAGAAGTAAAATTTGTTTGACTGAAAAAAAAATATTAATTTAAAAATTGCAATTTTCTGTTTTTTTAATTTGGAAAAACCTCGTAAGCGACAAAATTTGCAAATTTTGATTTGCGCAAAAAACACGTAAGCGACAAATTTGGCGAGAGCTGCTTGTAACAAGTAAATAATTTCAAAACAAAGTTGTGTACCGTTGGGGGAGTTACAAAACTATATTTTGATAAAACGAAATTGAATTTAAAACACCGATTTAAAAAACTATTAAGTTTTTTCGTTTTCTGAAAATTCATGTCATGACGCTTACGTGGTTTTTGAAGAGTAGCGACGAAATGATAAATCATCTACAAAACAATATCTTTCCAATTGCGTATGAAAATCGGTTCAGTAGGATCGCTAAACGAAGTCGGAAAAGAATTGTGCTAGCGTATTTATATATAAGACATTCTCTACTTTTACCAAAAAGATAAATTATAAATGAGACGAAATGAGTGGGGCAATTCGTTAAGCAAATCAATCTATAAAAATGTTTTACATCTTCATCTCAAATAAATTTTTCCACATCTTTCAAATGCAAATATCCAAAGCACTTCCCCAACTTACATATTGCCCCAGTTTTATTTTATTTTATTTTATTTGCATTTATTTTTCATTTCAAAGAAAAAAAAACGATCCACTATATGGTCAATTGATTTCTATGGTACATTCCATTCAAAAAGAATTGTGGATACGGCTGTGATAATCGATCGTGGTGCGAAAATCGCCAATTTTCCAAATTGATTTATGGCCCCAATGGTGATTATGCAAATATACAGTCATTCGATTAGTATACGGTTCGGTGTTTTGGTGCTCAATGTTCGCTGTTGGGTGTTTGTACGCAATTTCTTTTCTTACACCTTCGAGCACTTTGAAAATCGCCGCGCATCAGTAATCACCCCGTTCGAGGCTTCAATTCGCGATAAAATCGCACTCAAGTTGCAATTCGAGGTGCGTTTGCAATCAGGCAGGCAGCTTATTAAGGAGACTTCGACGCAAATTCAAATGATTTATCGGGTGCACAATGTTTAAAGGATTTAACCGACAGATCGAGATTGTCGAGATCGGGCGAAATATTTGGCGCACGAGTATGAGTAGTACGTGGGATTAGCTGCAGCATGTCATTTCCGTATTCAATTTTCGATTGTGTTCAGTAGACGACTATTTGTAGAGGGATTTTCGATCTCGAGTGCGAGCGAAAGTAACACGCATTTGAAAAGCTTGTAAATGAAATCAAATGATTTCAAGATTAAAGACAAAAAAAAACTATTCAATAGAGTCTTTTTGATTAAGTAGCTGTCAAAATAAGCGCTAAAGTCTCAAGTCGGCACCGCACCTTTCAAAATTGACACAATTCACATGCACGCGACAGCAATTATCTATCAAAATCGATTTACTCAAGTCGTGCACAGTAAGGCGATAGCGTCAAAAAATATGACAAATCGATTTGCTACGAACAATAAAAAAAAAAATAAAATAAATATGTAATAGTAATAATCATAATAATAATGATTAAAATAGTGGGCGAATTTAGTTAAGTTACAGGGGCAATATGTAGTAAGTCGTTTTATTGTAATTGTTTTTTTGTTTTGTTTTTCTTTCGATCCAGCTCCATTCTGTCTCGATCCTAATATGAAATCAAACGCCGCTGTCAAAATGACCAATGTTCGCTGTTTAATGCTAATGTCAGCTTCATGTGTCAACCCAGAAAATTACGCATGTTAACAAGAGAATTTTACAGCTGTGCGAATAACTGTTCTGCATACGTTAGCGCGAATTCCAATGACCCCAACATTTGAGCGATGGACGACTTACTGTGACACACAATTGGGCGTTGCGCCAAAATGTTTAAGCGACCGCAGGGAGTAGCATGCAAACGTTCGATTGACCATAAATATTCCCGACAGCGCAAAATGCTGTACGCAACTTTAAAGCATCGATCGATGGATTTATTGTTGGTACGTGGCGTGGCGTTTGTTCTCGCTTCGTATGCAAAGTGTGCGTTGTCTAAATTGCTTCGTTATTTGTTGAAAAAGTGTCACATTAACGACAGGAATCGATGCTCACCAACCCACCGAACGACCGACCGACCGACCGTACGACCGACCGCCTGCCTGACTTCACTGATTGGCGTACGTGCGTTCGTTCGTGCGTGCGTGGCGACAAATGTGCCAAACTGCAAAACATGTAGAATGTTTTAAGAAAAATATTTCGAATTCTATCAGCTTGAAGAGATTTGCTCCAATAAATTTGCGAATAATTCATAAAAAAAATCAAATCAAATAAAATCATACTCTAAACAAAAGACTTAAGCAACGAACTTGGTAAGCTTAAGATTTTCGCTTTCTAGACACAAGCGCGTTTTTTCAATCTTTATAATGACCCACATTTTCACATTTGCAGGCCAATGTTTAATTTACTGATCTTAGCGTGTCGGCATCTCAACATCTCAGTAGCGTTGGAAAAACTAGTTGAAATAATAATAAAAACAACAAAAGCTAAAAAAAAAGAAAAAGGAAAACAGATTATTCGCAATTGGAGCAAAATTTTCATTGAGTACGTTATTCAGCTAGCTCTGCAAGCCGTTCACTTTTCATCATTATACCTTTTCCGAAGGAAAGGGTATATTAAGTTTGGCACGGTGTATGTAACATACCAAAGGAGTCGCGGTAGATATAGACATATATATATATTCTTGATCAGGGTGACAAGAGGAATCGATCTAGCCATGTCTGTCTGTCTTGTCTGTCTGTCTGTTCTGGTCTGTCTGTCTGTCTGTCTGTCTGTCTGTCTGTCTGTCTGTCTGTCGGTCACACTTTAGTTTTTCGTAATTTACTCCTAAGCCATGAAAGATATCATATTGAAATTTGGCATGGACTTCAACTAGGTAAATGTCCGAAAAACTGCATACAAATTTTTTTCGTAGTCCCTTCTTGGGTCGTGGGAAGTGATTCAGAAGTTTCAAAAATCACGATTTTTAACGTTTTTCCTGGATAACTTTTTAACTATACATCCCAGCTTATTGAAATTTGGTGAGTGTATAGCTACTATGTAGACTTAAGCTTTTGCTGAAAAAAAATTGCGACATCGCTATAACTATGGTCATCATCCTACACAATAGAAAAAAACACTCTTTCTCTTATTCTCATATCTGAATACAAAAATTATTTTTTTGCTTCTTCTGATTGTGTATTTTGCCGCCAAATAAAGTCGTCCATTATGGATAAATTTTGACCATGACCACATTTCGCGAAATTCGCGAAAATTTGATTTTCACTATTTTGAAGTGAGTATTTCGCAACTAAACTAAATTTCCTCTAAGGGTTAAAATTTGATCAAGACCACCATCCGCGAAATTCGCGAAAATTTGATTTTCACTATTTTGAAGTGAGTATTTCGCAGTTAAACAAAATGTCCTCTAAGGGTTAAAATTTGATCAAGACCACCATCCGCGAAATTCGCGAAAATTTGATTTTCACTATTTTGAAGTGAGTATTTCGCAACTAAACTAAATTTCCTCTAAGGGTTAAAATTTGATCAAGACCACCATCCGCGAAATTCGCGAAAATTTGAATTTTCACTATTTTGAAGTGAGTATTTCGCAGTTAAACAAAATGTCCTCTAAGGGTTAAAATTTGATCAAGACCACCATCCGCGAAATTCGCGAAAATTTGATTTTCACTATTTTGAAGTGAGTATTTCGCAGTTAAACAAAATGTCCTCTAAGGGTTAAAATTTGATCAAGACCACCATCCGCGAAATTCGCGAAAATTTGATTTTCACTATTTTGAAGTGAGTATTTCGCAGCTAGACAAAATGTCCTCTTACGGTTAAATTTTGACCATGACCACCATTCGCGAAATTCGCAAAAATTTAATTTTCACTATTTTGAATTGAGGTTTTCGCAGCTAGACAAAATGTCCTCTAACGGTTAAATTTTGACCATGACCACCATTCGCGAAATTCGCAAAAATTTTATTTTCACTATTTTGAATTGAGGATTTCGCAGCTATACAAAATGTCCTCTAACGGTTAAAACTTGACCATGATCACCATTCGCGAAATTCGCAAAAATTTTATTTTCACTATTTTGAATTGAGGTTTTCGCAGCTAGACAAAATGTCCTCTAACGGTTAAAATTTGACCATGCTCACCATCCGCGAAAATTTTGTGCTTAATAATAATCTCGAGTCTTAGAAGGTATAAATAGATATCCAAGCTAGGAACGCAGGAATTTTTGTTAAGGTAATGTTTTAACATATTTCAGGCTGAGGAAAAGGTATGTGTGCAATCGGCTTAGCCGATGTAAACTTCTTTACTTGTTTTATCTTCTTCTTGCTATATTTTCTGTATCTTGCTGCTTGCGACTATTGTTGTCATGGAGATTTTTTTTTCTCTGCCATGGTAATGGAAAACGAAGCAGCAGCGCCAACAAAACGAATGACGGCATTTTTTTGTTCAAAGTCTTTTCCGCTCACAAGAAAATTAATTCTGATTTAAGTGTCTGCGATTTGACTTGGACGTTATTTTTTGAAAATAGATTTTAAGCGGTTTTAAGTAATCCACGATAGTTTTTTTCCCCTCCGTTATACATTTTGGGTTATTCACTATCGAAAGATATAATTGTTTAGTTTTTGCGTGTAGGGTTCAGATTCAATATTTTAGCATATAAAAACTATAAAATAGTGTAATCCAGAATCAATTCTCGCAATTAGTGTGAAAAATTGGCTTTTTCTAGAAAATATTTACACTTGATCCTCGTTTTACGCGGTTTGACGGGACCAGAAAAAGTACGCGTAAAACAAAAACGCGTTAAAAAAGTAAACTTTTCAAACAAAACAGCTAATTGGGGCCACATTGTAAAAAAAATCGCGTAAAAAAATTTTTCGCGCAAAAAAGTCTAAACTTACATACAATTTTCTTACCTCGTGCCTTAAAAAATATGCGCGCTTTTGGATATGTTTAAAAAAAAATCTCGAATCCAAATGTATTTAAAACAATATTTAATATGTACATATGTACTTCTTGCTGTTTTACAGTGTTTTAAAAAAAAAAGATACAATGGTTCAGTCCAAGATGAAAAAGAGATCATACAAAGTTTGATTTGTATTTTTTAGTTTTTAATGTAATCAGTTATTAAACGCTGAGTAGCATTTTCTTTTAGGTTATCATACACATCTCGATAGCCTTGCATTAATTCTCGAAGATTACGACAAAATGCTGTTGAGCGCTCGTCATCCGGATCGTTATTGGGTCTTTGTTTGGGTCTTTCTGTAATACTCTACGAGGTCCGAGATAATAAATTACCCTAAGCCTAAACTTACCCTCGTCCTCCGATCGGACTAAAATTACTATTTAAATAATACATTTTTCACACACAAAAGACGAAATCGTTCGTTTTCAATGAATCTTAAGAAATTCTAATTTTAACATGCCCGATAGTATATTTTTTACAAGACACCGCATGAAAACTGAATTGAAATCAACTTGAAGAGTCGATCTATTTCTGCAATAAAAATTATTTTCAATTCAACTCATTAAAATACTCATTTGAAAGTGGCACTCATTAGTCAAATTATGCAATCATTAATTGCCAATTGAAATTCGATTTTTCAAACAAAACACAACGAAAAAATACGGCGTGTGTTGATTGCAAAAAATCGAAAACAAATTCATAGTGCTCAAACATAGTGATTCAAACGAAAAGTGAACTAAATTCTTTCCTTCGGCTTTGTGTCGGAAACCTGTCCGTCTTTTACCTTGTTTATCAAACCGGGCCAAAGACCGCAAAACTCAATCCCCGCACTATTTCCGCTATTGTTCGTCGTATATTGATTTCTCTGTTCGTTTGACGATCGCCGAACATCATATAAAACAATCAAAAAATTTTACTTATAATTGAATTTCATAGATCAACGTAAAAAAAAACCTTTGGAGTCCAATTTGATGGCCGGAATCGAATGAGTATACGGCAAAATGTACAAAACAGAGACAAAATAATGTTCTTTAAATATTCTGAAATACAGTCATCACAAACGAACGAAACGAAAAACATGCATTGAATCGTTAGATTGAGGAATCGGAATTACACAATGTGACAAGCGCTTTTATTATTGTTCCGATTAAACGGAAACACTCGTGTTATTTATTCAGAATTCAATCTCATAATGGGAATCCATCTTGAACCCGTCTCCCGTCTCTCGTCCTTTCAATTTTTAATTTTGAGATGAGAAACCAACGAAACTGTGTACATATACGATTAAGAAACATGGAAAAACTTTAACAAACCAAAACAGCATCAAAAATATGAAAAAATGCCATAAAAATATCCAAATTATAATTCCCCTAAAAAAGTGCCTTGAAAAATTATTTGAATAATTTTTATTTATTTAACAATATCTTGCATTTTATTTTAATTGCAATGAATACCTATGATAAAAAAAAACTAAAACAAAAAAATATTTAATGAAATTTAAATCATAAATCAAAGATCTGAAGGAAATTTTCTAGTTAAACAACGGCTTTGAATCTTACGGTCTTTTTGAGCGCATTTTTCCCTGATCCCCAAATTATTATCGATTCTTTCCCACAAAAAGGACTCTTGAGAAAAAATGATTTATTTCATTGGGTTGAAAACTTTTCTCCCTAGAAATGATAAGCATTTTGATGTCCAACGTTTCAAAAGCCTATTTTGAAACCTTCTTCCATTCCGACCACGTAATTCAGACAGCGAGAAACTAGCCCAACTGTCAACTTGCCTCAACAATAAAAAATCAACAAAACAAAAAAAATATATATACATATGTATATATATATATATATATGTATATATACTAGCGTTACCTGGCGCGCGTTGCTGCGCCCCAAATTGAAAGTCGATTTAATGGAATCTCAGTACTTTTATTTCATATAGTAATTATAATAACTTTGCCATTGGAGCAACACATTCCAGGCGTTTCTTTTTCAAACTTCAGGGCCCAAAAAAGGTGTGCACAAATTAGTGATAGGGCCAATGACAACATCACGATGCATGCCGTAATCATAATTTTTATCGTAGTTGAATGCAGCTTTATTGAAACTAATTCTTGTTCTTGAAGTAGAAGTCCGAAATTGCTGCCTTTCAAGTCGAGCGGCCTTCCGTAGGGATGTTTCGGCATATCTTGGAGTATAAGCTCGAACTGGCATGTCTTCTACTAGAGATTCGTGCTCTTCGGATGTTTCAGCAGGCCTTGAAGTCCTGGCGCTTACTCTTTGAGATTCCCGTTGCGTGCTTAGCTCGTTAAATGGATGAGCAGCTATAAAGGATGACTGTTGTCGGGTATGTCTGGTAGACTTACCAAGATTGGATTTTTTTGGTGGCATTTCAAAATTTATTGAAATGTCCTCTAACGGTTAAAATTTGACCATGCTCACATCCGCGAAAATTTTGTGCTTAATAATAATCTCGAGTCTTAGAAGGTATAAATAGATATCCAAGCTAGGAACGGCAGGAATTTTTGTTAAGGTAATGTTTTAACATATTTCAGGCTGAGGAAAAGGTATGTGTGCAATCGGCTTAGCCGATGTAAACTTCTTTACTTGTTTTATCTTCTTCTTGCTATATTTTCTGTATCTTGCTGCTTGCGACTATTGTTGTCATGGAGATTTTTTTTTCTCTGCCATGGTAATGGAAAACGAAGCAGCAGCGCCAACAAAACGAATGACGGCATTTTTTTGTTCAAAGTCTTTTCCGCTCACAAGAAAATTAATTCTGATTTAAGTGTCTGCGATTTGACTTGGACGTTATTTTTTGAAAATAGATTTTAAGCGGTTTTAAGTAATCCACGATAGTTTTTTTCCCCTCCGTTATACATTTTGGGTTATTCACTATCGAAAGATATAATTGTTTAGTTTTTGCGTGTAGGGTTCAGATTCAATATTTTAGCATATAAAAACTATAAAATAGTGTAATCCAGAATCAATTCTCGCAATTAGTGTGAAAAAATGGCTTTTTCTAGAAAATATTTACACTTGATCCTCGTTTTACGCGGTTTGACGGGACCAGAAAAAGTACGCGTAAAACAAAAACGCGTTAAAAAAGTAAACTTTTCAAACAAAACAGCTAATTGGGGCCACATTGTAAAAAAAATCGCGTAAAAAAATTTTTCGCGCAAAAAAGTCTAAACTTACATACAATTTTCTTACCTCGTGCCTTAAAAAAATATGCGCTCTTTTGGATATGTTTAAAAAAAAATCTCGAATTCAAATGTATTTAAAACAATATTTAATATGTACATATGTACTTCTTGCTGTTTTACAGTGTTTTAAAAAAAAAGATACAATGGTTCAGTCCAAGATGAAAAAGAGATCATACAAAGTTTGATTTGTTATTTTTTAGTTTTTAATGTAATCAGTTATTAAACGCTGAGTAGCATTTTCTTTTAGGTTATCATACACATCTCGATAGCCTTGCATTAATTCTCGAAGATTACGACAAAATGCTGTTGAGCGCTCGTCATCCGGATCGTTATTGGGTCTTTGTTTGGGTCTTTCTGTAATACTCTACGAGGTCCGAGATAATAAATTACCCTAAGCCTAAACTTACCCTCGTCCTCCGATCGGACTAAAATTACTATTTAAATAATACATTTTTCACACACAAAAGACGAAATCGTTCGTTTTCAATGAATCGTAAGAAATTCTAATTTTAACATGCCCGATAGTATATTTTTTACAAGACACCGCATGGAAACTGAATTGAAATCAACTTGAAGAGTCGATCTATTTCTGCAATAAAAATTATTTTCAATTCAACTCATTAAAATACTCATTTGAAAGTGGCACTCATTAGTCAAATTATGCAATCATTAATTGCCAATTGAAATTCGATTTTTCAAACAAAACACAACGAAAAAATACGGCGTGTGTTGATTGCAAAAAATCGAAAACAAATTCATAGTGCTCAAACATAGTGATTCAAACGAAAAGTGAACTAAATTCTTTCCTTCGGCTTTGTGTCGGAAACCTGTCCGTCTTTTACCTTGTTTATCAAACCGGGCCAAAGACCGCAAAACTCAATCCCCGCACTATTTCCGCTATTGTTCGTCGTATATTGATTTCTCTGTTCGTTTGACGATCGCCGAACATCATATAAAACAATCAAAAAATTTTACTTATAATTGAATTTCATAGATCAACGTAAAAAAAAAACCTTTGGAGTCCAATTTGATGGCCGGAATCGAATGAGTATACGGCAAAATGTACAAAACAGAGACAAAATAATGTTCTTTAAATATTCTGAAATACAGTCATCATAAACGAACGAAACGAAAAACATGCATTGAATCGTTAGATTGAGGAATCGGAATTACACAATGTGACAAGCGCTTTTATTATTGTTCCGATTAAACGGAAACACTCGTGTTATTTATTCAGAATTCAATCTCATAATGGGAATCCCTCTTGAACCCGTCTCCCGTCTCTCGTCCTTTCAATTTTTAATTTTGAGATGAGAAACCAACGAAACTGTGTACATATACGATTAAGAAACATGGAAAAACTTTAACAAACCAAAACAGCATCAAAAATATGAAAAAATGCCATAAAAATATCCAAATTATAATTCCCCTAAAAAAGTGCCTTGAAAAATTATTTGAATAATTTTTATTTATTTAACAATATCTTGCATTTTATTTTAATTGCAATGAATAAATAAAAAAAAACTAAAACAAAAAAATATTTAATGAAATTTAAATCATAAATCAAAGATCTGAAGGAAATTTTCTAGTTAAACAACGGCTTTGAATCTTACGGTCTTTTTGAGCGCATTTTTCCCTGATCCCCAAATTATTATCGATTCTTTCCCACAAAAAGGACTCTTGAGAAAAAATGATTTATTTCATTGGGTTGAAAACTTTTCTCCCTAGAAATGACAAGCATTTTGATGTCCAACGTTTCGAAAGCCTAATTTGAAACCTTCTTCCATTCCGACCACGTAATTCAGACAGCGAGAAACTAGCCCAACTGTCAACTTGCCTCAACAATAAAAAAATCAACAAAAAAAAAATATATATATATACATATGTATATATATATATATATATATGTATATATACTAGCGTTACCTGGCGCGCGTTGCTGCGCCCCAAATTGAAAGTCGATTTAATGGAATCTCAGTACTTTTATTTCATATAGTAATTATAATAACTTTGCCATTGGAGCAACACATTCCAGGCGTTTCTTTTTCAAACTTCAGGGCCCAAAAAAGGTGTGCACAAATTAGTGATAGGGCCAATGACAACATCACGATGCATGCCGTAATCATAATTTTTATCGTAGTTGAATGCAGCTTTATTGAAACTAATTCTTGTTCTTGAAGTAGAAGTCCGAAATTGCTGCCTTTCAAGTCGAGCGGCCTTCCGTAGGGATGTTTCGGCATATCTTGGAGTATAAGCTCGAACTGGCATGTCTTCTACTAGAGATTCGTGCTCTTCGGATGTTTCAGCAGGCCTTGAAGTCCTGGCGCTTACTCTTTGAGATTCCCGTTGCGTGCTTAGCTCGTTAAATGGATGAGCAGCTATAAAGGATGACTGTTGTCGGGTATGTCTGGTAGACTTACCAAGATTGGATTTTTTTGGTGGCATTTCAAAATTTATTGAAACCCTGAAAGTTTGTTATTAGGTGGGAATTGAGCACTCAAAGTTAAGTATTATAGCTCTAAATTATCCGTTGAAATTGCTGCAGTAAAAAATTCAAAAATGCAATACGTATGAGCAAGTTGTACCAATGAAATTATTCAAGAAACAGGCTATTTGAAGAATATTTTATTATTTGAAACACGAAATGCCATTCATGCCTGCTAACAAATTGTCTAAGTAGTTAAACTTTATTTCAATATTCTAATAAACATATCTCCTTCCTTTTGATGTTTGCAAGCTCCATTAAACTCGATATTTGTGGACGCAGCAGCTGCCGCCCATCCATTAGAAAATTACAAAAACCCCCTAATTCACCCATTTTCCACCTTTACCCCCTTTTTTCCCTTTTCCCCCTTTTTTACCCCCCCCCCCCCCATCTCTCCCTCTCTTTCACTCTCTTTCCATCTCACTCCCTGGTGCAATCCAAAAAATTAAAATTTTGCAAAATTTCGTGGGTGGTGGTCATGGTCAGATTATAACCGTAATAAAGCAGTCATTGTTTCAAATTATACCGTACATATATCTACGCGTTAACAGCTTTGAAACGATACCCATTTCACAGTTTCAGGATTAG
The DNA here is from genome assembly GCA_020466095.1 of Chlorops oryzae. NCBI lineage: Eukaryota > Metazoa > Arthropoda > Insecta > Diptera > Chloropidae > Chlorops > Chlorops oryzae. Next base: position 76,919,685 of record CM035806.1, read on the forward strand.
TGGTTTAGAATTTGCCAATTTCTCTTCGTACTACCCATTCAATTTTTTGCCACTATTCCAGGTATATCAAGGAAGCCTTAACAAACATTCTCACCTCAGTACATCAACTTTTTTAAATATTTCTTTAATTTTCAATTTTCCCCATTTGTGGTAAAGTTATTCTTTTAAAATTATAGCCTACATATATCTATGCGGTAACAGCTTTCCAACGATACCCATTTCACAACTTTAGCATGAGTGGTTTAAAATTTACCAATTACTCGCGAACTACCTCATCTAGCGGTATGAAATATACTTCTATACCTATTCCACTACCTACCAAGTATGTTTACCAATTTTCATAAAAATCGGTCGAACGGTTTCGGCGTGTATCGATCACAAACGTACAAACATCTATCTATCAATCAATCAATTTATCAATTCATCTATCTTTTGTCAAATTACGATACATGGTCAACTATAAACAATAAAAAATCCATTTCTGAAATATGGTGGCCATTTTGTTGATATTTGTATGGGAGTATATGGGAAAATCTTCAAAATACCATATCCACTCGAACCACTTGGCCAATTTTGTGAAAACTTCATATAAACCATCTATACGACTATACGAAAGAACCCTTAAAATTTGATCGAATTCGGCTCGACCGTTCGTGAGTTATAAAGTCACAACGAACTTGCAACAATTTTTATATATATATATATATATATATATAGATATAGATATATATGTATATATGAATAAAAACTACAATACTAAAATCTAAAAACATAAAACATTGAAAAGTCATTCATCGTTGAAAGCATTTTAATATGAATTGACAAAAATCAGAAACAACTCAAAAAAAATAATAATAAAAATCCGTTCAACATGTGGAATGGTGCCTTCGTCTTTGCTCCACATTCGTCACTTTAATCGACGCCAATAAACATTTGCCTTCATGGCGTCCATTAAATCGCCGTCAAGATTAGTTTTTATGCATATATGGGCAAATAAACGTCCGTGTTCCTCAAAAATCAAAGGAAAAAAATGTTTTTCAATATTTATACCCGACACACTGTGCGTCAAGGATATATTGCGTTTGTGTGGTTGTGTGATAAGAAAACTGTATACAGACAGACAGACCGACGGACGGATCTAAGCTATATAGAATCTCCTGGTGACGCTGATCATTTCTATATATGTTTTGTATGGCCTATCTCGACTGGTTCTGGGTGTTACGCACAACCACACAAACGATAGTGTTTCGGGTATAAAAATTTCGAAAAGTGGGCGTGGCAAAGTGGAGGTTTAATAAAGAACCTGAACAAAAGTCGGTATATCGGGGCCCATTATGGCCTTAAAAACCTCTAGAATATTCTTTCTTGATGGTCCTGTTTTTGGGCGCGATTTAAAAATTATTTAAACATGTGTCTGTGTCGGGTATTTTATTGTCAGGCTCGCCTGACTATAACACCCTTACTTGTTTTATTATAATTTTGAAAAACATTCAAAATGAGAAGACAAAAACACGAAATCAACTTGTTTGAGCAATCAAGCAGAAAAACCAAAGCCCAAAAAACAAAACAAAGAAACAACAACAACATTTCGATTTATCGATATATGTAACGGAAATTTAGTTATTGACACCAAGCCTAAGCGAACCCGATTGGCAATTAATACAAAGAAAAACTTGAAAAAAAGCAAAAATAAAATAAAAATTCCCTGACCAAAGCTTGAGCTTGAGTGCAAGTTATTCGAATGGTTTTGTTTTTTTTTTTTTGTTTCTTCATTTTCCTTTCGATCTTGCAAAGCTGCATTCTTTGGTGCGATTGAAATGTTGAGTTTGATTGATCGGTGCGGTGACTTTGAGTGGTTAGGCGGTGAGCAGTTGTTGAGAGTACGTATGTTGATGATAAAGTGAGACAATTAATCGCATCGGCATGAGGGGTGTATGGATGATTGTGACCTAAGATTGATTAAACATTTTCGAATCTCCCTCTCTCAAATTACACTGTACAACAATTTTGAACTTTTTCCAAAATAACGGGGTTCTGACAACGGATTATGGTAGAGGAGACCAAAAAAAAGTATACGTGTCTCGGCATTTTGAAAGTTTACGTCTGAATTTTTTTAGGGGGCGTCAAAGTTTTTCCCCTTTGGCCTATTCTTGTAGCATATCGACATATGAAACTATGTGTTCCTTACGTCTGAGGTCTGTGGTGCGTTCAGCAAAGTTGTTGGAAATATCAAGACAAGTAATTTTGTGCAACATATTAACCCTTTAACTACCAAAAATAAGGCTCATTTTGTGATATCCCAGCTGGACATTATCGCATGCATGAAAAAATCATTAATGCAGAAGAAATGAAGCATTCATTTTTAAAGAGGCCATTTGGTGCTTTTTCGCAAGAGCTCGTTGCAACAGACCCTTCTTCAAATGAAATTTTCATTTGAAAGAGGGTTGTATACTCCTATTTTGAATGAAGATCCTATGAAATTGTCATGACAAGATGCTTTTCAATCGGTGTGCTACAATTCTCAAAAGATTTATAATTTTGTTGTACTTAAGATGTTTTAAGAATTGAATCTCTTAAGTCATTCCAAAGGTAACCAGTAAGGGTGTTATAGTCAGGCGAGCCTGACAATAGAATACCCGACACAGACTCACATGTTCAAATAATTTTTAATATCAAGAGGTGTTTAAGGCCATAAGGGGCCCCATATACCGACTTTTGATAGATTTCCTTATGAAAAATGAGCCTTTGCCACGCCCAATTTTCAAATTTTTGTTGAACTATAATCGGAGGCTTAAATATACGCTCAAATTTTAAGTTTCATTAAAATATTTCGAAAAAGTCCGATTTTAAGGCAGTTTTGGGATTTTTGTGACAGACCCTAGTACTGGAGGTACCCTTAAAAATGGACCGATCAAGAAAATTTTTTGGAAGGATGCTTAAGGCTACAAAGGAAGCATAAGTGCCAAATTTCGTTCAAGTCCCATTAGAATTTCAGGTGTAGGAGACAATTTTCGAAAACCGCCCTTTTGCCACGCCCACAATTTTTGGATATTATATTACTGGCCTTTAAATATGATCAAATGTCAAATTTCATCAAAATATCTTGAAAAACTTCTATTTTAGAGCAGTTTTCGTGATTTTCGTAACAGACCCTAGTACTGGAGGTACCCCTAAAAGTGGTCCGATCGGCTCCACTCTCGAACTTGTTCTTACTCGTGTCCCCGTGAGCACGCACACCAAATTTTGTCGAGATAGCTCAACTCCTTCGATAAGATAACTGTATACAGACAGACAGACAGACGGACATGTCTAAATCGAATCTCCTGGTGACGCTGATCATTTCTATATATATTTTTTATGGTCTATATCGACTGGTTCTGGGTGTTACACACAAACGCAATATACCCTCGACACAGAGTGTGTCGGGTATAAAAATGTGTCCGTCACGAAGTGACGAAATATGGCTATATCCGCCAACTTTTTTTAAATATTCTTTTTCTTCTTCTCTCAGATCCCCGCGGCGTATACTATTTTTTCCATATGTAATTCTCATTCGCGTTGGCACCATATACTAAATTATATTTTCATTCGTGTTAGCAGCATACATGCCCAAATGAAGTTTTCATGCGGATCAGGGTCATACATTCCTCTACCTAATTAATAACAAATGAATTTTGAAGTACTGAAAATAGCGGCCATCTCCTAACAAACTTCATTAGAAGTAAGGGTTAGTAATGCGAGTAGTCGCTGTATGAATTTTCACCACTTCGGAAGTACTGCAGAAGTAGTGGAATTTCCGACTGGGATATTTGTTTAAACTATAAAAACCTCCCTAAATGGGGGAGGGGAGCGTCAAAATATTCTACGAAAATTTTCGACATAAAATTTTACTATAGGTCTCGGTCTTCGAAAAGAAAAACTCAACACAAACACTGCCATTGGGATCAGTGGCGGATCCACGGGGGATATATCGGGTCCGGATCCCCCCCTTGAGAATTTTGGAATCCAAATCCGAATTCCGACCCCTTAAGAATCTTTTCTATAAATTCAAAACGCTTATACTCAAGATAAGATCTTAACATGCCATTAGCAAGAGAATATCATTACCTTTGTTTTTGCAATATAAAATTTTCATCAAGAATTTACTAAATATAGATTATTTTAGAAACATTCAGTATACTATTTTTCAGTGAAAAACTCCGAATTAATGTTAAATCAATTAGAAAATCATTAGTTGTTTTAAGGCACGAATTATATTTTTATTGAAATTTTAAAACAATGATGCTGAAGCGAGGCACTTTCGAACATTTGTATATTTTCGAGGCTTTTGGAAGAATTCACGCAGAATTTCTTCTTCGCTGAGTGGGATTCCTGCGTGAATATTCAGGGATGCAAGACCATTCAAATGCTCTTGTCTCATTGTGCTTCTTAAGTAAGACTTTTGTCGTCTTAGCGTCGAAAATGACCGACGAGCTTACGCGGGGTATATTAGTTTTGTACGAATCTTGTAACAAGGAGAACTATGGCCCGGAGATATAGACATACATATATATATATATTCTTGATCAGCATCAGCTGAATCGATTTAGACATGTCCGTCTGTCTGCCCATCCGTCTGTGTTCCGATGACAAAATCGTCAAATGTGCAAATGCCCTCTTATTTCAAAATATAATCAATGGCATTCAACTTTATTGAAGTTTGTAAGGTATATTTTCAAGCAGGCTTTTCTTATGAAAAATCCAAGCTATACCCATTAAAATCTTCTTTAAAAATATATATAAATACACAATAAGATATTGATGTACATCAAAAAATGTATTAATATCATTCGAATCTATAAATAAATAAGAAAACCAAACGAGCAATACTAATTTGAAAATAAATACGTTATTATTTTGGAAGCATTTTGAGGAGCGCAAATGTCCATTAAGAAGCAAGAAAACTTTGACACATAGTTCGGAATAGCTCAGACTTTTATTATTTATGTCTCTTTATATTTTTCAAGCTTATTAAAGGTCCTTTTTTGTACATTTGTGCTACTTAAAATGCTCCAACACTTTAATCGTATTTATTTTCATATAAGTAGTGCTATTTTTCTTTTATTAATTAATTAAAAGCTGCAATGATTTTAATAAATTTTTTGATGTACATCAATATCTTGTTGTGTATTTCATCATATGTTAGAAGGCGAGCTTTGAGCAATGTTGTTTTCGTTAAATTCCAGCATCATGAAATATGACAAATTTTGCTATCTTAAGCTATTAGAGTAGCTCAGTATGATAAGCAATCGAAAATGTTTCCTTACTGAGGAATAATAAGTCCTGCATCATTATCGCCTTTCTCAGATTGGCATTGGCCCCGTTGAGGACAAGAGAAAAATGTTTCCCAATTTTTCTATGGTAAGTCTATTTAATTTTTGAGATAGAGTTTCACGGCCAAAGTAGCCCCTTTTGAAAAAGAGTGGGATTGATATTGGATGTTTTTCGGTCTAAGAACATTGCGTGTAGCTAGGAAAAGTAGTTCTTAAGTTATGGATATTTGAATGATGAAAAATACTAATTTTCTATCTTTGAGGCCATTGCGCCACCTCTAAACTTTGCTTAATCTTCATAATTTTGCACACGCAAGTTTTTGATAAATACCAAACTTTTGAGCCACTGGCAGACAGAATTGGACAAACTTAATTTTTTCCATACATTTGGCGGCCACCCTAATGTAAGTATATGGATTAGAGTGTTTTGGGAAGAATTATTTGGAATATCTCAGAGTACATTTTGATGGTAGTTCAGAGTAAAAAACTTCAACTCATATTCGTACATAAATACATATTGGCCAAAGAGTGGACAAAAAAAATTTTTTTTAATTTTTTGTATGAAGCTGTGAAATTTATTTAAAATAAACAAAAATTATTTTTCTGCCTCTAGCAAAAAGTTTTGGACCCCTGTCCCCTTTCCCAAATCCTGGATCCGCCACTGATTGGGAGTGCTTTTAAAGGGTTCATTTCGCTATTATAACAAGTTAGTACGGAAAAGTCTTCCAAAACTTAATTTTTTTGCATTACTATACACTATACACATTTCACTATAGGTCGCCAAACATAAAAAACCCCCCCTAAAAAAAATTCAGACGTAAAATTTCAAAACGCTGAGACACGTATCCCTTTTTTTTTGGTCTCCTCTACCATAATCCGTTGTTAGAACCCCGTTCTTTTTTTTGTGTTGAACAGTGTTATCTTAATCATTGAAGACTGTAAACAAAAAAAAATTTTTTTTAAACTAATTCCTACTTGATTTTCTTGTATTTTCCAGAGAACAGCAGCTCCTCAACATCTTTGAGGTGATAATTTCAACGCTTGAAGGCAAGCTCAAACGTATCGACAATCTGGACAAATCGATGGAACATATGATGCGACGCATCGAGGTCCTCGATAATCGTGTCTCGGACAATCTCATCAAAACGGACTCGGTTATAAGCAAACTCCGTACGTTGGATACGAAAATCTCCAACGATATATCAACAATCGGTGAGGAGGCAACCGGTGGTGCATCATCCGCATCAAGATCACCACGCACGTCCGATACAATGACAACAATACAGCTCGACGATCGCCTCTTGCTGCTCGATCAGAAGGTTAGCGATATCGATTCAAAGTTGGAGGTGCTAAAAACTCAAATCGACAATAATTTCCTGCAAGTCGTTGACGATATAAATGTCGAGGCTAGTGAAAAGAAACCGATCAGCATGAATGTTATCGAGATCACACGCGCCATGAATGCCGAAGTATTGAGCCAAGTCTCAACGGAATTAAATGAGCTGCGTGAGACAACGGATAATATTGATAAAAAGCTGCAATTCCATATAAATATCGTATCGGAGAATGTTGGACGCATGCTACGCATGGTGGGCGATATACATGAGGCAGTGGTCGATCACAATGAACAGTTGAATGCACTGAATGCTACAACGACCGCATTGCCATTGATAAAATCAAGTAAAATCGATGCACTGGTCAAGCAAATACGTCCGATGGTATCCGTTTCCGAGAAAATGGATGAAGTCTGGGATGTTGTGGTTGGAACAAAATCGTCGGTCGATCATCTACTACCGAAATCTGATGCTTTATTAAGCCAAACGCAACGACAGGAGCGAGCAATCGGAGAAATACATCATGATCTGAAAACAAAGACAAATTTAATAATCAATAATTTGGATATGGTCGAGAAGCGACTTAAGAAGCAAGAAGACGATGTACAGCTTTTGGCACAGCGACCTGTTCCAGCTGAATTGTTAATGGATCCAACAATTAATCGACTCGTGGAATACGATCCGAATAGGTAATGCCAACGTATTCATTTAAAAATGTCTGTTTGCTTTACCACAGTTCTTCGTTTTTACCCTTTCTTTCATTTCAATTTGATTTTTCTTTACTTACTCACTTTTCTAATCTTGCTTACACAGATATTCCGTTATCGATGATTACACCGAACCCAATCCACCTACAACACCAATGACAACACCTTCTACTGCATCACCCATACCTCCTTCCACCTATAGTACAACCCCGACAACATCCTTCATTTACACGACACTCACATCAACAACCCCAAGTCCATCAGTAGCCAATTCAGTGCTTAATCAAAATACTTCATCTACTGTTTCTACATCTACATCCACAACGGGCAGCACGAGTATTTTAAGTTCATCATCATCGGCGTCATCATCGACAGCAACATCCGGATCAACATCAACACCAACGAAACCCGTATCCCGCAAGGGTGGTATTATCTTTCCCAGCATCAAAAATAAACCCTCCGTGGGGAATACAACTTTCTCAACAGACATTCTCTCTTTGAAGGACGTTAAGGTGAGTTTGAATGTATCCAAATAGTCTGTCGAAAAGTCCAGGATTCTTTTCTCTCTACCAAGACCCCAATATATTTTATATTATTAGGTGTAGTAAAAAGAAATCCATTATTTTTCCAATAGATGGCGTTATTTATCTGCATCTCGCGTTGTATAAGTCCGATCGTTTTCCGCTAGGGGGCATTAGAAAGATGACAGTTCCTACTAAAAAACCTTTTTTGACACTTTTTTGATTGATTGATTCAGTTTTGTTTGAGAGCTTGTCAAAGATGGACATCAGCAAAGAGAAAATTCGCTACATTTTACAGTTTTTCTTCGATAAGGGAGAAAACGCAAGCCAGGCGGCTGAAAATGTGAATAGCGTTTATGGACCTGATACTGTAACAGCCAATCATGCGCAATTTTGGTTTGGTCGATTCCGTTCCGGTAACTTCGATGTCAAGGATGCACCACGCACTGGAAGGCCAATTGTCGAAAATGTCCATAAAATCATGGAAATTATCGAGTCCGACCGTCATGTTAGCACTGTTTCGATTGCAAAAGAGCTAAAGATTGCACAAAAAACCGTTTGGAACCATTTGAATAAGGCTGGATACACAAAGAAGCTCGATGTATGGGTGCCACACGAGTTAACGCAAAAAAACCTCATAGACCGAATTTCCATCTGCGAATCGCTGCTGAACCGCAACAAAATCGACCCATTTCTGAAGCGGTTGGTGACTGGTGATGAAAAGTGGGTCACTTACGACAACGTCAAGCGAAAACGGTCGTGGTCGAAACACGGTGAACCAACGGAAACGGTGGCCAAGCCAGGATTGACGGCCAGGAAGGTTTTGCTGTGTGTTTGGTGGGATTGGCAGGGAATTATCTACTATGAGCTGCTCCCAAACGGCAAAACTCTTAACTTGGAACTCTACTGTCAACAATTGGACCGTCTGAAGGAAGCAATCGCCCATAAGCGGCCAGCTTTGGCCAATAGGAGAGGAATGGTGTTCCATCAGGACAACGCCAGGCCACACACATCGATAGTGACTCGCCAGAAGCTCCGGGAGTTTGGTTTGGAGGTTCTTCTGCATCCACCTTATAGTCCGGACCTGGCACCAAGTGATTACCATCTGTTCCTGTCCATGGCGAACAATTTTGCTGGTGAAACATTCGCTTCAAGAGAGGCTTCTGAAATTCGACTGTCTCAATTTTTTGCTAATAGGAACGAGGGCTTCTATGAGAGAGGCATAATGAAATTACCTTTAAAATGGCAACAAGTTATCGAACAAAACGGCGCATCTTTGACCTAAATCGGGTCATTCTAACTATCTTAAATAAAGCCCTCAATTTAATGCAAAAATAATGGATTTCTTTTTACTACACCTAATATATACAACACATCCACCTATAGTTTTTGTATCTTATTTTTTGCTTCTCCTTTATGCCTTACAAACGTTTTAAGTTTCCAATCCAAAATTTTCAGACAGTCTCAAAAGAGATCTGATTTCCCTGTGCTTATTAACAGTATTTTAGTAAAATTATCCTACTGGCAACACGCCAGGACAAGGTTCTAATATTTAGTGAGAGCTCTAGTTTTCAATAATGGCGTCTCTGCCACATGAATAAGGATTTCATCATATTATGGCCGCCAACAAACTGCCGCTTTTAGTAGCGATGTCTGGCGTTATTTTCGATACCACGCGACAATTAAAATTTTGCCAAATTATGATTACCTATCACCCAAAACATTCAAGCGCCATTGACAAATTCAAAGTGCCCTATGCAAGTCGTACATTTCAAAATCAGTTGATTATATTTTGAATAGTTTCAATATGAATATAATTTTTCGAATAAATAAGGCTTAAGCACAATGCTTCTTAAAATAAAATGAGTGTGTTTCTAAATGCATTTTTTCGGTACAAAATACAATACAAAAGTCTATACTATTATAGAGGAATTCCCACTTGAATCATTATAGCTTGATGATTAAAATCTTTAGTGCTTCAAGTGCATTTAAACGTGTATATCGAAGCATCTGAAATATATTGGACTTACGTTGATATGATGTGAATCCGTCCGGCGGTCCGTCCGTCCGTTTACAACGAGTGCTTGAAAAAATTATTCAAATCAATAGATTGAACTTTAGATCTAATAAGTACATATAACTTAAGTTACGGACTTTAGTTCGCGCTTTATCACAAAAACAAAAAACAAAAAAAAAAAAAAAAAAAAACAAAAAAAAACAAAAAAAAAAAAAACTACAAATTATGTTGCGAGAAAAATTATCGAAGCTGTGGGGCGATTGGTTCTAAGTACAATACAAAACTACACGGTGGTACTTAAAGTTCGTCCTTAATCGGTTGCTCCTTGCATGAGCAAGTGTAGGTCGTTTCTAGTTTCTCCATATCGGGGAGTACAACAACCGGTGACACAAGACGTTGACTCCATTCCTGAAATAAAAAAGAAACCAATAAAAAATCCAAACAGAACATTGAACAAAAACACAGCTCAACAAATAAAATATTTTTGTTTGGTGCTGGGATTTCAATAAACATTTTTGATGGGGGTGGCATCAGAAATTTTTTTCTAAGTTTTTCTGAGCTACCATAAATTTTTAGTAAAATCTTCAGTTTTGTGTAAAATATAAGTTCACATATTTAAAATACAAGACAACTTTCATGATTTTCAACTGAACTCATCTATTATGAACTAAAGATTATGGAAGAAAGGTACCAAAGACGATGGGATTGACATATGATGGCAGAAGGCCTTGAAAAAGACCATTTTTAAATGTACTACGAAAATTAAAATTGAATCTTATAAAATTAAATTGTCATTTTTTGTAAAAATAATTTTTTACAGTGCATTAACAACATAAACATACATATAACAGAAAAACATATTGCATGGTTATTTTCCTCTTGTGCGATAGTACGTTACTTTAGTAGTTGATGACATATCCACAGAGACTGGCTCTTTAAGATATAACAGGGAAGGCGAACTACTAGATCAGTTCAGTTGAAAACCATGAGAGTTGTCTTTTGTATTTTAAATATGTGAACTTATATTTTACACAAAATTGAACACCAAAACCAATAGGGGTATTCACAAGGAAGGTGGAATTCTGTCGGAAAATTTTCGAGTTTAATTTGTCACGCACTGGGGCAAAACACGCGATTTGCACGGATTATCTGAAAATATAGTTATTTTTGAATGAATATGTGAAAATCGAGTGTTTCTCCCCAGTGATTGACAAATTAAAGTCGAAAATATTCCTACGTCGACATTTTCCGACAGAATTGCACCTTCCTTGTGAATACGCCTAATGTTAACCTGTGTAATATGAGAGAGTAATTCTTGTTTACTCCGTTTTACCTTAAAAAGCGACAAGTGATAGCAGTAAATATGCTGTGGTAGTAAATTGTTGTTGACAAATTCACGTGCAGCTTTTGCGATTTCGCGGGCGCGACCATCATTCTCCTTTGCCCATTGCAGCTTCTCAACTAAGTCACTTAAATCTCGATTGATGGGCACATAGTGCTTGTATGGCTGTAGCTTACTATAGAAATGCTCATAGTAAGGTGATTCCTGCTTGAAGACCAATGAGTCACCAGCGAGTAGATAGGGTAAGCGATAAGCGGCCACGGTTCCATCGACACAAATCTGATATTTATGCTGCAAAAAACGCAAAAAAGGTTTACTAAGCAATGCACTAAAAAATTCTTCCTTCCTCTCTTTTGAATTTACCCGAAAGAACTCCATAAAAGAAATATGCGGCACCTTTGGTCCGTACTTATTTTCTTCATCGCGGAAAAAGAAGAAATTTGTAAGCGACGCGTTGATCAAGTCCGGATATTGCTTTGCCATATCAATTAAGTCAAGACGTTCACGACGTGAGTCTCGTCCGCGCCAGAAACCCTTTTCCTCCTTTGTTTCCCATGGATACTCCGAACGCTGTACGGATAGCATATCCAATGTCACTCGGCCCATATTCTCTAAAGTTGATTCCGTTATGTCATAGGTAGGCAATGTTATGTCATACGAATCGTCACTGCCGCACCATGAAAAAATCGGATAAGGACCAGATGTACGTTGTTGTCCTCCTTTCTTTGACAGCGGCCAATCGCCCAGATTCAAATAAAACTCCATATCAGGTAGTAAAGCAACACGTCCCAACGCTTGAAGTGTCGCGTCCATGAACATTTTAAAGCCCGTATATTTTCCATAGCACTTGCGCCATATCTCCTGATTTCTTACAACGTAATGACAGAGCGAAACACTCTCTGAATTATAACGCTTCAGAAGATTATCACGTATGGCGCTAAAGTTAACACGCTTAAACGAATGCAAATCCCAAGTGATTTGCTTATCATCCGCTACATCTTCGCAGTTATTATGCAGCAACCATAAATTCAGTTCTTGCGGACAGTAACAGCGAGCTGAATAGACTTTACTGCGCACATAGTATGGCGATAGTGCCACTTGAGAGCCATTATAACGTATTTCCAGTTCGACCTGGTCACACCAGTCGGCTATCGTATAGCGTACAATCGTTGAGCCATCTCCTCGATCAATTGTATTTATATTGCTACGACATTTGCCATGCGGTGAGTTGCCTTTAATTTGTACCAAAAACTGTTGCGGTGGCGACGTTTCGAATCTGCAAGGAATCAAGAATAAAGGAGTCGTCATTCGATGATTTAGATACTTGTTATTGATATGCTTGAAAAATATTCTCTTTTGTATGTGAAGGAAGTCAAACGAGTTTTTGCCGCAAGATGCACCAAAAACAAAATTTCCGATTCGGTGAAAAAAAATCATTAGCTAGTGAGAATTAAATGTGTCCAGTTTCCTATTAGAAAGGACATCATTTGTATGGACATTTATTATTTGAAGATCCTATTTTTAAGCGAACTTTTTTTTTTTAATTCTTTGACCTTATTCGAATGAGTAACGAATTATAGTTCTGCGTAATGGATTTAGCTTTGCTGGTATATAGTATTGTATGATTTTGGATTATGGCTTACTTGTGTCCATTTCTGTCCACTGCATGGATGAAGAAGTACCTCGCCGGCAATACCACTTGTTCAGGTTTCAGTCCAGAGCCCCAAACAATTGTTTTCGCGGGATCCACGATTTCGGCGCCTGCTTCAATCGAAATAAGTAAAATTGCCAACGAGGTTATTAGTACATTAGAAATCATGGTTCTAGGTTCGATTACGCAACGTTAATTCAGTTAGATGATCATCCTTCTCGCCATTTCCGATTAGTTAAAAATATTTGGTAGAAAAACAATGTTTGGATTAGGGACTACAGCTCGATAGCTGTCGATGGCAATATCGATAGTATCGATACTTTTAAAATTGTCTAATATCGATAGTTTTCAACCCGTTATCGATAGTCCTTTTGAGGCCTTTTACATTGAGGCCTTTTACACTAGGGCAATTATCGCCGGCAATTTTTTTCAAATTCTCTTTTGGAGTTGCCTTCGCTTTTACACGTATAAAAAAGATTGCCGAGCAATTTTTATTTTTTTGTCTGTTTTTGACGTTTGCCCTGTCCGCGCAGGGTTGATTTTTGGAATAAATTAAAATAACATAATTAAGTATCTCTGATTTAGGGTTGATTTTAAGATTTTAAAAACGCGTCCTGGCATATTCCGGCGATTTAATATAATAAATGCAAGGATTTTGTTGCATTAGCACAATTAGCTTTTCTATGCATTCACGCGGCCACTTTCCCGACATTTGAAATTTTAAATTTTATATTTCCCGAAAAATCTCAGTTGTTAACACCTCGAAAGTAGAAAGCGAATGAAGCAAACGTCAAAAACCAACTCGCAGCCAACTTCACGTTTGACAAAACGAAAGAGAGCAAAACGGAATTGCCGAGTACGGGCAATTCTGAAACGAGCAATTTTTATCTACCCCCCCGCTAAGCGTCTCGCCAGCAAACGAAAAAAATTGCCGGCGATAATTGCCTAGTGTAAAAGGCCTCATTAGTCAATAGTTGACCGTCAATTCTCATTTTCAGTACAAAACGATAACATATCGTTATCGAAAAGTTGAGCGTTTTTTGGTTGCACGTACTCGCTCAATCCGTCTTTGCTCTCTTTCGTTTATCGAACTTATCGATGGCTGGGAACAAATTTCTGACATTTATTTTATTCGTTTTCGTTGTTCGTGGAGACAGCATCGCATGCTATTATATGTTTTTACTTATATTTCTTGATCAATATTTTAGGATCTTACATTCTTGTATGTACCGAAAACTATAAATTGAAGACTAATTTTTATGTTATAAGATATGAAGAAAAATGTGATGAATATAATTAAAATTTAAGGCGAAACTCCATAAACGATGGCAATGACGGTTGTTGCGGTATACGCGGCAAAGATGAAAACATTTGTGCTGCTTCCATTGAATCAATGTATTGAAATGTATTTAAATGGAAGCAGCTACATTTCTATCGCCTGAAATGTTTCGTCGATTCTGGAGTTTCGCCTTTATTCTTTTGACAATATGAAAATCACCTAGATAGTTTACTCCTACAAATCGTTAATAGAATTTATTTTCAAACAGAACAATTTAACAGCTACTCACTAAAAATTGTCTTTTTCAAAAAGCATTTTTAATTCAAGCATTTTGAAATACTCCTTAGCATCAATAATTAAATTCATTAAAACAAAACAGGTAGTGCTGTATTTATGCTTCTGCTATCAACCCTTAATCAGAGATACATATTTCAATTTGCTTGAATTTTATAAAATATCACCCCTGTGTTGAAGAGGAAAATGTCATAAAAGGCAAACGAAGTAAGAATTGACGATCAATTCTTTCGAGTAAGTGTAAAAGCGAATGCAACTCCAAAAGGGAATATCGATAGGAATTGACGATCAACTATTGACTAATGTAAAAGGCCTCTTTGTTGCAAGAACTCCGTTAGTGATGCCAGACGAAGAAAAGAAGAGCTGTTATACATGAGCATGTCTTAATCGCCGGTCACACGTATGAAATGATGTTTTGAAACAATTTGCTATGCTACTGTTCCACATACATATTCATAATTATATCGAAACTCTTTGTGAAAAGTTAATGCGAAGTGCTTCCACTATCAATTAACCGATTTGTAATTAGCTAAACATCTGTTTCCAATTGTACGAGGATGGTCTGAAAAGTTTGTGACCCAACAAAGATACGGGTCATATATTTTTTTTAAATTTATTTATATTTTTCTGCATAATTTCCTTGAAAGTCTCCACATGGCGTCAAAACTCTGATTTTTTTAACCCCTAAAGTGCGGCAACAGAGCGTTGAAAATATTTATTTCAACAAGTTTTTGGTCTAACGCGGCACACAATACACGGAAAGCTTTTTCATGCCTAAAGGCTCAGTTACTCTTGATTGAACGTAACTTGACTTTACTTATTTAATCAGCTGACTTGATGTGTTTAGTACATTTTCTATGGGAGCAGTTACTGAAAACTTAATTTGACTTAAGATAAGAATCTGTGGAAAACAGATTTCTATAAGTTAAGTCAAGTAACGTTCAATCAAGAGTAACTGAGCCTTAAGTCTTCATGCAATATGTGACAAATACGTTCTTTAGACTTGTTAATGGCCTCTGGCAGCTCTCTCACTTTAATTTGACCGTCGTTTGGTACTATTTAGTGAGCTTTATCGATGTTATGATCAGTGGTTGCAGTTTTTGTACGTCCCGAACGCTCATCTTCTCCCAAGCTATTACGGCCAATAACTGAGCATCCTAAATCCCTGAAAATTTGGTGAGTGCTCGTCAACGGAGGCGCCATCTTCACGTTAAAGTCGGAAACTTTGTCAGAGTACCCTCGTAAAAATCAAGAAATGACAGCTTGCCAAAGCAAGATAACCAAAACGCAAATGGAAAAACTAAATCAGCTAACCTATTAGTTTTGGTCAGCGAAATATCATTATGGGCTTTTGGCTTGACCACTGACAGTGTGAAAACAAGATTTATTTCGACAAAAAGCTTTTAAATTTTTTTGGCGGAATCCATTTCTTTTTAAAATCAGCTGATCTTGGAAAGTAAAGTTGCATTTTCACTTACTAGAGATGGCGATACACTCGATAAATGCAAAAATATGGAATGCAACCATGTTCATTAAACCTAATTAAGGGCTCTACGCTCTAAAGCGGCAAGAAAATTTCCTATACCAAACACATGTAGAAAAAACAAAGAAGTACTTTGGCTTACTCTCGCTCCTTGAACGCATTCGCCAATTACAAGTAATCGGACTCACAGGGTTGCACTTAAGTCATACATATTCTATATATCTGTCGACCTGTCATTGAAATTTCACTCTGATTTCCTTTCTTCAAAAGAATGAGCTCGTTACTTCCTTTCAATTTACTTTAACAGCGTTGAGCCATTTAAGAGTTAATGTGTCATTACCGTCTCATTATCGGCCAGCGTTTTGTATGGATAATGACAATTTAATGGCTTCATTAGAGCGGCAATGAGAAAATCCGCGGCATAATTCTAGTTGCTGGCCGTTTCTGGGATTTGTCTGAAATTTGGCACATATATTGCGACCGCCAAAAACAGATTGCAGATTTTGAATCAGGGAGTCATTTTCTACAGATGTTTTTTAGTATCGAGGTTTCTTTGTAAATTCTCGGCGGTCCAGACTATTGCTATTTCTCGACCTCTAATATAAATATATATATAAAATACAACCGAATAAAACTCCAAAAGGGAATAGAAACGAGAATTGGTCAACAATGGACTTGTGTAAAAGAGCTCATAGGGACGGGTAAATTCCATAATCAATTGTTCGATTATTTGACTGAAAATGCTGTAGTGGCTCCTAATGGCTCCCGATGGCAAAGTTGTATTTTGATTTACGGTTGCATATAAGGAAACGGTTTTATATTTAAATTAATTTGAAACAACTTATTATTTTGATATTTTCCAGGGCTACTCTTGCGTTGATTTGCTGAACGCTGGCATGCGTCAGTCAGGCGTCTTCTATCTGCAAATACGAGGGACGACATACTGGTTCCTCAAAGTCTACTGCGAACAAGATGTTTCGGATGGCGGTTGGACGGTAAAATGAAAAATAGATTTCATAAAAAGGAAGGTAAATAATAAAATAAACGGAAAACAATTTTTTGTAGGTTATTCAACGCCGAGATGAATTTGGAGAGCCACGCGAGAATTTCAACCGAGATTGGGCAGATTATAAAAACGGCTTCGGAGATCCGGCCAAAGAGTTCTGGCTTGGCAACGAGAATATTTATATGCTTACAAATAATGAGGACTATGCGCTACGTATTGAACTGGAAGACTTTGAGGGAAATAAGCGGTAAGTTTCGGACTTTTCTTTTGACTGATTTTTAAACTGACAGGCGATCGTAATCCCTCCAGTTACGCACAATATTCGCATTTCAAAATTCATTCCGAAGCGGATTATTATAAATTGGAAATTGACGGCTACGAAGGCAATGCAGGTGACTCGTTGAACGATCCATGGTATGGTTCGAACAATAGTCCATTTTCAACATACAATAGAGATAATGATCGGAGCTCATTGAACTGCGCCAGCATGCTGAAGGTAAGTGCGAAAAGAGCTTTTTCGTTTCGACTTTGATACATATCTCTTCCACATAGGGTGGCTGGTGGTGGAAGTCTTGCGGTCGTGGCTTGAATGGCTTGTATCTGCATGATCCGCAGGATCTGACGGCACGTCAAGGCATCGTCTGGTTCCGTTGGCGCGGCTGGGACTACACCCTCAAAAAGGCAACAATGATGATCAGGCCGCGTTTGCCACAGCCAATGGCTAGCAGTAGCACAACAACGGCTTCATAAATTTAGATGACTGAGGGCAACATTTGCATAATTTCACTCAGCATGGTCACATCATACAAACAAACAAGCAATACAATATACAAGAGAAAAAAGTAACAGAAAATAAGAAAGCAAAAACAAAATCAAACCGACAAGAAAGAAGTCCAAATCGAAAAACATTGCGAGACGAAAAACCTTGGAAATTCTCAAAAACGACCGAAAGGATTTTTCCTCTTTCTTTCAGTTTATATTCTCTTCGGTATTCCTTGCACCATCGACAATAGAACAAAAACAAAGAAAAAAAGAAAAAAAAAAATTTGGATTGATTCAGTCATAGCCAATTATAAATTTATGAGCCTTTATTTGTTATGTTTTACAAATATTAACTTATTCTTAAATATCTTATAAATTTTGTACACTTAAAATATTTACAAATGATGAATCGGCTAGACTTCAAAGTATTCATCTTAGAGATAAGATGAACTGGGAAACCCTTAATTCAGAGACTTAACTGACCTATTTGCTATTGGAAAAATATAAAAGAAAAAGAAAAGAAAAAAAAAAGAAAAGGTTTTAAGTAATCAATATTGAAGCATTGGCCGGTCATGTGACAATATTATTTAAGAAAACCAAAAATTCCAGAGAATTATTAAGAGTCTGCTTTGTGGCAGACCTTACATAGCATTTCCCAAATTCATTTGCAAAATTTACTCAGTGCGATATCTTCAACAAAATTCCATGACATCGTTTTATACACGCATACATTATATATTTTTTTTTATAAGGAAAAACAAAAAAGAATTTTGTTTTAAAAAAAAAAAAAAAAAAAAAACATTCAAAGTTCGAAAGTGCAATTTTATTCAAAATTAAGCTTCACACGAAAAATGTGACTTCTCTCACTTTGTAAATAAATTTATCAACCATTCTAAAATTCGCATAAAACGTTTTATAAACGAAAAATCATAAAATTGTGCAATTGTTTCAAACAACGAAAGAAATTAGATGAATAATTATGTACAGCGTTCATTCATCAATAAATCAATGTAAAGTTTTTACTTTTAAAAACTTTTTTAGTTAATAAAAATATAAAAAATTATTTCCTTGTGTTTGTTAAAACCAACAATAATATACATATATAGGTATTTATTTATCTGTATATATATGGGAATTTAGACGCGGACGCGATACTTACGTCAGAAATTTCAAGCTCCGAATTCAAGAATGCGGTAATTAATAATTTTGTTTCTGAATACTCTCGTGCAGAAAAATTCACTCAAAATGTCTATGCAGATCGCAGAGACGATCAGATATATCGTACCTCCGCCAAAAAATTGTAATTTTTCAGAAAACGCGCAAAACTGTTTTTGAGCGTATAAAACATTTCTTCAAACAAAACGTTGCATAGAGCGAAGAAGAGATTTTCAGAAGCTGATATAAGGAACTGAATGAGAATTGCTTTTTACACTTTTTGGGAAAACATTTTTTTTAGTTATATCCCTTTTGCTTAATTTTTTTATGGAAATTTTGACAGTATTAGTTTTAGTTATGACTCTTTTCATCAATTAAAGGTAAAAAGTGAACACCAATTTAATCGTTAAAAGATCAAAACTTAGAATTTTACTCATTTCAAAGAATCAGAAAAGTACCATCTCGTAAAGTCTCTTTTTAAGTTGCCCAGAGCGAAAAAATTATAGCAACAAAAAATACATAACTGTTTTTGCCGCTTTTTATACTAACAAAAATTAAATAGAATTATTCGTGCAGGTAGGTAGACAGGTGACTTACATATGAACAAGATCCACAGTATAACTAAAAATTCACAAATTTGGAGTTGTGACTCCTTTGCTGCCGAGGTGTGATATGTGCATTTCTATGGTGGCGCAAGTGACAATCGAACGCCTTTTAGGAACAACTAGATGCTTTGCTCTGGAAAATTCCTTCTCTGAAAAGAGATAAATCTGAAGGGCTCGAGTTTGATTCCTGTCGCAGGAATTACGTTGTTTAACTCTTAAGAGTGGAGTTTTAAATAATATTTTATTTAAACGAAAATTTAGAAAATAAAACAAGTTACGAACTTAGGTTCACAAGGTGTTTATTGAATTAAATGTGTCTTAAGACTAACTTTTTAGGTTCTAAGTCGCTGCTTAAATACTAATGTCGGTAGTTTTAAATCTGAAGAATCTTAACATATTTGTCCTTGAGAAGGGTAGTTTAAATTTCAGTTTAATAGTTTTATTACGGTATTTTATTTTGAGAAGGGTAATTTAAATTTCAGTTTTAAAGTTTTTATTACGGTATCTTATTTTGAGAAGGGTAGTTTAAATTTCAGTTTTAAAGTTTTATTGCGGTACCTCAATTTGGATTTTCCAGTATTTTAATGAGGTTACCTAGATTTCTATTTTATTGCGGTACAAATGGCTAGACGCTTTAGTTATGTCTGCGTAATTATATCTATTTATGTCGTAGGGACGTAACTCCTCCACCCTTTGATTCGAGATTCTCCTGAATCTTGTTATATAACTCCATATTTTTCTTTGATATGGTTAAGTTCAGTGTTATCAGGGTTTCTGTTTTGAACGTTATTTATAACTTTGATAGGATTTTTCTTCTTATATAAATATATTATTATTACAATGGTTAAAATAATTGCTATTCCCGTTGTTACATTTATTCCATAGGATACTGATTTATGAAATTGAAGTTCTTTTATTTGATTTGTATTATCGAAGCTCTCTAGCCGAATGTCTTCCAATTTTACTTTTTTATGTCTCATCGGATTGTTTAGTTGAATTTGAAATTTTTCATAGAATTCTTTTTTTTTGGTTGACGTATTCCTTATTTAAGAGCCCTATTTTACAATTAGCAAAATTTATAAGATTGTTACCATTTAATGTGATATTTCTCTTTGTGCAGTTCTGTGATATTTTTTCGTTTACCGCATTTTTGATTAATATTGTATCTTCTTCTATTACTACAACTTAGGTTCTATTATTTATTTGGTATCGGCATGAGTTGTGGAAAATGCAATGATTACTTAATTTAAATCTCTTAATAAGGTATTTTCTTTAAAATTATAGTTTTTGTTTTTTATATTTACAATCAGTTCGTTATTTTGGTCGATTTCAATATGGTTTTCGTTTGGTAGTGGTAATATCAGATTTAAATCGGTAGAAACATAACTTTTTGGAATTTTTATACAGATTACAATGGTGTCATTTTTGTATATTAGTGTCCCATTTTAGATAATCTTAATTTATAAAAGTCAATTGCAAAATACTCAATTTCTTCTTTACTTAATATATTTGGGAACAAAATGTTGTATTTAGCAGAAGCCACATTGTTTTGAATTTGGTCAACTTTTTTTTCAATGAATGAAATCTTATGCAACATTTCGTAGAATAATGTTTGTTCTTGCATTTCTGCATTAACAGCGTTCAATGATTTTAAAATTTTAACCCTGTCTTCCTCTACTATTTTCTTTAAAGTATTTACGGATTTGTTGAAATTGCTGTTAATGATAATCTGTTTGTTTGCGTTTTCAATCAAATTGTGGTTATTTTCTTTGTTTATTCTTAAAAATTCCTCGATTTCTTGTCTGTCTGAGTCGTCCATCAGTCCAAACAACCAGTTATAGACGGAACCGATGCCATTAATTAGTCCTCTTTTTTGTCGGTGTGTTTTTTCTGGGGTAATTGATTTAACTTTTGCTACCAATAAATCTAGTTCTGTCAAAATAATTTCTTTTTTCTCTTTTGACATATTAACAATTTGCATATTGTGTATAAAAGTATTTAAAATGTTTTGAATTTCCTCAGGTTTTACAATGTGTAGAATAGTGTTTGTGTTATT
Source organism: Chlorops oryzae (assembly GCA_020466095.1). Classification (NCBI taxonomy): domain Eukaryota; kingdom Metazoa; phylum Arthropoda; class Insecta; order Diptera; family Chloropidae; genus Chlorops; species Chlorops oryzae. The sequence continues at coordinate 76,941,209 of CM035806.1, forward strand.
TACGATTTCTATTGTTCTCAGCTGAATTGTTGTATAGCCGGACTCATCTTCTATTGGGTTCACTGTGATTATTCCCTGGGTCATTGTTGCCATTGTGATTATTATTGTTAGTATAAGAGCCTGTAAATTTAAGAGGTCGCTTAATGTTTGTTGTGTGGATATTATCTAAAGGTTTATTGACAAATTTTGGTACTTCTTTATGCCTAACGCTTTTATAATATTTAATGAATCCCCGACTTCTATTTTCCTTGTAATCTTCTCTACCTGTGTTTTCTTTCCTAATATTTTTACTTTTATTGAGTTTTAGTGTTTCATGTATTGTGTTATGGTTTATTTTATGGTTTTGTGCGTCATGTGGTGTGCATTTTATTGCGCTGTGGTATGTGTTGTTGTACAAGTATATAGCTTTACTCATTTGCTCGATTATAGGTAACTTTTGTTCTATATTTAGGGTTCGTATTTTTTCTGTAAGAGTGTTATTAAGTCTTTCGATATCGGCATTGCCTGTGTGACTGTTTGGTTTTGTCAAGTGAAACTCAATGTTTTGTTGTTGTAAAAATTCTTTTACATTTACGTTATTGAATTCGTTGTCGAATACAAATTTTTTTATCTTGCCCTTGATAGATAGAAACTCTTGAATTTTCGCTACCAAAGTTCTGCTGTTTCTGTCCATTAGTGGGAAACATACTGCATGCTTAGAAAATTTATCAATGAAAATTATGAATGCCTGTTTACTGTTGACGTATGTGTCTATGTGGACTATTTCGTTAGTAGTCTTGGGTGTATCGGTCAAATTGAATTTTGCTTTGATGGGTTTTCTATCATATTTCCCCCCTGTACATATATCGCAATTGTTTATAATTTTATGAATACTATCTTTTAGTGTTGGATTGTATATTTTGTTTTTAATTCCTTGATATGTTGGCGTTATGCCAGCGTGTCCTATTTCGTTTTTGTGAAACAAGGATATTTGTTTTAAGAATTCATCTTCGTTGGTAATATCTATTGCTAGTTGTGAGCATTTTACAAATTTATGATTTGTATTTGAAAAATTTGAAATTAAAATTTGCTGCAATTTATTGAACTCGTGATCATTAACTTCTGAGTATATTGCCACTGTATATGGAGAAATAAGCTCTGCTTGCGACTTCAAGAGTAAAGAGAGGATAACTTACTTGCGTCCCTTCCCTTACTTTTGCCTCTGCCCTTATCGGTCGGAATTGAAGAAAGCCAGTTGGTGTTGGGTCAACTAAAAGAAGGCTCCTCCGCCTTATTCCTTTTTATTATATAATGATGAGATGAGGATATGTACAACAGGAGATTCCTCGCTGCCAAGTGGATTCCTTGCTAATAAATTCGCAACGCCGCGTGAACGTGGTGTGTATAAAAATATGTTGAAAGGTTGCTCCTACGTTCGTAGGACCGGAGCGGATTTTAAAAATTACTGATAGGTATAAAGGTATACCGATGGTTGTCTGATACGTTTTATATTATAGATAACGATGTTCTTCGTAGTGCGACGTGATCTCTCTTTTTTCCTTTCTGCCGGCTTTTTTCTTCTTCTTTCTTAAGTTGGCTGCTAAATTTGCAAGATAGAGAAGAACGAACACTTCGTACCGAGTATGTATAAAATGTCAAGAGTAATTGGTACGACGATAACTCTCGGCGAAATGGCCTTGTTTAGACGATACCGTGTGGCGTAAACATCCCGGCCCCCGTTGCGAGATTACAGCAATGCGGTTCAACTTGGCAGCAAGTTTACAAGTGTTCAAATGAAAAATATACAAAGTGAATAAAAATTAAAAATTTCAAAAAAATTAGAGTTGCGTAGGTCCAGATAGGACGTATCCGAACATGGAGTTTTGAGCCATTATTCCTCGACTCATTGGAAGAGTCCCAACGCGGTATATTTTAGGATAGAGATCTCCCGCTAGTACCAACTCGCAAGAGGAACGTTTATAAAATTGGTTGTCTGCTAAGACGATGTTTGAAAATGGTTCTGCTATAGCAGGGCTAAGAGACTCCTCGGGCGTGGAATAGAAAATTTTGGTCACCTTAAGAGAGGCCTCCATATATGCTGCGGAATCGTGACGCGCCAACAACACTACCGTACACCACCGCTCCGAACCTGCGACGTAGGAAGGCAGTTCGAGCTCCTGGACTAACTTTTCGGCGATTAGGCTTCGTTCGCTGCATGAATCAATTATAGCGCGCACGGTACGGAAGCTTCCATTGCAACTTAGATGAATTCTGGCGGTGGGGATCAGCGTAATGATTCGAGCAGGTACGAAACTTGGCGGAGCTACCTGAGACCCGAATTCTTTCCGTGGCTTCGACACCCTCTCATGAGAATGCAAGAGCGAATGGTGATCTTGGCCACAGTATGCGCAAGACTTTGAGCTGGTACAGTTTTTGGTAGTGTGTGAATGAGCGAGGCAGTTGGAGCAATATTTCTTCAAGGCGACGGTCCTCAAACGGGATAGAACGTTCATAGCCCTGAACTTAAAGCAACGAGCAAGTGGATGATGCTGCGAGCACACTCGACAGGCATATTGATTTTGGCGCTTGGATTTTCCCATCACGTAGTCGAACTAATAAAAATAAGACGAGGAAATATAGTACTGTTTAAGATGCAAAACGTTATTGATTTAGCATGGTGGTAAGAGGACCAACTTAGAAATTGGTCTTGTGAGTACCCCCTTTTCTGTTTGAATATCTGCAATTCGTACTCGGTGGTCTTTTCCCGGATGAACCTTCGTTATGCGGCCTAAACGCCATTCGGTGGTGGGCAAGTTGTCCTGTCGTATAACTACAAAATCACTGACTTTCAGATTTTCCATAGGAAACTTATACCGGTGCCTTTTATGAAGCTCAGATAAATATTCTGCTTTCCAGCGCTCGCAAATCTGATTACTAAGTGCTTTTACTTTGCGCCAGCGATTAATGAACGAAAGGGGCGAGTCTAGCATGCACGGTTCAGGAACTGCTAAAATAGGTCCTCCGGTTAAAAAATGACCCGGAGTGAGAGGGGCTAGATCATTGGAATCGGAAGATTGGGGACTTAGAGGACGAGAGTTCAAACATGCTTCAATTCTTGCGAGAAGCGTTTGCAATTCTTCGAATGTAAATCTTAAAGAGCCTGCACATTTGCGAAAATGGAGCTTGAAGCTTTTAACTCCAGCTTCCCACAGACCCCCCATATGAGGCGCGCCTGGTGGGATGAAATTCCAGGAGATGTTAGTCGGAAGATATTTCGATGTTACAAGATTTGAAACGGAGCGAATGAATGTATCATATTCAGATTGAAGCATTTTCGCGGCCCCTACAAAATTAGTGCCATTGTCAGAGTAGATTTTGGCAGGACATCCTCGTCGAGAAACAAATCTATGAAAGGCTGCAAGAAAGGTATCTGTGGAAAGATCAGAAGTGGCCTCCAAATGTATAGCTTTAGTTAGGCAAACGTACCCTTTCGTGATGCGACATCCGCGGCCACGGAATGATCTAATTTCAACGGGGCCCGTGAAATCTATGCCGGTGTTACAGAATGGTCTTGACAAGGAGCAACGCTCAGGTGGCAATGCTGACATTATTTGAATTTGAACTCTTTTCCGCTCAACAACGCAGATTTTACATTGGTGAATTATGGCCTTAACAAGATTTCGAATCCGAGGGATCCAAAACTCCTGTCGAATCAACCGCAACATTAGCGAATTACCTCCATGAAGCGTAATTTGATGGGTGAATTGGGCAAGCAGTTTAGTGAACCGACAATTATAGGGCAATATGATCGGATGTGACTCGTTATATGATAAGGATTCTGAGCTAGTTAAGCGCCCGTTGGCTCGTAGGATCATTTCGTTATCTACATAAGGATTGAGCGGAAGCAATTGGCTCTTGGTAGATAATGTTTGTCTGTTTAGAAGACGTTGTCGATCGTATTGGAATTTTGCTTCTTGAGCCAATCGAATCAATCTATTTTTTACGAAACGGATTTCTCTATGCGTTAAAGCTATGGAAGCATAAAAAATCTTTGACTTATCGGTTTTACGGGTTTTGAAATAAAATCGAAAAACATAGCAGAGCACTTTATAGGCTCGCGACAAACAGGAAAACCTGTCCAAAATATCTTCGGAGTTTACCGTAAGCGTGAATACTGACTTGTTTGGCTTCATTTCTACTGTAGTGGTAGGCTCGGTTGATAAAGCGAACAGCCAATCTTCTGGGTCTTGCCGCATTAAATCCGGACCCCGCCACCATAGGTCGCTCCTTGCTAGTATTTGCGGAGAAGTTCCTCTGCTGGCTAGATCAGCTGGATTTGCTTCAGACCGCACGTGACCCCATTTGGAATTCTTCAATAAGGAGGTTATTTTGGACACACGGTTGGCCACAAAGGTCGTCCAGGTACATGGAGGCTTTTTAAGCCAGGACAAAACGATAGTCGAATCAGTCCAGCAATAAATATCATCGATGTTGACTTCGAGACGATTTTGAATAATCGAAACTGTTTCAGCCAATAAAAGCGCGCCGCAAAGTTCTAAACGTGGCAGAGATATCGTTTTGATTGGAGCAACTCTAGTTTTTGCATAAAGAAGGGATGAATGAATTTGATTTTTGTGATTAGTACGTAGGTAGATACAGGTAGCGAATGCTAAAGTAGATGCATCACAGAATGCGTGAATCTGTACGGTGGAGGATGGAGTATAGTGAAGCCAGCGAGGTATTTGAATGTTTTGAATGTGGGAAAGATTATTGGTGAACGTGCGAAATTGAGACAGACAGGCCTCGGAAACAGTTTCATCCCAAGTGGTTTTTTCCAACCAAATTTGCTGCATTATTAATTTTCCTACAACGATGATTGGTGCCAACCATCCGGCGGGATCAAATAACTTCGCTATGGTGGACAAGAGTTGTCTTTTGGTTTTACAGTTTTCGAGCACGATCGGTTCGACCTTGAAGTAAAAATGGTAAGTGCAGGCATTCCAGCGAATTCCTAGAGTTTTGGCTTGACTGGCTTCATCTAAAGTGAGAAAATCAGAATGTAAAAGTTGAGTATTAGGAATATCGATCAAAATATCTTTAGAATTGGAGGTCCATTTCCTTAGGTCGAATCCTGCTTGACTTAGGGCCTCAGCTAATTGATTTCTCTTTTGAATAGTTGTCTCGATATCGTGTCCTCCAGCGAGAACATCATCAACGTACATATAGTGGCGAATAATTTGAGATGCTAGTGGAAATTTGAGCTCAACATCGGAGGCCAATTGTAGAAGTGTTCTAATGGCTAAATATGGAGCACAATTAATCCCAAAGGTGACGGTTTTGAGTTCGAAATCTTGTAAGGGTGAATCAGGTGCAGTTCGAAAAATTATCCGCTGAAAGGAGGTGTGATCAGGATGGATTAAAATTTGTCGATACATTTTCGTAATATCGGCATTGAAAACATATTTAAAAAATCGCCATTTGGATATGAGTAACGTTAAGTCATTTTGTAAGGACGGACCAATGTGTAAAACGTCATTTAGACTAAGCCCACTCGATGTTGGGTGCGATGCATTAAAAACAACTCGCAGTTTTGTGGAAACGCTCTCTTCCTTAACCACCGCATGATGCGGCAAATAGTATTCGCTATTTGGTGGATTCGGGTTCGCTCGAGGACTGGTCAGTTGCATGTGATTGAGATCGATATATTCGCTCAATACGGCATCATAATCTTTCTTAAGCTCGGGCTGACGACTAAGTCTCGTTTCAAGCCGTAGGAACTGACATATAGCTGAACTGCGTGATTGTCCCAATGATAGTTCGTTCGGAAAGTCGGATTTAAATGGCAAACGTACAATGTATCGTCCATCGCTATTTCTACAAGTAGTTTCAGTATAGAATTTTTCGCAAAAGTCGTCAGCATCAGTTAATCGTCGCGATGCCGGCAGGTCCTCAATCTCCCAAAACTTGGCTAGCTGTTCACTCAAAGAAACTTCATTGAAATACGAAACAATGGAACGAGGCTGTTGTAAAGAAGCGTTTGGTATGGGTCCTGTGAGGATCCATCCAAAGGCAGTTTCTTGAGCGATAAGTGAGCCCATAAAGTTGCGCTTGATTCCCTCAAAGATGATTAAGGGATAAACATCGCCTCCTAACAAAATGTCTACTTGAGAGCTTTTATTAAAATTAGGATCTGCTAACTGGAAATTTGGAAGCTTTTCGTACAACAATGGGCTAAAGGAAAACCTTGGTAAATTGGCTGTCAATCCAGGCACGATTAACGCAGTAACGGGAATTTTAAAGGTGTCGTTGACCATCGATCGAAGCATGAAATTACATCCTTTGGTACTTTGGGCGGAAATTACGCCATTTAAGCCGGAAATATTAGCTTGAAGGGAGAAAGTTGGAATTTTAAGGGTATTTTGAAATCTTTCAGAGATGAAGGTCCCTTCCGAACCTGAATCAATTAATGCTCGTGCCATATAAGTTGAACCGCCAATGCAAACTTCCACCATAGCTGTTCCTAAAAGGACACTTTCCGCCTGATTGAAATAACAGGATTGATCATGTGTTACAACGAAGTTGTTACATGATGCTTGAATTTGAGTCGAATTCGCTAATGGAGTCGTTGGTGGACTGGATTGGCTAGGTCCTCTGATATTGGAAGAATTCAACGCCGAAGCTTGAGACGGCTTTGGGGCTTCGGCCACCTCAAGATGAAGCAATGTATTGTGTCGTTTTTTGCAACGGAAACAATTATGTTTACTTTTGCAGTCCCTTGTAGAATGCGACGCTGCTAAACAGTTTGTGCAGAGATGTAAGCGCTTGATAGTCGTTATGCGATCGTTGATGCTCAATTCTAAAAATTTAGGACAAATACGTATTGAGTGCTTTCCGTCACACATTTTACAGTCTACTGTCGTGGTGGAAACGTTTGTATGAAACGATTGTTGCGATTTGGGCTTCCCCGTTGGAACATTTGCCTTTTTTGCGTCAGAAGAGGTACCTTTGAGGTCTTGAATGGATTCAAGCGATTGGAATCTTTGCGTGAGAAAATTGTCCAAAACTTCCCATTTAACTATCTCTGATTTGGAATCAATCGACTGTTCCCACATTGAAAGAGTTATTCCTGGCAACTGAGATGAACAAAGAAAAACAAAATTAGCGTCCCAACTATCAATATCAATCCCCTGCTGAACGAGAACAGAGCGACAATTGTTAACTGTGCGTTGGAGTTCCTTGATTTTTTCTCCAGATTCGCTTTTGACAGGAGTTAAATTATTAAGAATTTTCAGCTGACTATTAATAAGAACGCGTCGATTTTCATATCGATCTTTGAGATTCTGCCACGCTTGCTGAAATCCATCGTTTGTCAAAGGAGACTTTTGAACGATTTCCTTCGCTTCAGAACTCGTTTTCTGTAACAAATGAAAAAGTTTTTCAACTGGACTCAGCCTTGAGTTACGGATATACACGGCCGTAAAAAGATCTCGAAAGGTGGGCCAACTCGGATAATCTCCCTTAAAGACTTCAGTGTCACATGGTGGCAATCGAATATTCGAATGAGTAGGTTCATGAACAGGAATGTCAGAAGTAGTCAACTCTGGCAAAGAGAGAGAAGCATTTATTTCATTAATCTTTGAATGACATCGCACATACGTGTTGTATGCGCTACTATATTTGGATTTGACCGTTGCGATGTCCTCCGGTGATCCTTTTGTTGGATCTTTAAGTTCCGCTAAGCACGCATTATAAGTGCTCCGAACTTCTGACCAAAGCGTTTTGATCTCTTCCTTTTGTATATCAATTGAATATATGGTATGATTACTGAAATTAGTTTCATTGAATGAGGCTTCAAAATCAACTAGATTGTCCGCCGCCCGAATGAATGGTTCTAAGAGGGACATTGCTGGATCAAAAATGGATAAAATATTATTGCAATTCATATGCCACCGAGTACGAACACAGTGAAAAGAAGTAACAGATTTTGAAAAAATAAACGTTTATTTTGAGATATTTATAAGCCCAGTTATCGGTAAAATAAACAAGGTGCAAAGAAATTGTTGAATGAGGCACCCTGCTTTAGAAACGAGGAACTCTTGCAACAATGCTCACTGAGTTCGACACTAGATGATGAGCACAGTGGTGTAAAATTAATATTTATTGTGAGACACCACCGTGAATGCAACCAAAAAAAACGTGAATGAGAACACCAAATAATGTCAAAAATTATTTACTTGACGTTCGAATACTTTGGCGCGATTGCATTAATTTTTTTTTTTTTTTTTTTTTTTTTTTTTTTGGAGAAATTGAGACACCTTGGCAGAGGTCACACCGATGTATCCGCCAGGATGTGTAACAAATTTAATACGAAGTTAAATTCTAAGAATTTAAGCTACAATGAGACACGTTGGCAAAGTTAAATAAATTCGAAAAAAAAAGTTTTTTTTTTTTTTTTTTTTTTTTTTTTTTTTCAATGAGTGCCTTCGTGTTAATATTTAAACAACCAAACTCCGCAATTCCTCTTTAAAACACACGCTAGTTGAGTGTGAACATATATATTTATATATGCACAGATATTCCGTATTAGTTCGCACGAATTCAACGAGTAAAAAAAAAGGAATAAGCGTATTCGAAAATATATGTATGTGTCGTTGGTTGTTTAAATTAGTATGAGCGCATATACATATAATTGATATACATATATACGAATGTAGCGAAAAAGAAAATCGAAAACGCGTGTTCGAAAAATATGCGTCGATGCAACGAGGTTATGTTGAAAAACCGTTAGAGCGCGCACACATATATGATTGCACGAATTAAGTAAATCAATGTTGAAGCAAAGGCGTGATCGCCAGAGTATAGAACTCTATATAGTGAGGTTATTTCTCGTTGAGCACCGGATGATCCGGCTCGAAGGACCATTAATGTATATGGAGAAATAAGCTCTGCTTGCGACTTCAAGAGTAAAGAGAGGATAACTTACTTGCGTCCCTTCCCTTACTTTTGCCTCTGCCCTTATCGGTCGGAATTGAAGAAAGCCAGTTGGTGTTGGGTCAACTAAAAGAAGGCTCCTCCGCCTTATTCCTTTTTATTATATAATGATGAGATGAGGATATGTACAACAGGAGATTCCTCGCTGCCAAGTGGATTCCTTGCTAATAAATTCGCAACGCCGCGTGAACGTGGTGTGTATAAAAATATGTTGAAAGGTTGCTCCTACGTTCGTAGGACCGGAGCGGATTTTAAAAATTACTGATAGGTATAAAGGTATACCGATGGTTGTCTGATACGTTTTATATTATAGATAACGATGTTCTTCGTAGTGCGACGTGATCTCTCTTTTTTCCTTTCTGCCGGATTTTTTCTTCTTCTTTCTTAAGTTGGCTGCTAAATTTGCAAGATAGAGAAGAACGAACACTTCGTACCGAGTACGTATAAAATGTCAAGAGTAATTGGTACGACGATAACTCTCGGCGAAATGGCCTTGTTTAGACGATACCGTGTGGCGTAAACAGCCACTCTTCCGTTAGGGAAATGTTGTGAGATGAGATTTGCCGCATTATTTTGCGAGCAATCATCTATATCGATGAAAAGCCTTTTGTTATTAAATATCGTTTCTAGTTGTTTATGTTTTTTTTCTTGCAAAATGATTTGTTGTTTGAACCTATTAACGACTGTATCTAATATGGGAATGTGGTTGTTCAGTTCTTCTTCTTGGGAGTGAACCGTTTCCACGACCATTGAGTTTTGATCCTCATTGTTTTGAGTTTCATCATTGTTATTTGGAATTTCATTCATATTATTTATTTCCGAGGTATTGGTATTTATTCGGCTCAAAAAGTCGGCAATTTTGTTATCCTTGCCTTTTATGTGATCTATTTTGGCATTATATTCACCTAATTGCAGTAGCCATCTTTGTAATCTTGGATTGATATCTTTACCTGCAAATTTTGTTTGGAGCCATTTGAGTGGTTGGTGATCTGTTTGCAAATCAAATTCCCGGCCATAAATGTATGGTCTAAAATATTTTACTGCCCAGACTATTGCGAGTAGCTCTTTTTCGATAGTAGAATAATTTTGTTCGTGCTTGTTAAGAGTTCTTGAGGCAAAAGCTATTGGGTGCCCGTTTTGCGTTAATACTGCTCCTAAAGCGAAATTACTTGCGTCGGTGATTAATTTAAATCTTTGAGTGAAGTTTGGATATCTAAGAATTGGTGTTCTAGTTACAATATCCTTAAGCTTTTCAAATGCACAAATATAGTTGGGATCGTTCTTATTAATTCTTTGTTCTTTTTGAAGGTATCTTACCATGGGGTGTGCTATTTTTGAATAGTCTTTAATAAATTTTCTATAGAATCCTGTCATTCCTAAAAAGGACTTTATTTGTTTTTGTGTAGTTGGCAATTTTAAATTCTGAATTATTTCGATTTTTTTTGGGTCTGGTTTAACTCCATTAGGTGTGAGAATATGACCTAACAACAGCGTTTCTTTCTTAAGAAAGTCGCACTTATCTGGTTGAATTTTTAGCTTTGCTCTTCTAAGAGTTGTTAGTACAGTTTTTATATTATTTATGTGTTCTTGCAGTGATGTACTAAAAATTAGTATATCATCCATATAAACTACGCAAATTTTATTTATGTGGTCCCTAAGTACGCAATTTATTAGACTCTGAAATGTGGAAGGTGCATTTTTAAGGCCAAAAGGCATTCTTATAAATTCGTAATGTCCAAAAGGTGTTGAAAATGCGGTTTTGGGTCTATCTTCTTTTTTTACTTCTATTTGGTAAAATCCTTTGGCGAGATCTAAGGTAGTGAAATATTGGGCTTTCCCTAATTTATCTAAAATACTGTTCAAATTTGGTAGAGGAAATTTATCGCCTACGGTATTTTCATTTAAGAGTCGATAATCGATTACTAATCGCCATTTTTCTTTCCCGGAGTTGTCCATTTTTTTTAGGAACAAACCAGAGTGGGCTGTTATATGGTGAGTTGCTTGGTTGTATAATATTTTGATCTAACATTTCTCCAATTTGGCGTTCTATTTCTTCCTCGTGTACTTGTGGATACCTGTATATCTTTGAATATAGCGGTCAGTGGCGTAGGTAGGATTTTGAAAAGGGAGGGGATTAAAAATAGTAATAAGTTTTGAAAAACTCAATAAAAACTCAAACTAATACAAGATATATTATTTCAAATTTCATTGTATCACACAATTATGTTGGCATTTCATGCCGGTTGAACCACATTTTAAATCAAAGAATGAAATTAAGCCGCCTTGGTTATTTTGAAAGTTCATCAAGAACTTCATCTGCACATATAGGTACATTTTTGTGTAAGGCCAAAGCTGCCAGGCCATTGAGCCGATTCTGAAATTAATTGAAATGGCTGATTTAAACAAAAAACCTAGAGAAAAAGTTATAATATACCTGTCCAATTGAGTTCCTTAAATAAGTTTTAATGCGCTTTAAGCATGAAAATGTCCTTTCGGCTGTACTGGTTGATACTGGCAGCGTTGCTATAATTTTAAGCAGAAGAAAAGTGGCTGGAAAGGTTTCTTTTTGACAAACATCTATAGCATCAATAGCATTTTTTGGCGAGATTTGTTTACGACTTAGATATTGCCTCCAAATCATAACTTCCGCCATTACAGCTGATGATAAGCAAGGAAAAAATTCCTCGTAAAATTTTACAGTTTTCTCCAAATCTGTGTTAGACAAGCTATCATCAAACAGTCTTTGAAATCCTGATAACACATTTTTATGGTTAGAGAACCTCTCTTTTAACTCCTTAACTTGGGCCGCAGTGCTAGCCTTTGGGCAGATTCACGCTCCATATTATTATTATTATTATTATTAAGGGGTAATTTAGTAAGAAAAACTTTTTTATGATTTTAAAATACATAAATGTAAAAATATTTGATAAGTAAGAGGTTGGTATTTTGGTCATAAGTTTTTTTTTTTGGCTATTTTAGCTTTTTCGTTTTTCATATTTTCCCATTTAAAGCTAAGTGTCCACTTCAATCGAAATTTTCGTTTCCATAAGCAACACACGTATAAAAAACGAAGCGGAATGCAATCGGAAATTTCATTCGATAACTTTTCGTTTGCCTGATTCCACTCAAAACGAAATGCAAAAAAGTACTTTGGAGACTTCAAAAAGCATTATTTTTCGTTAGAGGTAGCACTCACGAAACGAAATAAAGGAACTGACATTTATTTCGTTCGAAATTTGTTGAGCGCATCGAAAGCATTTGGGTAGGTTGAATGTTTTTTATAATTTTGTGCGGAAATTTAATGAAAGTTGAATGTGATATTTCCAGAAATGGCCGACGAAGCCACGACTTCAAAAACACGCCGCCGTAATGCTGTGACGCATTTTGAAAAAATAACGTTAATAGAAAAAGTTAAATTGAACAGAAATATTTGGGATTTGGCGGATCCATTGCATAGCAATACAAATGCTTTAAACGCTTCGTGGCGTGAAACCGCGTCAGATCTGGGGAAAAAAGGTAAAATAAGCAACACAACAATTATTTCGTTTAAATTATTTATTTATAACTTTACAGTGGAGGAATGCAAAATGACGTGGAGCTCCTTAAGGGATAGTCGGCGCTATTATGCCTCGATCGGAAGAAAGAAAAAATCCAGCGATTCTGATGGCGACCCTTTAAGCGGCCCTCACATTAATGACTCTGGCGAATGGGAGTATAGCGAGTCGCTATCGTTTTTGCCGAACGTATCCAAAAAGAGAAGGTGGTTTACAAAATTTCTAAGTGGTTTCATCATAATCTTATATTAGGGTGATGACTTTTATTTATTTTTTCCCCAAAAAAATTTCCTGTATTATAGTACGATGAACTTTTATTAAAGATGCCATAAAACACTAATTTTAAGGTTATTTGATAAAAAAAATGTCACGCACCAAGTCATTTGAAAAATTTAATTTTTGATTTTTTTCCAAATTTTTGATGTTACTGTAAGCAGAGTCGCTCCTAGAGGGGTCAAATGTCACACCAACTGCCATTATTTTTTTATTCCCAACAATTTATCCAAACAAACCTTCCCCCTATCTCCACTCCTTAAGGGGGCTCCCATACAAAAGTATTTTTTTAAATGAATTTTCCCCCCACTGTGCTAACTAGCCCCACAGTGCCCCTGGAGGAGTCAAATGTATGACCGACCCCCATCAACTTTGTTCCCCTAACATTTGTTTCCAACATACTGACCCCCCTATCTCTCCTCCTTAGGGGGGCACCCATACAAAATTACCTTAATTTTATCACAATTTCATACAAAACGGCTGTAACTACAGTCAAACCACTCTTAGGGGGATGATATATACGACCGACCCCCATTTTTTTTTACCCCAAACATTTTCTTGAAACATACCTACCTTCTGTCTCCCCTCCTTAGGGGGGTCCTCATACAAAATTAGGCTTAAATTAAAGAAAAATGCCTCACGAACTTCAATCTATAATATAGATGCCGTAGGAACAAGAACGAGCATGTTCAGTATGCATATTTGAAAAATTTACAAAATTACCTTTTAAACGAGCCTAATATGAAGAATATTGGATTCGTTTTTGGTGTGTTTTAATATTATGTTATAATTTTTACTTTTTTTGTAAACTGAATTTTGGGTTCCATCCCCTAACTGGCCAAATAATGACCCTAGTAGAAAAAAATAAATTTTCGAGTCAAATGCCGCAAACCTCAATCTATGACGAGTTTTTTAAAACTAATATTCAATATTCTTCATATTAGGCTCGTTTAAAAGGTAATTTTGTAAATTTTTCGAATATGCATACTGAACATGCTCGTTCTTGTTCCTACGGCATCTATATTATAGATTGAAGTTCGTGAGGCATTTTTCTTTAATTTAAGCCTATTTTTGTATGGGGACCCCCCTAAGGAGGGGAGATAGAGGGTGGGTATGTTTGAAGAAAATACTTGGGGTAAAAAAATAATGGGGGTCGGTCATATACATCATCCCCCTAGGAGGGGTTTGACTGTGGTGACAGCCATTTTGTATGAAATTGTGATAAAATTAAGGTAATTTTGTATGGGTGACCCCCTAAGGAGGGGAGATAGGGGGTCAGTATGTTGGGAAAAAATGTTAGGAAGACAAAGTTAATGGGGGTCGGTCAAACATTTGACTCCTCTAGGGGCACTCTGGGGCTAGTTAGCACAGTGGGGGGAAAATTCATAAAAAATTACTTTTGTATTGGCGCCCCCTTAAGGAGTGGTGATAGGGGGAAGGTATGTTTGGATAAATTGTTGGAAATAAAAAAATAATGGTAGTCGGTCTTACATTTGACCTCTCTAGGAGCGACTCTGCTTACAGTAACATCAAAAATTTGGAAAAAAATCAAAAATTAAATTTTTCAAATGACTTGATGCGTGACATTTTTTTTTACCAAATACCCTTAAAATTAGTATTTTATGAAGTCTTTAATAAAAGTTCATCGTGCTATGATACAGGAAAAGAGTTTCAAAAAAAGTCATCACCCTAATCTTATATATATATTTTCTTAGAACTTTTCAGAGCATGGCGCTGGAACTCGAAAACGAAGAACTAGAAAGCTCCTGCTCCAATTACGCATATGTAAGTATACATTAATATCGCAATACGCATTTTTTAAAGACTCTTTTTAACATAAGGGAAGCTCTTCAACCCCAAAAAAATGCTGCAGCCCTGTCCCTGATGATGACAGCACCGACAGAAACATTGCGAAGGGGATCCAATTTTTAATAAGTGAGCGGAAAAGCAGAATGAAAAACAAATCAGAACCAGTCAAATATATTCAGCATCTGCTAAACAAGTTGCCCAGCGAAAAGTCGGAAACGATGTGCTTTGACTTCATAGCAAAGCTGCAAAAAGAAATGGCGGCCGAACAAGAGAACAAATAGGTTGTGGACCATTTTTTTATGAAGTAGTAATTTTGCTTTGGTTCTTGTTTATGAAAAATATTTTTATTTTTCTTTATTTTTAATATAAAATAAATAAACTAAAACTCAAATTGATGTAATAAATCAAAAAATGTAGGCGCTATTCCAAGTAGGCAGATCGGCGCTGCCATTGTACGGCTCCTTCGGGCGAGTTGACGAAATTCTTTATTGTTTCGCGTACTTGCTTTCCTCATTTTCATCATTTTGACGTCCTCGGAATGAGTCTAGGTTCGAAAAATACATACTGGACTCCGCAATTTCAGAAATTCTATTTCGCCATTTGCCCTCCACCAGATTGCCGTCTTCGTTGATATAGTCGCTATAGTATCTTGGAAAATAGGTGCTCGTACTTGTTAATAAATAATTATGCAGAAAGCAGCATGCGACTATAATTTTGTGAGCTCGATCGGGATTACAAAATAAAGCTCTTCGCAAACAGAGCCATTTACCACAAAGTATGCCAAAAGCATTTTCCACACAACGTCTGGCTCGGCTGAGTCGGTAATTAAATATTGTTTCAGCATTAGTCAGCTTCCCTTTTCCGCCATATGGTTTAAGATACGTCTCGTAAGCGGGAACGCATCGTCACCAATGAAATAAAACGGTACTTTTGTGTTACCAACAGACGCATGTTCTGGAAAATCCAGTTTCATTCAAAACAGCCTTCCCGAACTCACTGCAAGAAAATATATTGGCATCACCATCGCTCCCGTAAGCACCAACGTCTAAGTATATAAATTTATATTCCGCATCTTCGACTGCGAACAGGACAATTGAATGAAAGCCCTGTAAAAAATTTTAATTAGTAATTTGTCTCTATTAAAAATGTTCTTATGTATATTACTTTGTAGTTAAAAAACATGCTTCCTGATTTGTTTGCAGCTTTTAGTGGCACGTGGCTTCCGTCCATTGCACCAATGCAATTAGGGAAGTTCCAAGTTTTTAGATATTTGTTCGCAATATTGACGAAGTCCTCCTTTTTCATGTCAGGTATGAATGATTTTAACGCCACACAAAGTGCGTTACAAACGACATCAATGAAAACTCCCATTCGAGATTTACTTATTTTCTAAATGGAAGCCATATGCCTTGGTAGCGATCCCGATGCTAAATATCTGTAAAGTAAAGCATTTTCAATAACATTAGAATTTAAACAATTTGTATGCAACTTACTCCAATACTACACCGTGCTTCAGTTTTGATTCGATTATACCTCGGCGGGAAATACGCTTCGGCAACAAATACGGCATTACCATATCGTAAATCGCATCAAATGTGGGTACATCCACGTGAAAATTTTCATGAAACTGAGTCGGGTTTGCTCTCAAATCTTCGAACTACAAATACAATTATTACTACAAAATGACAACAAAAGTTCACTAATTAAACTTACATCTTTTTCAAAGCGGCCCTTGGTATTCCGTTCCTGCAAGTATGGATTAACCCAAAACCTTGCAGTGCGCTTTTTGTTACGATGATGCTGCCTCTTTTTAAGTTTTAAATAATGAGCTGTAGCTAAAATAATTAGCAGCTCTTCGTCACTTTTTTTTTTTTTTGTGGTTTTTTGACTGTGGTTTATGTGGCAGGGACACAATTAGGTCCAAATATGCCCAGGAAAACTCTATGCGGTATATAGCGAGTTGGAACAGCGTTTAGTGACCGTCGTCAGGATAGATTCCAGCGGGCAAGCTGCAGCAGAACCAGAAGAGCGACATGTATAAAAGCTTCAATCAGCACCAAACACCAGACGTTGCGCGCCAGCGATGTGATGAAGATATCGATAGATGATTTATGTGCGGTTATCGCGACCAATGACTATTTGCCCAAATGCAACAGGCCGCAAAACGAGCGTTTGGTACATAAACTGTAATCACAGATCAAACTTAAAAAAGAAACAAGATTTCGCAAAAATAAGATAGATGCCATCAAAACTCTATGCATGTTTCCTCCAGGAACCGAGCTAACTCATACATATCGTTCACGTCAAACTCTTCAAGTACATCTCCTCTGCTGCCATATTTACCAAAAAAAACTATATTTTATTCTGATTGCCGAAAAAACCGGACAATCAAAAATGCTGTGCTCATAATTGTCAATTAAGCCACACGTTGAACAAACATTTGTTTCCTCAGCGTTTATAGAGTAGAGGAAAGCAATGTCATATGTGAACCCAGCAATAAACCAATTCAGAAGCTTGATCAGTTTAGGCTGACAAGCGAATTTGTGGAACCAGGGTTTTGATTTGGGAACCGGGAAAGCTATTAAACAGCCCGACTTACGTAATCCATCCTCCCTAAAAGCCTCGACATGCCAATCGTATTTTATTTCCTTTTCAATTCGGGACAGTGCTTCTGTAGCCAAGAGAGCAACATTTAAGTATGAGCCTTTGGTGACAGACAGTTTAGCAATCAGGTCTACTTTTTCATTGAATGGGATGCCAACATGACTAGGAGTTCAAATCAGTTTGACCACTGCCAGCTTGGAACATTCTATCACATTGTGGATTTGTGCCACAACATGATTTCCGGATCCGCTTTTCCCAAGAAGTTGACAGGCAACCATGCTGTCCGTAAAAATAGCAATTTTAGTACTCCTTCTGTGTCTGGCAATCCTTACTGCCATAAGAATGGCCTGTAGTTCAGCAAAGGACGAAGAGGTAACAGACGATAATCTTATCTGTACTGTGTTCCATCATTTATGCATAGAACTGCACAGCCCGCACTCGACTGGCCCAAAGAGGCATCGGTTGCATATGATGTAAAGCCATTACTGGTTAGATTTTTGTATTTATTTTTATAGGAGTTCCTGATAACAGTTAAGTCCACATCTGTCCTTTTGCCTGTAAACTCTTTTAGAGTGATTTCCATTTTGTTGCTTCTCTTGTACTGGACCTCTGGGCAAACCTCGTCAATCGTTTCCTTAAAACGCATATAGACGTGGGCATAGCTGGAGTTAACTCCCACTGACTCCTTTATAGCCTGGAATAATTTAGTATTGAAGACCTTTATTTTGATTATCTCCCTAGCCGTGAGAAGCAAAGCTCTGTGACTAGGGGGTAACTCATTGGCCAGAGTATAAATTAGAAACCTGTGTGTTTTTTTTTTGGGAGGCAGCCCTAGAGCACGCCCAATCATTTAAAATTATTTTTGATTTTTTTCCCCAAAAATTTTTGAAAATTATTGTAAACAAAGAGTTCGCTCTAGAGGGGGGCAAAGTAAAAAAAAAAAAATTTTTTTAAAAAAAAAAATTCATTCAACCTTAGGTAAAAAAGTTATTTTTTTAAAGGATTTTCTTGGCACGGTGCCCTAGGTAAATGGGTTTATGGGGACCCCCCCTAATTTTTTGTTTTCCCAAAACAAGTTCAAAATAAAAATTCTTCAAGGGGGGAAATCCCAAAATTCTTTTTTTTTTTTTCCAAATTTTTTACCCCAAGGGGGGTTGGGGTAACTCAGGGACCCCTCTTTGGGGGGGTTAAAATTTATATGGACAACCCCAATTTTTTTTTAAAACTTTTTTAAACCCATTTACCTACCTTCGGGCTCTTTCTTTTAGGGGGTTTCTTCAATTCTTAAATAAAGAAAAATTGTCCCTTTCATTTTTAGCCCCTAAAACGCCCGCCCAGTTGATATTTGAAAAATTTACAAAATTACCTTTTAAACGAGCCTAATATGAAGAATATTAATATTAGTTTTAAAAAACTCGTCATAGATTGAGGTTTGCGGCATTTGATGAAAATTTATTTTTTTCTACTAGGGTCATTATTTGGCCAGTTAGGGGATGGAACCCAAAATTCAGTTTACAAAAAAAGTAAAAATTATAACATAATTATTAAAACAACCAAAAACGAATCCAATATTCTTCATATTAGGCTCGTTTAAAAGGTAATTTTGTAAATTTTTCGAATATGCATACTGAACATGCTCGTTCTTGTTCCTACGGCATCTATATTATAGATTGAAGTTCGTGAGGCATTTTTCTTTAATTTAAGCCAATTTTTGTATGGGACCCCCCTAAGGAGGGGAGATAGAGGGTGGGTATGTTTAAGAAAATACTTGGGGTAAAAAAATAATGGGGGTCGGTCATATACATCATCCCCCTAGGAGGGGTTTGACTGTGGTGACAGCCATTTTGTATGAAATTGTGATAAAATTAAGGTAATTTTGTATGGGTGACCCCCTAAGGAGGGGAGATAGGGGGTCAGTATGTTGGGAAAAACTGTTAGGAAGACAAAGTTAATGGGGGTCGGTCAAACATTTGACTCCTCTAGGGGCACTCTGGGGCTAGTTAGCACAGTGGGGGGAAAATTCATAAAAAATTACTTTTGTATTGGCGCCCCCTTAAGGAGTGGTGATAGGGGGAAGGTATGTTTGGATAAATTGTTGGAAATAAAAAAATAATGGTAGTCGGTCTTACATTTGACCTCTCTAGGAGCGACTCTGCTTACAGTAACATCAAAAATTTGGAAAAAAATCAAAAATTAAATTTTTCAAATGACTTGATGCGTGACATTTTTTTTTTACCAAATACCCTTAAAATTAGTATTTTATGAAGTCTTTAATAAAAGTTCATCGTGCTATGATACAGGAAAAGAGTTTCAAAAAAAGTCATCACCCTAATCTTTATATATATTTTCTTAGAACTTTTCAGAGCATGGCGCTGGAACTCGAAAACGAAGAACTAGAAAGCTCCTGCTCCAATTACGCAATGTAAGTATACATTAATATCGCAATACGCATTTTTTAAAGACTCTTTTTAACATAAGGGAAGCTTTCAACCCCAAAAAAATGCTGCAGCCCTGTCCCTGATGATGACAGCACCGACAGAAACATTGCGAAGGGGATCCAATTTTTAATAAGTGAGCGGAAAAGCAGAATGAAAAACAAATCAGAACCAGTCAAATATATTCAGCATCTGCTAAACAAGTTGCCCAGCGAAAAGTCGGAAACGATGTGCTTTGACTTCATAGCAAAGCTGCAAAAAGAAATGGCGGCCGAACAAGAGAACAAATAGGTTGTGGACCATTTTTTTATGAAGTAGTAATTTTGCTTTGGTTCTTGTTTATGAAAAATATTTTTATTTTTCTTTATTTTTAATATAAAATAAATAAACTAAAACTCAAATTGATGTAATAAATCAAAAAATGTAGGCGCTATTCCAAGTAGGCAGATCGGCGCTGCCATTGTACGGCTCCTTCGGGCGAGTTGACGAAATTCTTTATTGTTTCGCGTACTTGCTTTCCTCATTTTCATCATTTTGACGTCCTCGGAATGAGTCTAGGTTCGAAAAATACATACTGGACTCCCAATTTCAGAAATTCTATTTCGCCATTTGCCCTCCACCAGATTGCCGTCTTCGTTGATATAGTCGCTATAGTATCTTGGAAAATAGGTGCTCGTACTTGTTAATAAATAATTATGCAGAAAGCAGCATGCGACTATAATTTTGTGAGCTCGATCGGGATTACAAAATAAAGCTCTTCGCAAACAGAGCCATTTACCACAAAGTATGCCAAAAGCATTTTCCACACAACGTCTGGCTCGGCTGAGTCGGTAATTAAATATTGTTTCAGCATTAGTCAGCTTCCCTTTTCCGCCATATGGTTTAAGATACGTCTCGTAAGCGGGAACGCATCGTCACCAATGAAATAAAACGGTACTTTTGTGTTACCAACAGACGCATGTTCTGGAAAATCCAGTTTCATTCAAAACAGCCTTCCCGAACTCACTGCAAGAAAATATATTGGCATCACCATCGCTCCCGTAAGCACCAACGTCTAAGTATATAAATTTATATTCCGCATCTTCGACTGCGAACAGGACAATTGAATGAAAGCCCTGTAAAAAATTTTAATTAGTAATTTGTCTCTATTAAAAATGTTCTTATGTATATTACTTTGTAGTTAAAAAACATGCTTCCTGATTTGTTTGCAGCTTTTAGTGGCACGTGGCTTCCGCCATTGCACCAATGCAATTAGGGAAGTTCCAAGTTTTTAGATATTTGTTCGCAATATTGACGAAGTCCTCCTTTTTCATGTCAGGTATGAATGATTTTAACGCCACACAAAGTGCGTTACAAACGACATCAATGAAAACTCCCATTCGAGATTTACTTATTTTTAAATGGAAGCCATATGCCTTGGTAGCGATCCCGATGCTAAATATCTGTAAAGTAAAGCATTTTCAATAACATTAGAATTTAAACAATTTGTATGCAACTTACTCCAATACTACACCGGCTTCAGTTTTGATTCGATTATACCTCGGCGGGAAATACGCTTCGGCAACAAATACGGCATTACCATATCGAAATCGCATCAAATGTGGGTACATCCACGTGAAAATTTTCATGAAACTGAGTCGGGTTTGCTCTCAAATCTTCGAACTACAAATACAATTATTACTACAAAATGACAACAAAAGTTCACTAATTAAACTTACATCTTTTTCAAAGCGGCCCTTGGTATTCCGTTCCTGCAAGTATGGATTAACCCAAAACCTTGCAGTGCGCTTTTTGTTACGATGATGCTGCCTCTTTTTAAGTTTTAAATAATGAGCTGTAGCTAAAATAATTAGCAGCTCTTCGTCACTTTTTTTTTTTTTTTTGGTTTTTTGACTGTGGTTTATTGGCAGGGACACAATTAGGTCCAAATATGCCCAGGAAAACTCTATGCGGTATATAGCGAGTTGGAACAGCGTTTAGTGACCGTCGTCAGGATAGATTCCAGCGGGCAAGCTGCAGCAGAACCAGAAGAGCGACATGTATAAAAGCTTCAATCAGCACCAAACACCAGACGTTGCGCGCCAGCGATGTGATGAAGATATCGATAGATGATTTATGTGCGGTTATCGCGACCAATGACTATTTGCCCAAATGCAACAGGCCGCAAAACGAGCGTTTGGTACATAAACTGTAATCACAGATCAAACTTAAAAAAGAAACAAGATTTCGCAAAAATAAGATAGATGCCATCAAAACTCTATGCATGTTTCCTCCAGGAACCGAGCTAACTCATACATATCGTTCACGTCAAACTCTTCAAGTACATCTCCTCTGCTGCCATATTTACCAAAAAAAACTATATTTTATTCTGATTGCCGAAAAAAACCGGACAATCAAAAATGCTGTGCTCATAATTGTCAATTAAGCCACACGTTGAACAAACATTTGTTTCCTCAGCGTTTATAGAGTAGAGGAAAGCAATGTCATATGTGAACCCAGCAATAAACCAATTCAGAAGCTTGATCAGTTTAGGCTGACAAGCGAATTTGTGGAACCAGGGTTTTGATTTGGGAACCGGGAAAGCTATTAAACAGCCCGACTTACGTAATCCATCCTCCCTAAAAGCCTCGACATGCCAATCGTATTTTATTTCCTTTTCAATTCGGGACAGTGCTTCTGTAGCCAAGAGAGCAACATTTAAGTATGAGCCTTTGGTGACAGACAGTTTAGCAATCAGGTCTACTTTTTCATTGAATGGGATGCCAACATGACTAGGAGTTCAAATCAGTTTGACCACTGCCAGCTTGGAACATTCTATCACATTGTGGATTTGTGCCACAACATGATTTCCGGATCCGCTTTTCCCAAGAAGTTGACAGGCAACCATGCTGTCCGTCAAAATAGCAATTTTAGTACTCCTTCTGTGTCTGGCAATCCTTACTGCCATAAGAATGGCCTGTAGTTCAGCAAAGGACGAAGAGGTAACAGACGATAATCTATATCTGTACTGTGTTCCATCATTTATGCATAGAACTGCACAGCCCGCACTCGACTGGCCCAAAGAGGCATCGGTTGCATATGATGTAAAGCCATTACTGGTTAGATTTTTGTATTTATTTTTATAGGAGTTCCTGATAACAGTTAAGTCCACATCTGTCCTTTTGCCTGTAAACTCTTTTAGAGTGATTTCCATTTTGTTGCTTCTCTTGTACTGGACCTCTGGGCAAACCTCGTCAATCGTTTCCTTAAAACGCATATAGACGTGGGCATAGCTGGAGTTAACTCCCACTGACTCCTTTATAGCCTGGAATAATTTAGTATTGAAGACCTTTATTTTGATTATCTCCCTAGCCGTGAGAAGCAAAGCTCTGTGACTAGGGGGTAACTCATTGGCCAGAGTATAAATTAGAAACCTGTGTGTTTTTTTTTGGGAGGCAGCCCTAGAGCACGCCTCAGGAAGCTGGATTGTAGTGACGAAAGTTTGTTGTTTATCACCTTTGACCTTGGGGTAGCGGCTACCGACCGCGCATATTCCATTTTGGACCTGACCAGAGATTTGTACAAATTCAACGAAACGCAAGGATGTAGCCCTGCCTTAATCATGGTTAGGCACTTAAACAGTCTCGAGTTCGACACTGAACTACGAACTACTGCTTCGTAGTGCAAATTCATGGACATGGAGGAACTAATCGTCACACCAAGAAATTTCATCGATTTTGGATTGGGAATGGGGCTACCATTGTGTGTGATGTTGATTTTTTCCTTGGAGTTCCTCGACAGATATAGCACTTTGGTTTTTGCCGCATTAAAGGAGAGGTTTAGCTCTCCACAGTTTCTGGAGAATTGCGCTATTTTATTTTGTAATATGGAGACCGAAGTAGATAAATATGGATGTGAGCATAAGATTATGAAATCATCTGCAAATTGAAAGATTTGGGTCTGTTCATCAGCTATGGAATGGAGCGCTTTTGTGTATATGTTAAAAAGAAAAGGTGACAAGCAGCTACCTTGTGGGATACCATCACCCACCAGAATTTTGGCCTCTCCTAACCTAAGCGTTCTACTTGCAAGGAAATTGATGATCCAGTCAATGTAGTGTGAGTCCAGCTTCATGTGATATAGTATTGCTCTGAGCATCCTGATATTAACGCAATTGTAGGCATTACTTATATCTACAGCAAACAGTAAAACCTTTTCATTCCTTGCCTTGCGTGATCTTATGCTGTGACACAGATGGTTTAGGCACATTATAGAAGACCTGTTTTTTCTATATGCATAACATGAGTCAGGCAGAACGTTATTCTGCTCTACAAACAAATCCACTCTTTTCTTTAGCATAAGATTAGTAATTTTCATGAACACCGCTATTAGCGAAATGGGTCTGAAGTTAGTAAAATCCGAGAGATCTCTATCCTTTTTGGGGATTGATACTACCTTAATAATACGCCAATTGTTGGGAATAATGTTTGATAGAAAATTTCGATTTATTGCAACTAAAAGGTTTTCACGTGCAGAATCCGATAGAGCTTTAACCATATAGAACGTTACTTTGTCATACCCACCCGCCACATGATTTGATTTGCTAAAAACTGTTTCCACTAGCCCCTCAATTGAGAAAGAGAGAGCAGGATCAGAAGTGGAGGCAAAGTTCAATGGGCGGGGCTGAGTTGCACATGGCACTTGGTTTTTGAGCATTTCAAGATAGGCTGTATTATTTTCAGATAGCCATACATGGCTTTCTTTTCGAAAATCGCCCCTCACCGCCTTGACGAATATCCAGGAATCCTTGGAGGAAGGCTGTGAGTTCAGTTCCTCAATTTTGTTCGAGTACGATTCACGCTTGGCTTTTTTTACTTTTATTTTCCAAAAATTCCTAAGTTTGAAATATCGATCAATATTGACTTGAAGGGGATCCCTACAGGCATTTTTAAAAGCAGACTGTAGATTTCTATACATTTTGTCATTCATGTCCGTATTCAAGTTGAGACTGCCAAAACTTTCAATAAGTTTCCTCCTGGATAGGAACAACTCGTGACTAACTGGTATTCGCTCCGTGGAAATAATAATTGGGATATGGTGGCTGCCACCAAGCGGGTGCTCGTGCACCTTCCACTCAAAAGCAAGGCTTGAATTTGTAAAAGAGACGTCGAGAACTGACCCTGTACTGTCCAGAAAACTTTTTTTAAAGGTGTACGTACCGTTATTTAGGCACCAAAAACTTGATTCAAGCATCTTTTGACAGAGGAATCTCCCTCTCTGATTCGAGAGGTGATCCCCCGAGGACTCTGCTCTGGCATTGAGGTCGCCAAGCAAAAGGACGTGCGGTTTGTCATTCAGGAACAAAAAAAGATTAAAAATAGCCTCGGAGAATTCCACAAAAGACAGTCTGGGTTCAAAGTAAGCGCTACACACAGTCAAAATAGGTTGAGCGTTTGTTGTTTGTGCAATAACAATGTCATGCTTGGAGTTGTATTTGATTTTTTTGAAGGCAATATCTTGATGAAATAGAATGGCCACGCCACCATAGCGTTGTTGAGGAAGAGATCTATAGAATCACAATTTGAGCTGAGCGACTGGCAATTATACTGCAAAATCTTCATAGTTCATTAGAAGCGGTTGCTGAGAACAGAGCCACACGTCTCTGCTTAAAAAGAAAGCAGACATGAGGATCTTCACTGATTCCACCTCTCTGGCAATACTCGGATCTTCTAATTTTCTGCAGATAGATTGAAGTACCTTGGATACCTCAGAGAAGAGCTTTTCATACTCGTTGGAGAGGAAGTAATTAGACTTTTTGTTGTTGCCCATGGCAACATCGCTTATTCTTGGCCGAGATACTCGTGTTTCACGAGAGGGCTGGGAGGATGGGGCTGCAGCAGATTGAACTGAAGTAAAATCATGAGCAGGCTCTGTTCTATAGTTTTTTCGCAGAGATTTGCCTAGTCTGACTACTTGACTATATGGTCTCCTAGTCATGGAGCTATTTATGACTTCATCGTGATTATATGTCGATGCTTCTGAGCTGAGTTTTGGAAAACTCTCCTCATCTTCAGCTAGCAGGTGAAATCTATTGTTCTGATTATGTCCGAACAACAGTTCTGCAGCTTGTTTGCGAGAAATTTTTTAAAGGTTTTTACTATGTTTATGTCTTCCTCCCTTTTCCAAGTGGGGCATTAATTTTTTTCAGTCGCTGAGTGTTCTTTGCTGTTGCATAGGACACATACTTTATCACAGGGAGGAGAGCAACTAGCCCTACCACATTCAGTGCATCTTTTCATGGATCTGCAGGAGTTCTCGCTATGACCGATCCTACCACATCGCCTACATTGTATTAAGGACGGAATATAGATGTCAACGCGAATGTATGTTTTATCTATGCTGATGGACTTGGGCACAGAATTACCCAGCAACCCAACCTTTACCTTTGAGCGGATGTCACTTTAACATCAGACTCCGTAAGTTTAATAATGTCATCTTCACTGTAGTCTAGTGGGATTCCACGAATCACACCATAAGTTTTGTTAGCCGAGTTAGGAATGTAGGCACGTCCTATATTAATATTACTAATCTCTTGATTTGAAACACATTTGTTGGCATCCGAAATATTAAAGAAAAACATTTTAAAAAGCGTGGGACCAACCGAGTAAATCGATTTAATGTGGGTCAAATTGCAGTCTTTTAGTTGCTTTCTTAAGTATAGACCGTTGCGGTCTCTCTTATTCTGTAGAAAAATACATCGAGAGGTGTCCAATTGGACAAAAGGCTCTCCATTAAAGGTACTGGGGTATAAGGCACTTTTGTAAGGGATTGTCGCTTTTGAGCTATCGACCTCAACCACGTTACGCATGTGATCCTGTTCGGCAGGACTAGGTTTATCGCTATTATGACACGTACTCGAACCCTGAATCGAATTCGCTACAGTGTGCACATTTTCCACTATGACACCGCTATCTCCACTCGGAGAAAGATAATCATCCATGGAGTCACTCTCCACTCTTTTAGACTCCTCATTTAACTTGCTTTTTTTATGAAGAGCACCATTAGAATCTATATCATTTTTTGTCTTTTTTTTCGAACCTTTGAAATTTGTTTCGACTTTAGCGAAACCGTTAAAATCATCATCTGACGCCATAGAGCCGCCATTTTCTTGTACCGCCAGCATGGCGTTGCAAGAGAATTTCTTCTCTCTCTTAACTTTTTGCAATTTAAATTACTTTAAAAAAACAGGGCAGAACAGAGAAATCACTTGCAGGAATGACTTACCTGCTACTTATGATACCAGGAACCTGGCGCACTTGAGTTTAACTTTATTCAATCTTAAACGAAAGCAGAAAAAAGGAATCGCTACGTAAAGAAAAAAAAAAAAACACTAGGAAAATCTCACTACACGTCGTTTCACGACCACGCTGCGAGAAGGAATGCGCTCTTCGTCACTTGAATCCGTTTTCAAAAATTGTGTTTTTTTTATGGTTGTTTAGGCCAACAGATTGGCAACCCTTTTTTATCTCATTTTGATAACACCTGAGAGAATTAAAAAGAGAAGCCTTCAAAGACAGAGACCGCTGCTATTTCGCTTTCCAAGCAACTTTTAGTCTTTAAGTCTAACTTTAAGACAACTGAACTTGAAAGTTCAGTTCGTGTTTCTCCATCCTACCAGCAGGTAATAAAGCGCTCCATCGCTCAAAGCTAGCAATTCGTGTTTCCTTTTTCTAATTCGGCTTTTCTTTCTTTTCATCGGTGACTTTGATTTGTTGCTCTGCACGAGTCAAACTCAATTCCTATATTTACAGTCCACCCATTTCGAGGAAAAAATATTGGTTGCTGCAAAACTATCGATTGCACTATCGATATTCTCAATATTTTTTATTTTTCATAACAATCGATGGTTCCTAGTCGCCTTGGAGAGGCAACCAAACATCAGAACCAGTATATATTACTTATATTTATTATAATTAGACGCAAACACTTGGATATAAGGAAAGTTTTTATTTTTTATATCAGAGGGAAGTTTTTCACAATTTTTCAAAAACCATTGAATCTATCGACGCTCACGTTATCGATAGTCTTGCAGATCTAATTAGGAGCCATTTTTCGATTCTACACTACGTGACGTCAAAGCGAAATAAAGGGAAAGGTCTCCAAAAAAATTTTTGATTGAAGTGGACACCTACCTTAAAGGTAGATGGATGGATGTGCACACTGTAGCGAATTCGATTTAGGGTTCGAGTACGTGTCATAATAGCGATAAACCTAGTCCTGCCGAACAGGATCACGTGCGTAACGTGGTTGAGGTCGATAGCTCAAAAGCGACAATCCCTTACAAAAGTGCCTTATACCCCAGTACCTTCAATGGAGAGCCTTTTGTCCTATTGGACACCTCTCGATGTATTTTTCTACAGAATAAGAGAGACCGCAACGGTCTATACTTAAGAAAGCAACTAAAAGACTGCAATTTGACCCACATTAAATCGATTTACTCGGTTGGTCCCACGCTTTTTAAAATGTATTTCTTTAATATTTCGGATGCCAACAAATGTGTTTGAAATCAAGAGATTAGTAATATTAATATACGTGCCTACATTCCTAACTCGGCTAACAAAACATATGGTGTGATTCGTGGAATCCCACTAGACTACAGTGAAGATGACATTATTAAACTTACGGAGTCTGATGTTAAAG
Source organism: Chlorops oryzae (assembly GCA_020466095.1). Classification (NCBI taxonomy): domain Eukaryota; kingdom Metazoa; phylum Arthropoda; class Insecta; order Diptera; family Chloropidae; genus Chlorops; species Chlorops oryzae. The sequence continues at coordinate 76,969,533 of CM035806.1, forward strand.
TGACATCCGCTCAAAGGTAAAGGTTGGGTTGCTGGGTAATTCTGTGCCCAAGTCCATCAGCATAGATAAAACATACATTCGCGTTGACATCTATATTTCGTCCTTAATACAATGTAGGCGATGTGGTAGGATCGGTCATAGCGAGAACTCCTGCAGATCCATGAAAAGATGCACTGAATGTGGTAGGGCTAGTTGCTCTCCTCCCTGTGATAAAGTATGTGTCCTATGCAACAGCAAAGAACACTCAGCGACTGAAAAAAATTAATGCCCCACTTGGAAAAGGGAGGAAGACATAAACATAGTAAAAACCTTTAAAAAAATTTCTCGCAAACAAGCTGCAGAACTGTTGTTCGGACATAATCAGAACAATAGATTTCACCTGCTAGCTGAAGATGAGGAGAGTTTTCCAAAACTCAGCTCAGAAGCATCGACATATAATCACGATGAAGTCATAAATAGCTCCATGACTAGGAGACCATATAGTCAAGTAGTCAGACTAGGCAAATCTCTGCGAAAAAACTATAGAACAGAGCCTGCTCATGATTTTACTTCAGTTCAATCTGCTGCAGCCCCATCCTCCCAGCCCTCTCGTGAAACACGAGTATCTCGGCCAAGAATAAGCGATGTTGCCATGGGCAACAACAAAAAGTCTAATTACTTCCTCTCCAACGAGTATGAAAAGCTCTTCTCTGAGGTATCCAAGGTACTTCAATCTATCTGCAGAAAATTAGAAGATCCGAGTATTGCCAGAGAGGTGGAATCAGTGAAGATCCTCATGTCTGCTTTCTTTTTAAGCAGAGACGTGTGGCTCTGTTCTCAGCAACCGCTTCTAATGAACTATGAAGATTTTGCAGTATAATTGCCAGTCGCTCAGCTCAAATTGTGATTCTATAGATCTCTTCCTCAACAACGCTAAAATTGACATATGTGCCCTCAGTGAGACCTGGTCTCTGGGGTCATCCAGTCACAGGAATCTGTGTAATTTCAAAATAAAAGAGAAAACTAGATCTGATGGATATGGTGGCGTGGCCATTCTATTTCATCAAGATATTGCCTTCAAAAAAATCAAATACAACTCCAAGCATGACATTGTTATTGCACAAACAACAAACGCTCAACCTATTTTGACTGTGTGTAGCGCTTACTTTGAACCCAGACTGTCTTTTGTGGAATTCTCCGAGGCTATTTTTAATCTTTTTTTGTTCCTGAATGACAAACCGCACGTCCTTTTGCTTGGCGACCTCAATGCCAGAGCAGAGTCCTCGGGGGATCACCTCTCGAATCAGAGAGGAAGATTCCTCTGTCAAAAGATGCTTGAATCAAGTTTTTGGTGCCTAAATAACGGTACGTACACCTTTAAAAAAAGTTTTCTGGACAGTACAGGGTCAGTTCTCGACGTCTCTTTTACAAATTCAAGCCTTGCTTTTGAGTGGAAGGTGCACGAGCACCCGCTTGGTGGCATCCACCATATCCCAATTATTATTTCCACGGAGCGAATACCAGTTAGTCACGAGTTGTTCCTATCCAGGAGGAAACTTATTGAAAGTTTTGGCAGTCTCAACTTGAATACGGACATGAATGACAAAATGTATAGAAATCTACAGTCTGCTTTTAAAAATGCCTGTAGGGATCCCCTTCAAGTCAATATTGATCGATATTTCAAACTTAGGAATTTTTGGAAAATAAAAGTAAAAAAAGCCAAGCGTGAATCGTACTCGAACAAAATTGAGGAACTGAACTCACAGCCTTCCTCCAAGGATTCCTGGATATTCGTCAAGGCGGTGAGGGGCGATTTTCGAAAAGAAAGCCATGTATGGCTATCTGAAAATAATACAGCCTATCTTGAAATGCTCAAAAACCAAGTGCCATGTGCAACTCAGCCCCGCCCATTGAACTTTGCCTCCACTTCTGATCCTGCTCTCTCTTTCTCAATTGAGGGGCTAGTGGAAACAGTTTTTAGCAAATCAAATCATGTGGCGGGTGGGTATGACAAAGTAACGTTCTATATGGTTAAAGCTCTATCGGATTCTGCACGTGAAAACCTTTTAGTTGCAATAAATCGAAATTTTCTATCAAACATTATTCCCAACAATTGGCGTATTATTAAGGTAGTATCAATCCCCAAAAAGGATAGAGATCTCTCGGATTTTACTAACTTCAGACCCATTTCGCTAATAGCGGTGTTCATGAAAATTACTAATCTTATGCTAAAGAAAAGAGTGGATTTGTTTGTAGAGCAGAATAACGTTCTGCCTGACTCATGTTATGCATATAGAAAAAACAGGTCTTCTATAATGTGCCTAAACCATCTGTGTCACAGCATAAGATCACGCAAGGCAAGGAATGAAAAGGTTTTACTGTTTGCTGTAGATATAAGTAATGCCTACAATTGCGTTAATATCAGGATGCTCAGAGCAATACTATATCACATGAAGCTGGACTCACACTACATTGACTGGATCATCAATTTCCTTGCAAGTAGAACGCTTAGGTTAGGAGAGGCCAAAATTCTGGTGGGTGATGGTATCCCACAAGGTAGCTGCTTGTCACCTTTTCTTTTTAACATATACACAAAAGCGCTCCATTCCATAGCTGATGAACAGACCCAAATCTTTCAATTTGCAGATGATTTCATAATCTTATGCTCACATCCATATTTATCTACTTCGGTCTCCATATTACAAAATAAAATAGCGCAATTCCCCAGAAACTGTGGACAGCTAAACCTCTCCTTTAATGCGGCAAAAACCAAAGTGCTATATCTGTCGAGGAACTCCAAGGAAAAAATCAACATCACACACAATGGTAGCCCCATTCCCAATCCAAAATCGATGAAATTTCTTGGTGTGACGATTAGTTCCTCCATGTCCATGAATTTGCACTACGAAGCAGTAGTTCGTAGTTCAGTGTCGAACTCGAGACTGTTTAAGTGCCTAACCATGATTAAGGCAGGGCTACATCCTTGCGTTTCGTTGAATTTGTACAAATCTCTGGTCAGGTCCAAAATGGAATATGCGCGGTCGGTAGCCGCTACCCCAAGGTCAAAGGTGATAAACAACAAACTTTCGTCACTACAATCCAGCTTCCTGAGGCGTGCTCTAGGGCTGCCTCCCAAAAAAAAACACACAGGTTTCTAATTTATACTCTGGCCAATGAGTTACCCCCTAGTCACAGAGCTTTGCTTCTCACGGCTAGGGAGATAATCAAAATAAAGGTCTTCAATACTAAATTATTCCAGGCTATAAAGGAGTCAGTGGGAGTTAACTCCAGCTATGCCCACGTCTATATGCGTTTTAAGGAAACGATTGACGAGGTTTGCCCAGAGGTCCAGTACAAGAGAAGCAACAAAATGGAAATCACTCTAAAAGAGTTTACAGGCAAAAGGACAGATGTGGACTTAACTGTTATCAGGAACTCCTATAAAAATAAATACAAAAATCTAACCAGTAATGGCTTTACATCATATGCAACCGATGCCTCTTTGGGCCAGTCGAGTGCGGGCTGTGCAGTTCTATGCATAAATGATGGAACACAGTACAGATATGGATTACCGTCTGTTACCTCTTCGTCCTTTGCTGAACTACAGGCCATTCTTATGGCAGTAAGGATTGCCAGACACAGAAGGAGTACTAAAATTGCTATTTTTACGGACAGCATGGTTGCCTGTCAACTTCTTGGGAAAAGCGGATCCGGAAATCATGTTGTGGCACAAATCCACAATGTGATAGAATGTTCCAAGCTGGCAGTGGTCAAACTGATTTGAACTCCTAGTCATGTTGGCATCCCATTCAATGAAAAAGTAGACCTGATTGCTAAACTGTCTGTCACCAAAGGCTCATACTTAAATGTTGCTCTCTTGGCTACAGAAGCACTGTCCCGAATTGAAAAGGAAATAAAATACGATTGGCATGTCGAGGCTTTTAGGGAGGATGGATTACGTAAGTCGGGCTGTTTAATAGCTTTCCCGGTTCCCAAATCAAAACCCTGGTTCCACAAATTCGCTTGTCAGCCTAAACTGATCAAGCTTCTGAATTGGTTTATTGCTGGGTTCACATATGACATTGCTTTCCTCTACTCTATAAACGCTGAGGAAACAAATGTTTGTTCAACGTGTGGCTTAATTGACAATTATGAGCACAGCATTTTTGATTGTCCGGTTTTTTCGGCAATCAGAATAAAATATAGTTTTTTTTGGTAAATATGGCAGCAGAGGAGATGTACTTGAAGAGTTTGACGTGAACGATATGTATGAGTTAGCTCGGTTCCTGGAGGAAACATGCATAGAGTTTTGATGGCATCTATCTTATTTTTGCGAAATCTTGTTTCTTTTTTAAGTTTGATCTGTGATTACAGTTTATGTACCAAACGCTCGTTTTGCGGCCTGTTGCATTTGGGCAAATAGTCATTGGTCGCGATAACCGCACATAAATCATCTATCGATATCTTCATCACATCGCTGGCGCGCAACGTCTGGTGTTTGGTGCTGATTGAAGCTTTTATACATGTCGCTCTTCTGGTTCTGCTGCAGCTTGCCCGCTGGAATCTATCCTGACGACGGTCACTAAACGCTGTTCCAACTCGCTATATACCGCATAGAGTTTTCCTGGGCATATTTGGACCTAATTGTGTCCCTGCCATATAAACCACAGTCAAAAAACCACAAAAAAAAAAAAAATGACGAAGAGCTGCTAATTATTTTAGCTACAGCTCATTATTTAAAACTTAAAAAGAGGCAGCATCATCGTAACAAAAAGCGCACTGCAAGGTTTTGGGTTAATCCATACTTGCAGGAACGGAATACCAAGGGCCGCTTTGAAAAAGATGTAAGTTTAATTAGTGAACTTTTGTTGTCATTTTGTAGTAATAATTGTATTTGTAGTTCGAAGATTTGAGAGCAAACCCGACTCAGTTTCATGAAAATTTTCACGTGGATGTACCCACATTTGATGCGATTTACGATATGGTAATGCCGTATTTGTTGCCGAAGCGTATTTCCCGCCGAGGTATAATCGAATCAAAACTGAAGCTCGGTGTAGTATTGGAGTAAGTTGCATACAAATTGTTTAAATTCTAATGTTATTGAAAATGCTTTACTTTACAGATATTTAGCATCGGGATCGCTACCAAGGCATATGGCTTCCATTTACAAAATAAGTAAATCTCGAATGGGAGTTTTCATTGATGTCGTTTGTAACGCACTTTGTGTGGCGTTAAAATCATTCATACCTGACATGAAAAAGGAGGACTTCGTCAATATTGCGAACAAATATCTAAAAACTTGGAACTTCCCTAATTGCATTGGTGCAATGGCCGGAAGCCACGTGCCACTAAAAGCTGCAAACAAATCAGGAAGCATGTTTTTTAACTACAAAGTAATATACATAAGAACATTTTTAATAGAGACAAATTACTAATTAAAATTTTTTACAGGGCTTTCATTCAATTGTCCTGTTCGCAGTCGAAGATGCGGAATATAAATTTATATACTTAGACGTTGGTGCTTACGGGAGCGATGGTGATGCCAATATATTTTCTTGCAGTGAGTTCGGGAAGGCTGTTTTGAATGAAACTGGATTTTCCAGAACATGCGTCTGTTGGTAACACAAAAGTACCGTTTTATTTCATTGGTGACGATGCGTTCCCGCTTACGAGACGTATCTTGAAACCATATGGCGGAAAAGGGAAGCTGACTAGTGCTGAAACAATATTTAATTACCGACTCAGCCGAGCCAGACGTTGTGTGGAAAATGCTTTTGGCATACTTTGTGGTAAATGGCTCTGTTTGCGAAGAGCTTTATTTTGTAATCCCGATCGAGCTCACAAAATTATAGTCGCATGCTGCTTTCTGCATAATTATTTATTAACAAGTACGAGCACCTATTTTCCAAGATACTATAGCGACTATATCAACGAAGACGGCAATCTGGTGGAGGGCAAATGGCGAAATAGAATTTCTGAAATTGTGGAGTCCAGTATGTATTTTTCGAACCTAGACTCATTCCGAGGACGTCAAAATGATGAAAATGAGGAAAGCAAGTACGCGAAACAATAAAGAATTTCGTCAACTCGCCCGAAGGAGCCGTACAATGGCAGCGCCGATCTGCCTACTTGGAATAGCGCCTACATTTTTTGATTTATTACATCAATTTGAGTTTTAGTTTATTTATTTTATATTAAAAATAAAGAAAAATAAAAATATTTTTCATAAACAAGAACCAAAGCAAAATTACTACTTCATAAAAAAATGGTCCACAACCTATTTGTTCTCTTGTTCGGCCGCCATTTCTTTTTGCAGCTTTGCTATGAAGTCAAAGCACATCGTTTCCGACTTTTCGCTGGGCAACTTGTTTAGCAGATGCTGAATATATTTGACTGGTTCTGATTTGTTTTTCATTCTGCTTTTCCGCTCACTTATTAAAAATTGGATCCCCTTCGCAATGTTTCTGTCGGTGCTGTCATCATCAGGGACAGGGCTGCAGCATTTTTTTGGGGTTGAACAGCTTCCCTTATGTTAAAAAGAGTCTTTAAAAAATGCGTATTGCGATATTAATGTATACTTACATATGCGTAATTGGAGCAGGAGCTTTCTAGTTCTTCGTTTTCGAGTTCCAGCGCCATGCTCTGAAAAGTTCTAAGAAAATATATATATAAGATTAGGGTGATGACTTTTTTTGAAACTCTTTTCCTGTATCATAGCACGATGAACTTTTATTAAAGACTTCATAAAATACTAATTTTAAGGGTATTTGGTAAAAAAAAATGTCACGCATCAAGTCATTTGAAAAATTTAATTTTTGATTTTTTTCCAAATTTTTGATGTTACTGTAAGCAGAGTCGCTCCTAGAGAGGTCAAATGTAAGACCGACTACCATTATTTTTTTATTTCCAACAATTTATCCAAACATACCTTCCCCCTATCACCACTCCTTAAGGGGGCGCCAATACAAAAGTAATTTTTTATGAATTTTCCCCCCACTGTGCTAACTAGCCCCAGAGTGCCCCTAGAGGAGTCAAATGTTTGACCGACCCCCATTAACTTTGTCTTCCTAACAGTTTTTCCCAACATACTGACCCCCTATCTCCCCTCCTTAGGGGGTCACCCATACAAAATTACCTTAATTTTATCACAATTTCATACAAAATGGCTGTCACCACAGTCAAACCCCTCCTAGGGGGATGATGTATATGACCGACCCCCATTATTTTTTTACCCCAAGTATTTTCTTTAAACATACCCACCCTCTATCTCCCCTCCTTAGGGGGGTCCCCATACAAAAATAGGCTTAAATTAAAGAAAAATGCCTCACGAACTTCAATCTATAATATAGATGCCGTAGGAACAAGAACGAGCATGTTCAGTATGCATATTCGAAAAATTTACAAAATTACCTTTTAAACGAGCCTAATATGAAGAATATTGGATTCGTTTTTGGTATGTTTTAATAATATGTTATAATTATTACTTTTTTTTAAAACTGAATTTTGGGTTCCATCCCCTAACTGGCCAAATAATGACCCTAGTAGAAAAAAAATAAATTTTCTACTCAAATGCCGCAAACCTCAATCTATGACGAGTTTTTTGAGACTATAACCATTAAAATCGGTTAGTAATTTCTATTCATAAAATTAATTCAAAACAAATATTTTTTGAAACGCATTATTCACTGTTTTTACGTTCGTTTCTTAGGTCCTCGCATGTCTCTCTCGGTCTGTACGCATGGCTCTCTCGGTCTGTACGCATGCAAAGACTCAAGAAACGAACGTAAAAACAGTGAATAATGCGTTTCAAAAAATATTTGTTTTGAATTAATTTTATGAATAGAAATTACTAACCGATTTTAATGGTTATAGTCTCAAAAAACTCGTCATAGATTGAGGTTTGCGGCATTTGACTCGAAAATATATTTTTTTTCTACTAGGGTCATTATTTGGCCAGTTAGGGGATGGAACCCAAAATTCAGTTTAAAAAAAAAGGTAATAAAATATATCAAATTATTAAAACACACCAAAAACTAATCCAATAATCTTCATATTAGGCTCGTTTAAAAGGTAATTTTGTAAATTTTTCGAATATGCATGCTGAACATGCTCTTTCTTGTTCCTACGGCATCTATATTATAGATTGAAGTTCGTGAGGCATTTTTCTTTAATTTAAGCCTAATTTTGTATGGGGACCCCCCTAACGAGGGGAGATAGAGGGTAGGTATGTTTGAAGAAAATGTTTGGGGTAAAAAAATAATGGGGGTCGGTCATATATATCAGCCCCCTAGGAGGGGTTTGACTGTAGTGACGGCCATTTTGTATGAATTTTTGCTCTAATTAAGGTAGTTTTATATGGGAGCCCCCTTAAGGGGGGGAGATAGAGGTTAAGTATGTTGGAAGAAAATGTTAGGGGGACAAAGGTAATGGGGGTCGGTCATACATTTGACTCCTCTAGGAGCACTCTGGGGCTAGTTAGGAAGATGGGGGGAAAAGTTTTTAAAAAATTATTTTTGTATGGGAGCCCCCTTAAGGAGGGGAGATAGGGGGTAGGTTTGTTCAGAAAAAATGTTCGGAGTAAAAAAATAATGGGGGTTGGCCATACGTTATATATCCGTAGGGGCGCCTTGTGGGGAGTTAAGGGCCGTTTCCTCTCTATTTTTGCCAATTTCCCAAACTTCAATTGAAAACTGCCACGGGTTCCCGTTATCCGATTGCTTCCAAATTTCTCACGTTTCTCCTCCATGTCCAATGGAACACTTCTGGACCCTGAGACCGATTGAAATTCCATTTCGGGAATTAAGAGCAGCCCTAGTGTTCAGTCTTAGTCTTGTTAGCGGATAGAACTCACGTATGTATGTACGTCTGCATTTATTCAAAATGTTTGTTCCGGACTATAAAAAAATTGGAAACCACGATGAAAATTGTTATAAATTGTGTCTACTTTGTTTGAAGAAGAATAAGAAAATGTTAAAAATTGAAGGAAAAGTCAAGTTAAAGCTTAAGAAGCTTTTGGAACACTTTGATTTCTTGGACAAAAGATTTCCTGCTGTAATATGTTTTGCCTGTAATATACATGTGGATAGATCACTTAAAAAAAAAAAAAATTAATCTAAAATTTCCCGATTTCGATAAGTTTACGTCAATAGAAGGAAAAACACGAGCTTCAAAATCAAAAGTGAATAGCGAAAAGTGTATGTGCTATTTATGTTCAAAAACTCATTGCGTAGGAAACTCAAACCTATCAACACCTTTAATGGGATCCTCGAACAAGAAAAAGGCATTAAAAGATGCCAAGCGTCTTAAAGTAAGAGGCCACGGACGTGGTATAAGGCATACGTGTAACTTTACCCACAAAATGAAGACTATTGAAAAACATCTAGAAACATTTTCAAGTCAACAAACCGATCACGTAATTGCAAAATTATTAAAGAACAAGATTTCCGTAGATTCTGGTGTCAAAGAAAAAGCACTTGATAAAAGTGAAAACGATTCTGTAACATTATCTCAATCACATGGAAAACCGATCAATATTTCTATACAGAAAAGAGCTAAAAAGGATATAAGTCTCATTTCTGCTGCTTCCCTGCTTAAAATTCAAAAAAATTTAAATTTAAGTAAAAGAAAGGTCTTAGGCATTGCTACTGCTATTCGGGCTGAAACTAAATTCAACGCTTTTGAACCAAACTTTCAAAAAAAAATTCAAAACTATAGTCATTGCCTTGATAACTACTTTGAAGTGAGAAAGTTTAATTTTCTAAAAGAAATAACAAAAAATCTCACGATGCAGTTGCTCAATTTGCAGTTGTATGTTATAATTTAGATGCACTTATTCAACATATTACTAAATTTCGGAAGCTTTCAGAACAGCCATATTTGAAATTCGGTATGGATGGTGGAGGTGGCTTTTTTAAAGTAACGCTTTCCGTTCAATTGTCTTTTAAATCTACCCTTGAAAGTAATAAGGAAACTACATCGAAGAGTAACTACTACAAAAGATATCGAGAATCAGGTGTAAAACAAATATTTATAATAGGCTTAGCTCCTTCAACAGAAGAAAATTACGATAATGTTTCAGTTATTTGGAAAGCTTTAGATATAAATCGTTTTATAAAACTTGGATCGATTGCGACAGATCTCAAACTCGCGAACATTATAACTGGTCTCATGAATCATAGCAGCTCGTATCCATGTACATGGTGTGAAGTATTTCATAATGACCTGGGTAAATGTGGACCCCAGAGGACTTCTCAAAATTGCTTCAAAAACTACGAGAATTGGTGCTCGAATGGAAAAATGTTAAAAACTTCGAAGGATTTTAAAAATTGCACCAACTCTCCGCTTTTTTTATCTGACAACAACAATCAAAAAGTTATAAACATTATTCCTCCACCAGAATTGCACTTACTCTTAGGGGCTGTTAACACTTTGTTCCATCATATGATGAAAGAAAACGAAGATGTGAGCTTGCGCTGGGCCAAGGAATGTCATGTTGAACGGCAATGTATATATGGATCTCCATCTTTTGCTGGGAATGCTTGTAAAACTCTGCTCAATAAAACCGACATCCTAGATGGAATGAAGAGCTTGAACTGCGCAAAATACGTCGACACTTTTCGAAAATTGAAAGGAGTGGTTGATGGATGCTTCTCGTTTGAATTGAATTCTGATTTTCAAAACATAATTCATATTTTTAAAAAAAGCTACCAAGCTCTTGGAATTCCAGTTACACCAAAAATCCACGCAATATTTTATCATGTGTCCGAATTCTGCGCAAACAGTAACAAGGGCTTAGGTTATTTTAGTGAGCAATCATGCGAGTCTGTACACGCCGAGTTTGGCAAGACATGGGAAAGATACAAAGTCTTGCAAAGTCACCCTAATTATTCGGAGAAACTATTACGAGCAGTTTGTGAATTTAACAGTTTAAACTTATAGAAATAATATCCATGTAATTTAATCATTATACCCGACACACTCTGTGTCGAGGGTATATTGCGTTTGTGTGGTTGTGTGTAACACCCAGAACTAGTCGAGATAGACCATACAAAATATATATAGAAATGATCAGTGTCACCAGGAGATTCGATTTAGACATGTCCGTCCGTCTGTCCGTCTGTCCGTCTGTCCGTCTGTTTGTATACAGTTATCTTATCGAAGAAATTGAGCTATCTTGACAAAATTTGGTATGCGTGCTCACGGGGACATGAGTAAGAACAAGTTCGAGAATGGACCCGATCGGACCATTTTTAGGGGTACCTCCAGTACTAGGGTCTGTTATGAAAATCACAAAAACTGCTCTAAAACCGATGTTTTTCAAGATATTTTGATGAAATTTGATATTTGATCATATTTAAAGGCCAGTAATATTATTTCCGAAAATTGGAAAATTGGGCGTGGCAGAAGGGCGGTTTTCGAAAATTGTCTCCTACACCCGAAATTCAAATGGGACTTGAACGAAATTTGGCACTTATGCTTCCTTTGTAGCCTTAAACAGCCTTCCAAAAAATTTTCTTGATCGGTCCATTTTTAAGGGTACCTCCAGTACTAGGGCCGTCACAAAAATCCCAAAACTGCCTTAAAATCGGACTTTTTCGCAATATTTTAATGAAACTTAGAATTTGAGCATATATTTAAGCCCCCGATTAGAATTCAAAAAAATTGGAAAAGTGGGCGTGGCAAAAGGGCGGTTTTCATAAAAAAATCTATCAAAGGTCGGTATATGGGGCCTCTAATGGCCTTAAACACCTCTGGATATTAAATGTTATTTGAACATGTGTGTCTGTGTCGGGTATTCTATTGTCAGGCTCGCCTGACTATAACACCCTTACTTGTTTTTTATTGGCTTTTTGAAAAACATATGTTCTCATTTCACCAAAAAACACAAAATAAAAAATAAAATAGAAATTTTTTACTATTTCTGAGAATTCCTGGCAGTTGATTTTTTTTGGCAAATTTCTTTGGAATTTGTTGTGTCTTTTCTTTAGAGCAATGCGTTAAAAAACGAAGTTCAGAGTTTTTGAGTTATGGCGCCGGAATGGTTTATCTAATTTACTCGACGTCTGGAGAAGAACTTATGGAAATTTTCTCCTCTTTCATTTGATACATGTATCGTTGAAATCGGACAAGCAGAAAGTAATATACAACTCTTAGATCACCATCGTCTCTCTTAATATTACATCCTAGATACAGAATCAAGTTCAAAATTTTAGTTACATCAAAATTTTATTTAAACCGATTCCAGCGCACCGTGTTCGGTTCATTATATGCAGACACTCGCGAGCTTCATAAAGCATAAACACTATAATTATCAAGTCCAAAATATCCTCGAAATCCATATTTCTTGATAACCAGTTTTTAAACTCACAACACAGCTGAAAAATTGTTTATACGTCAATGACGTACACTCTAAAAACTGGGTTGAATTTCACTTCTATTATGTACGTAATTTTTGCAACAATAACACTGTGCGACATTTTAGAGGTCATGTTTTGTAAACAAAAATTAGACGACTGTTTTCGAAAGTGCTCGGTGAGTTTAACAACGCCTAATACTCAGTTTTGTCCAGTCACGTCTTGTTTTTTTTTAAATGGACTTCAAAAAGTGGGGCCGAGAATTAAATTACTCACTTACAGCTGTATCTCGTAATCCGTTCAATATATTAATTTCCTATCTATCGCAATTTATAGTTCTGAAATCATTTTAAATAGTTTTAGTACAAACCAATCCGAAAAAACTCTATCTGGTAGGTGAAAATTGAAAAAATTCCTAAAATTTGACGTGTTTTTTTGTATCATATTTTATTTTTTATGGCCTATAGCTCCCAAGGCAATAAAAATTTTTTCAAAATTTTTTTATGAAAATATAGAAAGACTATAACACTTTCATATACACGAACTACATCCGAGCACTACTTGATACCGTTTTGCCGCGGCAAAGTTGAACAACTTTTACCAAAAATCGGATGAAAAAACGCAAAATCACCCTTTTGGATATGCACGAAAATTTTCACTCAACCGAAGGTTCAGAACCATGATATGGAAATGCAAAGTTTTTTTTTTTTCACAAAACGCAAACTAAAAATCTACTCATAAGATCATTTTTGGAAATTGAATTATTTTTTTATTTTTACAATGGAAAAATATTTATTTTAGGAGGGAAATTAAAAAAAATAAATATTTTAGTTCAAATTCCGTTTTAAACATTCAATATTTTTTTTTTTTTTTTTGTAATACTTAACAATTCTCAACATTGAAACGTAGCTCAAAATTATATGAAATCGTAATTCTTAAACCAATTAAAAAATGTCAATCAATATTTATTTATGATTGCCGTGACTATATAAAAGTAAATTTGTCAGTTGTTTATACAAGGGAAGAGTAGTAATATTGTTATTCTTAATCCAGTTAAGGGGGGAGTACACTTTGATTTTTCAAAAAAATTTTTTTTTTTTTTTGGCTTAAAATGTTCCTTGGGATGTATACTTTAATTTAGAAAAGACTCCAAGTCTGCCAGAATATTCCTTACCGCTTTACGAAGCGATTTCCTAAAACATGTACCATGTACATGTACATGAAATTTTATCTTTAAACGCGTTTATCTCGAAACGGGGCTTTTCAAACTGGCGTGGGAAATAACTCTAACCAGTTATTATTAAATTTGGATATCGCCTAGGTTTTCTTGTTTAGAATTAAATTCTGCTTAGAAATACGTATCCACATTTTCGATTTTGTCAAAAATGGATTTTTAATCCACGATTTTGTAAGCATTTTTAGGGTTAAAAAATTGACTTTTTTTCCTAAGGCCACAACTTTTGAAAACAATTAATTTAAAAACAAGCTGAGTTGTGTCATAGGACACCAGATAAGAACGAAGTTCATTATGGTATTTATAAATGTTAGTAAATATAATTCGCAGCAAGGTTTTTCGCAAAACTCAATTGTTTTTATTAATCGAAAAATATATGTATACAAGACGGCTGTTTGTTGTTTTCAACTGTTTTTAACAAGCGAAAATGCGATACAGTATATTCTGCTTAGCTGCATTCAATTATTTTCCAGACAATTTTATGCACTTACGCGAAAAACGCACCTACCCGAAATTTTTTGCTGTATTTTTGAGTAACATATCAGAATGTCTTTAAAAACACTTGAATTCTTAAAAGAACGCCGTCCAAATATTAATTTTATTAACAAACAAGTAAGAAAGCTAAAGTCGGTCAAGCCCGACTTTGAAATACCCAGCGTTCCGACGTTATGAGCGCACTATGTTTTGCTTCTCTATTTATGGGCGTGGCAGTGGGAGGGCCACATAAATTATTTCCCTACACCTTTCATTCGCCTTGGTGAACCTATGTCGCGAATTTGAAGCTTCTACGCCTTTTACTTCGGAAGTTACGAAAAATCTTGATTTGTGGGCGTGGCAGTGGGCGGGCCAAATAAAATTTTTTCCTACACCTTTCATTCGCCTTGGTGAACCTATGTTGCGAATTTGAAGCTTCTACGCCTTTTACTTCGGAAGTTACGAAAATTCTCCATTTGTGGGCGTGGCAGTGGGCGGGCTACATAAATTTTTAATCCTACACCTTTCATTTGCCTTTGTCAACCTATGTTGCGATTTTGAAGCTTCTACGCCTTTTACCTCGGAAGTTACGAAAAATCTTCATTTGTGGGCGTGGCAGTGGGCGAGCCACATAAAATTTTTTCCTACATTTTTTATTCGCCTTGGTCAACCTATGTTGCGAATTTGAAGCTTCTACGCTTTTTACTTCGGAAGTAACAAAAAATCTCCACTTGTGGGCGTGGCAGTGGGCGGGCCTCATAAAATTTTTTCCTACACCTTTCATTCGTCTTGGCCAACCTATGTTGCGAATTTGAAGCTTCTACGCCTTTTACTTCACAAGTTACGATAAGCCCTTATTTGTGGGCGTGGCTCACGGAGGGCGGCGTCCATTTTTTTCCAGGATATGTCCCTTTTTGTAGTTTACCAGTACACCAAATATCAATGAAATGTGTTAAGTGGTTCGCAAGTTACAAGCATTTTACTGAAAACACATTAAATTCATTTGTGGGCGTGGCAGTGAGCGGATGTCTTCCATTTTTAGTTAGGATCATACTCGGACCCCGATATACCTGTGTGCCACATTTCGACTTGATTGGTCCAGCCGTTTCGGAGGAGATCCGGACACGGACGGACGGACAGACGGACATGTCTAAATCGAATTTTTGATCCTGATCAAGAATATATATATATATATATGTCTATATCTACGGAGCGTTATTCTGGCTGTTACAAGATACCGCAATATACGTTGCTTACGCTGGGTATAAAAACAAATAAGTACTTTGAATTACTTTCGCTACTTGAACGCATACGCTTATTACAAGTAATCGGACTCACAGGGTTGCATTTAAGTCACACATTTCCTATATTTCTGTCAACCTGTCATCGAAATTTCAACTCTGATTTCCTTTC
Source organism: Chlorops oryzae (assembly GCA_020466095.1). Taxonomy (NCBI): domain Eukaryota; kingdom Metazoa; phylum Arthropoda; class Insecta; order Diptera; family Chloropidae; genus Chlorops; species Chlorops oryzae. Next base: position 76,984,986 of record CM035806.1, read on the forward strand.
TTCAAAGTAGTGAGTTCGTTACTTCCTTTCAATTTACTTTAACAGCGTTGAGCCCTCAAAGTGCTAAGTTAGATAAGCAGAATATACTGGAACTGAAAAAGCATACGTGTAAAGGGTCTTCCATCGCAAATGAGATAGTCTCGAAAATGCGAATTTTCATACATAAAGATGTTTTAAAGTATCGATATTTTTCACACCGATATTACATCCGCAGCCCCCGGAGTACAGACGATGATTTTAATTATGTTTTAATTATGTACGAATTGACGTATACTTTGATAGCGCAAAAAAATTATAAGCTACCTAAAATGCCCTTATATATTTGCAAAAACCTACTAATCGGAGTTATTCTGAAAACGTTCAGTCTGGCAGCACCACATATTGTTTTGTTTTGTTTGAATGCATTTATGCTTGTATGTGTCTGTGTAGTTTCTGAATTTAATAATTAATTGTTTTTTCGGGATATCGTCGGAAATAAGTGTCGCCTAAAAAAGTATAATATCTTGGCCGCATCAAGAAGTCATTTTACGTAAATATATGTATATTTCTTTCTTTTTGCAAAGGTTATTATACCCTTTTTTGCGAACTTCAATTTAGGTAACGCGGATTTTATAGCGGTTTTTCACTTTTTCTCGACTAGGTCCCCTGTCGCTATCGTTTCATAAAGAACTTCGTTCTAAAAATCGGAATACGTATTTCTAACCCGAATTTCATTACTTATCAGGATTTTGTTCGATTTATGTTCCAGGATCACATGGGAACACTCAGAGAATTATGACAATCTAACTTTAAGAATAAAAATCTAAAATTTAGTTTGTAACATTCTTGCATTTTTAATCTTGAAATATTGTCAATAAGATTTAAAATCTCAATTTCAAGCAATTTTTCTTAATTTTTAGTTCGATAATTTTAAAACGGAGATCCTAATCTTGAATTTTAGAACGCATTCTTGATTTTCAGTTCGATGCTCTTAAAACCAAGAGCGTAATCTTGAATTTTAGAACGAACTCTTCAATTTGAGGAACACGTTCTTGGAAATTCGCAGACATCGCGTCATTGTTGCTTGTATCATTGAACAGAGCGGACGTGTTTAAGTGTGATAGACATTATTGATATAGTTGAAATTTCAAATTTCACGAGTCCTCCTGTACATTTATATCCAATAAACAATGGGAAAACATATCTAAGACCGAAGCTATTGTAAAATTAATAAATTAAATAAATACAAGCATACATTTATAAAAACAATTTGGATTTTATTCGAACATTAGGAATCAAATGAAAAATAATGCTAAGTTTAGACTATATGACAAAATGCTACTTATATGTCAACTTTGAGAAAAATTTCTCACAATTCCTAAAATTTTTCTTAAAAATTGACTTTATTTTTAAGAAAAATTTTTAAAATTGTGAGAAATTTTTTTCAAAGTTGAAATATATGTAACGTTTTGTCATATAGTCTCGACTACGCTTAAGATTTATACGAAGAATACATTCTTAAAAATATAAGAATCAATTCTTAATATTAAGATTTTTTATAAGAATATATTCTGGTAATTGATCTTAAAAGTAGATTTAAAACAAGATTTCATTCTTTGGTACTAAGAATTCATTCTTAGTCGAAGATTTTTAATAAGAATTCAATCTTAAAAATCGCTCTTAAAACAAGATTTATGCCAAGATTATGATCTTAGGTCCGATCTTAAAAAATTAAGATTTTCTTCTTGGAATTAGATTTTTCGCATTTAACAGACTATTAAGTTCGAAATGATTTGATTTTGGTCATTTATTCTTATATTTAGCACGTTTTTTCTATGAGTGAAGGAGTATTTTCTCACGCCGTTTTCCGACCTCCGCGCGAGGACGCCCGCGCGACCTGGTGCACCGGCCACGAGGGGACGCCAATCGAGTTCAAAAAAATACAAATTGTAGTTCGAAGGATGAGTAATAAATGGGTTATAACATATTTGCCCTCCCTGAGTGTTTTATTGCTTAAAAAAATTAACGAAAATGCCTTACTTTTTGGACGTTCAAAGTGTACTCCCCCCTTAAGATAACTCGTCTGAAGTTGAGGATTTTGATTTTTTTATTAGTCGATGAAAATCGTCATCTGAGTCATTAGAGTCATCTGAAGTGTATGCAAAATTTAAGGATATATTTTTTTCTGAATGGAAATCGCAGCTTGTTTCCTCTGGAGTTTCGATTCCTTCCTGTTTGAATTCGAATAATTTTTGACTCCACCAACATACTTCGGCAAGCAATGTATCCAACCTTTTTCCCTTATAACGCTTTTCCATTGGCACGGTGAATTGGTGGAACCGCTCTCCTCGTTCGTCAGATTCAGTTGGCAATTGTTTTAAAAAGTGGTCAAGGTGATGATGCAGAAAGTGCAACTTCAGTGTCATGGATACATTGATTTTGTGGAAATATTCAAGCATTTCATTCACCAATTTTCTGCATTATCCTTGCTCTTTGCGGTTCTTTCCTAGAACACCCTCAATAACATTTTTTAGTGCGGCCCAGGCTTTCCGGTAAACGTTTTTCAGCACGATCGTGAAGCTTTCACTTTTGATCAGTTTTCTGCTATCTGGCCCATTCAGTACACCTGAATTGGGTAGAATGCACGAAATCTTTAAGTAATATTTGGGAATATCATACAAAATTCAACCAACCATTTCTAATTTTTTCATTAGTGAGTTTGGGGAATATGTTTTGCAAACAAATGAAGACTTCATCATTATCTTTCACGGAAGTTTCGATGAATTTCTTAGTTATTCCCAGCTTTATTTGGAGTGGTGGCAGCAAAATGTCATGTTTATTCTTAATCAAAGGTTGATTAACCAACTTTAAACGTTGTTCGTTTTTGGGTGTTCTTTCTATCCATTCCTTGCAAAGATATTGATCTCTTTTATCTCGGGAATCCCAATTGCACTGATTCTCTTCATATTTGAGTTCCTTCAGTATATTGCCCATTGTTTTGTGAGTTTCCTTCATATTGGTGCCTAATGCCAATGGAATGGATGGTTTTTCGTTTCTTATATGCAGTATTACAGCCTTCAAGCTTGTAACGGAGCCATCAATGAAAAGTCGCCATTCAGCAGGTATATATTCCATTCCAATTTTATGTATTAAACTCTTAATATCGTTGCAGTAAGTGAACGTATTTGTATTGTTGACGGTATATAATTTTTGAAATTCAGCTTGTCGCCTCCTGTATGCCGAGGCGCAAACATCCGGCTGTGTGAGTTTTCTTCTTTTTAAAAATGAGGATAACGTTTCAGAATTCCGTTGCGATAATCCCATCTTGGCCACAAGGTAATCTAGTTCGTTTTGAGACAGAGGCCTTGGAGCCTCAATATTCAAGGCAGGTATATACTCGAGGTCACGCGGTTCGGCGATTCTCTCGATGGAAGAAATTGTAGATAGAATTTCCGCACTAGGTGGTTTTGGTGGTTCGGCATCTTTAGCAAGTGTCACTGGTAGTGAGGCAGTAAAGGCGGCAACATATTTTTGGCGTCTCATCGTGCGCTTATTAAGTCCAAAAAGAATATTCTTGCACGCGTAGCACCTTGATTGATTATGTCCATTTGGATCCTTCACCCATATCACTGGCTTCGCTATAGTCAACCTTTCTCTCCTTCCATGTAGCCAATGCAACAGATTACTGTAACAACCTCTGCATATGGTGTTGGGGGTATAATCTTCACCCGTTAAGTCCATTTCATCGAAATAATGCGTATATGCCAATTTAAATTCTGCAGTGAATAAAGTTCTGCTCTTATCATGTTGCCATTTTCGCACTATACGACCACACACGTAACAAAATTTATTTATATTTGGGCAGTTCCACGTTTCCATATTGACACTTTAAATACGTTCTATTAATTTCACTCAAGTGAACTTGTAGTCGCGATCAACTCAGCGAATGAAGTAAGTACCAAAATTGCAACTCTTTTATAGGGAAGAATTAAGAAATAATTTCGCAAATTTGTTAACCTATAAATCCGTTTAAATGCAGATTAGCTTATGTACTGTGGTTTTTAAGAAAAGAGGTAATCTTTCACTTGTCCTCATTCCAAGCGTAGTAAAAAATTTTCACCCTTTCTTTGTGTTAACAAAATACAGGTAGGTCATAAAATATATTTTTATATTCAACCCTACGTTTAAAGTTGCATTCCTTCTTCAGGATTTTCCGTTTTAGGGCAAAAAACCTATATCACGCAATATGTGCATTTTGTTTCTAATGTTTTTATTGCACACAGTAAAAAAATATAATTCCCTAATTAGGATAGGTAATTTGATTTGTTGTGTGAACAAAAACTTTTTTCTTTGCATATGAGGAGTGATTTTCCATAAGAGATTTTTTGTACTTTTACCCCTTTTCGAGGAAAATTTTTTGTTATGTGAACCCTCATCGCCAAAAAGTAAGAAACAACGCTACGGCCTTTCCATTTTTTTCACAGAAATATTCAGGTCAGCGATATTTGCGTTATCTAACAAAATTCCATAAGAAAAACCCTTCTGTCGCAAAATTTGGTTTTTGGCGTTTGATACGAAACCGTTGTCTGCCATAGTGGCTCATGCTACCGAAGCCTTGCTGCATAACTATTTCGACTAGCTTCTGGGCTGGGGTGGGCTTTGCCTCGTCACATGAACGACGGTCGTCTCGCAGCAAAAAGTGTATGCAGCTATTTAGATATTAAATCACCTTTCTTTTCTTGAAGAGGTAGATTGATTGTGTGAACGTCAGAAACTAGAAACAAATTTTGAAGATTTTTGCCACAGTGCAAAAGAAAAAAAAAATGACTAAAGGATGCAAGATCCCGATGACGTGCTGCTACATTGCATGCCATGACTAAGATATTGTTCGGCAGGGCCTATACCTTCCTCAACCTAATAACCATGTGAAATTTCTTTAGTTATCCCGCTTTCAATCACCAGAAACCGACTCTAACCTGCTTCACCAATAAAATTTACTCAATCCATTTTCTAATTTTTCTTTTAATTCATTAAACTTAGTTCGTTTTTGCTGTACATCTTAAGTCACTAGTATATTACAATTAATTATTCCGTAATTTTCGTTTTCTTTTTTTTTTTTTCTTCTATTGTTTTCTACATAGATTCAATTTAATCAAAGAACGAAGAAATTCAAAAAAAATTCTTCCATTTACAAAAATATTTGCTTCTAATGTTTGCTTCGGGCACGATAACGCCCTTACTGTACTGCTTTGCGACAACGAATCTGTTGTAGTTGCAGATTCCAGAAAAAAAAAACAACAAAAACTTTGTTCTCCTATTCAGCCTGCGCTAAAAGTTATCAGATATTAGAATGCTGGCTTGTCCAGACTAGCTATGCTACATCATCATGACCTTCTCTTGGTATTAAATATACATACAGCTCAAATTTATATTTCGGAGATCAAAACGTTTAAGTATGACTCACCCTTCAATACGGTTTATCGAGTTGAAATTTTCGATGTCAGCTGCATCCAGGCGCCTGCATTTCGCTGGGATCGAAGCTACATATGATCGGCTAATAAAGCAAGTTAGTCGAATAATTACTTTTAATCGCTTTGATCGATTGCTGTACAGATAATAAAATTTTAGTATTCACATTGGCTGATGATCTAGCATACTTAGCTGAGGTATTCTTGTTCGCTAGGCTATAACTAAAACAAAATATAGGATGCTCTAAATGATCGGCAGTAGTGGATTGTAAGCGTGGAGACGATTTCCCCATTGAGATCGGAATGATGAGTAGCTTAATGGGAATCGTGGCGGATTCACAAGCCGTAGACAGTCGAGAATATTTCCTACAAAGCCATCGCCGTAGAGTGTGGAGCTGGGAACACGGTTGCTGGACTTTTCCCCGGGGCTTCTTTTATGCCTAGCCGATGATGCTTTGCTTGGATTTTTGGTTATGTCTCAGCGGCCGCGCGGCAACGTGCAAACGCCGTCGTTAAGAGGAAATTTCGCGTAATTCCTTCCACTACGCAAGCAATCTGTGCTTCGCCTCAGAAATGGGACACGATCGAGGAAGCGCTTTTTCCCGTTGAATCCATTATCCAGAATAGATTTGGATGCGGCCAGAATTTTCGGATTCAAAACTCTTGGAATTTTTCTTTTCAGAAGAAACGTCCGACTTCGCGTGTCCTTCTCCGTTCTCCCCTCTTTTTCTTTTTTTCTTTCTTTTCTTCTTTTTCTTTCCACAGTGCTGTCTCTCTCCACAAGTACCCGTACCCTTTTTATTTTTCAAGTAAAGGCTAGGTTATACTCTTCAAATATAGTTCAGCTTACTTAAGACTAGTATTTGCTGTCAAGGAATTGCTGCCGCCACCTATTCTGTTATCTAACAAGAATTTCTTATGTTTTAAGGGAATAGTACGACGACTCTTACACCACAGTTGCAATTCAAAATCGGTTGCCGAATTGCAACTGAGCCGAATCATACCGATACCATCTACCATATGTCCTTGGAATGATATACTCCGATTGAGCTGTTTTGGATGTCTCTTAGTTCGTAATAGTGAGTGCCGATTTGTCTTAATACGATTGCTCTTATGCCGGTGGGAGCCAGCTTCGCGCATATATTTTTAGTCTTATTACTGAGTACGAAATTACGGCGTATCACCTCTTGTCCGATATGGAATTTCCTCGGTCTCGCTCTCAAGTCATACCCAATCTTACTTCGCTCATATGCCGACTTAATCGCTGTCTGTACGGTTTCTCGAACCAAAGACATTTTGTCCAAACGCGACAGCCCTTGTACACTTTCCGTCAAGGAATCCAATTGCTTCAAGAGTGCGTAGTCCTGACCATGGGTTATCATCATCTGGCCAAAGACAATCTCATAAGGCGTTTTTCCCGTGCTTTGGTGGATAGTCGATCTCAGAGCCGTGTTTATTGCACTAAGATACTCATCCCAATCTCTATGGTCGTTCCTAACAAAGGATCTTAAGGCCTCATTTATGCTCCTATTAACCCTTTCAGATGCATTTGACTGAGGAGAATAAACTGCGGTGCATACGTGGGTTATTCCTAGTTTCTTCAAGAACTCAGCAAAGATTTTACACTTAAACTGACTGCCATTGTCCGAAACAAGTGTTTCCGGAACGCCAAAACAATTAAAAACTTCGTTTTCTAGGTATTCAATAATGGGCTGCGTCTGAAACCTACGCAAAGGCTTTAAAAAGGTAAATTTGGTAAAGTGATCTAGTACGATAAGAATTCCAATGTTTCCTCCCCGAGTTCTAGGAAAAGGCCCTATCAGATCCACGAAAAGTCTTTGGAATGGTCTCTCCGTGACCACTAACTTGCCCATAGGAGGCCGTAGCGTGTGTGTTGGTGCTTTGGACGTCTTGCACAACTCACATCTACCGATATAGTTTTTAATATCGACTACGAGACCAGGCCAGTAGAAAAATTTCCTCACTAACGCCAAAGTTTTGGCAGTTCCCCCATGCGCTGCTATCGCGGTATTATGCGATGCATAGATGACTTCTTCTCGGAGCTCTTGAGGAACTACCAACTTCCAGTCTTCGGACTCATCTGTTGATCCCCGTGAGAATTCTGTTCGTTTATATAAGTATTTTCCTACTACTTTAAAGTCTGGCACCTTTAATTCCTCCGCTTTATTTTTCAGACGGTTATAGTCCTCGCTTTCAAAGGAGACCGAATCTAGATCGATTGCAGGCACCCGTTCTATCTCAACTGCTGCCACTACTTCCTCATTTTCGAAGGCACGTGACAGGGTATCAGCCACTACATTTTCTGTACCTCGACGGTGTTCGATGTCAAAACAGAACCCTTGGAGCTTGAGTGCCCACCTGGCGAGTCTACCATTCAGATCCCTTTGCGACATCAACCACTTAAGGCTTGCATGGTCCGTTATTACTTTAAAAGGGTGGCCCTCGATTGAAAGCACTACAGCTAAGCATTCTAACTCGGTCACGGTGTAATTGCGTTGAGCTTTATTGAGTTTGTGCGACATATAGGCAATTGGCCGCTCAACCCCATCCTCGTCCAATTGGGAGAGCAGACCACCTATTCCGCTCATGCTGGCATCACATTGCACTATGAACTCTTTCTTATAGTCAGGATGAATTAGAAAAGGTGCGGTAGACAGTAAAGCCTTCAAGCGGTTAAACGCGCTTTGTGCTTCTAAATTCCACTCGTAAGTCTTCTTCTTCTTCAATAGTTCAGTCAGAGGGAACGTAACAGTCGCGTAGTCATGCACAATTCGTCTATACCATCCTGTCAAACCCAGAAATCTTCTAAGCTGGCGAATGGTTTTTGGGACTGGAAATTCAGAAATGGCTTTTACCTTATCCTCATCGACCCTTAAGGTACCCTGACCAACTACAAAACCCAGATATTTAACATGGCTTAGCCCGAATTGGCTCTTGTTAACATTTATGGTCAGTCCAGCGCTCCTCAACTTCGCCGCAACTTCCAACAACTGACTTATATGCTCATCGAAATTATTTGACACTACAAGCAGATCATCAAGGTACACGAACACATGGGACTTTAGATTATACGGTATTACACGGTCCATCAGGCGACACATGGTCTGAGGAGCGTTACAGAGACCAAATGGCATTCGCGTATACTGATATAGCGGACGATGAGGAATGGTAAATGCCGTCTTAGGTCTTGACTCTTTTTCTAGCGAGATTTGCCAGAAGGCATCTTTTAAATCGATCTTAGATATGACATGGACTGGTGGGAGTCTAGCTATTAACCCATCTATATTCGGGATGGGATATGCGTCCTTGATTGTGACAGCATTCAATTTTATAGAATCCAGACAAACTCGATCTTTCCCAGGCTTTGCCACTAATACCACTGGAGACGACCAGGCCGGATTAGTAGCTTCTTCGATAACCCCTAGGGCCAACATGCGATCAATTTCCTTGCATAAGCGTTGTTCCATCGCAGGAGATATAGGATAATACTTCTGCTTGATTGGTGTGGAGGTACCCGTGTCGATCTTATGCTCTAAAAACGATGTACATCCTAAGCCTTCTCGTTCAAACGATGGAAATGCCTCGATCGCTGATTCAAGTTTGCGCTTTTCGGACGAACTGAGTACAATGTGGTCGGAGCTAGTCGTATTTTCGACATCTAACGTGTTTACCTTCGCATTCAGGCTAACTGCTATTTCGAACTCATCAAAGAAGTCTATTCCGCAAATAACCTCGTCTTGAATAGTGGGTACTATTAGGAAATAAAATAACTTACTTTTACTATTAAACGAAATTTGTAAGGTGGTGGAGCCAGTTATTCTTTGCTTATGGCCATCCGCCGTTCGTTCATCTCCAAACAGTTTTTTAAAATGAGAACTGGTTGATAGTTGCACCGCTAAATCTCCTCCAATCACGCTATTCGTGGCACCACTATCTAGCAATGCCAAGTAACTTTTCCCTAGTATGTCTACATAAGCGCGCGGTCGCTTATCGATCTCATTGCGAACCATATTCGAAACAGTCACCCTACTTATTTGCTTAACTTTTTCCCAATAGGTTTTAAGTCTAGTTTGTGATCTAAGATATCGTCTTGTTTTCAAACTTTTGTCAAATAATTTTTCCCTTAATTTCAAATATTCTCCCACCCGAATATGCAATGGTCTCTGCAACGGGTGTACGGGTGGAATACTGCTTGGCTTTACTGTGTCCGAGGTGAGCTGTATTGCGGATGACCGCTGGAGGATTTGCGGGCATCCTGATGAAGGTTTTCCTGGTTTGCGAGACAGTTAGCACAATTTGGCTTATAAACGTTTTTTGCGCCACACCCATAGCAAAAGATGTTTCGCGGGGCGGTACAATCTTTATAGGAATGTCCCTTTTCATCACAATTCCAACATGTCAGCACTTTTCTTAAAGCACACAGCTCTTGAGTTTTGGGGATCGTTTCCAACAATGCGGTGTCTGGATCCGTTACATCGGATATCTCGCTTACTTGCCTTCTAGGGACGCTTCTTGAAGAGAAAGTTTCTCTCATGAATTTTTCATGCCTATGGACCTCTCTACGCAAAGTAGTAATGTCGGAAATGTTGAGATGTAATAGCTCATGCCTGATCGCGGGACGGAGATTTTTCAATATAACTCCACATAATTCGAATTCTGACAATGGAGTATTCAATCTATCCTGCAGACATAAAATTGAGTCATAGAAATCGTCGAAGGATTCGTTCAATTTTTGTTTCCTATTGGACATATCATCTTTTATGTCAGAGTCTGCAATTCCTGTACGGAATTCGCGTTGCATTGCTTCTCTGAGTTGGGGCCAATTAAGACTTGGTACCGTGCGATGGAATCGCCAAAACCACGTGGTAGCCTTGTCTTCCAACAGCGAATGAATATTCTGACTTAACAGGTCGAAGTCACCATTCAAGGTGTTCTCAGTCAAAAATTCTATTCGATAGATGAAGTCATCAATCGCTATCTTACCTCGGCTTCCGTTAAATTTCAGACTCCAGTTCCTCATTATATTCAAAACACGTTCATGGGAAAGTGGATCTGTTACCGAACTAGGAAGCCTACGCCTTGCAGGGGTCTCTTCAGGATGATAAGCCTGTAAATTCACTGGTGGAAACTGATAATTTCTTGTATGGACCGAAGGTTGATCCTCTCTACGATTTGTCTGGTGTTGCGGTGTGTCTGTTACCCTAACCACAGGAGTGTCTGGTGACCAATTGATCACTGAGTCAAGAGACCTGCGTTGATTAGGTCGACGTTCTGTATTTGCATTTAAATTAACTGCCGTGAAGGCATTCTGTATTTCGGATACAATTGTTCGAGTAAGCTCCCCCCTAAACTCTTCCATTGAACGCGAAATCATGTTTTGTATCTTTCGTTCGTTCAGCATTTCACTATGGGGCTGATTAGGCTGGTGGGTATTTCTACGCTGATTACGCTGCCAACCTCCTAGATTCCTAGTCGAGCTATTTGCCCTATTCGTCGCCTGATGTTGGGCGTAAGATCTGGTAATGGGCCTATTTGACTCCTCTCTACTGATTATCGGTGTGGGATTCGACATCTGATCTTGGAATTTTATCAAATCTCCACGGAAGCACGGATTCCGGCAGACTGGGCAAGTTGGACTTGAAGTTAGCCAAGTAGTAATGCACTCAATATGAAAGTTATGGTTACAGGGAGTCAAAGTGTGTGTGGTTATATCCTCAATAACTTCTTTACATATGGAACACAAGGATTCGCCAGTATCGGTAAGATTTACATCCTCACTCCCAGCAGTAGCCATATTGAATACCCAGTGAACGATTCGTTTTGATTAATATTTTTTTTTCTAAGTGAATAATACGCGACAAAGTTCCTTTCGATTATCAGGAAGAAAATTAAATTTTTTTTTTTTTTTTTTTTTTCAATTATACTTATTCCTTGCGAAGTCTTACGGTAGAAACAGCTTGGTGATATATAAAAAAAATTTGATATCTTTGTAGCATACGCGACCATCGTGATTGATTAAATTTATATAGGGTGGCTGCTTCTCCTAAGGTTGCCATCGCGAGTAAGTTTCGATTCAAACCAAAACAAAAATCTCTAACGCACAACTAGTTATTCGAAGTAAGCAAAGTGAGCGAAGTGAGTCGTCGGACAGGCATCAGAGACTGTTCCAATTCTGTAATCCGAATCGACTTCTGATTTAATTATTTAAATTTATGCTATAGTTTGTTTTAACTGTCTTGCGGCATATCCCGAATCTTTCCAAGATATGAATCCGGCAATATGTAGTATTTATTATGGATCCCATTTACTATTTATTCCTGAGTTCACAAAATCACGAGCAGTGCTCAACGGACAGATTTCCTCTCTATTCTAAATGGAAATTCTTCACGCGGTTCATTTCCCGAACATGCCCCACTACGTTGGGCGCCATTTTGTTACGAAACCGTTGTCTGCCATAGTGGCTCATGCTACCGAAGCCTTGCTGCATAACTATTTCGACTAGCTTCTGGGCTGGGGTGGGCTTTGCCTCGTCACATGAACGACGGTCGTCTCGCAGCAAAAAGTGTATGCAGCTATTTAGATATTAAATCACCTTTGTTTTCTTGAAGAGGTAGATTGATTGTGTGAACGTCAGAAACTAGAAACAAATTTTGAAGATTTTTGCCACAGTGCAAAAGAAAAAAAAAAAGACTAAAGGATGCAAGATCCCGATGACGTGCTGCTACATTGCATGCCATGACTAAGATATTGTTCGCCAGGCTTCTATACCCTCCTCAACCTAATAACCATGTGAAATTTCTTTAGTTATCCCGCTTTCAATCACCAGAAACCGACTCTAACCTGCTTCACCAATAAAATTTACTCAATCCATTTTCTAATTTTTCTTTTAATTCATTAAACTTAGTTCGTTTTTGCTGTACATCTTAAGTCACTAGTATATTACAATTAATTATTCCGTAATTTTCGTTTTCTTTTTTTTTTTTTTCTTCTATTGTTTTCTATATAGATTCAATTTAATCAAAGAACGAAGAAATTCAAAAAAAGTTCTTCCATTTACAAAAATATTTGCTTCTTATGTTTGCTTCGGGCACGATAACGCCCTTACTGTACTGCTTTGCGACAACGAATCTGTTGTAGTTGCAGATTCCAGAAAAAAAAACAACAAAAACTTTGTTCTCCTATTCAGCCTGCGCTAAAAGTTATCAGATATTAGAATGCTGGCTTGTCCAGACTAGCTATGCTACATCATCATGACCTTCTCTTGGTATTAAATATACATACAGCTCAAATTTATATTTCGGAGATCAAAACGTTTAAGTATGACTCACCCTTCAATACGGTTTATCGAGTTGAAATTTTCGATGTCAGCTGCATCCAGGCGCCTGCATTTCGCTGGGATCGAAGCTACATATGATCGGCTAATAAAGCAAGTTAGTCGAATAATTACTTTTAATCGCTTTGATCGATTGCTGTACAGATAATAAAATTTTAGTATTCACATTGGCTGATGATCTAGCATACTTAGCTGAGGTATTCTTGTTCGCTAGGCTATAACTAAAACAAAATATAGGATGCTCTAAATGATCGGCAGTAGTGGATTGTAAGCGTGGAGACGATTTCCCCATTGAGATCGGAATGATGAGTAGCTTAATGGGAATCGTGGCGGATTCACAAGCCGTAGACAGTCGAGAATATTTCCTACAAAGCCATCGCCGTAGAGTGTGGAGCTGGGAACACGGTTGCTGGACTTTTCCCCGGGGCTTCTTTTATGCCTAGCCGATGATGCTTTGCTTGGATTTTTGGTTATGTCTCAGCGGCCGCGCGGCAACGTGCAAACGCCGTCGTTAAGAGGAAATTTCGCGTAATTCCTTCCACTACGCAAGCAATCTGTGCTTCGCCTCAGAAATGGGACACGATCGAGGAAGCGCTTTTTCCCGTCGAATCCATTATCCAGAATAGATTTGGATGCGGCCAGAATTTTCGGATTCAAAACTCTTGGAATTTTTCTTTTCAGAAGAAACGTCCGACTTCGCGTGTCCTTCTCCGTTCTCCCCTCTTTTTCTTTTTTTCTTCTTTTTCTTTCCACAGTGCTGTCTCTCTCCACAAGTACCCGTACCCTTTTTATTTTTCAAGTAAAGGCTAGGTTATACTCTTCAAATATAGTTCAGCTTACTTAAGACTAGTATTTGCTGTCAAGGAATTGCTGCCGCCACCTATTCTGTTATCTAACAAGAATTTCTTATGTTTTAAGGGAATAGTACGACGACTCTTACACGTTTAAGTCCTTTTTGCGGCTAAGCCTTTATATAGTCACGGCAATCATAAATAAATATTTATTGAAATTTTTTAATTGGTTTAAGAATTACGATTTCATATAATATTAAGCTATGTTTCAATGTTGAGGATTGTTAAGTATTAAAAAAAAAATATTGAATGTTTAAAACGGAATTTGAACAAAATATTTATTTTTTTAAATTTCCCTACTAAAATAAATATTTTTCCATTGTAAAAATAAACAAGTAAGAAAGCTAAAGTCGGTCAAGCCCGACTTTGAAATACTCAGCGTCCCGACATTATTGGCGCACTATGATTTGCTTCTCTTTTTGTGGGCGTGGCAGTGGGTGGGCCACATAAATTATTTCCCTACACCTTTCATTCGCCTTGATGAACCTATGTTGCGAATTTGAAGCTTCTACGCCTTTTACTTCGGAAGTTACGAAAATTCTCCATTTTTGGGCGTCGCAGTGGGCGGGCCACATAAAGTTTTTTCCTACACCTTTAATTCGCCTTGGTCACCCTATGTTACGAATTTGAAGCTTCTACGCCTTTTACTTGACAAGTTACGATAAACCCTTATTTGTGGGCGTGGCTCGAGGACGGCGGCATCCATTTTTTTCCAGGATATGTCCCTTTTTGTAGTTTACCAGTACACCAAATATCAATGGAATGTGCTGAGTGGTTCGGAAGTCAAAAGCATTTTACTGAAAACACAATAAATTCATTTGTGGGCGTGGCAGTGGGCGGATGTCCCTCATTTTTACTTAGGATCATATTTGGACCCCGATATACATGTGTACCAAATTTCGACTTCATTGGTTTAGCCGTTTCGGAGGAGATCCGACCACGGACGGACGGTCAGACGAACAGACGGACGGACGGACGTACTGACAGACGGACATGTCTAAATCCTGATCATTTCTATATATATTTGTTTATATCTCCGGAGCTTAATTCTCCCTGTTACAGGATTCGCACAAAACTAATATACCCCGCTTACGCTGGGTATAAAAATTAATTCAATTTCCAAAAATGATCTTATGAGTAGATTTTTAGTTTGCGTTTTGTGAAAAAAAAAACCTTGCATTTCCATATCATGGTTCTGAACCTTCGGTTGAGTGAAATTTTTCGTGCATACCCAAAGGGTAATTTTGCGTTTTTTCGTCCGATTTTTGGTAAAAGTTGTTCAACTTTGCAGCGGCAAATCGGTATCAAGTAGTGCTCGGATGTAGTTCGTGTATATGAAGGTGTTGTTTAGTTATAGTCTGTCCATATTTTCAAAAAAAATTTTGAAACAATTTTTATTGCCTTGGGAGCTATAGGCCATAAAAAATAAAATATGACAAAAAACACGTCAAATTTTAGGAATTTTTTCAATTTTCACCTACCAGATAGAGTTTTTTCGGATTGGTTTGTACTAAAACTATTTAAAATGATTTCAGAACTATAAATTGCGATAGATAGGAAATTAAAATATTGCACGGATTACGAGATACAGCCATAAGTAAGAGTAATTTAATTCTCGGCCCCACTTTTTGAAGTCCATTTAAAAAAAAACTAGACGTGACTGGACAAAACTGAGTATGAGGCGTTGTTATACTCACCGAGCACTTTCAAAAACAGTCGTCAAATTTTTGTTTACAAAATCGTGTCGCACAATGTAATAGTAGCAATACTCAACATTTTGGTCGTAAAATTTTTTTTGTGTAGTTTCGCTACTATAATAAACGCGAATATACTTATAATTTAGCAAATCTTTGCACCTCCAAGCTGCTGTGTAATTTTACAAAGGAGTTTTACACATCACAAGTGTACATGATTTTTGAAGCATTTGAGCTGAGATTTTTTATTTCAACATTTTTCTTAAAAACCGCACCTGCCTTAAGAATTTCAATTTAACCAGGGTTAAGGGAATTTTCTAAGGATAATTTTTAAGTAAATAAAACGTCATAAATCATTTTTTAAATACGCATATTTTCTGTGTAAAGTGAAAAAAATATAGAATTTGTTTACAAGCAGTTTTCGTTCAAACGTGCCGAAAGCAATAGGCTACTTGCCTCACATCAAATTTCGTAAGATAAATTAGTAATGCCTACCGTAACTGGCTTAGCAAACCAAAATATACTGATTTAAAGTAATAAATACTAAAGATGGCTGTATAATGTCAATTTAAAATTTGAAATTTTTGATATTTTTTTTCAAATGTTGAAAACGCTGTCGGCCATGATGTGACGTCATACAGTTTGTAAACAAATAAACGTCATTCATATGTCAATTATGAAATCGTATAGAGATGTAATAGTCTCCTGCATCGATAGTTTCGATAGTGGTAGTCAAAATCAGCGATAGGTCTCGTTAGTATCGAAGTTAACACTCATTAATGAAATTGTCTACTAAAAGTCCTTGCGAACATCCATTATACATACTTGTAAAAACAAACAATATGAGAAGTATAATTTTGATATTATTGAAAGGTAAGATGCCGATATGAAGGGAACAAATGCAATGATAAAAAAGCTATGCACAATCGATAGTCGAGTCTCGGCAATCAATCGATAGCGAACTACAACTATCGATACTATCTTCAGCGCTATCAATAGTTTGACAGTTGTTCGCAAGTATTACAGTATGGGAAAGCCTGTCAAAATGCTATTTGGCTCCAAATGGTGTGGTGAAGCTGAGTAAAAATCAGCTGACTGTCAAAAATAAGTCGAAGAATTTGCGATTTTTAAACATGCCGTAGCTTTATATTTTGACCCTTTTTAAGTAAAATTGAAGTTGCAAACAACAAAGTAGAGATGCTCCTTCGTTTTAGAGTACATTTGAGTATCTGCGACCCCCGCAAATCAGTATTCAATATTGCATTTAAATTAAACGACTTCGTCAGCGATGCAAAAATACTCTAAGAGCAAAGCTTTTATCGATACTGAACCGAGTACTCAAAAGAGTTCTTAAAACATAATAAAACCAAATGAAAAGCAAGATAATTCGACATAAAAGGAATTTATTAATTTTTAAAATTCATTTTTCAAAATGAAAAAAGTAAGGGTGTTATAGTAAAGCGAACCAGACCATAGTATACCCTACACAGATATACAGCTATATATATTTTAATCGAAGGCTAAAACAAAGCTCAAATTCCTAATTTCACAAAAATGTGTCGAAAGCTTGTGAATTTACACAATTCAGATGATTTTTGAGGCAGAATCTAACGCTGGAGGTACCCCTAACAATCGACCGATTAAATCAATTTTTGTAGAGGATGTCAACGATTAAGAAATAAGTATTTATGCCGTCTTTGTTTCAAGCGCCATCTGAATTTTGGGTGTAAAATTCAATTTTCGAATAACGCCTTTTGGCGCGGCCACTTTTCTATATTTGGGATCTACATTTTATGCCCTTAACTAAGTCCAAATAAATAATTCCACTATGTATTTAAAAAAAATTTTGGTTTTAGGGCAGCATTTATGAATTTTATAAAAAACCCTACAACGAAGGGATACCTTTGAAAATCAGACAGACAGAAAGTCTCATTTCTAAAAGCTAAACGTTCAAATTGTAGTCGGTTACTATTTTCACCATCGATTTGCACTATTGACTCGTTCCATTTGGCACCATCTGTTGTCCATGGATGCCACACTAGCGTCTAAATTAAACAAGACCAATAACTCGGAAATCAGTTTTTTGTAGTACGTGAACTTTTCTATTACTAAAAAGAAAAAATAAATGTTAAAATAAATTCTACAGTTTAAAATGGTACAATCATTCTTTAAAAAATCTTTATAATATCTGATTTTCTCTGTTTATAAATGAAAAAAAATCCCTTAAAAAAACTAACTGCTTGAAAGTGCCCAATTTCTAGAGACGACAACAATGCCCAAAGA
Source organism: Chlorops oryzae (assembly GCA_020466095.1). NCBI lineage: Eukaryota > Metazoa > Arthropoda > Insecta > Diptera > Chloropidae > Chlorops > Chlorops oryzae. The sequence continues at coordinate 77,002,615 of CM035806.1, forward strand.
GGCATCGTGGTGGATTGCCTGGTATGCCGTGTGGTTGTTGTTGCCTTTGGTGAATTGCCTATTAGCTTTGTTGAATTGCCTATTAGCTCGTTTCCCATACTGTAATACTTGGTTGTTCGTATTTTGAAATGGAAGCAGGATTCCTTAAAGCAGAAAGCAAAAATTTGCCGAGAATCGATGCGATGATGGTGGGGACATTTTTTGCTTTCAAGCCAGATTTCTGCTCTGCCGAGCTGCGGAATGTCAAGGGTTCTATGTAAGTACATTGCATTTAAAATGTAGCAATAATGATATTTTAAAAAAACAGGAGAATGGGCGAAAGAAGTCAGACAAAAATATGCAGATCATACGTTCTATTTTAATTTATTCCTTCTTACAGATCTGCAAGGGATTCGTACGGTGATGATGCCATTGGCTATGTCCCACTGAAACGCGACTGTAAAATCTGCACTGTAAAGTGCAAAATATGTCCCGAGCATAAGGTACGCTCGAAGCAGTACACAGTGACAGTACTGGTAGATGAAGAAAAAGAGGAGGTTGCAAGTGGTCTTTGCGAAGATTGTCCTGCGTCCGCAGGAGGCTGCAAGCATGCAATTGCATTTTTGATGTGGCTGCACCGTCGCAGCGAAGAGCCTGCTTGTACCTCAGTTCAGTGCTATTGGAAGAAATCGAATCTCTCAAAAGTGGGATCAACACTGCAAATTTTAACTTCAAAAGAAATGTTCAAACGAAAACACCAGGATGCTGTACCAGATACGTGTGTTTTAACATAATTTTTAGACGAATGCATGAAGAGAAAAATTGAAACCTGTCAATTTGTAAAGCACACTGAAGATTATACAGAGAAGAGCTCAGTGTTATCATTGCATCGCTTATTGATAACAGGAAGGACTCAAATTGTGACAGCTTTTTGACAAAAATTAAAGGATTCTTCAATGATGAAAATTTAAAGTATGCAGAAATGCAAACTAGACGTCAATACAAAAGTGGTCTGTGGTTTGAGCTTCGTTATGGATGAATAACAGCATCCAAGTGCTATGAAATGAGTCGATGCAAAACTTTTGATGGTTCTCTGGTTGCGGTGATTTTTGGCGCGAGATCTCTGCAGACACCTGCAATTAAATGTGGCCAAAAGCTAGAAGACAAGGTCAGAGAGGTTGCAGAAGAAAAACTAGGAGCGAAATTTTGGAAATGTGGCCTCTTCATTTCTGATGAGTATCCCATGATTGCTGGATCACCAGATGGTATCAATAGAGAAAAAGGTCTTATTGAAACTAAATGCCCGTCTACGGAAAAAAACGTAGAATATTATATTAAAGATGGCAAGTTGACAAAAAAAATGTTTGCTCAAGTACAAATGCAAATGTTTTGTACAAAAGTACATTTGACTTATTTCTGTGTCGCTAGCAGGGATTTCGAAAAAAGTCAGAAAGTGACAATATTGCCTGTGACTTATAATAATAAATACGTTGAGAAATTAACCTGCCAGGTAGTTTCATTTTGGAAACTAAATATTTCCCCTAAATTGTATGAAAGTATTACTTCCTAATAATCTAAAAATTAAATGTGTTATATATTGATATTATGATATTTTATTTAATAAGCGAGTCTTGTAGATTTATAAGAGCACAGGCTGAGATTACACAGTAATCTAGTACATGTAGCAAATTTGAATTCACTACGGAATGTGGCTTTAAGACTGCGAACTCACGAATTCTTCTGATAACTCGTTCCACATGAATTCGGAGGCTAGCTATTTCTTTTGTTTCTTTTGCCTCAGATTTTGTCAATTTAGTTTCAAAATGCACACTCGGAGGCCCTAACAAAGTAAAACCCCTTTGCGTTAAATACATTTCAATGTGTTTAAAACCTCTATCTGCTAAAATGCAAGATCTTGGTTCCAAACTATCAAGAAATTTACTGTGTTCAAGCAGTTAACATCACTGATCCTTCCGCCATATTCACTAGAAACGAAGCAAACTAAACCGTCTGGTGTACATGCTATGAGGTATTTATAGGTATTAGATTTTTTATATTCGGACCAAGTCAGTGCCTGATGAATGGCCTTTTTCGGTTTTTGTATTTGAATTTCTAGGTAATCTATAATGCAAGTTACTTTGCTATATTTATGGCAAAATGCTATAGGCATATTCTTTCGAATGGTACTTTTAGTGAAAGTCTTGAGGAATGGCGAAAGTACACCAACAATCGCAGGGATCTTAGCGCTTGGCTCAATGAAACATCAAAATCATCAGCTAACTGAGAAAATGTTCGATTCAATCTTACTTTCATTAAACACAGTAAAACATGTTTCTCTGATACCTTGGTGTGATTTGATATGAGATCAACAATAAAATAAAGCTCATCTGGTATCCCAATGTACAATCTTGGCTTTAGCTTTATCTTAGATAGGGTACTCTGTAAATTTAATGTCTGGCCCTCTTTGACATATGCCTGTGAACTGTCTGCAGTTGTCACACTTGATGGTTTTAATGGAGATGGGTCAATAGATGATCCTAATGGAGACAATGTTACTGATACATCACTGTCATCTTTTTCCTCCGTAAAAACTAATTTTCGTCTCAATAAGGTTTGCCCGGATACGCATGGCTTGTTGCTCTTTCCTCCTGGTGGTTTATAAGGGGATGTTGCAGTTGATTTTTGAGCAATTGTTTGGATTGGTGAACATGCGGAATCTTTCATAGGCACATTAAACTGCACCCCTTTAGATCTATAGTAGGTCCGTGAAGCTGCACCCCCCACCATGGAATACCCTCTAAGTTTTGATGCCCGAATTATGTGCTAATTATGTGCTATTTTTGTACCAACTTTAAAAATTTTGTGCTCCTTTACTTTCGGCGTGAAAGGATAATCAATTTTTTATGGAGTGGGGGGTGCAGCTTCACAACGAAAATATAGCCAAAATATTAAAATGTACAAATTTTTTTCTCATTCACGATTTTTGTGCTATTTTTGTGCTACTTTCTTCATAGTTAGTTTATTTATTTTTGATTGTTTAATAAACAAATGAAAGGACACCCAATATTAGTATGCACATTTTGGCTATAAAACAGCGGTTTTGGCTTCAAATTTTTATAATGCATTTAAAAACAGTCAAAACTTTAACAGAAATAAAAGAAAACAAGTAAGAAAGCTAAAGTCGGTCAAGCCCGACTTTGAAATACCCAGCGTCCCGACATTATGAGCGCACTATGTTTTGCTTCTCTATTTGTGGGCGTGGCAGTGGGAGGGCAACATAAATTATTTCCCTACACCTTTCATTTGCCTTGGCATGGGCGTAGCCAGGAATTTTTTTAGGTCTTTTTTCGAGGACAATTTCTCAAAAATCAATAAAAAAAAACGAGGAAATTTTTTTGAAAAAGAAAGTAGGACACATTTATTAACAATATAATATTGAGAGATACTTTAAAAGTATCATTTTTTGGTTTCTGAAAGTAGAGAAATATCGTTAATATATGAAATGAATCAAATCGATTTTATAAATTTTTACCATTGATTTCGCGTTTTATAAATAGCAAGGTGTCATTTTTTCGATTTTTTCAAAATCGTCCGACAAATATGAAATTACATTTTTTTTAAAGAAAAATCTTCAGTCCTCAATTAAAAAAAAAGAAATTTTTTTTTCCATGTGTAGAAGAAGATATGGAGCTATATATGTAGCTTTTTCGGGAAAATTTATTTTATTTATGTGTCGTTTGCATACAAAGTAATTAATTAACGGGGGTTATGTTGATGTTTTTTCATGTGATTGATAAGTCTCTAAAAAAAAAATATAAATATTAAATATATCAATAAGGTTCTGGTCTGTATGGCTTTAAAACCGTCGAAATTCGGAAATGCTCATTTTGGAAATCGTTTGCCACACCCTAAAATAAACTCGATTTAATAGTTAGTCCCCATTTCGGAAAGACCTTCAATTACCTTTCAAAATTCTTTTGGCCCAAGCAAAAAGGACCAATATTATGGAAACTATCAAGGAAAAACGAAATTCCCCATACAAAAAAATCGTGTTTTTTGCCATTTTCAGAGCACGATGCCACCCCTTAAAAACATTTTGTTTTGAAAATCTTTTATATTTTTAATTTTGTCATAATATTAACTTTCGAAAATCAGTTGGCCCACAGAAATTGCTAAGCAAATTTGGCTGTACTGAAGTAAAATATGTAACAACATTTTTCAATGAAGTTCATACAATCTTACAATGAAATAAGAAAAAATTTAGAGTATACTTTTAGGGTAAAAATTTTTCATATGAAAAATTCATTTCAAAACAAAAGTTTATACAAAATGTGTGCTCTAACGAAATCGAATTTTTATGAAAACTTCAGAATGTTTTCCCTGCGTTAATTGTAAGCTCTGTGCAAAATTTTAAGACATTCTGACCAAAGGAAGAAATGTTACATTAAAATATAATAATATAAAATATAAAAATATAAATCAATAAAATTAAGATGATTTCTAGTAAAAACAAGAGGAAAATCTTCTCAATTAAATTAAGATGATTTCTAGTAAAAATAAGAGGGAATTTCTTTTCAATAAAATTAAGATGACACCCCATAAAAACTAGAAGTTTTGCAACTGAATAATTTTACGATGATAATCGGTTAGAAACAAGCAGTTTTGCCTCTCATTTGCACTTTTTATGACATAAAAAAGAGAAGAAGAAGAGAGAATAAGAAGTTTCCCCCTTATTTTTACTAGATTTCCTTTTCAATAAAATTAAGATGATTTGGAAGCTAAAATTAAGATGACTTTCTACTAAATATTTCTTCACTCTTTTCCCCTGTCACTCTCCTTGGTCGACATGCAATTTAAGATGGAAATCCTCTTAAATTTAGGGGACATTTTTCGCTCTGTGCGTTTTTCTGCAATTTTGCGAATTGTCCTCATTTTTTATAAAAATTTTCATTGATACTCCTTTATTTCCGCTTTTTTCCTAAATTGTCCTCGTTTTTTTACGAGAATACTCTTTGAAAAGTCCTCGTTGTTTCAGCATTTTCTCCAAATCTCCTCGAGGACAAAGATTAATTTTTTCTTAAAAAACGCAGAATTTTTCGAGGACATTTGGCTTAGGTTGGGGCATTTGCCCCTACCTGTCCCCCCTGGCTACGCCCATGTGCCTTGGTGAACCCATGTTGCGAATTTGAAGCTTCTACGCCTTTTACTTCGGAAGTTACGAAAAATCTTCATTTGTGGGCGTGGCAGTGGGCGGGCAAAATACAATTTTTTCCTACACCTTTCATTCGCTTTGGTGAACCCATGGTGCGAATTTGAAGCTTCTACGCCTTTTACTTCGGAAGTAACGAAAAATCTTCATTTGTGGGCGTGGCAGTGGGCGGGCCACATAAAATTTTTTTCTACACCTTTCATTCGCCTTGCTGAACCTATGTTGCGAATTTGAAGCTTCTACGCCTTTTACTTCGGACGTTACGAAAAATCTTCATTTGTGGGCGTGGCAGTGCGCGGGCCACATTAAATTTTTTCCTACACCTTTCATTCGCCTTGGTGAACCTATGTTGCGAATTTGAAGCTTCTACGCCTTTTACTTCGGAAGTAACGAAAATTCTCCATTTGTGGGCGTGGCAGCGGGCGGGCTACATAAATTTTTGTTGCTACACCTTTTATTTGCCTTGGTAAACCTATGTTGCGAATTTGAAGCTTCTACGCCTTTTACTTCGGAAGTTACGAAAATTCTCCATTTGTGGGCGTGGCAGTGGGCGGGCTACATAAATTTTTATTCCTACACCTTTCATTCGCCTTGGTCAACCTATGTTGCGAATTTGAAGCTTCTACGCCTTTTACTTCACAAGTTACGATAAGCCCTTATTTGTGGGCGTGGCTCAGGGAGGGCGGCGTCCATTTTTTTCCAGGATATGTCCCTTTTCGTAGTTTACCAGTACACCAAATATCAATAAAATGTGTTGAGTGGTTCGCAAGTTACAAGCATTTTACTGAAAACACATTATATTTATTTGTGGGCGTGGCAGTGGGCGGATGTCTCCCATTTTAACTTAGGATCATCCCTGATATACCTGTGTGCCAAATTTCGACTTGATTGGTCCAGCCGTTTCGGAGGAGATCCGACCACGGACGGACGGACAGACGGACAGACGGACAGACGGACGGACGGACGGACAGACGGACATGTCTAAATCGATTCAGTTTTTGATCCTGATCATTTCTATATATATATGTCTATATCTCCGGAGCTTAGTTCTCCCTGTTACAAGATTCGCACAAAACTAATATACCCCGCTTACGCTGGGTATAAAAACAGTGAAAAGTAAAAAAAAAAAAAATATTAAAATTTCCACATTTGCGATGCTGTTTTTAGAATGGCTTTTCTCTATTCACCATAGACATTCTCTCAACTTGGCATACTCTCACATGTCAATATGAGTAAAAACTAAACTCACCATAGTTGGATGGTATACAACTTAAACAGCTTGCCGATATGGTGTGAGGGAAGTGCTGCAGCCTCTTATGACTAGGTAAACGAGTTCAAATCCCAATAGACCCTTGGTTTATTTTTTTTCCAATTAGAAATTTTCCTATGTTTTAAAATGTAATTGTGGCAGCTCCAAAGGCCCCTAATGTGGTCATTTGTACAGTAATACAAAATATCCGGTAAACATAAATTCTACGAAACAAGCGGTGGACAAATAAAAACAGTAAGGCCTATGCCCATTCGCGGAGAGGAACTGGTTCGAATCCACTCCTGGGCATTTTAATCAAAAACATTTTTTTCATATATATATTAAACAAACTGAAAGGAAAAGTACTTTTAACATGAAAATTTTGACAGTTTTAATACTTATGTGTGCGATACAATAAATTGGTATGATCAAAATTACCTCCGAACAAAAGAGAGCTTTAAAGCTTTTCGTGTACAAAAAAGAGCTTACGCACAGACAAATGCGCTCCCAGTATTATCGGATGATCGCCGTCTTAGCTCCTTTTTGGCTATATTTTCTGCGTCGAAATAGCAGCGAAATAATTTTATTGACTAATTCCATTATACATTTGTCATTACATTTGACAAATTTATTACTGCAGTTTGCATCGTTTTGTCAAATTTGTTCTGAAATTTTCTGAAGCTGCGTAATTTCGATGTCCTTCTTATCTTTTTTAAAAAAAAATAGTTTTTCTAAATTAAAGGATTAAGGGAAAAAATAGTTGAATGTTGTAGATTTTTGCTATTTGCAGCTACTAGATGAAGTTTTTCGGGTCAGTTGGTACTAAACTTCTTTGATCCATGTTTAAAGCTACAACTTCGTTATAGACAGGCAAATAAAATATTAAACGGCTAACGAGATATAGTCATAAGTACAAGCGAAGCATTGCGGAATTTCACAGCAGTAATAAATTTGTCAACATTTTACGTGTTGCACCGCGTTATTTACCAGAAAATGTTAGGGGCTGTCCATAAGATTCGTAAGTTGTTTTTCCGTCGCATAGGATGATTTTTTCTTTGTCGCTTTCTGCGGGAGATAATCTGGAAATGCAACTTCGTAGAGAATAAATTCACCTTTTTTTTAATCTATTTAACAACAAAATCGGCTTATATCGGGCCGACCTGGGACAACTAAAAGTCAAAATTTTCCCAATATTCAAGGGGTACTTCCACTTGAAAGCCCTTCGTAGCCGCCCAAATTATTATATAACATTATTTTTACAAATATGATGTGGAAGACACTGTTTTTATTAAAGCTTTGAACCTTAATATGTCGGGATCGGATTAAAAATATGGTAGGTATCACTGTTGTTGTTTAATTTGTCAACTATCCATTTACAATATTTCTTAAAATTTAATTGCAAAACACTCCATTACAAAACTCATACAGCCGAAGTCGCATATAGGATACTCATGCTTCTGCATGCTTGTCCTTTCCTAGAATTGCTTTAAAGCAAACTCACGCTTCTGCGTTCCTAGAAATGATTTGCGTTTCGCTTTTCTATTCCTACAAACTTATATATGTATTTAAATACATACATAAATGCAAACGGTCAGTCATATTTACAGAGCTGCCACTATTTTAGTCATATGTATCATTTTTTAAAGTGTTGTCTACGATAGGTCTTCACAGCACCGCCAAAGAATTTCAGCCCGATTCTAAAAATTCCCGATCAAAAAATTTTCAGAGAATTTACTCGTCTTAAGAGTAAAACTCACATATTTTAAATAGACGAGGAAAGCAATATAATGGGAATGGGCCTTCGACTCATTTGCATAAATTGTCTCTCCCCGTCTGTTCAAAACAAATGAGTTTTACACTCATGAAAAGTTAATTCCCCGAGAATTTGTTCCTCGAAAATATTTAGAATTGGAGAGTATTTTTTAATGAAAAAACAAATATTAAGCTAAAAAGAATGTTAAAAATTAAATTATTTTCAATATATCTATGGTTAACACGTCCTTACATAATCAATTTTTTCATAGGGAAAAGGGAAATTTTATATTCAATAGCGACAACGGGGGAAAAAAGTTAATGAAAATGCCATGCAATGTCTCGTGTTATGTGTGCCTGTATAAATCGGGACATATTGTTTGGTCACGAGTAAACATATCGTTTTTCGACACTACACTGCTTTCTTCATTTAAAATTTTGTTTTTATATTAAAAAAATATTTCTTTTATAAATTCATTATTTAAAATTGGGGGTCTTCCGCGTCCCATCTTTATATTTTTAAGTTTTAAATTCAACGTTGAAAACGTTCGTCTTGCACGAAGGCATATAGGACTATAGGTCTAACTCTTCTTCTTCCTAATCCCTGCAATGTGTTAGAGCTACGCTGCTTCAACATATGCATATAGCATGAGGAAAAGAGAAGCACGCTATGGCAGCGAAATCTTTAGCTCTGCTGTGGTGAAATGCATTGCCACCTTTAATTTTAATTTTGGGAGGTTTTGCGAGTACATTACATATAAAATATCTACCAAACTCATAAAATGCCATGAAATGCTTGAAAAACATAAAAATAATCAAGGAAACTCAATATTAAGGAGAAATAGAAATGGTTTTTTTTGTCCTACCCTGTCCACGTAACTTTTTGATCACACTTTTTCAGCAAAAATACTAAATTCTATATACAGTGAACTACGGATAAATGCAACACGAATAAATGCAAAAACCTCATAAGTGCAAGGTGCTTTGAAGCCTTTTTTATGAGTTCCCATGAAAACATGCACGGATTAATGCAAAGAGCGCATAAGTGCACAAGAATTCGAGTAAAAAACGTGTTGCATTTATCCGTACTCTACTGTACAATCAAATTCGTAGCAGTAGTCAAAAATGGCGCCACGAAATATGGCCCCAATCGAAATGTGCCCTTTTACATTACGTTCAATCTTACGCCGCAACTGCCACTTTGTAGGAGAGACGAAGTACGGGGAGGTAGACAAATAGTTGAACGGTTCGGGGTTGCTCGTACTCGGGCAATCCCTTTTGCTCTCTTTCGTTGTGCCGAAAATGAAGTTTTAAGTTCATCAAACAAATTTAGACAAATTTCCTAGTAACCTGGGACATTTCAGCGAGGAGCAGGGCGAACGTTTCCATCAGGACCTTAAAGTAATGGAATCACGATATCAGGGTCGATGGGATGTGAACATGCTGGCAGACTTCTGTTGGATGCTTAAAAGAGATGCGCTGCGCAGAGGAAAGTGTAAAAAAAGGCCCTTGCACCGCTCTTTTAACAACAAAAGAACACGATATAGCTCTAAAAAAGAAAACGGTTAGCCCTTTATGCTTCAGTAGCATTGTTGAAACTCATAAGAAATTCACTTTGTATGTATTTCAAAAATTTTCCCTTTCGTGAATGGGGGAGGAGGGGTGTAGATGTAAGACTACGGGTCGTGGGTAAAATCCGACTTCAGATTCGTGTTCAGCACCCAAAAAAACGTATGGGGGATACTTAATTCGATTTCTTATATTAGATTGAAATTTCACCCTTTGGAGGATGATGGGGGCGCTAGGGAGAAATCTGGGGGTCGTGGGTAAAATCCGACTTCATATTCGTGTTCAGCACCCCAAAAAACTTACCGGAGGGTACCTCTCTTCCCAAGTTCAGAATCTTTTTTTTTTGTGTTCCTGAGTTAGAATTTTTTTTTTCTATGATTTTTGAAGACCCGTATCTCTGTCGCTGATATAGTAAGGAGCATGAAGTTTGGGTCATAGGGTTCTTGTATTCATGGGCTATTGGAATGCTGCAGTTATAACTCTCTGAGGATATCTGGGTTAAAATGGTAAGATATTATACATACCAGGTTTTATGGGATTTTGGCACTTTTAAGTGAGGTCATGTCGAAACCTGGACCCGATGGCGCCATATAGACCTTAAATTCGGATTCAGCGACCCCGAAAACATATAGTAGGTATAGTCGCACCTCTGGGTCTGACCACTTTTTTTTTTGTGTGGCTGTGTTATTATTGCAATTTTCCAAAAAAAAAACCAATACTACAGTTGTGGAATTTTTTCCTTCCTTTTTTTGCGGCTATTTTTATATTGAATCCTCTTAATCTTAAGAACTAACAACATGTTTAAAAATCTTAAACTAGTACAAAATTTCACTACATAAAATTAATTCATAATTTATATAGCGACATTGGCAAAAACGCGCCTCGAACCTTCTAGCCGGGCTTAAGCAACCCGACAAGAAAAATTAGTCACAAAAAAGTCACCTTGACTCTTGTGTGACTGAGCTCGTTGCTAAAAATAGGTCATGCGGACTTAAATTTTAACTTAAAAGTGACCGAAACAGCGCAAAATTGTGTGACAATTTTCTTGTTACTGTGTTAGTCACACGAAACTCAACAGAAACTACTCAGTTACAAACTAGTCACAGAAAACATCTCAGAAACAAGCAGAAATCACACAATATAAGCGCTCAGTAACGTACTATTTGAAATGTTGCCACTGATTTTTAATAAATTTTTGTTGCTAAGAATTTGTTGCCACCAAATTTTAAAACTGACAAGAAAAAATCTTTCATATTGAATTGAATAAATAATAAATAGACTTTGAGCATTAGTTCAGCTTATTTCCAAAACGAAATTTTACAAACGCTTCCAGTTTTATGGTGAAATAATGCATGCTACCCCTTCAAAAATGACGCCCCTCAAGAAATATGCTTATTTTATAATTTATGTTATAAATATAATATTTTCAAATCCTTATTTTGGTCTTAGAAATGTAATTTTTTGTATTTTATGATAAATGCATACCATACATTATGCGTTTTAAATACACTTTTTTGCTTAAACCTAATTTTGAATCATGTTGAAGAACTTTTTAGTTTTACAAATTATAACCTCTCATAAAATAATCAATCATATAAAAAAAATGGCAGATTACTTTAAAGTTCTTGAATACGTATTTGAAACCCCATTGTGACCAAATCAGTTGCCAACGGCTATTTTCAAACACTATAGAAACCGTAAAGGTTGCATAGGAATGATTCGCAACCTTATAGCTACTGTTCAGTGACTATACTAGTGCGATTGAAGTAGAACTACGACTAAATCGGTTACTTACTATTCTCATCGGTTCCACAAAAAAAAGTGCTGCCCATATGAGGCAATCTTCCCTTTTTGGGGGAATTTAGCAATTTAGAAATTTAAGACCTTAATAAAAACTGTTATCACATCAAGGTTTTGTGCAATCGTAAAAAAATTTAATATTTAATCGCCAAAATTATTCCTTATATTAATATTTGCATTTTTAGATTTTCCCCCGCTTTTGCGAATACTGTTATTATAAAAGTGATATGTTCGTTATATCCTTGTAAGAACCCTAGGGTTGAAATTTTCGAAGAATTATCCGTGCCATTGTTATTTTTCAATGCGAAATAAATATTTAAAAGTAGAAGTTATTCCGTTACTCAAAACCCGAATATTTTGTTGCCCGACTGCGACAGAAGGAGGGTAATGTTTCTCGTGCCAGTAGGTCGCCTCCGATATTTGTGACATGCTATTATGCCAGTCTATGATAACTAGCCATTGTGCTAGCCAAAAAATGAATGGTGTGAAGTATATTTTTTGTTTGTTTGTTTTGTGCTGGAACATATCGCACCCCGTCAACTAAAGTGGCACAACTCAAAACTTTGAATCTTTTTCATAAGTCACATGTCTACCTATACAATAAGTAATACTCCATTATTGTTATTGTAAATAGCAATAAAACACCATTATGTCTTTTTTGCTGCAATGATTTGATCACTTGTTGGCATTGACAAAGAGACTCATTTTGAGTTAGTGCTTTTTTACTATTTGAAGTTAGTTAAATTTTATGTTGTGTCCTTTTAATGATTAAATTCGGTTCTTTTTGTTCAACTTTAAATCGTCAAAGAGGCATCACCAAAAATAATACAGAAATAATTTGGTAAAAAAATTTATCAATAGGAACATTACGCAAAGACACCTATTTTTCTAAAAAGTGTTAAAATCAATTTTCTTCTTCGCAAAAAAGCATTTTATTTTACAAATATGTTTTATTAGCTCAAAAACAATTGTTAGTATTTTCTGAAAAATTAGAAATTTTGAGTTGTGTCTCCTTAGTTGCCGGGTTGCGATATGCAAACAATGGCGCCAAAATTCAGGTAAATGCTTTGTTGTGCACGAAATAAGTTGGAGTATGCATCATTTTAAACTTTTTACATAATATTATGTGGACCACACTGATTTTTAAGCACTGAGTAGCTACATGGGTACCAATCAGCTAATTTAAATTGCACTATTGTTGTAGAAGAACCCGCAAAAATTTGTTTTTCTTGACCCTTTTCTATGATCTCGTTCAAGCCTTACTTTTTTCGCTTATTTGAATCGAATCCATGTTTAAAAAAATTTTATAGACACGTGTTTGCTGCTATGATTCGCCAAATAATCTAACAACATACTATTGGTCACACAAATGTATTAAAGTCAGTATGAAATAACTTGATAGCTATAATACAGACTCACGCATGGCTACAATGAGAAGTTTTGTTTTAGTCGCTATAAGAATTGAATGAAACCCTTTTGTGCCTACTCTTACTTGCCACAGAGCAGTTTCTTGAACGCGCTCAGTAACAAAAATCTGATTCGGTTGCATTGAACTTATTCGAAACTCGACAGTGATTCGCAGTTTCAATCCATATAATTTGTAACCGATAAATATAGTTATGTGTGACTCCTTAAAAAAGAAGTTACAGAAAACCTTTGTTTTGACATCTCGGAAACTGGATTGGTTTCATGAAACTCCTTTTACGACTATTCAGCAACTGATTTTGGTTGCAAAGTATTGTTGTGTTCTGCTTGGGAATACTTTCGTGTGCCGTTTGGAGCGATGTTTCCGAAGGGGGGTGTCGGTGCCGGTTTGAGTACGAGGCTCACAACACATTTCATGTGTGTCGAGGAGTGTATCGCAGTGCCGGCTTTAAAACGGGGGAACGACGATGCTGTGGCAAACAAAACAGCTTCTTCGTGGTTGGGCGGTTTGTGCCAATGTTGCTATATCTGTCGAATGTCGACGGATCCCATATTGGGTACAATTGGCAGCTGATTGCCGAAGAATCGTGCGAGAATCATGCGAGGCGAGGCTATCGACATCCGTCGTCCTATACGTCATCGACGGGGAGCACATTCGGAGACAAATCGACAGCTCGCGAGCCGTTATCGCAAGGTTACCGACGGGATTAAGTCGAGAGTCAAGCGACGAAGAACGGTCATCGCTAACTGGATTCGTCATCGACGGGGATGCTGTCGGAGACCAACGACGGGGATCGAATGTTGTGAACCACGCCGCTCGCCTTGTGGTGCGTGTGTAGCTTTCGGGCGATCGTTTCTTCTTAGCCTCGAGTGCGTTGAAGTTGAGGCTAAGCACCTAGCCATTTCATTTGGGTGCCGCTGGAGTCTATCCAAATAGGAATTTTTAAGACGCACTAATTCCTCTTTAACCAAAGGGATATTAAGGTCACGATGGATATTTTCGTTCCGTATATACCATGGCGCACCTGTAATTGAACGGAGAATTTTTGGGTGGCATCTTTGAATCAATTCTATACTTGAGAAACTTGCATTACCCCATAACTGAAGGTCATATGACCACATTGGCTTTAAAATACTAGTATATAAAAGTATTTTATGTTCGATTTTTAAGGGGGAACGATGATTCATTAACCAATGAAGCTTAATAGCTTTAAGTTTCATTTGGGTTCGTTTAGCTTCAATATGTTTGCGCCATGTGAGACGTTTGTCCAAGATGATACCCAAGTAAACAACATTGTCCCTCTCTGGTACCATTATGTTGTTTATTCTTAAAGGGGGGCAGATGCCCCTTTTAAGTGTAAATGTAACATGTTTACTTGTTTGCTCGTTTACTTTCACTCGCCATGTTCCCAACCATTTTTCAACCACTTTTAAATGCGCTTGCAGGTGAGAAGTGGAAGAAATCGGGCATCTATGGCGGCTTAATATGGCTGTGTCATCGGCAAAAGTGGATGTTGTAAGACTACCGTTTACAGGGAAATCTGACGTATATAGTAAATATAAGAAGGGTCCAGGAACACTTCCTTGGGGCACTCCTGCTTTGATTTCTATGCTTTGTGAAACAAAATCTTTATATTTGACCTTAAAATTCCTATGTTTAAGTAGGATGAAAGTATTGCGTGAGTAGGAGGGAGAAGATATTTAATTTTTTGAATAAGTCCTTCATGCCACTTTGTCGAACGCTTGAGCCACGTCCAAGAATATAGCTGAGCAGTATTCTTTGTATTCAAAAGCTTTCCTTATTTCATTGGTTACGCGATTTACCTGCTCTATAGTCCCATGATTTTAACGGAAACCAAAATGTAGGTGCGGAATTATATCCCTTTCAGAAACGAATGGAGTCGGTTTGGAAAGCAGTGCTTTCTCAAAAAGTTTGGAAATACTTGGAAGAAGGCTTATGGGTCGATAAGAAGACACCATTGTTGCATTCTTGCCTGGTTTTGGAATAATAGTTATTAAGGAGTATTTCCATGCTTGAGGGAAATATGCAAATCGAATGATCGCATTGAAAAGCTTTGTAATGAACACGATGGCAATGTATGGCATCTCAATAATCATTTTAGGAGTTATGTTGTCCTCTCCAGGTGCTTTTTTGGGGGATAACGGACTTGTAATAATTGCTTTAATTTCGTTTGAGTGGAAATAGATTGGGTAATTTTGAGAATTTATTTGAAGTGTAGGCATTTCAAAATTTATTTCAGGGGGGTAAGGTTGGAAAACTGACTTTAAATGCCCAGCAAAGGCAGTAGCCTTTTCTTCACTACTACGTGCCCAAGCGCCGTTGGTGTCACTTATGGGAGATTCACCCACTTTTGGGGATTTAATAAACTTATTTATCTTCCATAAAGATGATTTTCCGGAGGACTGTGGGGAAAGCTTCGAAACATATTTCCTACACTCGTCACTTTTTAATCTTAACCCCTTGTGGACCATGACCTGAACGTATTGAAATTTTTAAAGTTTTTGTGTGAAATATTAATTTTTGTGGTATTTTAAAGGCTCTTGTAATGTTCAAAATTTACCAAGGATCTGCAAGGATACGTAAGGCTACTGGTACTTATAAGTACCGTTGGTCCGGGGTGGTTAAAAAAATTACAAAGAAACTCAAAAATATTTTATCATATTTTATTGAAAGTTTTTATACAGTGGTACTATAAATTATTTAATAATTCTAGTGGTATTCTGACAGCAGTCTCAAGTTACTAAAAGTGACTAATAATGATTTTTCAGTACAAATAGAGACTGAAAAGTCTCTTATAGTGCCAAGAGGCTGCTACAGAATTCCCCTATAGTCCACGAATTAATTAATGCCATGATATTTTGAAAAACAGTTTGTTTTTATCATTGCAACATAAATAAATTTTACAATGACTGCACTGAAAGAAATATCGGCAGTAATATTGAATAAAAATTTTCGTAAATATTTGAATACGAAATTTAGTCAATATAACGAATTTTCTTCATGCTGACGAAAATATTTGTTATATTGTAGAAATTTTGTGAATGGAACGAAAAAAAATTCTTCAATATGAGTTAAATAGTTTAATCAATATAACAAAATTTCTTCATAGGTACGAAAACATTTCTTCATACTGAAAAAATTTTCTTACATATGACAAAAGCTTTCGTAGGACATTTTAAAATTAGAATTTTCGTATAAATGAAGAAATTTCTTCAATATGACGTAATTTGTTTGTTGATATGAAGAAATTTCGTTAATATAACAAAACGTATTCGTGAATATAGAGTAATTAATTTCGTAAATATGAAGAAATTTGTTCAATATGACGAAAAAATTGTCTTAAAATTAATTTATATATTAAATATAACGAATTTATTCCGTATAAATAAAGAAATTGCTTCAATATGACTAATGTAAATCTTGAAATATGAAGAAATTCTTCAATATTACGAAAAAGTGAATATTTTTAAGAAGTTCTTGGGGTTGATGAGTCTTAAGGCAGAAGATTCAGCTTAATAAGCAAAGATCGTTCATGAAGTGAAAACGCGTTTTTTATGGAAGCAGAGAAATTGTGTTTAATTTGAAAATTGAATGAAAATATTGCTCGCGTTCAAAATCGCAGAAAATTTGATTGGTGTGTATTAATTCATATATATTTTGCGAAGTCTTCCGTTTCTAATAAACTCAAATTTTTTAAAGTGCCACATTGACGGGGAGACGCTTCTGCATATGAGTGAGGTTCATATTTCGATCCGGTGACACTGGAAGTTGATACGCTGAAAACACTATAGAAAATACAAGTAAGTATAACAATTGATGCTATATTGCTAAATTTGTTTAATGAAGTGGATGAAATTAACCGACAATTATTTATTTATTTCAGGGAATTTGCTTGTAGATGAATTCTGATGAGTGTGGGAAAGAAGAAGATATGTTAAAAAGATAAATGGGCATAGAACAGCAAATATTAAATAAATATAGGATAATTATATCAATAAAAAATAATAAATATTAAAAAATTATAAATTATAAATAATAAATAACAAATAAATAATAAATAATAAATAATAAATAATAAATAATAAATAATAAATAATAAATAATAATAATAAATAATAAATAATAAATAATAAATAATAAATAATAAATAATAAATAATAAATAATAAATAATAAATAATAAATAATAAATAACTAAATAAATAATAAATAATAAATAATAAATAATAAATAATAATAATAAAATAATAAATAATAAATAATAAATAATAAATAATAAATAATAAATAATAAATAATAAATAATAAATAATAAATAATAAATAATAAATAATAAATAATAAATAATAAATAATAAATAATAAATAATAAATAATAAATAATAAATAATAAATAATAAATAATAAATAATAAATAATAAATAATAAATAATAAAATAAATAATAATAAAATAAAAAATAAAAAATAAAAAATAAAAATTAACAAATAATAAGCAATAAATAAAATAATAAATGATAAATAAAATAAGTATATTATTTATGTATAAACTATTAGGGTTTATTTATTATTATCGTATGCTGACTAGAATAACCATGCGAACTACAAGATGAACTTAAAGGAATTCATACAAACTACAAGACGAATTACCCTGATGTCCCAAAAAATGGCAAAACCTATATTGAGCACCAGAAAATCGCAAATCCTATACTGAGCACCACACACAAAACATAAACCTTATTCCCAAAAACCTTATTATCAAAAAATTTAATAAAATGAAAAAAATACTATGATAACGAAGCAGGGTTGCGTATTTCAATAAATTTCTTCATATTGAAGAAAATCTTTCGTAATTTTTAAGAAATTTATTCAATATCAATAATTATTTTCGTAAATATGAAAAAATTTCTTCAATATAACGAAGCAGGATAATATACTTGAAGAAATTTGACTAAAATAATTTCTTAGATATGAAAACATTTTCTCAATATAACGAAGTAGGGTTGCGTATTTCAATAAATTTCTTCATATTGAAGAAAATCGTTCGTAATATTGAAGAAATTTATTCAATATCAATAATTATTTTCGTAGATATGAAGAAATTTCTTCAATATAACGAAGCAGGGTTGCGTATTTCAATAAATTTCTTCATATTGAAGAAAATCGTTCGTAATATTGAAGAAATTTATTCAATATCAATAATTATTTTCGTAGATATGAAGAAATTTCTTCAATATAACGAAGCAGGGTTGCGTATTTCAATAAATTTCTTCATATTGAAGAAAATCGTTCGTAATATTGAAGAAATTTATTCAATATCAATAATTATTTTCGTAGATATGAAAAAATTTCTTCAATATAACGAAGCAGGATAATATACTTGAAGAAATTTGACTAAAATAATTTCGTTGATATGAAGATATTTCTTCAATAAAACGAAATTTTTTTCCTGATTTCAATTTCTTCATATTGAATATCGTCTTTATTTATATTGATTGCTTTTTTTTTAGTTAGCTCTATTTTTACTGCCGTTTCTTCAATAACGCAGCCCATTTCTTCAATATTACCTACGGATTTTTTTCGGTGTGCATTTGGAATATGGCTTTGATTGTATTTTATTTATGCTACAATATTCACATCGCCCTCGAGTGTCGACAAAAATTGGCCAATGGACTCCGAGATTTCCTAAGCGAACATCCTTGCACACAGACTCGGTTTGGCCTCGGCGTTTCTTAGAGACTGGAACAGATGGGTCTTCTTTGAAAGACTTAAAACTTTTTCGAGTTATGGTTGGATCTTTCTGAGACATCAATCCCATTGAAACGGATTGTCTGTATTGCAGAAGTGTAATTTTTTCAGCAGACTGGCAATAAACTACATAAGAGTTGACGAATGCCATTTCTAACAGGCCCCAGAAGATCCTTTGCCACCACTTTTTAGATTTTCTATTTAGGCCATACGCACTTCGCAATGTATCCGCATGATCAACTCCACCCATATACGAATTGTAGTCTTTCACAATTTTTGGACATTTTATATCTTTCATAACTCCATTTCGGTCTCTCCTGCCGACTGTTGTTGCTTCACTTCCATGAAAATTTGACGCCAAAAAAATTGGCTTCTATCCATTTGAAAAAACTTATACCACTACAGCACACCCTGAAGTCGCAATCTCCTCTTTTCATATTTTTATCGATTTTCAAGTTCTTAGGGTTTCCTTTTCTATTGCAGCGAATAGTACCGCATGCTAGTGTTCTCTCTGTTTGTAATTTTTCGAGAAGCCGAACTGATGTAAAATAGTTATCAAAGTATATTATCTTGTTTTTGCCCCACTCATTTTCAGTCAGTGACAGAACCACTCTTTCTCTAAGACCAAATGCAGCAAATTTTTCTTCTAAGGATTCATCCTTGCCTTGATATATGGAAAATTTTTTTGTATAGCCTCTTTGATCAGCTAAACACCAAACTTTATAACCTCTTTTTATTGGCTTCATTGGGCAATATTGTTTCATAGTATTCCGTCCTTTGAACAATATCATTGATTCGTCAACGGAAAGCTGGCGAGTGCCATAGTAGAGTGACCCAAACGTTTTATTCAACCCATCAATCATAGGTCTAAGTTTGAAAAGACGATCACTGTTGTCTTTCGGAATCTTGGAGTTGTCATTGACGTGAAGGCTGCTCAATATCTCATCGAATCTATTTCGGCTCATTGTTTTGCCAATTATGTCCAAAGAAAATCCATTGCACGTGCTCCAGTAATCTTTCCAGCTTGGAAGTTCCAGGTAACCCATAAAAAAATTTATGCCAATGAATGCATAAAACTCACTTTTTTTCAAATTTAAACTTTTGTTCCTCTGAGTTGCGTATAAATTTGACTGAAATATAATATTTTATATTATATCGTTGATAAACGTAATGAAGTAATCTGTAGGTGTAACATGACTTTCAAATATTACTTCTACAGGTCCCTCTGGCAAAAAGGATTGTGGAATATTTGTCTCGTGGTCTTTTGACTTCCAATGGCGATTAGGCTCTTCTACAACGCTATGACGGCTGCCACTTTTTTTTGTTAGAGGTCTTTCGGCAGTATCGGCTTCACATTGACTTTCGTTTCGTTCAGGATGACTGGGTCGCTGTAATATTTCACATTTGGCAGGATTGTCGATCGAAACATTTTCGTCGATAACTTCTTGCAAATATTCGTTTAAAATTTCATCATTACAAGGTATATTTTCGTCATGTTCCTCTTCATCACTTTCAACATCGGTTTTCAGGGAATTGTCATCAGGTATTAAGTCTAAAATTTCCAAAATTTGAACGGTATCGAGGCGCTTACTTTGGATTGCTGCCATTGCCTTTTGAAAAAAACGCAATTATAAATATAACAATGAAACTAATGCTGAGAGCCCAACGGTACTTACCCGTCCACTTTATATTTTTCCCAAAAAAAAAGATAATTGGAAAAATATCCCTTTTTTAAATAGTCAAACGAGTAATCAACGCTATATTTTTCAATAATATAGCACATTAACGGTTGAAATGTTTCAATTATAGATATTTTTAAATAAAGCAATTGATGTCAGAAAAACTTGCGCGTACAGCTGGAACACATTTAGAATTTCCGTTATTCTGAGAAGCCGGGGTTGCCGATATTCGAAAAAAATATCGGATTAAATCTACTATCATGTACTTTAAAGAACCCACTGCCGAAAATATCATAAGTAAGTTTTTACTACCAGTTATGAGCCGATTATAATAACGGTACTTCTAAGTACCGTCGGTCGGCAAAGGGTTAAGAGAGCTTTGCTTAGCTCATTTTTTGCGGCTTTAAGTCTAAGCTTAGCCGCTGGGGATCTATGTTGTTGCCATTCGCGTCTTAGCCTGCGTTTTTCACTGCGTTCACAAGTCTTTCGATTTCGCTATTGGTAAAGGTATTATTCTTTGCATTGTTTTCGATGCAAGGCGTAAACAGCTCTGCCGCTGTCGTTAGCATAGATTTTAGTACATTTGTAGCTTCATTAACGTGTTCTATGCAGTCTATAGAGTATCTGGTATGAATATGAGTGGCTATATATTTCTTATATATAATCCAGTTAGTTTTAGAAGACGTCAATCTGAAGGGTGAATCAGCAACTATAGGACTTTCAGCTGGATGAAAAAGTACAGGTGAGTGATCTGATGAGAGACCGAAAGTTGTCGTGGTTGTAACGCGAGATCTATCTACCCCTTTGACAATGTCGAAGTCAATGAGGTCGATGATTTTTCTTGGATCAGAGGGCCAGAATGTAGGCTGACCAGGTGATAAGAAATCAAGCCTGCCCATGCTGTTAATTAGGGTGCTATACAATTGCCTTCCTTTCGGGCTTATGAGATGGGAGCCTCAATGCGTGTGTTTCGCATTTAAATCTCCAGCTGCTAGAAATTTATTACCTAAAGTGCTAAAGAAAGCCCTTAATTTATCCTCGTTTACCGGAAAACGCGGAGGACAATAAACAGCAGACAAAACTAAGTTATTGTTTCGATTTTGTAGGCAAATTGACGTTGCCATCAAAAAGTTTTCAGCATATGACTGCAGGGGAAAATGTTAAATCCTGCTTCGCACTAAGATCCCAGTACTGACATGCGCTTTTCCGTCAGGGTGATTTGTTTTATAAAATTGATAACCAGGAATGGAAAAATTATTTTTATCTGTTAAATGCGTCTCTGAGAGCAGCATGACATCAACAGATTGCTTGCGCGTTGCGCAACCGTTTTTAAACGCGTGCCCCATCAAGTGTACGAGGCTCAAGTTGCGATGCGAACAACGTTGAAGCACGAGTTGAACAGTAATGTGCTGCACATTATCTCATCAACGCGTTCCTCAATTTCGTTTGGCAAATTTTGCGTGATAGTGAATTGCGTTGAGCGATTTCAAGTGTGTGTGCGGTTAGTTCCGCGAATTTATTCATGCGTTGAGAAATTTATGACAGCTTGACCAGCGTTGCCATGCCCATTTATTTGTAGCCATAATCGAGAAATGTAAAAAAATACCCAAAAGCTTTTATTATATATATAACAAAATTGAATCGGGCAGTTTTTAAGTAACAGTATCTTTCAATAGGTTTTTAGGGTTCTTAATCCGCATCCGAGATGCCATAATGCACATATCACCATCAAATTTTGACCGAAAATAAAAATAAAGGGCATAGGATTATTGTTGTCGTACATGTGCAGGAAATTGTGTGCAATTTTTGTCACGGTATACAAGTAGGCCACGATACAACAACAGTTTAACATTAGAAAAATGTTCTTATTTACAAAAAAAAAGAGTGGAATGAAAAATAACGAAATGAAATTCATAAAATCGGAAAAATCAATTTTTTAAAAAACGGCAACACTGAGTTTACTTTTAAATATGAGCGTTATTGTTACGAAAATGTCTGATCGGGAAAGTTCAGTCAACGTTTCTTCGAAATTTGTGTGGACAAATACGTTAACGTTTGATTTAATCGCAAATATTGAAGAACACGATGTTATTTGGGATCATCGAAATGCAGGGTACAAAAACCGCGACCAAAAAGAAATTGCGTGGAATGCCATCGCAACCAAAATAGAAGTTCCAAAGCAGGAAGCAAATCATAAATGGAGACTGTTGCGGCAGCAATTTCGAGTAAGTTTCTAATGAAATGCATGTTTTTGTATAGCAATTTTATTTTATATTTTCAATTCGTAGAATAGTATAAACAAGTTGAGTTGTGTCATAGGACACCAGATAAGAACGAAGTTCATTATGGTATTTATAAATGTTAGTAAATATAATTCGCAGCAAGGTTTTTCGCAAAACTCAATTGTTTTTATTAATCGAAAAATATATGTATATGTTACAAGACGGCTGTTTGTTGTTTTCAACTGTTTTTAACAAGCGAAAATGCGATACAGTATATTCTGCTTAGCTGCATTCAATTATTTTCCAGACAATTTTATGCACTTACGCGAAAAACGCACCTACCCGAAATTTTTTGTTGTATTTTTGAGTAACATATCAGAATATCTTTAACAACACTTGAATTCTTAAAAGAACGCCGTCCAAATATTAATTTTATTAACAAACAAGAAAGAAAGCCAAAGTCGGTCAAGCCCGACTTTGAAATACCCAGCGTCCTGACGTTATGAGCGCACTATGTTTGGCTTCTCTATTTATGGGCGTGGCAGTGTGAGGGCCACATAAATTATTTCCCTACACCTTTCATTCGCCTTGGTGAACCTATGCTGCGAATTTGAAGCTTCTACGCCTTTTACTTCGGAAGTTACGAAAAATCTTCATTTGTGGGCGTGGCAGTGGGCGGGCCAAATAAAATTTTTTCCTACATCTTTCATTCGCCTTGGTGAACCTATGTTGCGAATTTGAAGCTTCTATGCCTTTTACTTCGGAAGTTACGAAAATTCTCCATTTGTGGGCGTGGCAGTGGGCGGGCTACATAAGTTTTTGTTCCTACACCTTTCATTTGCCTTTGTCAATATATGTTGCGATTTTGAAGCTTCTACGCCTTTTACCTCGGAAGATACGAAAAATCTTCATTTGTGGGCGTGGCAGTGGGCGAGCCACATAAAATTTTTTCCTACATTTTTTATTCGCCTTGGTCAACCTATGTTGCGAATTTGAAGCTTCTACGCTTTTTACTTCGGAAGTTTTGAAAAATCTCCATTTGTGGGCGTGGCAGTGGGCGGGCCTCATAAAATTTTTTCCTACACTTCATAAGTTACGATAAGCCCTTATATGTGGGCGTGGATCACGGAGGGCGGCGTCCATTTTTTTCCAGGGTATGTCCCTTTTCATAGTTTACCAGTACACCAAATATCAATGAAATGTGTTGATTGGTTCGCAAGTTACAAGCATTTTACCGAAAACACATTAAATTCATTTGTGGGCGTGGCAGTGAGTGGATGTCTTCCATTTTTAGTTAAGATCATACTCGGACCCCGATATACCTGTGTGCCACATTTCGACTTGATTGGTCCAGCCGTTTCGGAGGAGATCCGGACACGGACGGACGGACAGACGGACATGTCTAAATCGATTCAATTTTTGATCCTGATCAAGAATATATATATATATATGTCTATATCTACGGAGCGTAATTCTGGCTGTTACAAGGTACCCTAATATACCCTGCTTACGCTGGGTATAAAAACAAATAAGTACTTTGACTTACTTTCGCTACTTGAACGCATACGCTTATTACAAGTAATCGGACTCACAGGGTTGCATTTAAGTCACACATTTCTGTCAACCTGTCATCGAAATTTCAACTCTGATTTCCTTTCTTCAAAATAGTGAGCTCGTTACTTCCTTTCAATTTACTTTAACAGCGTTGAGCCCTCAAAGTGCTAAGTTAGATAAGCAGAATATACTGGAACTGAAAAAGCATACGTGTAAAGGGTTTTCCATCGCAAATGAGATAGTCTCGAAAATGCGAATTTTCATACATAAAGATGTTTTAAAGTATCGATATTTTTCACACCGATATTACATCCGCAGCCCCCGGAGTACAGACGATGATTTTAAATTTGTTTTAATTATGTACGAATTGACGTATACTTTGATAGCGCAAAAAAATTATAAGCTACCTAAAATGCCCTTATATATTTGCAAAAACCTACTAATCGGAGTTATTCTGAAAACGTTCAGTCTGGCAGCACCACATATTGTTTTGTTTTGTTTGAATGCATTTATGCTTGTATGTGTCTGTGTAGTTTCTGAATTTAATAATTAATTGTTTTTTCCAGGGACCGAAAATAACTGTTATGACATCGATTTTTGACCATAAAAATCATTGAGTAAAAAGTGTACTACGTGAACGTGGGATACAATGAACCTATTCATTTTATTTGCAGTACCCTAAAACGACATAAACTGTTATTTGTAATTTTAAGAAAAAAATCATAAAATAACTCTTATTTTCTAATTTTTATTCAGATATTGCAAAATAACAGTTATTTTTTAATTTTTGATTTAAAATTGCAAAATAACTGTTACGTTGTAATTCTTACTTACAAATTGAAAAATAAGACTTATTTTTCGATTTCTATTTTAAAATTGAAAAATAAGACTTATTTGTTGAGTTTTATTTTAAAATTGAAAAATAAGACTTATTTTTTGAGTTTTATTTTAAAATTGAAAAATAAGACTTATTTTTGGAGTTTGATTTTAAAATTGAAAAATAAGACTTATTTTTTGAGTTTTATTTTAAAAATCAATACAGCCTTTTAAATCAGTGCTAATTAGATTGAAGAAGTTATAAAATTTTTCCTAAAATGAGTTGAAAAAGCGTTCACGGATACTTTTTGCCAATTTATATTGGAACACAAAACTCCAGAGGGAGCAAGCTCTCTTATAGCGCATCTTTTGAGATTTAGCTATAAATGAAGGACAATTAAGGCCATAAAACCAGCATAATAAATTTTTTGCGTTGCAAAATCTTGCAAAATCGTACACACAAACAACCATACATACCTGTGTAAAAAGATAAGGACCTATACATCCTATATATATGCAATTATTGCCAATATGTTGTTTGGTTCAAGAGATATTCAAAAACAATTTTTATTTTTGATTTTTAAAATAAAACTCAAAAAATAAGTCTTATTTTTCAATTTTAAAATCAAACTCCAAAAATAAGTCTTATTTTTCAATTTTAAAATAAAACTCAAAAAATAAGTCTTATTTTTCAATTTTAAAATAAAACTCAAAACATAAGTCTTATTTTTCAATTTTAAAATAGAAATCGAAAAATAAGTCTTATTTTTCAATTTGTAAGTAAGAATTACAACGTAACAGTTATTTTGCAATTTTAAATCAAAAATTAAAAAATAACTGTTATTTTGCAATATCTGAATAAAAATTAGAAAATAAAAGTTATTTTCTAATTTATATATAAACGTTTCAAAATAACTGTTAAATCGCAATTTTTAAAATAAAACTCATAACTGTTACGGTCCCTGGTTTTTTCGGGATATCGTCGGAAATAAGTGTCGCCTAAAAAAGTATAATATCTCGGCCGCATCAGGAAGTCATTTTACGTAAATATATGTATATTTCTTTCTTTTTGCAAAGGTTATTATACCCTTTTTTGCGAACTTCAATTTAGGTAACGCGGATTTTATAGCGGTTTTTCACTTTTTCTCGACTAGGTCCCCTGTCGCTATCGTTTCATAAAGAACTTCGTTCTAAAAAAAATGAATCCGAGCAAAAGTGGAATTGCGGCTGCGAGCAAAAAACCTCCGAATATATATTTCAATGCCATGATGTTTATGGAGCCGGTCATTACGATGCAGTCGGAACATCGCGAATCAAATATGGCAAGTATTATTTCATTCTAATTTTCGAGACCACATGCCTTGTATTGCCAACTCACAGATCCATTTTGCGATATAAAATACTTTCTGAATTCATCGCGAATCGCTGCTCCGTTGGCATCTGGCCGTCCTTGTTGCGTGGAATGTGGCTCACTAGCAGTAACTTCTTCACGCCAATTACCCGGAATGAGCTCTCCATTTATTTCGCGATCGAAATCAGTTGCATTAACGTAAACCTATTTGTGTTTGCTACTCATTACAAAATTATGTAACGCGCAAATAGCAAGAACTATTTTTGTTGCCCGTTCTGGATTCACTTCAATGGGTTTTCGCAGAACCCGAAAACGTGCAGCACATATTCCAAAAACGTTCTCGACTATTCGTCTCGCTCGTGACAACCGATAATTGAAGACTCGCTGTGGAAGGTCAAGCTGCCGAAAAGCAAACGGTTTCATTAAATATGTTTTTATCGGGAACGCGTCGTCGGCAACAACAACATATGGCATAGGTGTTTCTTCGCCGGGAAGAGCTTTTGGCAGTGGCAAATTTATAGTATTTTCTTTCAGTGCCGTTGATAGCCTACAACTAAAAAGCCATTAGAAAGTATTTAAAATAGGATAAAAAAATTTTTGTACTTCGCGAAAACTCCACCGTCGGAATCTCTGCCATAAGCACCAACGTCGATGAATGAAAATTTATATTGTCCATCCGCCAGGGCCATCAAAACAATACTATTCGTTTTTTTATAGTTCAAGTATTCCGAACCGCATTTTTTGGGCGCTTGTATGGTGACATGCTTCCCATCTAATGCTCCCACACAGTTTGGGAAATTCCACTGCTCTTCGAATACTTTCGCTATTTTTTCCCATTCTTCAGTACTCGACGGCATCTGAAAATATTAAAATTTTTTAAATATTCGTTACAGGAAGTTCCGCCAGTGAACTCTGAATCGGATGACTTTGTGACCAGAACTGAATATGAAGATTGGACTTCTTCCATCGATTCTACGTCCAATACTTCATCACCACCGCCAAAACGATCGCGAAAAAACAACGGAGACGATCTTTACCGAACGGCCATAACAAAGGCAATGCAAATAGTCGATGGTAAGGAAGAAAGCTCCGAATTCATTTGGGCTCGGTATATCGCATCGGTGATGAGCAGTCATCCAAATAAGAATAGCGTTCTCCAGTTCAAGTTCCGAGTAAATCGTTTGCTAGAACAATTGGAAATCGGTGAGCTGGATGAGCAAACCCATTTGGAAACAATTTTACTGCCAATCGACGGAAGCGAACATGAAACACTTAAACACTTAACGACTTAAAAGTGCTTATTTGAATTAAAGCAAAAAATTAAATAAAAGAGAAATTGAATAAAATTAACCTTTAAGTAATCATGTTTTAATGTGTTGTAGATAGCATGACAGGTTTCATGTACTATTTTCGATATCGTACAATCTGCGATTTTTGATATGAACCGTAAGCTTGTGAAGTTCTCGCCGGTGGCCAAATAGCGAAGAGTTACCGCGAGTCTCTGGGCTGGTGGAATCGCTTTTCGATATCGAGTGTCTTTTTTGGTAATCCACGGTGATACACGCTCAAGAAGAAAATCGAAATCTTCCATAGTCAATCGCACGAAATTTTTGAAGAATGACTCCACGTTCGAGTTAATAGGGCCAGCAGAATCTATCGATTTAAGTTTGGCATACAATTCGTTGAAGAAACTTTCTTCGTCGCGTTTCAAAAATATTTCGTCCACCCAGAATCGTCTACGCTTTTCGTTCTGACGCCGACGTTCAGCGTCCGCTAGAATTATTAAGGCGGCAGCTACTTTTCTCTTCCGTTCGGTCGAAATCATTTTTAAAAGACACGCACTCTAATATCTCAAGTAAAACTAATTTATTTTTTTGACGTTTCACCATTTACAGCTGTTAAGCAAGCATTAGACGTAGCAAATATTTGATTGAAATTGAAGAAAATATTTGCTTTCCCGTGTAATAATGAAATATTTTCCGAAAAAATTTGGAGAAAAATATTTTCTGTTGGGTTTTCTAGCAAAACAATTAGTAAATATTTGCTTCGTGTAATGAAGCAAATATTTTCTTCTGTTTTTTATTTGACGACACAAAAAATCGGTGTTCGCAAACAAGGCAAATATTTCTCTGATTTTTTCAAAAATTTTAGTAATTTTTTTTAAGTTAATTTGAGGCAATGGCGAGCGAAAATTTGTTCCAAGTTTCAGAGGAGAAGTAACATACCAAAGGAGTCGCGATTTAACCATGACCACCATTCGCGAAATTCGCAAAAATTTTATTTTCACTATTTTGAATTGAGTATTTCGCAGCTAAACAAAATGTCCTCTAAGGGTTAAAATTTGATCAAGACCACCATTCGCGAAATTTGCGCAAATTTGATTTTCACTATTTTGAATTGAGGATTTCGCAGCTAGACAAAATGTCCTCTAACGGTAAAAACTTGACCATGCCCACCATCCGCGAAAATTTTGTGCTTCATAATAATCTCGAATTTTAGAAGCTAAATCGAAGTACAGATAAGGTATAAATAGATATCCAAGCTAAAACAACGAAAACGGCAGGAATTTTTGTTAAGGTAATGTTTTAACATATTTCAGGCTGAGGAAAAGGTATGTGTGCAATCGGCTTAGCCGATGTAAACTTCTTTACACCAACAACAATTCGTCTTCTTCAGATTCATTCATTTTTGCAGTTGATGAATTAAAATATTCGAGCAAATGAATTTCAAATTCAAATGACAGATACTGAAAAAAAAAATATAAGTAAAAATTATTTGCCACAGAATCTGTTTTCTATAAAAAATATTTCATTCGTGTAATAGTATAGCAAATGTATTTGCTACAACACGAGAAAATATTATTTTCTATAGGTCTGACAAATAATTTTTTAAGCAAATATTTGCTATAGTGTAATACCATGGAAAATATATTTTCTCCAAATAAAAATTTCGGAAAGTAATTTTTTTGAAAATAGAGACAATATTTGCTACGTCTAATGCTTGCTTTAGCTGCACAGTATGTTTATTGAGTTTGTCAACGCTTAATGCTTCGTCTTGTGTACGAGGCTATCAACGCGTGCGTCAACACAGTGCTTGAAATGCGTGCAACTCAAGTTTACACACTATTTTTGGCCGAATTTGTTATGCTATAAACAGAATAAGGGCGTCAGCGAATATTCGCTCGACGTCGTTGCTTAAAATGCACACGGTTATACGAAGTTGCCACAACACAGCGAATTTCGCCGCGTCAAAACGCCGCAATAGCTCTAATTCTAATGGTAGCGCCGGCGACTGGCGAATCGCAGAATTTACACATCAAAAAACATATGCATTTGTATAAAATCTTTGAGATTTTGTTCGAAAATGAGGGTTTGTACTTTCTGCTGGCAATGACTTATATTTTCAATCATAGTTTTTCGAAATTCTGAAAACAACATGAGTTCGCCATTCGCTGTCATTGTGTTTACCCGCGCGAATTCTTCGGCGTATTCGCCTGGCGAATATTCGCTTACGCCCTTATTCTGTTTATAGCATTAAACGTGATCAACTAGGTGTACGAGATCTTTCCACAATTGATGAAGTTCATCAACTAGGTGTACGAGGTCTTTCAACAATTGATGAAGTTCATCAACTAGGTGTACGAGGATCGCAACGCGTTCAACGCATCGCAGTTCAATCCTGTATAAGAACGCGTTGATCAATCTGAAACGCCACCAGATGCGCACATGTGTACGAGGGCATAAATTAAGCGATTTAATTTAGGAACTCGTTGAAAAGTTGCGTGCGTGCGTTGATGTCATAGTGGTACGAGAGGCAGAAGCATGTAGGACTGTAGGTCTAACTCTTCTTCTTCCCTAATCCCTGCAATGTGTTAGAGCTACGCTGCTTCAACATAGGCATATAGCATGAGGAAAAGAGAAGCACGCTATGGCAGCGAAATCTTTAGCTCTGCTGTGGTGAAATGCATTGCCACTTTTAATTTTAATTTTGGGAGATTTTCGAGTACATTACATATAAAATATCTACCAAACTCATAAAATGCCATGAAAAGCTTGGAAAACATAAAAATAATCAAGGAAACTCAATATTAAGGAGAAATAGAAATAGTTCTTTTTGTCCTACCCCGTCCACATAACTTTTTGATCACACTTTTTCAGCAAAAATACTAAATTCTATGTACAATCAAATTCGTAGCCGTAGTTAAAAATGTACGTCAATTTATTACAAAATGAAAACATTCGCGCACATTAAGCAAAAACTTATCGTAATATATTTATTAAAGTTTCAATTATGAACTTTTCAAGCAATATAAAAAACCGAGTTGACGCCGTGTTTCTTTGATAATTTTCTTGCAAGTGGCATCATAGTGCCACTTTGTGTCTACCCGTATTGTTGTTGGTAGCTTTCTGGTGAATTTCTCGAAAGAGTTGAATTTCCTATTCCTGCCTAAGGTTTTTGTTGGTAGCTTTTTGGTGAATATCCCCAATTTGTTGAATTTCCTATGCCTGCCTAATGGTGTATATCCCCATCGCGGCAGAGGCTTTTCGACGTCGACAGTTAGACCTACAGTCCTACATGGGCAGAAGCGAACTAATTCTAGCTTATGTTGGCGGACGCCGTTTGCATTCCATGAGCATATGTCTAGTAAACTCATTTTTTAGCGATAAGAATTTGGAGGCTTTGGTTTTGTGCTCGAACTAACTCATGAAGAGTATTTTGCATGCTTGACATGAATTGAGTCATACCACTAAGCAAATAACATATAGAGGTCTCACGTAGAACAAAAAATTGGCTGATATATTCGTTGGTTTCTAGCACCCCAAAAAGCAATTCAAGCGTTCGGAAGCATTCGGTTTTTGCTTTTGCGTTTGCAAATTGGTTTTGCTTCACATATCAAAGTCAAGTCAGTATGAATTGAAACCATGTAGGACTGTAGGTCTAACTGTCGACGTCGAAAAGCCTCTGCCGCGATGGGGATATACACAATTAGGCAGGCATAGGAAATTCAACAAATTGGGGATATTCACCAAAAAGCTACCAACAAAAACCTTAAGCAGGAATAGGAAGTTCAACAAATTCGAGAAATTCACCAGAAAGCTACCAACAACAATACGGGTAGACACAAAGTGGCACTATGATGCCACTTGCAAGAAAATTATGAAAGAAACACGGCGTCGTCTCGGGTTTTTTATATAGCTTTAAAAGTTATAATTGAAGCTTTAATAAATGTATTGCGATATGTTTTTGCTTAATGTGCACGAATGTTTTCATTTTGTAATAAATTGACACACATTTTTGACTACTGCTACGAATTTGATTGTATATAGAATTTAGTATTTTTGCTGAAAAAGTGTGATCAAAAAGTTATGTAGACGGGGTAGGACAAAAAAAAAAACCATTTCTATTTCTCCTTAATATTGAGTTTCCTTGATTATTTTTATGTTTTCCAAGCTTTTCATGGCATTTTATGAGTTTGGTAGATATTTTATATGTAATGTACTCGAAAATCTCCCAAAATTAAAATTAAAAGTGGCAATGCATTTCACCACAGCAGAGCTAAAGATTTCGCTGCCATAGCGTGCTTCTCTTTTCCTCATGCTATATGCATATGTTGAAGCAGCGTAGCTCTAACACATTGCAGGGATTAGGAAGAAGAAGAGTTAGACCTATAGTCCTATATGATTGAAACTTCGAAGCGGAAGCATGTAGGACTGTAGGTCTAACTCTTCTTCTTCCTAATCCCTGCAATGTGTTAGAGCTACGCTGCTTCAACATAAGCATATAGCATGAGGAAAAGAGAAGCACGCTATGGCAGCGAAATCTTTAGCTCTGCTGTGGTGAAATGCATTGCCACTTTTATTTTTAATTTTGGGAGATTTTCGAGTTCATTACATATAAAATATCTACCAAACTCATAAAATGATATGAAAAGCTTGAAAAACATAAAAATAATCAAGGATTTTCAATATCAAGGAGAAATATAAATTGTTTTTTTGTCCTACCCTGTCCACATAACTTTTTGATCACACTATTTCAGCAAAAATGCTAAATTCTATGTTCAATCAAATTCGTAGCCGTAGTCAAAAATGTATGTCAATTTATTACAAAATGACCACATTCGTGCACATTGAGCAAAAACATATCGTAATACATTTAGTAAAGTTTCAATTATGAACTTTTCAAGCAATATAAAAAACCGAGTCGACGCGGTGTTTCTTTTATAATTTTCTTGCAAGTGGCATCATAGTGCCACTTTTTGTCTGCCCGTATTGTTGTTGGTAGCTTTCTGGTGAATTTCTCGAAAGAGTTGAATTTCCTATTCCTGCTTAAGGTTTTTGTTGGTAGCTTTTTGGTGAATTTCTCGAAAGAGTTGAATTTCCTATACCTGCCTAATGGGGAATTTCTTATTAGCGGCAGAGGCTTTTCGACGTCGACAGTTAGACCTACAGTCCTACATGGCGGAAGGTTGTCGCTTTGTTGAGTTGAAATTTTTGTTATTTTTTTTTTTGTTATTTATATAAGTAAGTACATTTATTTCAGCACAACGAGCAAGGGCGTTCGGACTGTAGCTGCGTGAGTGAGTGTGCGTAAGTGTGCATGCTTAGGTATGTGCGCACTTCTCTATTGGAACCCACTAGGAAAGTTAAAGCTTACATAATGCATTACATAAGCCTTACGTTTTATGCGTCGGTACTTCCATTCTCCCTTTCTACTTCCCATTACTTTTGGTCACGGTTGCCACTCGCCTTAAGTATTTTTGTACCAGACCAATCCAAAAAATGTACCAAAACCGAAAAAAATGTACCAAAAAAATATTTTAGCTTTGCATATTTATTATACAAAAAAGTAATAACAAAAACAGTATTCAGCCAAAAAACCAAAATAAAAAGGTGCAATGCTTTTTGTGCAAAAAATATTTTTTAAATTATAATACTAAAAAAAACAGTCTTTAGGTGACCAAACGTTATGAGAATCATAATTAGTTTTACACAGCTCTTTTGACAGCATAATATTATTAAGTGAGGCGTATTCTAACTTATTTCTTAGTTTCGTTTTTATTAAAGAAAGATCGAAAAACTTTCTTTCTGCAGCTTTAGAACTGTGGGGTAAGCAGATTTGGTCATTAACAAATTTAACTAGTTCGTTAAAAGCAATTTCTCCGAATCCATTTTTAAATAACACTGCTCAACAATGAAATTGCCTTTGACTTGAAACCAAATTTTTTTTGTAGTATTTGTTTCGCTGAATCTCAATATATGCGTAAAATTTGAAAGTTAGCTCGCGTTTTTTAAATATCCGCTAAGAAAGGTTTTGCGAATTTTTGTCAATATTTTTTAGTCGTAGCCCCATTATCGTTCGACCGTTTCAAAAAAACTTTAATTTATATGAAAGAAGAGTAAAAATACAACATATTCTTCATACATATGGATGAAATCGGTTCAACAGTTTAGGCGCTATAGGTCGATAAAGGCGAGAATTTTATGAAATTTTTAACAATTTTGTACAAAAACTTGATTTCAAACCCATATAACAGGTTGGCTGATAAGTCCCCGGTCTAACAAAGAAAAACACATTTTTTTTGTCAAAATTCGTTTTTATTATTCAACATAGTTCCCTTCAAGAGCGATACAACGATTATAACGACCTTCCAATTTTTTGATACCATTTTGGTAGTACTCCTTCGGTTTTGCCTCAAAATAGGCCTCAGTTTCGGCGATCACCTCTTCATTGCAGCCAAATTTTTTCCCTGCGAGCATCCTTTTGAGGTCTGAGAACAAGAAAAAGTCGCTGGGGGCCAGATCTGTGGAATACGGTGGGTGGGGAAGCAATTTGAAGCCTAATTCATGAATTTTTGCCATCGTTCTCAATGATTTGTGGCACGGTGCGTTGTCTTGGTGGAACAACACTTTTTTCTTCTTCATATGGGGCCGTTTTGCCGCGATTTCGACCTTCAAACGCTCCAATAACGACATATAACAGTCACTGTTGATGGTTTTTCCCTTCTCAAGATAATCGATAAAAATTATTCCATGCCCATCCCAAAAAACAGAGGCCATTACTTTGCCAGCGGACTTTTGAGTCTTTCCACGCTCCGGAGACGGTTCACCGATCGCTGTCCACTCAGCCGACTGTCGATTGGACTCAGGAGTGTAGTGATAGAGCCATGTTTCATCCATTGTCACATATCGACGCAAAAACTCGGGTGTATTGCGAGTTAACAGCTGCAAACACCGCTCAGAATCATCAACACGTTGTTGTTTTTGGTCAAATGTGAGCTCGCGCGGCACCCATTTTGCACAGAGCTTTTTCATATCCAAATATTGATGAATGATATGACCAACACGTTCCTTTGATATCTTTAAAGCCTCTGTTATCTCGATCATCTTCATTTTACGGTCATTCAAAATCATTTTGTGAATTTTTGTGATGTTTTCGTCGGTAACCACCTCTTTCGGGCGTCCACTGCGTTCACCGTCCTCCGTGCTCATTTCACCACGCTTGAATTTTGCATACAATCAATTATTGTTGATTTTCCTGGGGCAGAGTCCGGAAACTCATTATCAAGCCAAGTTTTTGCTTCCACTGTATTTTTTCCCTTCAGAAAACAGTATTTTATCAAAACACGAAATTCCTTTTTTCCCCTTTTTTTCACAATAACAAAAGTTGCTTCACAAAAGACGCTCTATCTCACAAACTAATTGACTTACAGACGTCAAATTTTGACACGAATCATTTGAAGGTTGCCACTATATAAAAATAATATGCATTTAATACTAGCGACGTCATCTATGTGTCAGACCGGGGACTTATCAGCCAACCTGTTAATTTCCGAAAAAGGTCAGGTATTTAAGTTCAGGCTATCTTACGTAAAAGAGTGGATTTCTAAGAGCATTTCAAGACCCAGAAAAAGAAAATCCGATGAGTTGTTCATATTTTAATTGGGTTTTTAGAAAAAATGAGACGACTTTTTTTACGCCAGAAAATATGCCACATTTTTTTTATATATATTAATATAACTTAAAGACAGAAATAAAAAAATTGTGGCATATTTTCTGGCGTAAAAAAAGTCGTCTCATTTTTTCTAAAAACCCAATTAAAATATGAACAACTCATCGGATTTTCTTTTTCTGGGTCTTGAAATGCTCTTAGAAATCCACTCTTTTACGTAAGATAGGCTGAACTTAAATACGTGACCTTTTTCGGAAATTTTATGGGTTTGAAATCAAATTTTTGTACAAAATTGTTAAAAATTTCATAAAATTCTCGCCTTTATCGACCTATAGCGCCTAAACTGTTGAACCGATTTCATCCATATGTATGAAGAATATGTTGTATTTTTACTCTTCTTTCATATAAATTAAAGTTTTTTTGAAACGGTCGAACGATAATGGGGCTACGACTAAAAAATATTGACAAAAATTCGCAAAACCTTTCTTAGCGGATATTTAAAAAACGCGCGCTAACTTTCAAATTTTACGCATATATTTAGATTCAGCGAAACAAATACAACAAAAAAAAATTGTTTTTAAGTCAAAGGCACGCAAAAAGTTCGATTTTGTTGTGCAGTGTAATCTTACTTTTTCCCAAAACGTTTCCAAGCTGGTGCAATTTTTTAAATCAATATTGGAAAGCCTTAAAAGAGACCACTGAGTTGCGATTACATCAGGGTCACATTCAATTAAATAACTGAAATTCTCAAGTAACGGCGAAATTGAAACATCATCTTCTGACAGAACTTTGGCAGGTGTAATGATAATTAAAGCTTTAAAATCTTCCCGACTGAAATCGAAACGGTATTTAACTTGTGCCAAAAACTCTAAAAAAAAGAGCTTTTTCATTGATAAAAATGTGAAAATCCGAACAGATTCGATCCGTCGGAATACATAATCAGACCGATTATTTTTATTCTCGCCTAGAAAACGAGAATCGAGGTATACAATTGAGTTGTGTAGAAGGCATCAATTAATAAATGTTGCCTTCGATTATTCGTGTTACTGATGAATCGGATAGAGATTTTTTTCATCACTACGCCTCGCGCCATGAACTCAATCACTGTTGCAGCTATACCAGTTTTGGCGCAAAATCACTTTCTTTAAATACTAGGCCTGTTCCCGTACTGCACGAAACTGCCGAAAACTGGCCAATGTTTTAAAAATTGTATGAAAATTGGGCAGTTTCGAGTAGACCGGGAACATACCTAGTATCATCGATTTGTAACCATCTGAAAAATGTACCAATTTGACAAATTGTGTACCAATGTACCAAACGATAAAAAATGTACCAGTTTTGGTACAATTGTACCATAAGTGGCAACCGTGCTTTTGGTTAAGAATGGCCGCGCTCTTTAAGGCTTCTGTAGTAAGCGGAATTGAAGTATTATAATTTCTCTTTTAAAAGTAAGGTATAAGTAATGCATACCCGAAGCGGAAAGTTCGTCGTCAACACCATTTACAATTTAAGTTTTCAGTATGTAATAAGCATAACCAAAACTCTGTTTTTAGCTATTAAATAAAGCTATAAAATAAGGTGTTTGTAAGCATTATTATTCTTTGCAGAATATGCATACTTTCTTTTGAGGCCTAACCAGTGAAAAAACTTGATTATTTACTTTAAAAATTTAAATTTTTTTTATTTTTTATATACTTTCACAATATTTCGTTTTTTGTTTTATTTTTTTAACCAATTAATACATACATATATAAAATGGAAGGAAATACTTTTGTTTTGAAAAATGCACACAATCTTAAAATAAATATTAATTAATTAATCATTTTCTTTATTCTTCTTTTTCTCGATACATTTGTTTTTATAGTAAATGTTCTTATTGTTCTTAAAAGCTATACGAATACTTGAAATGTATTCCTTTTCAGAAAATCCGTCTTTTTTTAATGCAGCTGGAATATCGAAACTTGTTAGAAAATAACGCAAAATATGTCATACGAACCATCGCCTCGAGTAACGTTGTAAGCGACAAATTTTTGAGCCTATTTTTCGGACTTTCACTGTCAATAAAATTTAAGGCCTTTCAGCTATCAAAGAAGTATTTTTATCTAGTCAGCTCTTGGACATTTCCTACTGTCTGGCATGACAAATTTCCAAAATTGTGAAATTTGTTGCTTACAACGTTATTCGAGGCAATGATTCATATATCTTTATTAAAAAATATAAATACTTCAACTTACCAGACAAAACGTTCACGGTGTGCTTGAAAAATTTTAAATGGAATTTTGGAAGACGTAAAAATTTTTTGATGCACACTATAGTTTTCTTTATTTTAATGAATTCTGGTAAGTTTTAAAAAAATCTGTGGAGCCGTTTTTTTTTTTTTTTTTTGATATTTTCAAAATTTTGCATGAAAAATTGTAAGTTATGCCAGATTTCACCATTAGATTTTCAAAATAATACCAATGAAAGATAATTTCTGTGAACAATAAAAAGCAAATGTATTAACGGAATTACTATAAGTATATAGCGCTCACCTCCCCGTGCATACCTCCCCCTCTTAGCAAGATTTTGCTTCCAGCCCCTCACTGTGCATCATAACTGACTGCAATCATGCGTGAAATCTAAAATTTTTTTATAATTTATATTCATATATGCCTATGCCTATACATATATGTATATATACATATATATTAAATTGTTAGTATATATTTATATGGCAAGTCCGCGTTTACACTAGGAAGCAATGTTTCGAGAACATTTGAAGTTATCTTTTGTTGTTTCGTTAAACACTTCTTTGGTTATATCGAAAAAAAACCACAACCTTTTGCCGACATAGCCAACAGAAGATCCTCTCTTTTTCCTGTAGATCACCACTACCTATTTCTTAAGTCTAAACGCGCACTAAGTAATTGAGTTGGCCTTCATTTGCAGTATTACGAATGAAATGTAGATATTACATACAGTGGTGTACCGAGCTTTGACGGCGCTTGGGGAAAATAGAACATTGCCGACCCTGACGGCCATACTTCGATTCTAGATTAACGTAATTAAGACTCATATTTTAGATTAAATATTCTTGTCAAAATTAAATATACGACGCGTTAACTTATTCTTTTCATTTAGTAGTGAAACGATCATTTGAATGACTTTGTTTCCATTGCAAAGGATTCCAGCACAACCGAATGCCCGATCGCCCCCTCTATCCGCACGCACTTCGCTGCTAATTAAACACACAAATGTATGTACATACACTGCCGCTCAACTGATTAGGTTTGAAGTTTCTTATACATTCTTTCCTCTATATCTCAATATACAGCAAATATTTTTTTTTTTTTAATTTATATGATTTGAAACACTGTACATTTGCGCTCAATTTGAGTAAAAAACTTAACGAAGAAAATTTACAGTTATTTAGTATTTTTGTTTTGTTTTTGACTTACTCGCTTATTCGTAGTCAGTTCTGCGCTCATCAGAATAGGTTTACTCACTTTAAAATAAAAAAAAACACAGGAAAATAGCCTTTTTTAAATTTTTTTCAATTTCTTCCTTTTTATTTTATATTTTAAAGTTATTTAATAATGAGTGTATCCTCCTTTATTTAATATAACTTCGTAAATTCGATTAGGAATAGAATTATAAAGTTGTTCAATTGTTGTTAAAGAAATTTCAGCCCAGGCTTGCTTAATAGCAGCTATCAACGATTCTTTGTCATTAAACTGTCGACCTGACTCATAAACCTTCCTTGAAAGCAATCCCCATACATTTTTTATAATATTCAAGTCCGGCGAGTATGGTGGCCAATCCAGCAAAGTGACTTTTTGGCTTCTAATCCACTGTTTTACAACATTTGCAGTGTGAATTGGTGCATTGTCCTGCTGAAACGTCCAAGGAAACGGCCCGAAGACGTTAGAAATTTCATCAAAAGCCTTTCCAAGTACGCCTAAGTAGCATTTCGAGTTCATTTTTGATGTTAAAAATTGAAGTTCAAAAGTGCCGTAGAAGGAAATTGCTCCCCATACCATAACTCCACCTTGACAACTATGCAAACGATTCAAATAGTGCTCTTCTTTACGCAAGTCATGGAAGTAATAGTTATAACCATCGGGCCCTTCAAAATTGAACTTTTTTTTGTCGGAGAAAACGATGTGTTGCCATTCCTTTTTCCACGTCATGTTTTCGCGAGAAAATTTTAAACGTATCTCCTTTCGAAGGTCATTTAGAGGTGGCTTCTTTTGGAGTTTCAGTCGCTTAATGTGCTTGGCTTTACTTATAACCCGTTTCACTGTAGAATAGCTGGCCTTAACACCTGCTTTTTCTTTAATTTTCATGGCTGTATCGTGAGAATTCGACGGCGCTCTTATAATGGCTCGTCTATCGGCTTCTGTGGTTGCCGTAAAAGTGCCGCCTTTCATGTTTTTCCCATAGCCGGACTCATTCCTCAAAAAATTACTTACAACATTTTGGCTCCGCCCAATTTTTTTTCCTATTTCGGAATGGCTTAGACCAGATTCCTGAAGTCCCTTAATTTTTCCCTTTTCCAACTCCGTTAACGGCTTTCCACGTCCCATTTTTTAAGAAATTTTTGTTGTAAGGCTTGAAATTAAAATCAAAAAGAAATTCGCGACCACTCGTCCGCCTAGTACGACGCAAACTTAAGTTATAGCAATTAAACCTATTCTGATGAGCGCAAAACTGAATACGAATAAGCGAGAAAGTCAAAACAAAACAAAAATACTAAATAACTGTAAATTTTCTTCGTTAAGTTTTTTACTCAAATTGAGCGCAAATGTACAGTGTTTCAAATCATATAAATTAAAAAAAAAAAATATTTGCTGTATATTGAGATATAGAGGAAGGAATGTATAAGAAACTTCAAACCTAATCAGATGAGCGGCAGTGTATGTTCGCTTGTGATTTCCATTTCTTTTTTCTCCTTCACATTCTAATAGAATCAGTATCAGTACAGTCAGTTTCATTCAGTACATTGAGAAGTGGAAAACCAAATTTTTTAGCACAATGAGTAAATTACATTTTAGTAAAGATCACAAACTTACACATTCAGAAAATCGCTATAAAATTTGTTTACTTTGTAGTAAAAAGAAAAATGCTTTATACAAAATAAAAGGTAATCTTAAAGAAAAAATTGAAAAAACATTCGACTGTGATACAGAAGACGAACGTCTCCCAAATGCTATTTGCTCTATTTGTAAAAACAATTTTTATAGTTTCATCAAAAATCCACTTTCCGATAATATCAAGCGCCCCGAGTTACCTGACTATTCAAAATGGAATGTTCCAAAAATGTTGAGATCAACTTCAGATGTTTGCTGCAACTGTAAGTTATGTGAAATTGCTCGATTTCCAGGAGGGTCTTGAATTAAATTTGAAATTGCTAAGTCGACGAATAAATAACAAAAGGTTGATGAAAAAAATTTGTGTTCAACATGTTTTTCTGCTTTGAGCAGAGATAAAAGTCATGACTGCAATTTCTCTTCGTTTTCCAAAACTATAAAGGAACATATTGATAAGTCATTTACGGAAAAGCATAAAGAGCATCTCATTTGTGATCTCATAAAGGACGCTAAAGGTGCACAAAATAAATGCAAGGAAAATGAATTACAATGTAATGACTCTGAATTGACTTTATCGCAAAGCCGAGGGAAACCTTTAACTATAATTACTCCTAATCGCCAAGATTTGCGTAAAAGTGCCAAACGTCAGCGGCCCATATCAGCTGAAGACGTTAGTAAATTGCAAAACAATTTTTCGTTATCAATGAGAGCGGTTAATGGCCTTACTTCTGCATTGAGAGTTGCCACGAACAATAGAAAATTATTCGATCCTCATTTGCAAGAAAAATTTAGAAGTAAAAATCACATTTTAGATAAATATTTCAGCGTTCAATCGAGCACTTTTGTAAAATCTGTTAAAGGCAAAATAGAAAAGATTGATCATAGCTTAGTTTTCTGTAATAACATAAACGGTTTTATTGAAGAAGTAAAACAACAAAGAAATATTAACGACGACATTCACCTTAAGTTTGGAATTGATGGCGGTGGTACTTTTCTCAAGGTATGCCTATGTTTTCAATCAACGAACATTGGTGTCGAGAATAACAATGATGCTCGACAAACTTACAATGATAGTATTGCTGCAAAGCGTTTCAAAGAAGCCGGTGTTAAAAAACTTTTTATAATAGGATTAGTTGCAAATGCAGAAGAAAACTACGAAAACGTTCGAAAGATATGGTCGCTCCTGGATATAACGAGTTTTACATCTGCAACTATTGCTACCGATCTAAAATTGGCGAATATACTTGTTAGTTTGATGAGTCACTCGAGTACCTACCCCTGCACATGGTGTAATGCAACAAAAGATAATTTAAATTCTTGTGGTCAGTATAGAACTATTGGTGATTGTCGGCTGAAATTTGAAATGTGGTGTAAAAGTGGCAGCAATAAAAATGATAGAAAAAAATATGAATGCTGTGTCCATCATCCGATTTGTTCACTGAATGATAATGAAGAAATAATTACTATTATACCTCCTCCAGAGCTTCAATTAATGATTGGTGTGGTTAATCACATCTATACACATATGCTGAAAATATGTGAAACTGAAAGTTTAGATTGGGCGAAAAAGTCTAATGTTGCCAGAAATATATTCAATAGCGCTCCTTCATTTGCTGGTAATGCCTGTAAAACTCTACTAAATAAAGTAGATTTCTTAAGAGCCAATGAAAATATTGAGTGCTTGAAGTATGCAAAATGTTTTGATGACTTTTGCTGCGTGGTAAACTCATGCTTTACCATGAAATTGGACCCTAATTTTGAAACGTATATTGACCAATTTCGCCAAAGCTTTACAGACTTACACATTAGCATTACCCCAAAAGCACACGCAGTATTTTTTCATGTGCCCTATTTTTGTAAAAAAATGCAAAGAGGACTCGGATATTACAGTGAACAAGCCATGGAGTCAGTGCATACAGACTTTTAGTTGACATGGTGTAGTGTATCCTTCGCGTAGAAGAATTAATATTTTTATTTTATAGTTTTTATTTCTTTATATCCTAAAGGTTTTTTATTTTGTTATGTCCCGCTATTGCTGAGCGGCAGGACTCGCAAATCTATTTGGCGGCTAGCGCCCAATATCTCTATATTTATACGGCGGAGATACGCCAAAGGAGTCAGCGACTAGCGCTTAATTCACCTTTTTATATTTATCCGGCGAAAGGTGCGCCAAATCGAGAATGGATAAGCAAAGGGTTTCGCATGTAAATCCAATCTGAAGTTCCAACTGAACTTCAAGCTTTATTTATATCAAAAATATGTTAAGTAAGCATAAATGAATTACAATTGAAAAATATAGAATCTTATGAATTAGCTTGTGAGGTATGCTGACAAAACACTTTCCCACGATTCGACGACGCTGCCTGCAAAATATGTTGCTCATGCAATGAGTGCAGCTTGCAAAGAATTTGGTCATATGAAACCATTTATGTCGTGAATGAAGTGGAAAAATGAGTTTGTGCGTTCGTGTGTATACATACTACACCCTCACCCTCTAGAGAAAAAAAAATTGTTTTTTTTTTTTTTTTTTTTTTTTTTTTTTTTTTTTTTTTTGTATATACATACGAAGTAGAAAATTATTTGTGTTAAGTATCTTAGAATATAGTATTGCCTTAAAATCTAAATTTCGCCTTAAAAGTTTAATTATCGTGTAAAATTTTACTTATCGCATGCTTCTAACTAATGCTTAATATATAGTATCTATATTTTGTGTATTTTCTTACTCACATAGTTTTAAATTGTTGTTATGCACTAGTTTTCTTTTATTCTTATACAATATTACTGAATTAACACCTTGTCGTTCTAATATCTTAAAAGGACCTTCATAAGGACTGTCTAATTTCTTACCTGCATAATTTCTTAAGAAAACTAGGCTACCTATCTTAAATTCAATAGGATTTGAAATCTTGTCATAACATTCTTTATTTTTAATTTTTGAGTTAATCAAATACTTTCTTGCATTTTCATGTGCGTTTTGTAATCTCACTTTGAGCTCATTTTGAAAACGATCAAAATTGTAAATAGGTTCGTTATTGTAAATCTTTGTTGGCAAGCTTGGTAATCTTCCAAATATTAATTTAAAGGGGGTGTATTTTGTGCTCGTATGTGGAGTGGTATTATAAGAGAACGTATAGTAAGGTATATTCTTATCCCATTCTGCGTCTTCAGTGCAACATAAAAGATATTCGTTGAAAACTCTATGATTTCTTTCTATTCCACCTAAAGATTCGTGGTGATAGGGTGTTGAGGTTTTTTGTTCAATGTTTAATAAACTACAAATTTCTGAAATAGTTTGATTTACAAATTATTTTCCCATATCTGTTTTCATTGTTTTTAAATGACCATATTTTAAAATGAATTTTTCTACTATCGTTTTTGCTACTTCTAATGATTCTTTAGATGTCATAGGGAAAGCTTCGACGTATTTGGTTAAGTCGCATTGTAGAGTTAAAATATATCTGAAATTATTCGATGGGCGTAAGGGTCCTATTGTGTCAATTGATACTACTTCAAAAGGACTAGAAGGGGTTTCAGTGATTATCATCTTCTCTTTAGTATGTACGGTAATTTTATTTTTCTTGCAAATTTCGCAATTTTGTATGAATTTCTTTACCATTTTATTCATACCTTTCAAGACATAGCGTTGTTTCAACTTAGCTATTGTCCTGTTTACACCGGTGTGACCTCCGAGTAAAGATAAATGATTTTCTTTAATTAAACGTAACTGATCAGGTTCGTTATTAATTGATTCGGGGGGTTTGAATAAAATAATTGTTATGGGAGTGCACAATCCCTTATTCATGTGTTTCTGCAGTGTCTCTTCATATAAAATTTTTAATTCTTGTTGACTCATAGATTCAAATACTAGGTCCTTCTTGGAAAGAGCTAGCTTACTTATGCCATTGCTTTGTAGTACTGGAATCAGCTTCTCCAAGACCTGGCTTGTGCAGTATGGTTTATCGCTTGATTCAATCAAAACATTGTTTTTAATTATGGCAAAAGTCTGCAGATTTTTACGCTTTGTACATTTATTCTCCCCTTGTGTTTGCACGAATTTAAGAATTGGCAAATTTCGTACATCCGAAATAGATATGCATTCCCACATGTGCGGATAGCTAATCCTCTTTGTGGGGGTAGGTGTTCTATTTGGACGGGTCACATTTTTATTTGTACTTCTAGTTATTGCTGCAATGCATGGTATCAAAGTTTTTAATTCATTAGAATTTACTGGAATTCTAGAAAGTGCATCAGCATTAGTGTTTAATTTTCCTTGTTTATAAATAATTTCAAAATCATATTCCATGAGATCCATTCGAATTCTGGTGAGTTTTGAAGAGGGGTTTTTGTGTTTAAACAATGAAACT
The DNA here is from genome assembly GCA_020466095.1 of Chlorops oryzae. NCBI lineage: Eukaryota > Metazoa > Arthropoda > Insecta > Diptera > Chloropidae > Chlorops > Chlorops oryzae. The sequence goes on from CM035806.1 coordinate 77,047,367, forward strand.
AATGGTCTATGATCTGTTACTATTTTGAAAAATTTACCATATAGGTAGGGTCTAAAATGATTTATTGCCCAATGAATGGCTAAAAGTTCTTTTTCTATTATCGGTTTATTTAGTTCGTGTGTATTTAAAGATCTACTGGCATATGCAATAGGAAGATCGGATCCTATGGTACCTTGAGAAAGTACTGAACCAAGGGCGTAGTTTGAGGCGTCTGTGGTTAGAATGAATTCTTTTTGAAGATTTGGATATTGTAAGATTGGTGGGTTAATGAGTGAGTTTTTAAGTATTTGAAATGATTTTTCACATTCAGGGCTCCAATTAAAAACTACGTTCTTTTTGAGTAAATTATTCAGGGGGTTTGCTTTTTCTGCAAAGTTTTTTACGAATTTTCTATAATAATTGCAAAATGCAACGAATCTTCTTACTTCATTTGAATTTGTAGGTCTTGGAAAGTCTTTCACTACCTTGCATTTTTCTGGGTCAGCTGTTACGCCAAGGTCTGTTATTTTATGACCTAAAAATATTACTTCGTTTTTAAAAAAGTTACATTTTGATGCATTTAACTGTAAATTGTATTTTTGTAATCTTTGGAATACTTGTTGAAGATTTGAATTATGCTCTGATATTGTTTTGCCAAAAACTATAATGTCGTCTATATATATAAAGCATATATTGTCTAAGCCTGAGAGTGCTATTGTCAACATTCTTTGAAAACTGTTTGAAGCTAATTTTAATCCAAATGGAACGGTTTTAAAATGATAATGTCCGTTGTTTGTTGAAAAAGCTGTTAAAGGTCTTGATTGTTTACTGAGCGGAATTTGATGGAATGAATTTGTCATGTCTAATGTGGAGAAATATTTAGCACCTTCTAATTTATCGAGTACATCCTCCAATCTTGAAATGGGAAATTTGTCATCGACTAGTTTTTTATTTAGCTGGCGAAAATCAACTACTAATCGCCATTTTTTTTCTTGTCCTGAGTCTTTTTTTGGTACTATTAGTAAAGGTGAATTGTAGGGGCTAGTAGAATGTTCAATAATGCCTTTGTTTAGCAGTTCTTGAACCTGTTTATTGATTTCATTTAGTTGGCTATGGGGAAGGCGATAATTTTTAATATAAATAGGACTGTAGTCTGTTAGTACTAGCTTTTGTTCATAAAAGTTATTAACTGATAATTCTTCATTGTTTAAATAAAATAGATTTTGAAATTTATTGCAAAGAGCCGTTATTGATTTGCTAGTGGAATAGTCTAAATTTTGTAAATTCAAAAGCGTTTTCAACTTTAACCATCGCAAGTTTAAATCGTTGGTGGACAAATATTTTTGTTTCCTTATATTAGTGAGAAGAACTTCTTTGGGAATTAAATCAAAAATGTGGTCGATGCCTCTATGTGTAAAAGAAAAGGTAAAATTTTCATAGTTAATCTTTGCTCTGAACTTTGCAAAAAAATCTCTTCCTAAAATTCCACTTGACCTTATAGGAAATGAATCATCTACAACACTGAATTTGTGTCTTAAAACACTATCCTCTATATTTATAGGCAAAATACATGTCCCTAAAGTCACAATGTCTTTCTTTGAGATTCCTGAAATTGCACATGAGTCGCTACTGTCAATGCATATATTACACAAATGTTCATATTTAATTAATGATATTATATATCTGCCCCTGTATCTATTAAAAATGAAAGAATGTTATTATTACATTTAATATAAGCATAATTACTGTGATCAAAATTTACAGTGAAATGAAAAATTTTCATATAATTCCCCGAGTGACCTAATCTGCTACCTGTTCGGTATCGGGGGTACTCAAGTTTCCCTGTTGCTCTGTGCCATTTACAAAAAATGCATTATGCCTTACATTATTTTGGCTTTGAGAGTTATTCGAATTTGAATTCGCACGAGCATTGTTGTTGTTGTGCCTTTGATTTTGGAAATTGTTGTTGTTGTTGTATTGTGCACTTTGCTGATATGCGAGACGATCACGGGTGCCTTGTCGGTTACCGTTGTTGTTGTTGTTGTTGTAGCGATTGTTGAAGCGGTTGTTGTAATTGTTGTTGTTGTTTCCTCTGCGATCGTATTGCTGCTGTCTGTTGTATGTTTGGTTGTTTTGATGACTTGAGTTTGTCGAATGATTTTGTTGTGTCTGTCTGTTGTTATCATGTCTCCTATTACAATTTTGCCTCTGCTGATTACCTTTATGCTGGTTTTTTCCGTTGCGCTGTCTATACATCATGATACGAGCTTCTTCCGTATGATCTGATTCTTGCGCTATTTGGAGAGCCTCATTAAAAGTGGTGACTCTACTTGCTGCAATTGTTTGTGCTATGTTAGCATTTGTTATGCCTCTTTTTAGCACATTAAGGGCTATCACATCATTTGATTTGATTATAGCTGCCTTTTCTGCTGGTGTTTGCAGCGTTGAAATTTGTATTGAATTTAATTCCGAAATTAAACTTTCGATGGTTTCAGCGAATTTAGATATTGGTTTTCGGCCTTGTGTTGCTCTGGATAATTCATCTAATACAGTGTTTGCAGTTTTTCTGGGCTTGAATATTGCCTTTAAATTTTGTATTAGATTTTCTATGCCAGTTGTGCCAAGTAATTCGAGTTTTGTTTTTACTTTATCTGGTATTTTGGTGTTGAAGACTAATGCAAAATAAGTGGGTTTTTTACTATCTGGAATTTCTGCGTTAAATAATTTGATTAAGTTGATAAATTTTTGAGCATCTTCTAATCTGCCTGAAAATTCTGGTATGGCCTTAGTGTACTGTATCACGTTGAAGTTTGATTCTGTCATTCTTGTTTCTTTTTTATTTTTCTGGTATAATGATAAAAAGGACGAAACGCACGTTGCAATGACTTTAAATGTTATTAATTTTCTATGGTCTTCCAATTTGCTGTTCAAAATCGTGAGGATAGCAAAATATAATTCTCTTGCTGTTTTTGTGGCTGCTGTTTGAAAATTTTCCTCCGCGTCTTTAATAGCGTCGATCAGCCCGTTGTACAATTTTTCATTTTCTTCCTTTTTACTTATGAGAGTTTTCTTTGTGTATTTTCTCGTCGGGGTCTTTTTGAGATTGGACAAGTTATGTTTTAGACGCGCAAGTATTTCTTGCGTCAATGCTTCCATATATGATTAGTTGGATCTGACGTCAGTAAGGCATGCCACAGATCTAGCTGCTTTAAGAGCTTCTTGCCTTTTATTCTTTTTGTTTATTCTATAAATTTTAAGGGTTAAATTCAATATGCAAATGATTAGAATTGCCCATAAAATGACTTCGTGTTGATCCAGGACTTCTGAATGATAATTTTGATTGTTGATTATCTGAACCTGCGGGTCTCCCGATTGTGTTGTTGGCTTAGAGTTTGTGGTTCCCATGGTTTTTGGAAATTAAATGTATTTGTATTTCTCAAATGTGGATTTTTGTCTTCATATATTTCGGTGAGCGTCTTCAGTCGTCTATGACACAGAGCAATTACAATATATTGGGAAAAATATATAGATATATATTTTTTTTTTTTTGTTTTTTGGGTTTTAAATATAGTCTTTTTTTTTTTTTTTTTTGAAACTTTAATGAAAATTTTTGTATGTGATTCTCATCTCAATTTGTCTGAGCGTATATAAAAAAATTCAAAGCTTTAAAATTGAGTGGAGATAAACAAAATTAATTTATGGCAAGGCTGCTAGTGCTATGGTTAAAAAAAATAAAAAATTTTTTTTTTTGGAAATTTCTGCTTAGGCAAAGGAATTGTCGATTTTTTTTTTTTTTTTTTTTTTTTTTAAAAGAAAGGATCAGAAGGATCCAAATTTGGTCGGCAGGATCGCCATGTAGTGTATCCTTCGCGTAGAAGAATTAATATTTTTATTTTATAGTTTTTATTTCTTTATATCCTAAAGGTTTTTTATTTTGTTATGTCCCGCTATTGCTGAGCGGCAGGACTCGCAAATCTATTTGGCGGCTAGCGCCCAATATCTCTATATTTATACGGCGGAGATACGCCAAAGGAGTCAGCGACTAGCGCTTAATTCACCTTTTTATATTTATCCGGCGAAAGGTGCGCCAAATCGAGAATGGATAAGCAAAGGGTTTCGCATGTAAATCCAATCTGAAGTTCCAACTGAACTTCAAGCTTTATTTATATCAAAAATATGTTAAGTAAGCATAAATGAATTACAATTGAAAAATATAGAATCTTATGAATTAGCTTGTGAGGTATGCTGACAAAACACTTTCCCACGATTCGACGACGCTGCCTGCAAAATATGTTGCTCATGCAATGAGTGCAGCTTGCAAAGAATTTGGTCATATGAAACCATTTATGTCGTGAATGAAGTGGAAAAATGAGTTTGTGCGTTCGTGTGTATACATACTACAATGGTTCAAATATAAGCTGAAGCCAACGAATTCTAATTATGCTAATAATTTACTGAGAGCTGTACAGGAATACAACAGTCAACATTTGTGAAATTCAAATACATTGCAATATTTCATTGAAATTTATTTCTTTTCCAAATCTATCGTCTGTATATAGTACGCAATTGATAAAAAAAATTTAATAAAACATAAGTTATTATCTATACTAAATATCTTACTTTTTTATATGCTCATACGAACACCATGTACGTTAGAAATAAGCAGCTGGCTCTTATATCGATACGCAACAATAAACATCCATTTGTAACTATTGGATAAAAATTAACTGTATTTCTTTCAACTTCTGACAAAATTTTATTTAGGAAGTAATATAAATATGTGTCAATATGAAAAACAATAAGTTTCTTTTATCGTAACATTTAATGAAACCTAACATTTACAGTGAAATTTTGAAAATCTCCAAAAAAAAAAACGGCTCCACAGATTTTTTTAAAACTTACCAGAATTCATTAAAATAAAGAAAACTATAGTGAGCATCAAAAAAATTTTACGTCTTCCAAAATTCCATTTAAAATTTTTCAAGCACACCGTGCGTTGTTTATGCCCTTATAATCCTTGAAGGATTCCTTGTTTCGGATGCCATCGTAATTTAAATGCTGAATGAGTTGGCGATCCAAGATTCTATGCAGGTTCTTACCTATCCCTTCGGGCAATGCAATATGTTTTAACATTGTGGTCTGAAATTTAATGATAATTCAGATAATTATACTTTTATCGTTATTTCTTAAATTAAATAATAAAAATACAAAACTTACATATTTCTCAGGATTATCGCGGCACTTTTGATCAACAGCTTTTAGTTTTTCATTGGAGGTAATTGGAAAGATTATTTGCTGAGTGTTTCTCTGAGGAGTCTCTTGCATTTTTTCAATGACTGCGAAGATTTTGCTTATTGCATTTGCATTGGACTCTTAAATGTAAGAAAGCAATGGGTTAAATAAAAAAATAATAATATATATACATATATATTATACAAACCTTGCAGTTCTTTCATTTGGTGCATAATAATGTTTTGGTTTTGCAGGAGTAATTTCTGGTTGTCTTCCAAAAGTTTAAGACGCTTTTCCATGTTTGTTTCTAAATAAAAAAATTTCATTAAAAATATGTTTCTATAGAATTTTTATTTAACATCTTACCATTTGAATATTCCTCCGAAGCTACATAAAATTTTCGTGACTCCATGATATTTATGACGCTTAACTTATTGAATGTAAGATTGGTAAGAGCAAATATTTGTTTTCAAAAGGCAAACACATTAATTTGCATAAAATATCTTTAACAAGAAAGGTTTCCTCATTTTCTGATGCTTCAATATCCACTAAGGTGATACCTAAATCTGTGGCAGACTTTACTGGGCAAGAAAAAAAAATTTCTTGGGTTTTTAATCTTCTTCCTACGAAATATTGAGTGTTGCGTTTTTCAATAAATTTTGTAATTTTTACAGGTATACATTGTAATACATAGCACATGTTATCTGGAAAATCACATTTTACTGTAAAATTTTTATGAAAATAATGTGTAATTTCTTGATTTGCCATCGATTTGAAACCATATGATTTTTTTTCGGAAAGTGGATTGGAAAAAGAACAATTTTTATATATTTGCTGCAGGATGTACGTAGGTTTCCTTACCATTTTTTTTATAGCTTGCAGTTTATTTTCGAATTTATATGCTGAAAATTCTTCAATGTGCCCTATTTCTCTGACGCATTGTGAAATATGCAGCATATTGTGAACATTATACGTCAATGATGTTGATGGATATAGCAGTGAAAAGTCTTCAACGAACTGCTTCAACATTAATTCAGCAGTATTTACGTTATTTATATATTTTGGGGACATTAGCAATCGGTATGCGCAGTGAAACAAAAGAAAATGATAGTAATAGTTTTAAGGTAAAACATTTTTTAACACCAGGGGAACAGTGTATAAAATAAATTGCCTAAATTCAATTGCTTTCCACCGAGGCAAGTCCTGAAGCCCTCTTGGCTTTCTTCCAAACTCTAGAGGTAGGTATATATTGTTTTAATGAAAGAAGTTTCTCCGATAGTTGCAGAGCCTAATTATTATCTATAAATAATAAATAAAAATAAATTCAACGGTTTTTCTCTGAATTAAGCAAAGTAGAATTTTTTTGCAAACACCCAAATCCAGAAGATGCATTGGATCTAAAGGGAATTGAGTTATCATTTTAATATTTATTTCTTCTAACTTAGACTTTCTCAAGCGAAAATATTCTTTGTGGGAAGTTGTATCTTTTCTAGAAAGAAAATCTTCATTAGTTCGCAAAGGTCCACAACTATCAGAAAAAATTGTAACATTTGACTTTGTCTCCCTATTTGCGTGCATTTGGAGCATCCGTTCAAGGCGTTGTGACCAACAACACCACACAAAAAAGACCTCGCTGGAGCGTCACATATAAAAGATCTTATTCTGACTTTTATGAAATAGTTCTCCAATTTGAACCCCACTTCACTTAATTCTGATACTTCGTTTACAAAATCGTGCAAAAATTGATCAACATTAGCTGGTTTTTGGACACATAGAAAGCAACCAATTAGAAAAACTTCTGCATTTTTTACATTGTTCACAAATCCAAGAATAGGCCAAACACCTTGCCTAGAGCTTTTAAATAAAGGTAACCCATCAATGCCTATATCCATCACAATTTCTTGCAGACCTTCCAATCTGATTCCCTGTGAGGACAGATACCTCTTTATACCCAGATGAAAGTACTGGCCTGGATTAATACATCTTATTATGGCTTTTTCATCTTGTCTGATTAAACTCTTCGACGACAATGGTACGTTAATATTTTGCGAACGCAGTGTTTTTAAAAAATCGTCAAAAACGGCTCTTGTCGGGTTATGTTTTCTATAGAATTCCTCTAACTTTTGCTTAATGGAAATATTTGGATGCAAAAATATATCAAATTTATTTGAAACTGGATCCTCTTGAAATTCTTGCCAATTTTCGTCTGTTGTTTTATTTACAACATTAACCCTACTTCCCGATTCCGAGTTGTTTGTTTCAGTACTGGAAGAAGCCTCATGCTCAAAAGAGTTTAATATTTCAGCCTTTTTTTTTGCTGCTATACGTCGCAAATTTCTTTTCGAAATACCTTTCATTGTAAGCAATTAGGTTTAAACTAGATATTTTAGCAAGTAAGTGTAACCTTTTGTATATTAACCCTTTTTACCAATTCAAACAATTCCTTTTGCGATATAAGAAGAAGCACGTGCGTTCGTCACGAAATCTCGGAGAAAAAGGAAAATTGAAATAAAAAACACAATTAAAAATCGTTCCGTTTTCACAAAATTCATCAAGTCAATTTCGACATAGTGTGCCTTGAGAAACAGCACGAAGTTTTTTGTTTCGCACGACTTACAAAATCGCTTACAATATAGTTGCTAAATAAGGTTTACGTTTTCACTTCCTTAAATATATATTATCGGATTATTACTTTGTAAATACCTTACTAAATTTCCCAGTGGGAAATTTCAAGCCCAAATTCTAATCGCTGTCAATTTTGTTATTCAAACATGAGAGAAAAAATGCGTACAAATCAACCGAACTACTGTAGGGAGTTGCCATGAAGAAAAGCAACAAGAAAACGAAGAGAAGTTTTCGGTTGTGGTCGACTATTTGTAATATTGGCGGTACGAATTTTTTATATTCTCACGAATATATGAATACTTTAATTTTTTCTGCTTTTTTAGAACGAAGTTCTTTATGAAACGATAGCGACAGGGGACCTAGTCGAGAAAAAGTGAAAAACCGCTATAAAATCCGCGTTACCTAAATTGAAGTTCGCAAAAAAGGGTATAATAACCTTTGCAAAAAGAAAGAAATACACATATATTTACGTAAAATGACTTCCTGATGCGGCCGAGATATTATACTTTTTTAGGCGACACTTATTTCCGACGATATCCCGAAAAAACAATTAATTATTAAATTCAGAAACTACACAGACACATACAAGCATAAATGCATTCAAACAAAACAAAACAATATGTGGTGCTGCCAGACTGAACGTTTTCAGAATAACTCCGATTAGTAGGTTTTTGCAAATATGTAAGGGCATTTTAGGTAGCTTATAATTTTTTTTGCGCTATCAAAGTATACGTCAATTCGTACATAATTAAAACAAATTTAAAATCATCGTCTGTACTCCGGGGGCTGCGGATGTAATATCGGTGTGAAAAATATCGATACTTTAAAACATCTTTATGTATGAAAATTCGCATTTTCGAGACTATCTCATTTGCGATGGAAACCCCTTTACACGTATGCTTTTTCAGTTCCAGTATATTCTGCTTATCTAACTTAGCACTTTGAGGGCTCAACGCTGTTAAAGTAAATTGAAAGGAAGTAACGAGCTCACTACTTTGAAGAAAGGAAATAAGATTTGAAATTTCGATGACAGGTTGACAGAAATATAGGAAATGTGTGACTTAAATGCAACCCTGTGAGTCCGATTACTTGTAATAAGCGTATGCGTTCAAGTAGCGAAAGTAAGTCAAAGTACTTATTTGTTTTTATACCCAGCGTAAGCAGGGTATATTAGGGTACCTTGTAACAGCCAGAATTACGCTCCGTAGATATAGACATATATATATATATTCTTGATCAGGATCAAAAATTGAATCGATTTAGACATGTCCGTCTGTCCGTCCGTCCGTGTCCGGATCTCCTCCGAAACGGCTGGACCAATCAAGTCGAAATGTGGCACACAGGTATATCGGGGTCCGAGTATGATCCTAACTAAAAATGGAAGACTTCCGCTCACTGCCACGCCCACAAATGAATTTAAAGTGTTTTCAGTAAAATGCCTGTAACTTGCGAACCACTCAACACATTTCATTGATATTTGGTGTACTGTTAAACTACGAAAAGGGACATATCCTGGAAAAAAATGAACGCCGCCCTCCGTGAGCCACGCCCACAAATAAGGGCTTATCGTAACTTGTGAAGTAAAAGGCGTAGACGCTTCTAATTCCCAACATAGGTTGACCAAGACGAATGAAAGGTGTGGGAAAAAATGTTATGAGGCCCGCCCACTGCCACGCCCACAAATGGAGATTTTTCGTAACTTCCGACGTAAAAAGCGTAGAAGCTTCAAATTCGCAACATAGGTTCAGCAAAGCGAATGAAAGGTGTAGGAAAAAAATGTATGTGGCCCGCCCACTGCCACGCCCACAAATGAAGATTTTTCGTAACTTCCGAAGTAAAAGGCGTAGAAGCTTCAAATTCGCAACATAGGTTCACCAAGGCGAATGAAAGGTGTAGGGAAATAATTTATGTGGCCCTCCCACTGCCACGCCCATAAATAGAGAAGCCAAACATAGTGCGCTCATAACGTCAGGACGCTGGGTATTTCAAAGTCGGGCTTGACCGACTTTGGCTTTCTTACTTGTTTGTTAATAAAATTAATATTTGGACGGCGTTCTTTTAAGAATTCAAGTGTTGTTAAAGACATTCTGATATGTTACTCAAAAATACAGCAAAAAATTTCGGGTAGGTGCGTTTTTCGCGTAAGTGCATAAAATTGTCTGGAAAATAATTGAATGCAGCTAAGCAGAATATACTGTATCGCATTTTCGCTTGTTAAAAACAGTTGAAAACAACAAACAGCCGTCTTGTATACATATATTTTTCGATTAATAAAAACAATTGAGTTTTGCGAAAAACCTTGCTGCGAATTATATTTACTAACATTTATAAATACCATAATGGACTTCGTTCTTATCTGGTGTCCTATGACACAACTCAACTTGTTTATAGTTACTATACACGCATGAAGCTGTGAGTTTTCTCTTTAAATACATGAAAACTGATATTTTTCTGATATTCTATTGATAAGCTTCTACGCCTTTAACTTCATAAGTTACGATAAGCCCTTATATGTGGGCGTGGATCACGGAGGGCGGCGTCCATTTTTTTCCAGGATATGTCCCTTTTCATAGTTTACCAGTACACCAAATATCAATGAAATGTGTTGATTGGTTCGCAAGTTACAAGCATTTTACCGAAAACACATTAAATTCATTTGTGGGCGTGGCAGTGAGTGGATGTCTTCCATTTTTAGTTAAGATCATACTCGGACCCCGATATACCTGTGTGCCACATTTCGACTTGATTGGTCCAGCCGTTTCGGAGGAGATCGGGACACGGACGGACGGACAGACGGACATGTCTAAATCGATTCAATTTTTGATCCTGATCAAGAATATATATATATATATAATATGTCTATATCTACGGAGCGTAATTCTGGCTGTTACAAGGTACCCTAATATACCCTGCTTACGCTGGGTATAAAAACAAATAAGTACTTTGACTTACTTTCGCTACTTGAACGCATACGCTTATTACAAGTAATCGGACTCACAGGGTTGCATTTAAGTCACACATTTCTGTCAACCTGTCATCGAAATTTCAACTCTGATTTTCTTTCTTCAAAATAGTGAGCTCGTTACTTCCTTTCAATTTACTTTAACAGCGTTGAGCCCTCAAAGTGCTAAGTTAGATAAGCAGAATATACTGGAACTGAAAAAGCATGCGTGTAAAGGGTTTTCCATCGCAAATGATATAGTCTCGAAAATGCGAATTTTCATACATAAAGATGTTTTAAAGTATCGATATTTTTCACACCGATATTACATCCGCAGCCCCCGGAGTACAGACGATGATTTTAAATTTGTTTTAATTATGTACGAATTGACGTATACTTTGATAGCGCAAAAAAAATTATAAGCTACCTAAAATGCCCTTATATATTTGCAAAAACCTACTAATCGGAGTTATTCTGAAAACGTTCAGTCTGGCAGCACCACATATTGTTTTGTTCTGTTTGAATGCATTTATGCTTGTATGTGTCTGTGTAGTTTCTGAATTTAATAATTAATTGTTTTTTCGGGATATCGTCGGAAATAAGTGTCGCCTAAAAAAGTATAATATCTCGGCCGCATCAGGAAGTCATTTTACGTAAATATATGTATATTTCTTTCTTTTTGCAAAGGTTATTATACCCTTTTTTGCGAACTTCAATTTAGGTAACGCGGATTTTATAGCGGTTTTTCACTTTTTCTCGACTAGGTCCCCTGTCGCTATCGTTTCATAAAGAACTTCGTTCTAAAAAATATTGATTATATATATATATCAAAAAAAGTATCACAGCTTCATGCGTGTTTAAGTATAAAAAAAAATGTAATTATAAACATGTTTAAAAAAAATCACAGCTTCATGCGTGTTAAAGAAGTATAAAAAATATGAATTATAAATATGTTTAAAAAAAATCACAGCTTCATGCGTGCTTAAAAGGTATAAAAAAATATGAATTATAATATGTTTAAAAAAAATCACAGCTTCATGCGTACTTAAAAGATATACAAAATATTAATTATATATATGGTCCTCATCAGTTCGTGCGTTTCCGTTCAGATTCCTCTTATCTCTAAAGTTTTTTTGTTTCAGTTGGTTGTGTGCCAAATCGATGGACTTCTTAACCTGCGATATGTAGTCGTTTCGGTTTAGTTCAAGAAAAACTTCTAAATAAATGAAAGAACAAGAACTTAAAAAAAATTTTGAAATATTGATAAATGCACCATACCATTCAAAATTTTGTCAAAAAGTTTACATTTTTGAAGAGAACGTTTTTCTCGCCTTCCTTCCCAATTAAAATTATTTGCACATTGGTCCTCCATTATCATACGGAACACGCCATCAAGTGTTTGGCTACCCTTTTTACTTATGAGATAGGTTCGCTGAAAACATTTTACAATCAATAAAATATTTCTAAAATCATTTTTCAATTTTGCAACTATGCTGTTTCACTTACAATTGCATCTTCATATGTTTGAGCTTCGATTTTTTGTTCCAAGCTATTTAGCTGATCAACTGATGCCAAGGGAAGCAAAGAACCTACTCCTTCCTCAGTTTTTGTTAAGGATTCCCCAAAGAGTCGCTGCGTGATTTTGTATGTCTGCTTAGATAATACCAGATTTTCCCGTAACATTTTTGCCAGAAGGGAATTTTCCTGGTTATTCAGCCGTTCCTCCAAACTACTAACTTTCTCCAGTATTACCGCCTGTTGTTGTTGCACTGTCGCCTGCGTTGTTAAAACTTTGTTAAGAAGATTAATATTTGTGTTTTGCTCGTCTGCTTCGTTAATGTTGTTTGGAAAATTTTCTATAAAAATAAAATAATATAATTTAATGAATTTTTTTTCTTTATTCAAATTGACAATACCTTTTTCTTGATATGTTGTTGCAGTACAAAAACGTTTTCGCATGAAATTTTCATTGTTGTCGGAATTCATTTTACTGCAAAGAAAAATTATGAAATAAATTATGTATAATAGGTATCAAAATATAATCGTTTTCTATTGGAATGGAAAAATATTTGTATGCAACTTCGTCTTCTGAAAAGTGACACATATTATTTTCTAAATCACTGCATATGCAAATACCTAATGCATCCAGCGAACTAACAGGAACCTCAAAAAAAGATCTTGTCTTGCTAAATCTGTATCCCCAAAACGTTTTTTTACCATTACGTGAACCAATGCATGATATTTTAAAAGGACCTTTGTACCTCACATAGCAAAAGTAATCTTTTTCTTTTTTTCCGCTGATTTCAAATAGAAGTGCCGACTCAGAAAAAGTAAAATCAGCAACAGAGTTAGTTTCTTCTATTCTATAAAAAATTTGCTGTAATATTTGATTGGGTTTTCTAATAATTTTTTTTTTAAATTGCAGGTGATTCTCAAACTTATATGCAGAAAATGTGTCAATCGCACCGTGAAGTTTGACGCAATCAACTAAGTGTAGAAGTCCATGTACGTTAAAACTGATCAAGTGATCTCCAAATATTTCAGCAAAAGTTCGAATGAATTCTTCTAGTATTGATTGGGCTGTGTTTCTTTCAGACAGACATGTTTTAGGAGAAGAAAGCAATCGGATACCCGTATGCAAAAGAAGAAAGTTGGAATAGATATTCTCATTTATACAATTATGCAAAACATATATCCCACTATAAAGAAGAAATTGTCGAAATTCTGTAGCTTTCCAAATATTTAAGTCGCTTAAAGGTCGACATATTCTCCCAAACTCGGACGGAAGGTGCTGGGAAAGAAAACTAAGCCTTTTATTCATTTCGTTTATGTCACCTTTTTTAATAGCTAACTTTAACCACTTCTTAGTTACTCCCAAATCTACCAAGTGCATAACGTCCAATGGGAATTGTGTCACCATTTTTATATTGAATTCCTCAAGAATAGTTTGCTCATTTTGAAATTGAGGTAAATGATGCGAGGGGTCTGTCCTTAAACGAAAAGAAGTATCCGTCCGTAGTTCACCTATTGATTGGGAAAAACAAACTCTATTATTTTTGAAAGTTCCTATTTGGCAGCATTTAGGGCAACTATTTTTTCCGGTATGGGAAAGAACCCCCGTTACGAATGAACGAGTAGGAGAATCACATGTGAAGACCCTAATGGAAAATGATTTTACTCTAAGATTATCGATTCGCAAACCACTTTGTCTCAACACTTTTATTTCCTCGCAAAATTCCTTTAAAAAATCATTAATGTTAAGAGGCTTCTTTTCTCCTGAATAACATCCAATAACAAACGGTTTGATGTTTGGATACCCCACTACCGAGCCCAATATTGGCCAAAGAGTGTGCCGTGAACTTTTAAATAAAGACAAGCCATCGATGCCTATATCAAGTGATATGTTTTCATCTTTACTGAGGCATTTGATTGAGTTTTTTAAGAAGTAGTTTTGGATACCGAAGTAACAAAATTCCCCAGGATCCATTTTACGAATAGGAGGCATCGAATCTATTCCCCTAAATAAAGTTCTTGCGTTCTTTGGCAGACCAGATATACCAACTTTGTTCAAAGTTTTTAAGAGATCTGTGACGTGATTTTGTGGAACACTATTTCGTATTGCCCACATTTTCAACTCCTTTGAAATCATTTCGCTATTATTAATTTTTTCGTTTGAACTACACTCGGGCTCTATTTCCATAAAATTATCAAAATGAATTTCCGATTCTTCTAGCGCAACATTTATATTTTCATCTTCACTTTTCTTTTCTGATACAGAAGATTCTGCGTGCTGACTAGCAAACTTAGTTTTTTCTGCCCATTTTAAATTATAAAAAGTTTTTCTCTTCATTTTACCACCTTTTAATTAAATTTTTATTTCACACAACAACCGGCTTCTTTTTCGAAATGGCGACAACTGTTAGTGAAGTAGAAAAAAAGCAAGCGTGCTGTGCCAAAGTGAATTTAAGACTCATTACTCTCTTGAGTACCTCAATTCATGAGCGGTGTCGGGTAGTTTTTTTTTAATCGAAGGGGTCAATATTAGGCATGTAAAGAAATTAATAAAAATAATTTGTTTTGAGTTACTGAAAAATCCTTTATCTATTTGTAAAATTAATTTGATATTAAAATTTCTTTATTGTGTATAAAGTAACCGAGCTAATGAACTGGTTACTTAAATGAAAAAACAGCAACACCAAAAGTAATTAAAAAATGCATAATTCACATGTGTTGGTAACGCCAAAAGCTGTGCATGAGTATTGGTATAGTTGCGGTATCGTTCTTTGCTGGGAGGTTTATCGAGCGTCCGAAGAGGGAATCGCATGGGTCACACTCTTACCCCTAAGTATAAGCGAGTTGTGCCTATTTCGATAAGTTTTAGTTTTGCAATGGTCACATAAATGAATTCTTCCATAGTATTTGACTCACCTCTCGCCAAATATAAATAAAAACATTGTATAATGAGCTATTTATCAGCATTGTTAAATGCTTGAGACCCCAGTCAATTTCTTGCGGGCGCTCTTGCTGATTAATATTAAAGCGTCGCCGTTGCCATCTGTCTATTTTATGCCTTCTTAAACATTTGTTGCATTAAAGGTAGAAAAAATACATTTACGTTTTATTTACAAGTTTATGAATTGATAACGTCAACCGAATTGAATGATAATAGTCTCAAAAAATTTGTCTTTAATTTACGTCTTTAGCACTTCAGTCGAAATTTTAATTTTTTTTGGGCATGCCCATTTTGCAGTCTGCTGAAAGAAGCAACCCAAAATTGAATTTTTTTTAAATGGTAGTAATAATTTGAAGTTAATAAAACATTTCAAAAAGCAATCCAATATTCTTCGTGTTAGGCTCGTTGAAAAGGTTATTTTATATATTTGTCAGATCTGCATACCAAATATTTGTATTCTTCTTTTTGTGGAAAATAAGGACTCCCAAGAGGAAGTATCTTTTTTATATCCGATATTTTCGACTTTGAGTAGCCCCAGATCCGCACAATATTAACTGATTTTGTTGTTTTATATCTCAAAAGAAAGGTAAGTCTGTTCTCTATAAAGGGGCCTTCATTCCCGGATCGAAAAAAAATGTCTTGCATACAAAATTTTGATGAAACTAGCGCAACGCAGGTTTTTCCCCATACAAATCACTTTCCACATTTCAAGGCCCATGAGCGACCTCTAATACTTAATCAATCCCGAAAAAACTTCATATATATCATTTTTAGACCCATGTCAACATTTTGAGACAAGGGCACGTTGAATTTTCGAACAAAACATTTTCCCCATACATTGAGCGGCCACTCTATTGTACATATATGGTTAAAATATGAAAATGCGAGTTCTCTTTCTTAAAGGTGTTAACGCTTTTAAAGGAACATTGGATAAATTTTATGCTTAAAAAATTATTCGGAAAGTATTTTCGGTTTTTATACCCAGCGTAAGCGGGGTATATTAGTTTTGTGCAAATCTTGTAACAGGGAGAACTAAGCTCCGGAGATATAGAAAAATATATACATATAGAAATGATCAGGATCAAAAACTGAATCGATTTAGACATGTCCGTCTGTCCGTCTGTCCGTCCGTCCGTGGTCGGATCTCCTCCGAAACGGCTGGACCAATCAAGTCGAAATTTGGCACACATGTATATCGGGGTCCGAGTATGATCCTAAGTAAAAATCGGAGACATCCGCCCACTGACACGCCCACAAATTAATATAATGTGTTTTCAATAAAATGCTTGTAACTTGCGAACCACTCAACACATTCCATTGATATTTGGTGTGCTGGTAAACTACGAAAAGGGACATATCCTGGCAAAAAATGGACGCCGCCCTCCTCGAGCCACGCCCACAAATAAGCCCAAAAATAAGGGCTTATCGTAACTTGTGAAGTAAAAGGCGTAGAAGCTTCAAATTCGCAGCATAGGTTGACCAAGGCAAACGAAAGGTGTAGGAACAAAAATTTTTGTAGCCCGCCTACTGCCACGCCCACAAATAGAGAATTTTCATAACTTCCGAAGTAAAAGGCGTAGAAGCTTCAAATTCGCAACATAGGTTCACCAAGGCGAGTGAAAGGTGTAGGAGAACATTTTTTGTGGCCCGCCCACTGCCACGCCCACAAATGAAGATTTTTCGTAACTTACGAAGTAAAAGGCGTAGAAGCTTCAAATTTGCAACATAGGTTCACCAAGGCGAGTGAAAGGTGTAGGAGAACATTTTTTGTGGCCCGCCCACTGCCACGCCCACAAATGAAGATTTTTCGTAACTTCCGAAGTAAAAGGCGTAGAAGCTTCGAATTCGCAACATAGGTTCACCAAGGCGAATGAAAGGTGTAGGAAAAATATTTTTTTGGCCCGCCCACGCCACGCCCACAAATGAAGATTTTTCTTTACTTCCGAAGTAAAAGGCGTAGAAGCTTCGAATTCGCAACATAGGTTCACCAAGGAGAATGAAAGGTGTAGGAAAAAATTTTATGTGGCCCGCCCACTTCCACGCCCACAAGTGAAGATTTTTCGTAACTTCCGAAATAAAAGGCGTAGAAGCTTCCAATTCGCAACATAGGTTCACCAAGGCGAATGAAAGGGGTAGGGAAATAATTTATGTTGCCCTCCCACTGCCACGCCCACATATAGAGAAGCAAAACATAGTGCGCTCATAACGTCGGGACGCTGGGTATTTCAAAGTCGGGCTTGACCGACTTTAGCTTTCTTACTTGTTTGTTAATAAAATTAATATTTGGACGGCGTTCTTTTAAGAATTCAAGTGTTGTTAAAGACATTCTGATATGTTACTCAAAAATACAACAAAAAATTTCGGGTAGGTGCGTTTTTCGCGTAAGTGCATAAAATTGTCTGGAAAATAATTGAATGCAGCTAAGCAGAATATACTGTATCGCATTTTCGCTTGTTAAAAACAGTTGAAAACAACAAACAGCCGTCTTGTATACATATATTTTTCGATTAATAAAAACAATTGAGTTTTGCGAAAAACCTTGCTGCGAATTATATTTACTAACATTTATAAATACCATAATGAACTTCGTTCTTATCTGGTGTCCTATGACTCAACTCAACTTGTTTTATTCTTAATTAACTGCAGAATCAATAAATATCAATGTTAATTTTCTAAGTGTTCCTTTTCCTGCAGTAAAATGTTTGCGAACATGAAAAAATTGATAAAATAAATTTTGAATTGTGCCGGTTTAGTGATTAGTGTGCGACATATGTACATTAGACCGGTTCACATTTCAAAATTGTTGAAATTCTTCGGTGCGCGTCCATTTTCTGAAAGGTCTACCCCTAATGAGAAGAAAAATATTTCAAGACCCCAAAAATTTTGACCCCTAGGTGTGGCACAAATCGTTTGAAGGTCATTTATGAGCTATTTATGACTTAAAACCTTTTGAATAATGTGTTGTCCAAACAAAAACACATATGCATAATTTGTCGATGGCAGATTATTAACAATAATCTAAATAATTTTTAGGTTTCTCACTTTTTTGAAAAATCTTTTTCCGTTATTTTTGGCGGAATTTTTCGTATGAAATTTAACTCCTCAGCGAACATTATCTTTTTTCTACATCAAATATTTTTCTTATTTTGTTCTAGCAAAAAAAAGTTAGCATTTTTGTATTTTTGCGCGAAGATTACCCTTTTTGACGCTATATATAGTTACACATTTTTTGGATCATGAAATTATAAAAAAAAAAAACTACAAATACTTATTTTTTTGGTGTTTAGGTTTACATTGCATTGTAAGGAAATTCGCATTGAACTCAATAAAAAAAAGTAAATTCCCAGAAATAATGGTTTTGAATTTGTTTTTGTTGTTTTTTTTTTTCTTCATAAGAAATTATAAACTTTGTTTTTTCTTTTGCGCAACACAAGTTTCATTACTTTTGCGCAACACCACTTAAACTGCTGATTTAAAAGCAGACCCGATATGAGTACAGTGGTTTCGCTATATGTATAAGAAAGTCGATTTTGTCAAGAAATTTTTTTCTTAGGTTGAAAACACACCAAAGCCAACAAAACGTTGTTTTGACGTACAGCAAAAAACACTTTTCGATATAACCCACACCAACGCCAACAAATTTGTCGAGCTCAAACAAAATCCAAGCCAACAGCTTTCTGCATGCTTTTTTGTCGAAGCTTCTGTTTTGCTCGTGTCGTTTTCAGTGTGCGTTGCGCCGTAAGCTTACATGAGATTATCGACGTCGCCGAGCATGCGCAACGTTTTGTCGAGTTCGGTGTGGGTTGGCTGCATGGAGTGCCATGTATCAACGGCGTTCGAACAAATGCGTTGACCAACAAAATGTTGTGTCGTACTCGGTGTGTGTTGCTAGATAAGAAGCAATATACTTTTGTCGAATTCGACATGAAACAACGTTTTGTTGGCTTTGGTGTGTTTTCAACCTTGTATCCGATTTTTGCTCACATAAAATATGTTCATAAGAAAACCGACATTTGAAAATAGGGGTGTACAAATTTTGATAAAAACAAAGTCTTATATAATAATTTTTTCCATAAAAAAAGTTTTTGGTTTTGGTAAATAGTTTCTTAAAGGCGGGTTTTTCTTATATACGAGTTTTTTATTTAGCGAAACTACTGTACTCATAACGGGTCTGCTTTTATTGAGTTCAATGCGAATTTCCTTGCAATGCAATGTAAACCTAAACACCAAAAAAATAAGTGTTCGTAGTATTTTTTTTTTTTATAATTTCATGATCCAAAAAATGTGCAACTATATATAGCGTAAAAAAGGGTAATCCAAACGCAAAAATACAAAAATGCTAACTTTTTTTTTGCTGGAACAAAAAAAGAAAAATATTTGATGTAGAAAAAAGATAATTTTCGCTGAGGAGTTAAATTTCATACGAAAAATTCCGCCAAAAATAACGGACAAAGATTTTTCAAAAATTTTGCATTTCTTTGGCAAACAGCCTATAACTTTCGACGTCTGTAAAATCAATTTTTTTTCTAAATTTTTTTTTTTCTTAAAAAACTGCAAAATCAATAACTAGCATTGTTAATTTTCTAAGTGTTCCGTTTCCTGCAGTAAAATGTTGGCGAACATGAAAAAATTGATTAAAAAATTTTGAATTGTGCCGGTTTAGTGATTAGTGTGCCATATGTGTTTTTGTTTGGACAACACATTATTCAAAAGGTTTTAAGTCATAAATAGCTCAAAAATGATCTTCAAACGATTTGTGCCACACCTAGGCGTCAAAATTTTTGGGGTCTTGAAATATTTTTCTTCTCATTAGGGGTAGACCTTTCAGAAAATGGACGCGCACCGAAGAAAAATAGACACATAATTTTCCCCATACATTTTTGAACCGGTCTAATGTAACATACATATAAAAAAAAAACACAAAAAAGTAAAGTATTCATATATTCGTGCGAATATAAAAAATTCGTACCGCCAATATTACAAATAGTCGACCACTACCGAAAACTTCTCTTCGTATTCTTGTTGCTTTCTTCATGGCAACTCCCTACAGAACATTAACCCATTACATACCGGCATTTTTTCTTTTTTTTCGAGTTTCGTGTTTATGATGCTTTCCTGACGAAAGTTCAAAAGCAAATGTTCAAATAAAGTCAATGTTAGACGCGCCAAACATTTCTCTAGAAAATAAAACTGTCAAATGTGTGTCAATGTGAATTTGTTCATGTATGAGTGAGTATTGCCCAAAAAACTGCAACGTGACAAAGTGATGCCATATGGCATCAATGTACTATAATGGGTTAAGTAGTTCGGTCGATTTGTACGCATTTTTTCTCTCATGTATGAATTCATTAATAATAAAATTGACAGCGATTAGAATTTGGGCTTGAAATTTCCAATAGAGAAGTGCGCACATACCTAAGCATGCTCACTTACGCACACTCACTCACGCAGCTACAGTCCGAACGCCCTTGCTCGTTGTGCTGAAATAAATGTATATGAATAACAAAAAAAAAATTACAAAAATTTCAACTCATCAAAGCCACAACCTTCCGCTTCGAAGTTTCAATTCATACTGACTGGACTTTGATATGTGAAGCAAAACCAATTTGCAAACCTCTATATGTTATTTGCTTAGTGGTCATACACTGTGTCAGACTAAAAAATCATGTTTTCTAAACTACTATTTTGTGGCTGAGGGGAATTTTGGGAGTTTTTCCGGTTTTTAATGCACTGGCGTAAGAAAAGTTGGGGTTAACAGACGCGTTTGGTGCAAGTTTTTGAGTCGGAGGGCCTTGAACCATCAAAAATTTATTTTGAGGGTGGCGTGCAGCTTGCTTTTGCTGCGCTAGTCGGTTTTTAAGTTCCTTATAGATAGGACATCCTCTGTAGTTGGTTGTGTGATTTCCTCCACACTTGCTACACTTTTAAATAATTTGGTCAGTATTACCCTTAAAATTACAGTTTGTAGAATGGTTGAACTCTCCACATATAACGCAGACAATGCGTACCGTACAATATGACTTTGTATGGCCATACTCCTGACAATTCGCACATTGAACAGCTCCGCTTCGCTTAAGCGGTTCCTCAACCACAATACTACGGTGAAGAAGATACCTCAGATTGTAAATGGGATGATTCTCATTTTTCTTTAATTTTGTGCCGTCGGGGCATAAATCTATTTGAAACATGGGTTGAGGCACTTTTTGTTTATTAAAAATATTAATTACGGCTTTCATCTGGAAGCCTTTTTCCTCAAGCGCTTGTTTTATCTCAGCCGGCTCTATATCTGAATCCAACCCTTTAATAACGACGGGCAGACCTTTACTACACTTGAGCTGATATGTGTAGTAGCTCTTTTTATTATTATCAAAATGTTTAACCGCAACTCGATAGTTATTCTCATTATAGACCTGAATTTTGGTCTCGTAAATGTTTCCCCGTGTCTGTGGGGTTATGTGGAAATTATCTTTTTATTTGAGTTAAACTCGTTATCAAGAGATTGGAGCTACACTCACGAAGGTAAATTGGAGGTGGTTTTGGCGTTTTAGGAGCCGAATTATTAGTGCTCTCTTCAGAACTTGCGTTTTCACTTAACGCAGCAAATCTATTACCCGCCAAAACATTTGTTGGAGCCGAAGTTGAAGTGGTTTTATTAACTTTAGCCTTGCCCACATCTGTTTTTTGAGGGCTGAGCTTCCTTTTAATATTAACGTAGCGATCCATACCTGTCTGGATCCCCGACTCGTTTGATTTTGCTTTGTGCGCAGTGTCAGGAGTGTTAGTGTTCGTATTAGTAGCTATTTGGCTATTTTTTCCGGTGCTTTTACTTGTTGGTGTTGTTGTTCCGCGCTGGCTAAGCCACTGTTCGTCGCTTTGTAAGCGTTTATCAATTGACGAATTAGCTTCGTTAATTACTACATAAGCATTCTTAGCATTTTGAGTGCTTACAGAGGGACTACGAGTTCGTGTAGAGTTTTCGCTTTGCATGCGTACGTTTTGTATATCTAGTTTGAAGCTGAGCTTCGAAGAGCACCAGCTTCAAAGCTGTTATGGTGAGGGTCTATACTAGATAGTGGTTTTAGTCGGACGCTAGTGGGAAAAATACAGGGAAGTATGTGAAAAATAAGTAACAGAATTAAATGACGGAGCCCAAGGCAACAACAAAGCCTAAGGGTTCTTATTTAATTTTGGAAAAATTACTTCTCACCTTTGGATGATCACAGCTGCTATCCTCCAACCAGATCTTGTTGTTCTTCAATTGGCCTTTCGCTTGTGGTGGCTCTCGACCAGCAATATCGTTGATATTCGGCGTTATTTACTTTTTATTTAAACAAACATTCCGAGCGCGAAAGCTGACGTCTACGCGGCGAGTAGTTGTTGTTGAAATAAGCACAGAAATCTAATTTCTATAGAACGCTATGCCATGTTATGCTATGCTAATTTTTTACTGTTCACTTTCATACATTTTCATGTCCATGTAACAATACTTTTTATTGCTTTTATTTGTAGTGCTTACGAGCTTTATTTTATTACCAAAATAGTAGAAACTTATTATTAAAACGTTTCTTAAATATTTTTATTAAATCTTTAGACACTGAAACGACTTAATTAGTTCAAGGTCTATTGGAAACTGATTAACGGATATTGTCTCTTAAGCTAAGTGTCCACTTCAATCAAAATTTTCGTTTCCATAAGCAACACACGTATAAAAAACGAAGCGGAATGCAATCGGAAATTTCATTCGATAACTTTTCGTTTGCCTGATTCCACTCAAAACGAAATGCAAAAAAGTACTTTGGAGACTTCAAAAAGCATTATTTTTCGTTAGAGGTAGCACTCACGAAACGAAATAAAGGAACTGACATTTATTTCGTTCGAAATTTGTTGAGCGCATCGAAAGCATTTGGGTAGGTTGAATGTTTTTTATAATTTTGTGCGGAAATTTAATGAAAGTTGAATGTGATATTTCCAGAAATGGCCGACGAAGCCACGACTTCAAAAACACGCCGCCGTAATGCTGTGACGCATTTTGAAAAAATAACGTTAATAGAAAAAGTTAAATTGAACAGAAATATTTGGGATTTGGCGGATCCATTGCATAGCAATACAAATGCTTTAAACGCTTCGTGGCGTGAAATCGCGTCAGATCTGGGGAAAAAAGGTAAAATAAGCAACACAACAATTATTTCGTTTAAATTATTTATTTATAACTTTACAGTGGAGGAATGCAAAATGACGTGGAGCTCCTTAAGGGATAGTCGGCGCTATTATGCCTCGATCGGAAGAAAGAAAAAATCCAGCGATGCTGATGGCGACCCTTTAAGCGGCCCTCACATTAATGACTCTGGCGAATGGGAGTATAGCGAGTCGCTATCGTTTTTGCCGAACGTATCCAAAAAGAGAAGGTGGTTTACAAAATTTCTAAGTGGTTTCATCATAATCTTATATTAGGGTGATGACTTTTATTTATTTTTTCTCCAAAAAAATTTCCTGTATTATAGTACGATGAACTTTTATTAAAGATGCCATAAAACACTAATTTTAAGGTTATTTGATAAAAAAAAAAGTTCACGCACCAAGTCATTTGAAAAATTTAATTTTTGATTTTTTTCCAAATTTTTGATGTTACTGTAAGCAGAGTCGTTCCTAGAGGGGTCAAATGTCCAACCAACTACCATTATTTTTTTATTCCCAACAATTTATCCAAACAAACCTTCCCTCTATCTCCACTCCTTAAGGGGGCTCCCATACAAAAGTAATTTTTTTTTATGAATTTTCCCCCCACTGTGCTTACTAGCCCCACAGTGCCCCTGGAGGAGTCAAATGTATGACCGACCCTCATCAACTTTGTTCCCCTAACATTTGTTTCCAACATACTGACCCCCTATCTCCCCTCCTTAGGGGGGCACCCATACAAAATTACCTTAATTTTATCACAATTTCATGCAAAACGGCTGTAACTACAGTCAAACCACTCCTAGGGGGATGATATATACGACCGACCCCCATTTTTTTTTACCCCAAACATTTTCTTGAAACATACCTACCTTCTGTCTCCCCTCCTTAGGGGGGTCCTCATACAAAATTGGTCTTAAATTAAAGAAAAATGCCTCACGAACTTCAATCTATAATATAGATGCCGTAGGAACAAGAACGAGCATGTTCAGTATGCATATTCGAAAAATTTACAAAATTACCTTTTAAACGAGCCTAATATGAAGAATATTGGATTCGTTTTTAGTGTGTTTTAATAATATGTTATAATAATTACTTTTTTTTAAACTGAATTTTGGGTTCCATCCCCTAACTGGCCAAATAATGACCCTAGTAGAAAAAAATAAATTTTCGAGTCAAATGCCGCAAACCTCAATCTATGACGAGTTTTTTAAAACTAAAACTATAATTTTTTGAAACGCATTATTAACTGTTTTCACGTTCGTGTGTTGAGTCTTTGCATGCATACCGACCAAGAGAGACATGCAAAGACTTAAGAAAGGAACGTGAAAACAGTGAATAATGCGTTTCAAAAAATATTTGTTTTGAATTAATTTAATGAATAGAAACCACTAACCGATATTAATGGTTATAGTTTTAAAAAACTCATCATAGATTGGGGTTTGCGGCATTTGACTCGATTTATTTTTTTCTACTAGGGTCATATTTGGCCAGTTAGGGGATGGAACCCAAAATTCAGTTTACAAAAAAAGTAAAAACTATAACATAATATTAAAACACACCAAAAACGAATCCAATATTCTTCATATTAGGCTCGTTTAAAAGGTAATTTTGTAAATTTTTCGAATATGCATACTGAACATGCTCGTTCTTGTTCCTATGGCATCTATATTATAGATTGAAGTTCGTGAGGCATTTTTCTTTAATTTAAGCCAATTTTTGTATGGTGACCCCCCTAAGGAGGGGAGATAGAGGGTGGGTATGTTTGAAGAAAATACATGGGGTAAAAAAATAATGGGGGTCGGTCATATACGTCATCCCCCTAGGAGGGGTTTGACTGTGGTGACAGCCATTTTGTATGAAATTGTGATAAAATTAAGGTAATTTTGTATGGGTGACCCCCTAAGGAGGGGAGATAGGGGGTCAGTATGTTGGGAAAAACTGTTAGGAAGACAAAGTTAATGGGGTCGGTCAAACATTTGACTCCTCTAGGGGCACTCTGGGGCTAGTTAGCACAGTGGGGGGAAAATTCATAAAAAATTACTTTTGTATTGGCGCCCCCTTAAGGAGTGGTGATAGGGGGAAGGTATGTTTGGATAAATTGTTGGAAATAAAAAAATAATGGTAGTCGGTCTTACATTTGACCTCTCTAGGAGCGACTCTGCTTACAGAAACATCAAAAATTTGGAAAAAAATTAAAAAATGAATTTTTCAAATGACTTGATGCGTGAAATTTTTTTTTAACAAATACCCTTAAAATTAGTATTTTATGAAGTCTTTAATAAAAGTTCATCGTACTATGATACAGGAAAAGAGTTTCAAAAAAAGTCATCACCCTAATCTTATATATATATTTTCTTAGAACTTTTCAGAGCATGGCGCTGGAACTCGAAAACGAAGAACTAGAAAGCTCCTGCTCCAATTACGCATATGTAAGTATACATTAATATCGCAATACGCATTTTTTAAAGACTCTTTTTAACATAAGGGAAGCTCTTCAACCCCAAAAAAATGCTGCAGCCCTGTCCCTGATGATGACAGCACCGACAGAAACATTGCGAAGGGGATCCAATTTTTAATAAGTGAGCGGAAAAGTAGAATGAAAAACAAATCAGAACCAGTCAAATATATTCAGCATCTGCTAAACAAGTTGCCCAGCGAAAAGTCGGAAACGATGTGCTTTGACTTCATAGCAAAGCTGCAAAAAGAAATGGCGGCCGAACAAGAGAACAAATAGGTTGTGGACCATTTTTTTATGAAGTAGTAATTTTGCTTTGGTTCTTGTTTATGAAAAATATTTTTATTTTTCTTTATTTTTAATATAAAATAAATAAACTAAAACTCAAATTGATGTAATAAATCAAAAAATGTAGGCGCTATTCCAGTAGGCAGATCGGCGCTGCCATTGTACGGCTCCTTCGGGCGAGTTGACGAAATTCTTTATTGTTTCGCGTACTTGCTTTCCTCATTTTCATCATTTTGACGTCCTCGGAATGAGTCTAGGTTCGAAAAATACATACTGGACTCCGCAATTTCAGAAATTCTATTTCGCCATTTGCCCTCCACCAGATTGCCGTCTTCGTTGATATAGTCGCTATAGTATCTTGGAAAATAGGTGCTCGTACTTGTTAATAAATAATTATGCAGAAAGCAGCATGCGACTATAATTTTGTGAGCTCGATCGGGATTACAAAATAAAGCTCTTCGCAAACAGAGCCATTTAGCACAAAGTATGCCAAAAGCATTTTCCACACAACGTCTGGCTCGGCTGAGTCGGTAATTAAATATTGTTTCAGCATTAGTCAGCTTCCCTTTTCCGCCATATGGTTTCAAGATACGTCTCGTAAGCGGGAACGCATCGTCACCAATGAAATAAAACGGTACTTTTGTGTTACCAACAGACGCATGTTCTGGAAAATCCAAAGTTTCATTCAAAACAGCCTTCCCGAACTCACTGCAAGAAAATATATTGGCATCACCATCGCTCCCGTAAGCACCAACGTCTAAGTATATAAATTTATATTCCGCATCTTCGACTGCGAACAGGACAATTGAATGAAAGCCCTGTAAAAAATTTTAATTAGTAATTTGTCTCTATTAAAAATGTTCTTATGTATATTACTTTGTAGTTAAAAAACATGCTTCCTGATTTGTTTGCAGCTTTTAGTGGCACGTGGCTTCCGTCCATTGCACCAATGCAATTAGTGAAGTTCCAAGTTTTTAGATATTTGTTCGCAATATTGACGAAGTCCTCCTTTTTCATGTCAGGTATGAATGATTTTAACGCCACCCAAAGTGCGTTACAAACGACATCAATGAAAACTCCCATTCGAGATTTACTTATTTTGTAAATGGAAGCCATATGCCTTGGTAGCGATCCCGATGCTAAATATCTGTAAAGTAAAGCATTTTCAATAACATTAGAATTTAAACAATTTGTATGCAACTTACTCCAATACTACACCGAGCTTCAGTTTTGATTCGATTATACCTCGGCGGGAAATACGCTTCGGCAACAAATACGGCATTACCATATCGTAAATCGCATCAAATGTGGGTACATCCACGTGAAAATTTTCATGAAACTGAGTCGGGTTTGCTCTCAAATCTTCGAACTACAAATACAATTATTACTACAAAATGACAACAAAAGTTCACTAATTAAACTTACATCTTTTTCAAAGCGGCCCTTGGTATTCCGTTCCTGCAAGTATGGATTAACCCAAAACCTTGCAGTGCGCTTTTTGTTACGATGATGCTGCCTCTTTTTAAGTTTTAAATAATGAGCTGTAGCTAAAATAATTAGCAGCTCTTCGTCACTTTTTTTTTTTTTGTGGTTTTTTGACTGTGGTTTATATGGCAGGGACACAATTAGGTCCAAATATGCCCAGGAAAACTCTATGCGGTATATAGCGAGTTGGAACAGCGTTTAGTGACCGTCGTCAGGATAGATTCCAGCGGGCAAGCTGCAGCAGAACCAGAAGAGCGACATGTATAAAAGCTTCAATCAGCACCAAACACCAGACGTTGCGCACCAGCGATGTGATGAAGATATCGATAGATGATTTATGTGCGGTTATCGCGACCAATGACTATTTGCCCAAATGCAACAGGCCGCAAAACGAGCGTTTGGTACATAAACTGTAATCACAGATCAAACTTAAAAAAGAAACAAGATTTCGCAAAAATAAGATAGATGCCATCAAAACTCTATGCATGTTTCCTCCAGGAACCGAGCTAACTCATACATATCGTTCACGTCAAACTCTTCAAGTACATCTCCTCTGCTGCCATATTTACCAAAAAAAACTATATTTTATTCTGATTGCCGAAAAAACCGGACAATCAAAAATGCAGTGCTCATAATTGTCAATTAAGCCACACGTTGAACAAACATTTGTTTCCTCAGCGTTTATAGAGTAGAGGAAAGCAATGTCATATGTGAACCCAGCAATAAACCAATTCAGAAGCTTGATCAGTTTAGGCTGACAAGCGAATTTGTGGAACCAGGGTTTTGATTTGGGAACCGGGAAAGCTATTAAACAGCCCGACTTACGTAATCCATCCTCCCTAAAAGCCTCGGCATGCCAATCGTATGTTATTTCTGTTTGGGCCGCGATCGAGCAGTTCGAATGCAAGTGGAAAAGAAGGGAGATTAGGAGAACTCTCGGGGGACAATCCTTGCTGGAATGCTACTCACGATTTACCTTTTTTCTTTGATCACCTTCTGCTCTAAGAGCGAATTTTCCGGAGACAAACAAAATGTACGGCTTTTCAATGTGCTGAGTTCATAAGTTTTAATATTAATCCTAGTCAATCCCGTATAAATTAAATTGCAATTCTTGCTAGTTTTATATATACAAATCAATACTTTTTTTTGTTCTCGAAAGTAAATTATTAAAGTAAAAAATGAATGCTATAATAGGCGTAGTTGATGAGGGTTCGGCGTAGAGAACGATCCGCTGTCGTCGCCGGTTGAGTAGAAAAGAGACCGGAAATCAGGTCGAAAATAGTGACGAGAAGAAAAGGCAAAAAAAGGAACGATTCGCCGAGGCTCCTAATGTAGTTCAGCGCAGGGCTGCATCTTGCGTATACATCCCGGGCCCCTTGCAGCATCGGTGCAACAACCTAAGGGGAAGACCTCCGTGATGAAGAAACTGGCCCCGTAACCAGGTAGCCGAAAATTGAATTTTGTGCCATTGGGACAACTTTCTTGTGAGGCAGAATGCCTGACCGCACCACTTTTGGATAAACGTCACCGCCCAGGATAAGTTCGCACACAGACCGAAGGTGAAATTGGTTGTCCGCTACGACCACGTGCTCGAATCGTGCTGGCACCTTCCATCTGACGCTCTGAATGGGTGTAGAGTAGCGCAGTAAGCACGATTGCACATCGAGTTTCAGTATGCAATTTGAGTCGAAATGCGGGCTGATGGTTATAGAGCTCATCTGAAGCTCCTTGCGCGTCCAAATGGAAAGATTGAGCCTTTTAATTAAGTCTTCTGATATTAGGCTGCGTTCGATACACGGATCAATCAATGCTCGGACCGTATGATTCAGGCGTTGGTTTCGTATTTTGACATTGGCTGTTGGCATGAAGACGATAGATTCTTGCTCGGGAGAGGTGTCTGGCTTGCGTATCCGCGAAGGCGACTGATCTTGCTTCGTAGAAATTTTGTCCGATCTAGGATGTAAAAGTGAGCGGTGCTTTTCGCGGCAAATACCACAACGTCCTTGGCTTTTACACTCATTCCGAAGGTGTGAATGAGCGAGGCAGTTGAGACAATATCGAAATTTAGAGCGTCTTCGAATCTCGGCTGACATTAATAAAACGTTTGGACAATGAGCCAGTGGATGATGCCGGCAGCATATGCGGCACCGGTATTGATGGTCGCGTTTGGAGGTCATCGATCTGTAGAGTAGGATGAAGATGATTTAAATTAGAAAAAAAAGGTTTTGTTGTTTTAGTTTGTTGGTAGTATAATAAGCTTAGATATAGGACGGGTACAAGTTCCTCTGCTGGTGTATATATCTGCTACTCTAACTTTGTCGTCTGTTCCTACATAGGTTTTGACAATGCGTCCTAGTCGCCATTCCGTACTTGGCAAATTGTCTTGCCGAATGACGACGAAATCATTCGCCTTTACATTTTCTTTTGGTAATTTCCA
This sequence comes from Chlorops oryzae, assembly GCA_020466095.1. Taxonomy (NCBI): domain Eukaryota; kingdom Metazoa; phylum Arthropoda; class Insecta; order Diptera; family Chloropidae; genus Chlorops; species Chlorops oryzae. The sequence continues at coordinate 77,077,440 of CM035806.1, forward strand.
ACGAAAACGCTTATGGAGTTCGTTCAAGTACTCGTGCTTCCACCGTTCGCACAAGAAGCTGTTCATGGCTTGTACACGTCGCCAACGATTTAGAATAGATAAAGATTTTTCATTTACAGGTGGTTCAGCAGTGGAAAGGAGGGGCCCTCCAATAAGGAAGTGGCCAGGTGTTAAGGCTGCCAGATCCGTAGGATCTGCAGATTGTGGACTCAAGGGTGTAGAGTTGAGACAAGACTCAATTTTAGCAAGTAGAGTTTGGAATTCTTCGAAGGTGTATTTTATTAATCCGGCAGATTTTCTCAAATGTAATTTAAAACTCTTTACACCTGCTTCCCATAATCCGCCCATGTGAGGAGCTCCTGCAGGGATGAAATTCCAAGAGAGGTTGTGATGCGCATAGTGGTTAATGGTAGTATCTTGGGAGGAGCGAAGAAAAAGTACAAAATCTCTACGAAGTACTTTCTCGGCTCCGACGAAGTTTTTTCCATTGTCGGAGAATAGTTGAGACGGGCAACCTCTTCGAGCCGTGAACCGAGCGAATGCTGCGAGAAACGTTTCTGTGCTTAGATCAGATGTCACTTCGAGATGTATGGCTTTGGTGCTGAAACAAACGAAGATGCACACGTAACCCTTGGATAACACTAGTTTACAGCAAATCTGACCTGGGTCAACTGATGGTCGTTTCTAAAGTAAAATTTTGTGCTGAATCCGAATATGTCATTTAAAAAATTGTAAGTAGAATAGTTTTTGAGAAATAGGCTATTTTCCGTTTTTTGAGTTTTGAAAAAAAGTATGGTTAGTAAATTGCCATTATCTCCGAATATATTTAACCGATTCTAAATTTTAAGCTACGAATTTAAAGGCAGTTAAATTGTCTACCAACAATGCCCAGAACATTTTTTAATCCAAATATACACGTAGAAGCTATTGATGAAATTTTCCAGAAATTTGTTTATTTTTAACAAAATTTCAATAAAAAAATCACTTTCAGTCTAATTTACACCATGAACAAATTTTTTAAAAATTTTCTTCTTTCTTTGGCTTCGAAGAACGATTTTTTAGGAAGAGAGGAAGCTTATTTTGATCAAATTCACTTAAAAAATGTGAAAGTTATAAGTAATTAAGCAAAAATACACAAAAATTCATTTTGTTAAAATTTCATTTTATTAGAAATGGCTCAAGTCCCCTTTTTATACCCAACACACTCTGTGTCGAGGGTATATTGCGTTTGTGTGGTTGTGTGTAACACCCAGAACTAGTCGAGATAGACCATACAAAATATATATAGAAATGATTAACGTCACCAGGAGTATCGATTTAGATATGTCCGTCTGTCTGTCTGTATACAGTTATCTTATCGAAGGAGTTGCGCTATCTTAGTTTGGCATGCGTACTCACGGCAACATGATTAAAACAAGTTCGAGGATGGACCCGATTGGACAATTTTTAGGGGTACCTCCAGTACTAGGGTCTGTTACGAAAATCACAAAAACTGCTCGAAAAGCGAAGTTTTTCAAGATGTTTCGATGAAATTCGATATTTGAACATGTTTCAAGGCAAGTAATACGATTACCAAAAAATTTTAAAGTGGCCCTAGCAGAAGCGCGTTTTCCGAAAACTGTCTCCTTCACCCTAAATTCAAATGGGACTTGAACGAAATTTGGCAGTTATACTTCCTTTGTAGCCATAAACATCCTCCAAAAAAATTTCCTTTGTCGGTCCTTTATTAAGGGTACCTCCAGTACTAGGGTCTGTCACAAAAATTCCAAAACTGCCTCAAAATCGGACTTTTTCGAAATATTTCAATGAAGCTTAGAATTCGAGTGTATATTTTAGCCTCCGATTAGAATTGCAAAAAAATTGGGCGTGGAAAAGCGGCGGTTTTAACAAAGAAATTTAACAAAAGTTGGTATATGGGGCTCCCTAATGGCCTTAAAAACCTCTTGAATTAAACCCCTTACTTGTTTTTTCTACTATGAAGGGAACCTGTTTCCCGGATAAGAAACCAGCAGTACTCTCCCATCATTGCCTCATCCCAAAAACCTTGATAGCGGCGTTCTATGGCTTTTAATTGCTGGTGGAAGCGTTCGCCGTGTTCATCGCTTTCATCACCAAGATTTTCCAGAAAGAAATCCAAATGGGAGTGCAGGAAATGAATTTTCAAAGACATGTTTACTCCTGTTTCGATTAAATGTGATCAATATATTTAAGGGAACTTGAGCCATTTCTAATAAAATGGATTTTAAACAAAATGAATTTTTGTGTATTTTTGCTAAATTACTTATAACTTTCACATTTTTTAAGTGAATTTGATCAAAATAAGCTTCCTCTCTTCCTAAAAAATCGTTCTTCGAAGCCAAAGGAAGAAGAAAATTTTTAAAAAATTTGTTCATGGTGTAAATTAGACTGAAAGTGATTTTTTTATGGAAATTTTGTTAAAAATAAACAAATTTCTGGAAAATTTCATCAATAGCTTCTACGTGTATAATTGGATTAAAAAATGTTCTGGGCATTGTTGGTAGACAATTTAACTGCCTTTAAATTCGTAGCTTAAAATTTAGAATCGGTTAAATATATTCGGAGATAATTGCAATTTACTAACCATACTTTTTTTCAAAACTCAAAAAACGGAAAATAGCCTATTTCTCAAAAACTATTCTACTTACAATTTTTTTGATGACATATTCAGATTCGGCACAAAATTTTACTTTAGAAAAGACCATCAGATGGCCCAGGTCGCAAAATTTTTTATTTTTTGTAAACTAGTGTAATCGATGACCGCGACCGCTATAGGACTTGATGTCAAATGGGCCTGCAAAGTCAACACCAGTGATCGTGAATGGTCTGGAAAATGTGCTGCGTTCAGGTGGCAATGCAGCCATTATCTGAGTTGGTGGTTTCTTCCGTTCCAAGAGACATCGATGGCAGCGGTTGATTGTTGATTTTATAAGATTTCGTACTTTGGGGATCCAAAATTCGCACCGTATTAATCGCAGAATTAGGGCATTTCCGCCATGAAGCGAGATTCTGTGCACGAATTGGACGAGCAATTTTGCTAATGGGCAACTATATGGAAGAATTATGGGACGAGCTTCTGAGAAGCTCAAGGATTTAGAGGAGGTGAGGCGACCATTGACTCGCAGAATGGAATCTGGGTCTAGATATGGGTTTAAAGGGAGTAGATTGCTTTTAGAGGGTAGCATGCGTCTAGTAGTGAGAGAGGCGATTTCGTTGGAATAATAAAGTCTCTGCGTAAGAATGATAAGGCGTTTTTTAACGAATGCGGTTTCATGCGGCTTGATGTCGTGGCTTACGATGGGAATTTGGTTCAGGTTAGTTTTACGAGTGTGATGATAGAAGCGAAAACAGTAAGATAGCACGCGTAGGGCTCGTGAAAGGCAAGAGAATCTCTCTAATACATCTTTCTTTCCTGCTGCGGCGGAAAAATTTGTTTTATAGGGTCTTTTCTCCAGTTCAGTTGTTAAATTGGGTCCAGCTTGTGAAGACATCCATTCGGGCTCTGATTGATTTAGCCAGGGGGGGGCCGTGCCACCAAATTGATTAGGAGGCCAAGTCCTTTGGCGAACATCCGCGGCTTGCCAAGTCGGCAGGATTATCCTCTGATCGAACATGATTCCATTCTATCATATTAGTTCTTTCAAGAATTTTGGAGACACGGTTGCCGACAAACGATGACCAAGTACACGGGGGTTTTCGGAGCCATGCTAAAACGATTGTAGAATCGGTCCAACAGAAAATGTTTGCGAGTTCGATTTGAATTTCGTTACGAATAGCTTCCACCATCTCGGAGAGCAACAATGCTCCGCAGAGTTCGAGCCGAGGCAGGGAAATACTTTTAATCGGTGCTACTCTGGATTTTGCAAATATAAGGCACGTAGAGAATTCATTCAAGGAGGTTTTACATCGTAAATAGACGCATGCTGCATATGCCTTTTCTGAGGCGTCACAGAAGGCATGTAACTGAGGCCGTTGACTCGGGTCGTAATGTATCCATCTAGGGATTGTTATGAGTTCGATTAACTGTAAATTCTGCAAAAAGGATTTGAAGCGAGTATTCAGATTCTCCGGTAAGACATCATCCCAATGGAGGCTGCATAGCCAGATGTCCTGCATTAGGATTTTTGCTGATATAATCACTGGAGCGAGCCAGCCCGCGGGATCGAATAGTTTAGCGATGGCTGACAAAACCTCTCGCTTGGTGTATGATTCTCTGAAAGCGGTGGATTTGAGTGTGAAAAAGAATGCATCGGAGATCGCGTTCCATCGAATGCCAAGTGCTTTGGTCTGACTCGCTTCCTCGAAGATTAAAAAATTTTGATTCAAGAGATGTTCAGGTGGAATATCCGCCAAAATTGCAGTAGAGTTCGCAGTCCATTTGCGTAAAGTGAAACCAGCACTTTCGAGAGCTTCCGTTAGTTGACGACGGGCTTGTATGGTGGTTTCGGTATCGTGACCTCCCGCTAAGACATCATCAACGTACATATGATTTCGCAAAATCGATGCTGCTAACGGGTGAGACTTTTCTACATCATGGGCAAGTTGAAAAAGGGAGCGTATTGCCAAGTATGGGGCGCAGTTGACGCCAAAGGTAACTGTTTTTAATTCAAAATCGTGAATAGGATCTGAAGGGGATTGGCGAAAAAGCAGTCGTTGAAATGGAGTATGTTTCGGGTCCAGTCCACTAGGATTTGCCGATACATTTTGGTGATATCTGCGTTAAAAACAAATTTGAAGAAACGCCACTTAATAGTGAGAAATACGAGATCCTTCTGTAGCGAGGGACCTATATGGAGGAGATCATTGAGGCTAAGACCATTTGTCGAAGCTCGGGAGGCATTGAAGACGACGCGTAAGCGGGTAGTTAAACTATCTTCTTTGATGACAGCATGATGAGGTAAATAGTACTGCATACCCTCCTGCTCGGGTGTTGGTTGGGAAACCCTGGACATATGGCCTAGAGATACGTATTCTTCTAATACAGCATCGTATTCCGTTTTAAGTTCGGGCCTCTTGCATGAACGCAACTCATTCCGAATAAATTGATTGAGCGCTAGATTTCTGGGTTCGCCTAACTGGATGTGGTTCGGGAAATCGTCCTTAAATGGCAGTTGAACTATATAGCGTCCATATGCAGTACGCCGAGTCGTTTGAGCATAATGCGATTCGCACCACCGGTCTGCTTCAGAGAGAGGTCGGGTTTGCGGAACTTCCTCGATTTCCCAGAATTTGGAGATTTGTTGATCGAGAGTGACTTCCGTAAAGTGAGAAACGAAGGAGGAAGTCTGAACCGATGGTCGCTCCGGAATCGGACCTGTAATGATCCATCCAAATATGGTTTCTTGCGCGAGGAGAGAATCCATGACATTCTTTTTAAGTCCGCGTAACAAAATAGAGGGGTATAAGTCTCCTCCAATTAAGATATCTATGTTTGACCTTTTGTGTAGAGTCGGGTCCGCTAACTGAAGGTGTCGTAACTGTTGCTCTACCTCCCTATCAAATGAAAAGCTAGGCAGGCTGGAAGATAGGGCCGCGACGACCATTGCAATGGCTTCAATTTTGTCGAGGGGGTTGAGAGATGTTCCGATGACCAGACTGCATGCCTTAGTGCTGTGGGCTGACACTACTCCATTAATCCCAGAAATCTGAGCTTCGATTGGTTGGCAGAAGCGAGACAATTGGAACAGAGCCGTAACTTTTTGACAGTTGAGGCCTTATCGTTCATATTCATCTGAAGGAATTTCGAACAATTTCGGATAGAATGGGATTCTGAGCAGAGTTTGCATTGAGAGGAAGATGCCGAGACGCTGGTTTGAAAGGAATGCTTTCCTTTTGGTTTCGTTGAAGAAGAAGATTCCTTTTGCGAAGAGGCGGTAGAATTGCGCACTTCGGAATATGCTTCTAAGGCTTGAAATCTGTGGGTGAGGAAGTGGTCCATGTCCTTCCAACTTGGAGTGGTTGATTTATCTTCAATGGATTGTTCCCAGAGGGCGAGAGACACATTTGGTAGCTTCGATGAACATAAAAAGACGAGAATCGGATCCCAATTGTTAACGTCGACTTGATATTGGGTAAGCGAAGAGATGCAATTATTGATCGTCCGATGTAACTCTTTGAGTTTAGATCCGGTTTCAGTTGATACGGCAGACATGTTAAAGAGGATTTTGAGTTGGCTACTGATCAGAAGGCGCTTATTCTCGTATCGATCCTTAAGATTCTTCCATGCTTGATCGAAGCCATCGTTGGTTAATGGGGACATTTTTACTAGGTCCAATGCTTCTCCACTTGTTTTGTGCCGTAAATGAAACAGCTTCTCTACTTTGGCCAGTCGTGAGTTGTTTACGTACACGGCAGAAAAGATGTCACGAAAAGAGGGCCAATAATAACAAGGAGGCAGACGGATGTTAGGTGTGCTCGATTCTTCTGTTAGATGGGTAGAAGCCACTGGAACAGACAATCCGGCACATAACTCACTGATTTTGGATAAGCATCGGACATAGGCTTGATAGGTGCTATTATATTTTGAGTTAACAATCGTAATGTTGGAGAGATCTTGACCACCCGGAGTACTCAATTCTAGAAGACATTTTTGTTGAGCATCCTTAACAGCTACCCAGAGAGATTTAATTTCGTCTCGTTGAACCTCGAGCGAATAAATCGTATGTAATCGTTGTGGAATTTCATTGAAGCTGACTTCAAACTGGATAAGGGAGTCCGATACGATGGTGAAGGTTTCAACAGACGACATAGCACGATCAAAGATGGAAAGAGGGTTTTTCGTTGACATAGAACCTTGTTTCGGTTTAATTCGAAGTCCCTTTTACCGTAAATGAAAGATCGCAGTAAGGAAAAACTCCTTGGTGCTACTTATTTCTTGTTGTAGGAATTTAAATTTTAGCGTCTGGTGGAATTTGGTTAGGCAATGGAATAAGCCTCCAACTTGATTTTAAAATGTGAAAATCAAGTTTAAATGTAATTAAAAGTTGCAAAGTGTAAAGATAGCTTAAAGGTTGCAAAATGTAAAGACGGCTTAAAAGTTGTAAAATGTAAAGAGAGCTTAAAAGTTGTAAAATGTAAAGACGGCTTAAAAGTTGTAAAGAGTGGGGACGGCTTAAAGGTTGCCTTTATGCGTATGAAATACGTACATATATAAGTGTGTATGTATGTATGTCACTGTTCGTGGATGTGTTTATAGGATATCGCGCGGTTTTTAGTAGGCAAATGAATACGAGATTAGGATTCCCTATAAGAGTCTGAACAGACTTAGGTACGCAGAGGGGTGCTCCAATCGATATTGTGGGGATTGGAGACACGAGGCTACACCAGATAGATGTAGGTTAGGAATCTTGAAGATAAGGTTTATTTATCGAGAAATATGTATGTGCATATGAACGTAAGAATTGCCAACAATTTTACGCACCTTAATGATTCCGCCAATGGAAATGGTTGAATTTATTTCACCTGTTGCGCGTTAGGCCGAAGAGAGAATCGTAACGCAGCAACCGCAGCACTCCAATTCCAACAGCAACAGAAACAACAATTACTCCAGTTCCAACAATAACAGCAGCAACAACAACAGCAATCGCGAGAATAGCGCACGGATTTCGTCAATAAGTCCCACACGTGGAGCCTTTTGGTTCGATCGTGGAAAAAATATGAGATATAAGATTGGGTCGAGGACCAGTCGATGTTTGGGCCGCGATCGAGCGAATTTTCCGGAGACAAACAAAATGTACGGCTTTTCAATGTGCTGAGTTCATAAGTTTTAATATTAATCCGAGTCAATCCCGTATAAATTAAATTGCAATTCTTGCTAGTTTTATATATACAAATCAATACTTTTTTTTGTTCTCGAAAGTAAATTATTAAAGTAAAAAATGAATGCTATAATAGGCGTAGTTGATGAGGGTTCGTCGTAGAGAACGATCCGCTGTCGTCGCCGGTTGAGTAGAAAAGAGACCGGAAATCATGTCAAAAATAGTGACGAGAAGAAAAGACAAAAAAAGGAACGATTCGCCGAGGTTCCTAATGTAGTTCAGCGCAGGGCTGCATCTTACGTATACAATTTCCTTTTCAATTCGGGACAGTGCTTTTGTAGCCAAGAGAGCAACATTTAAGTATGAGCCTTTGGTGACAGACAGTTTAGCAATCAGGTCTACTTTTTCATTGAATGGGATGCCAACATGACTAGGAGTCCAAATCAGTTTGACCACTGCCAGCTTGGAACATTCTATCACATTGCGGATTTGTGCCACAACATAATTTCCGGATCCGCTTTTCCCAAGAAGTTGACAGGCAACCATGCTGTCCGTAAAAATAGCAATTTCAGTACTCCTTCTGTGTCTGGCAATCCTTACTGCCATAAGAATGGCCTGTAGTTCAGCAAAGGACGAAGAGGTAACATACGATAATCTATATCTGTACTGTGTTCCATCATTTATGCATAGAACTGCACAGCCCGCACTCGACTGGCCCAAAGAGGCATCGGTTGCATATGATGTAAAGCCATTACTGGTTAGATTTTTGTATTTATTTTTATAGGAGTTCCTGATAACAGTTAAGTCCACATCTGTCCTTTTGCCTGTAAACTCTTTTAGAGTGATTTCCATTTTGTTGCTTCTCTTGTGCTGGACCTCTGGGCAAACCTCGTCAATCGTTTCCTTAAAACGCATATAGACGTGGGCATAGCTGGAGTTAACTCCCACTGACTCCTTTATAGCCTGGAATAATTTAGTATTGAAGACCTTTATTTTGATTATCTCCCTAGCCGTGAGAAGCAAAGCTCTGTGACTAGGGGGTAACTCATTGGCCAGAGTATAAATTAGAAACCTGTGTGTTTTTTTTGGGAGGCAGCCCTAGAGCACGCCTCAGGAAGCTGGATTGTAGTGACGAAAGTTTGTTGTTTATCACCTTTGACCTTGGGGTAGCGGCTACCGACCGCGCATATTCCATTTTGGACCTGACCAGAGATTTGTACAAATTCAACGAAACGCAAGGATGTAGCCCTGCCTTAATCATGGTTAGGCACTTAAACAGTCTCGAGTTCGACACTGAACTACGAACTACTGCTTCGTAGTGCAAATTCATGGACATGGAGGAACTAATCGTCACACCAAGAAATTTCATCGATTTTGGGTTGGGAATGGGGCTACCATCGTGTGTGATGTTGATTTTTTCCTTGGAGGTCCTCGACAGATATAGCACTTTGGTTTTTGCCGCATTAAAGGAGAGGTTTAGCTGTCCACAGTTTCTGGAGAATTGAGCTATTTTATTTTGTAATATGGAGACCGAAGTAGATAAATATGGATGTGAGCATAAGATTATGAAATCATCTGCAAATTGAAAGATTTGGGTCTGTTCATCAGCTATGGAATGGAGCGCTTTTGTGTATATGTTAAAAAGAAAAGGTGACAAGCAGCTACCTTGTGGGATACCATCACCCACCAGAATTTTGGCCTCTCCTAACCTAAGCGTTCTACTTGCAAGGAAATTGATGATCCAGTCAATTTAGTGTGAGTCCAGCTTCATGTGATATAGTATTGCTCTGAGCATCCTGATATTAACGCAATTGTAGGCATTACTTATATCTACAGCAAACAGTAAAACCTTTTCATTCCTTGCCTTGCGTGATCTTATGCTGTGACACAGATGGTTTAGGCACATTATAGAAGACCTGTTTTTTCTATATGCATAACATGAGTCAGGCAGAACGTTATTCTGCTCTACAAACAAATCCACTCTTTTCTTTAGCATAAGATTAGTAATTTTCATGAACACCGCTATTAGCGAAATGGGTCTGAAGTTAGTAAAATCCGAGAGATCTCTATCCTTTTTGGGGATTGGTACTACCTTAATAATACGCCAATTGTTGGGAATAACGTTTGATAGAAAATTTCGATTTATTGCAACTAAAAGGTTTTCACGTGCAGAATCCGATAGAGCTTTAACCATATAGAACGTTACTTTGTCATACCCACCCGCCACATGATTTGATTTGCTAAAAACTGTTTCCACTAGCCCCTCAATTGAGAAAGAGAGAGCAGGATCAGAAGTGGAGGCAGAGTTCAATGGGCGGGGCTGAGTTGCACATGGCACTTGGTTTTTGAGCATTTCAAGATAGGCTGTATTATTTTCAGATAGCCATACATGGCTCTCTTTTCGAAAATCGCCCCTCACCGCCTTGACGAATCTCCAGGAATCCTTGGAGGAAGGCTGTGAGTTCAGTTCCTCAATTTTGTTCGAGTACGATTCACGCTTGGCTTTTTTTACTTTTATTTTCCAAAAATTCCTAAGTTTGAAATATCGATCAATATTGACTTGAAGGGGATCCCTACAGGCATTTTTAAAAGCAGACTGTAGATTTCTATATATTTTTGCCAGGTTATTGTTCCACCACACTTTCGGTCGGCGACCACTTTTTAACGGTCTCGTACAGGAGCAGATTGTGTGCTAGAACGCCTCTTGTATGTCATTTATGTCCGTATTCAAGTTCAGACTGCCAAAACTTTCATTAAGTTTCCTCCTGGATAGGAACAACTCGTGACTAACTGGTAGTCGCTCCGTGGAAATAATAATTGGGAAATGGTGGCTGCCACCAAGCGGGTGTTCGTGCACCTTCCACTCAAAAGCAAGGCTTGAATTTGTAAAAGAGACGTCGAGAACTGACCCTATACTGTCCAGAAAACTTTTTTTAAAGGTGTACGTACCGTTATTTAGGCACCAAAAACTTGATTCAAGCATCTTTTGACACAGGAATCTCCCTCTTTGATTTGAGAGGTGATCCCCCGAGGACTCTGCTCTGGCATTGAGGTCGCCAAGCAAAAGGAAGTGCGGTTTGTCATTCAGGAACAAAAAAAGATTAGAAATAGCCTCGGAGAATTCCACAAAAGACAGTCTGGGTTCAAAGTAAGCGCTACACACAGTCAAAATAGGTTGACCGTTTGTTGTTTGTGCAATAACAATGTCATGCTTGGAGTTGTATTTGATTTTTTTGAAGGCAATATCTTGATGAAATAGAATGGCCACGCCACCATATCCATCAGATCTAGTTTTCTCTTTTATTTTGAAATTACACAGATTCCTGTGACTGGATGCCCCCAGAGACCAGGTCTCACTGAGGGCACATATGTCAATTTCAGCGTTGTTGAGGAAGAGATCTATAGAATCACAATTTGAGCTGAGCGACTGGCAATTATACTGCAAAATCTTCATAGTTCATTAGAAGCGGTTGCTGAGAACAGAGCCACACGTCTCTGCTTAAAAAGAAAGCAGACATGAGGATCTTCACTGATTCCACCTCTCTGGCAATACTCGGATCTTCTAATTTTCTGCAGATAGATTGAAGTACCTTGGATACCTCAGAGAAGAGCTTTTCATACTCGTTGGAGAGGAAGTAATTAGACTTTTTGTTGTTGCCCATGGCAACATTGCTTATTCTTGGCCGAGATACTCGTGTTTCACGAGAGGGCTGGGAGGATGGGGCTGCAGCAGATTGAACTGAAGTAAAATCATGAGCAGGCTCTGTTCTATAGTTTTTTCGCAGAGATTTGCCTAGTCTGACTACTTGACTATATGGTCTCCTAGTCATGGAGCTATTTATGACTTCATCGTGATTATATGTCGATGCTTCTGAGCTGAGTTTTGGAAAACGCTCCTCATCTTCAGCTAGCAGGTGAAATCTATTGTTCTGATTATGTCCGAACAACAGTTCTGCAGCTTGTTTGCGAGAAATTTTTTTAAAGGTTTTTACTATGTTTATGTCTTCCTCCCTTTTCCAAGTGGGGCATTAATTTTTTTCAGTCGCTGAGTGTTCTTTGCTGTTGCATAGGACACATACTTTATCACAGGGAGGAGAGCAACTAGCCCTACCACATTCAGTGCATCTTTTCATGGATCTGCAGGAGTTCTCGCTATGACCGATCCTACCACATCGCCTACATTGTATTAAGGACGGAATATAGATGTCAACGCGAATGTATGTTTTATCTATGCTGATGGACTTGGGCACAGAATTACCCAGCAACCCAACCTTTACCTTTGAGCGGATGTCACTTTAACATCAGACTCCGTAAGTTTAATAATGTCATCTTCACTGTAGTCTAGTGGGATTCCACGAATCACACCATAAGTTTTGTTAGCCGAGTTAGGAATGTAGGCACGTCCTATATTAATATTACTAATCTCTTGATTTGAAACACATTTGTTGGCATCCGAAATATTAAAGAAAAACATTTTAAAAAGCGTGGGACCAACCGAGTAAATCGATTTAATGTGGGTCAAATTGCAGTCTTTTAGTTGCGGTCTCTCTTATTCTGTAGAAAAATACATCGAGAGGTGTCCAATAGGACAAAAGGCTCTCCATTGAAGGTACTGGGGTATAAGGCACTTTTGTAAGGGATTGTCGCTTTTGAGCTATCGACCTCAACCACGTTACGCACGTGATCCTGTTCGGCAGGACTAGGTTTATCGCTATTATGACACGTACTCGAACCCTAAATCGAATTCGCTACAGTGTGCACATCCATTTTCAAAAATTGTTTTTTTTTTATGGTTGCTGCAAAACTATCGATTGCACTATCGATATTCTCAATATTTTTTATTTTTCATAACAATCGATGGTTCCTAGTCGCCTTGGAGAGGCAACCAAACATCAGAACCAGTATATATTACTTATATTTATTATAATTAGACGCAAACACTTGGATATAAGGAAAGTTTTTATTTTTTATATCAGAGGGAAGTTTTTCACAATTTTTCAAAAACCATTGAATCTATCGACGCTCACGTTATCGATAGTCTTGCAGATCTTATTAGGAGCCATTTTTCGATTCTACACTACGTGACGTCAAAGCGAAATAAAGGGAAAGGTCTCCAAAAAAATTTTTGATTGAAGTGGACACCTACCTTTAAAGGCGAAAGATAAAAAATAAGAGATTGAAAGAACAGGTGTAATGTGAAGAGAGTGAAAGAACAGGTGTAATGTGAAGAGGGTTAGAGATGGTAGTAACTATTTTGCTACTCCTCCCACCCTAGACAGTCCAATGTCCTCATTGAGAATATACATATTGTTTTTTAGAACGAAGTTCTTTATGAAACGATAGCGACAGGGGACCTAGTCGAGAAAAAGTAAAAAACCGCTATAAAATCCGTGTTACCTGAATTGAAGTTCGCAAAAAAGGGTATAATAACCCTTGCAAAAAGAAAGAAATATACATATATTTACGTAAAATGACTTCCTGATGCGGCCGAGATATTATACTTTTTTAAGCGACACTTATTTCCGACGATATCCCGAAAAAACAATTAATTATTAAATTCAGAAACTACACAGACACATACAAGCATAAATGCATTCAAACAAAACAAAACAATATGTGGTGCTGCCAGACTGAACGTTTTCAGAATAACTCCGATTAGTAGGTTTTTGCAAATATATAAGGGCATTTTAGGTAGCTTATAATTTTTTTGCGCTATCAAAGTATACGTCAATTCGTACATAATTAAAACATATTTAAAATCATCGTCTGTACTCCGGGGGCTGCGGATGTAATATCGGTGTGAAAAATATCGATACTTTAAAATATCTTTTTGTATGAAAATTCGCATTTTCGAGACTATCTCATTTGCGATGGAAAACCCTGTACACGTATGCTTTTTCAGTTCCAGTATATTCTGCTTATCTAACTTAGCACTTTGAGGGCTCAACGCTGGTAAAGTAAATTGAAAGGAAGTAACGAACTCACTATTTTGAAGAAAGGAAATCAGAGTTGAAATTTCGATGACAAGTTGACAGAAATATAGGAAATGTGTGACTTAAATGCAACCCTGTGAGTCCGATTACTTGTAATAAGCGTATGCGTTCAAGTAGCGAAAGTAAGTCAAAGTACTTATTTGTTTTTATACCCAGCGTAAGCAGGGTATATTAGGGTATCTTGTAACAGCCAGAATTACGCTCCGTAGATATAGACATATATATATATATATTCTTGATCAGGATCAAAAATTGAATCGCTTTAGACATGTCCGTCCGTCCGTGTCCGGATCTCCTCCGAAACGGCTGGACCAATCAATTCGAAATGTGGCACACAGGTATATCGGGGTCCGAGTATGATCCTAACTAAAAATGGAAGACATCCGCTCACTGCTACGCCCACAAATGAATTTAATGTGTTTTCAGTAAATTGCTTGTAACTTGCGAACCACTCAACACATTTCATGATATTTGGTGTACTGGTAAACTACGAAAAAGGACATATCCTGGAAAAAAATGAACGCCGCCCTCCGTGAGCCACGCCCACAAATAAGGGCTTATCGAACTTGTGAAGTAAAAGGCATAGAAGGCTTCAAATTCGCAATATAGGTTGACCAAAGCGATGGCAAGGTCTGACTATACTATATGGCTCTCCTACTGCCACGCCATTTATGAAATCTTCTCGTATTTCCGATGTTCAGGAGTAGAAGCTTGAAAATCGCAATCTTAGCTAGCCAAGGGCAAATAATTGTTCTGGAATAAAATTTCTGACACCGTTCCACTTGTTTGCAGAAATGGAATTTTCGGTAATTTCTAAGTATTCTCCCCTTTCCAATTGGACATAGTTTTTTTAAGGCGAATGAAAGGGGTAGGAAAAAATTTTTTTGGCCGCCCATTCGGCAGCCAATAGATCTTTCGTAACATTCGTATTTTTATGGATGCGAAGTTTCGCAATAGATCCACCAAGACGCATGAAAGTTGTATTAAGGACGTTTTATGGTCGTCCACTGCCACGCTTTTAATAGGGTTTGACTGGTAGTGGGAGCCATTTCATGAAATTGAACACTTTGAAGGGAATTGTCGTTTGACCCCTAAGGCGGGAGATGGGGGGTCAGTATCTTGAAAAATTTAGGGGTTCCAAAGTTGACGGGGGTAGGTTACATTGACTCCCCAGTGGAAGTAGGGCTACTTATACAGTGTGGAATTTTATAAACAACATTACTTTTGGTCGAATTAAGAAAAACATTTGAGAGAGGGGGCAACCGTATAATTCGATTTAATGTGGGCAAATTAATTGGTAGTTGGTCTTACATTTGACCCCTCTAGGAGCGACTCTGCTTACAGTAACTATCGAAAATTGCAAAAACTAAATTAAATTTTCTCAAATGACTTGGTGCGTGACTTTTTTTCATAATCAATACCTTAAAATTAGTGTTCCTAGTGGCATCTTGGAGAAAAGTTCATCGTACTATACATACAGGAACCAGTATATATTGGAGAAAAAAACACTATAGTTTATTACCCTAATGGTAGACGTGCTATGACACTATGGATACCTTGATCTAGCAATGTTTTTATTTGTATATTGACTTCGTTTGTATGAATCGGGATATCTGTATGATTTCACATAATGTGGTTTCATGACAAGTTTTTATTTGTGCATTGATATTGCTTGTAAAAGTAAAGGCATCACGTTCTTTATAAATAAGTCTTGCAGTATCTTTTTAGGAGCTTCATTTTTGAACGGATTCTTCCATATTTAACGTGACGTCAAATGTTAAGTAAAGTTTCTTCTAAAGGTAGATCCAAAAGTAGATATTTCTTGCATTGAAGTGAGTATCTAACCTTCGGATTATCATAAGGCGAATTTATGATTTCACGCCATTTAAAATAATATTTCTGTTAAGAATGTCTATTTTTGCGCCGTAAGTTGTCGAAGTAGAGTCGCATCAGCAGCCCATACATGAGTGTAATGTCGAAGAGGGTTAGCAGATGGTAGTAACCTTAGTTGTTTTTTAAAGGATAACAATGAACTTCCTAAACCACTCCTAGACGTTATTTCTCAATGTTACGGTTATTGAAGTAATTGGTTTACAATGCAATACTGTCTTTTTAGAACGAAGTTCTTTATGAAACGATAGCGACAGGGGACCTAGTCGAGAAAAAGTGAAAAAACCGCTATAAAATCCGTGTTACCTAAATTGAAGTTCGCAAAAAAGGGTATAATAACCCTTTGCAAAAAGAAAGAAATATACATATATTTACGTAAAATGACTTCCTGATGCGGCCGAGATATTATACTTTTTTAAGGCGACACTTATTTCCGACGATATCCCGAAAAAACAATTAATTATTAAATTCAGAAACTACACAGACACATACAAGCATAAATGCATTCAAACAAAACAAAACAATATGTGGTGCTGCCAGACTGAACGTTTTCAGAATAACTCCGATTAGTAGGTTTTTGCAAATATATAAGGGCATTTTAGGTAGCTTATAATTTTTTTGCGCTATCAAAGTATACGTCAATTCGTACATAATTAAAACATATTTAAAATCATCGTCTGTACTCCGGGGGCTGCGGATGTAATATCGGTGTGAAAAATATCGATACTTTAAAATATCTTTTTGTATGAAAATTCGCATTTTCGAGACTATCTCATTTGCGATGGAAAACCCTGTACACGTATGCTTTTTCAGTTCCAGTATATTCTGCTTATCTAACTTAGCACTTTGAGGGCTCAACGCTGTTAAAGTAAATTGAAAGGAAGTAACGAACTCACTACTTTGAAGAAAGGAAATCAGAGTTGAAATTTCGATGACAGGTTGACAGAAATATAGGAAATGTGTGACTTAAATGCAACCCTGTGAGTCCGATTACTTGTAATAAGCGTATGCGTTCAAGTAGCGAAAGTAATTCAAAGTACTTATTTGTTTTTATACCCAGCGTAAGCAACGTATATTGCGGTATCTTGTAACAGCCAGAATAATGCTCCGTAGATATAGACATATATATATATATATATATTCTTGATCAGGATCAAAAATTCGATTTACACATGTCCGTCTGTCCGTCCGTCCGTGTCCGGATCTCCTCCGAAACGGCTGAACCAATCAAGTCGAAATGTGTCACACAGGTATATCGGGGTCCGAGTATGATCCTAACTAAAAATGGAAGACATCCGCTCACTGCCACGCCCACAAATGAATTTAATGTGTTTTCAGTAAAATGCTTGTAGTTTGCGAACCACTTAACACATTTCAGTGATATTTGGTGTACTGGTAAACTACAAAAAGGGACATATCCTGGAAAAAAATGGACGCCGCCCTCCGTGAGCCACGCCCACAAATAAGGGCTTATCGTTACTTGTGAAGTAAAAGGCGTAGAAGCTTCAAATTCGCAACATAGGTTGGCCAAGACGAATGAAAGGTGTAGGAAAAAATTTTATGAGGCCCGCCCACTGCCACGCCCACAAGTGGAGATTTTTCGTTACTTCCGAAGTAAAAAGCGTAGAAGCTTCAAATTCGCAACATAGGTTGACCAAGGCGAATAAAAAATGTAGGAAAAAATTTTATGTGGCTCGCCCACTGCCACGCCCACAAATGAAGATTTTTCGTAACTTCCGAGGTAAAAGGCGTAGAAGCTTCAAAATCGCAACATAGGTTGACAAAGGCAAATGAAAGGTGTAGGATTAAAAATTTATGTAGCCCGCCCACTGCCACGCCCACAAATGGAGAATTTTCGTAACTTCCGAAGTAAAAGGCGTAGAAGCTTCAAATTCGCAACATAGGTTCAGCAAGGCGAATGAAAGGTGTAGGAAAAAAATGTATGTGGCCCGCCCACTGCCACGCCCACAAATGAAGATTTTTCGTAACTTCCGAAGTAAAAGGCGTAGAAGCTTCAAATTCGCGACATAGGTTCACCAAGGCGAATGAAAGGTGTAGGGAAATAATTTATGTGGCCCTCCCACTGCCACGCCCATAAATAGAGAAGCAAAACATAGTGCGCTCATAACGTCGGGACGCTGGGTATTTCAAAGTCGGGCTTGACCGACTTTAGCTTTCTTACTTGTTTGTTAATAAAATTAATATTTGGACGGCGTTCTTTTAAGAATTCAAGTGTTTTTAAAGACATTCTGATATGTTACTCAAAAATACAGCAAAAAATTTCGGGTAGGTGCGTTTTTCGCGTAAGTGCATAAAATTGTCTGGAAAATAATTGAATGCAGCTAAGCAGAATATACTGTATCGCATTTTCGCTTGTTAAAAACAGTTGAAAACAACAAACAGCCGTCTTGTATACATATATTTTTCGATTAATAAAAACAATTGAGTTTTGCGAAAAACCTTGCTGCGAATTATATTTACTAACATTTATAAATACCATAATGAACTTCGTTCTTATCTGGTGTCCTATGACACAACTCAGCTTGTTTTATTAAATTAAGTCTAACGAGACTTACTGATGAACCTGTATCTATTAAAAAATTTCTTAAAGTGTTTGATATATTTAACTGAATTTCGGGAAATTCGCCGAGGCCTGTAAACGAAAATTTTTCGGCATCTTGGTCCATTGACACGGGGGACCAAAACGTCTGATGCGAGATTGATTTGAATCAGTTGTACGGAAATTTTGGCTTTGCTGCGGTATTTGATGGGTCTGAATATGTTGTGGAAATATTTGTTGGGGTTGAATCTGTTGTGGAAATATTGGTTGGGGTTGGGGAAAATTAAAATTAGGGTTATATTGTGGAATAAATGGTATTTGAGTATTTTTCGGATAGATATTTGGGCTAGCATTTTGGTTCTTTTTATAATAGTTTCTTCCGAATACGTTTGAATCATAAACGTCATTTTCTTTTAGAATTTTAACGGCAGATTTAAGATCTTTAGCCATGTTAACATTGATCAAAGCAGTGAGGTGATTAGGTAGCTCTCTTTTCAGTGTTTTCAAACTAAGTTCGTGTAATTATTTTGTTAAAAATAATTTTGTAGAAAGATCAGCCTTGCTAAGCTTAATATTGTCATTAATTTTACAGACTTCAGTGTTAATTTCTTCGCATAGTTGTTGTACATTACCTCTAAATTTAATGTTATTTAGTAATAAAATAAGAGTAGTGATTGGCGTGTGATCAGCAAATTCGTCGATAAGGAGCTCTCTTAACACCAGCCATTCCTTTGGTTGTTCTCTTCTAATTACGTCCAGAGCAGTGACGCCAGATTTTATCGATAAAAAAAAAACCCTCACATATTGGAAAAAAACCCATTTTTCCCCATTTTCAAAAAATAAAAACCCACGAAAAAACCCAGAATGATTTTTTGAAAATATGGGAGTACCGATTTCAAAATTGAATATTGGATTTTAACGCAATATTTTAATATTTTAATATTTTAATAAAAGTATCAAGAAAAAAAAAAAAAATAAATAAAAGTAACTTAAAATTGTAGTAGTAAATATACCTTAAATGTAGTGCATAAATTTCGATATAAAATTACCCATACTTTTCCCCATGTCACGATTTTTGAATGAAAAAACCCACAATATGAAGAAAAACCCACAATCTGGCATCACTGGTCCAGAGCTGTACTGCGAAGAGTACTTATTATGCACTGGAAAAAGAAAGGTTTCTCTTCGGCTTCCAAAAACGTGAAATTAGGCAACACGGCGTCAATACTATCGATGTACAGTGCAAAATAGTTTCTGTCGCCATCGAACCTTAAAATTAGCTTGATACTCTGTAAGACTCTTTCTCTTGTTTCCCTGGCTAGTGACATCTTGGTTTCAGAAATTTCTAGACGATTAAGTCGCAAACAAATACTCTCCAAGCTGGCTTCGTTCATAAGAATATGCTTTTGTTGTTGTGGTAACTGAAACGAACGCTTTTTGTACGCAAATTTTGTAGTTGTTGTTTTAGTTGATTGATTAAGTTTTCGAATTATGCTTTGTTTTTTCTTTTAAAACGGTTTAGGTTTTTTTTCTTCTTTTTTTTTTGCGTCACTTATTTCAAATGTAGAACACAAATACGATGATTTTTGTTGTTGCAATTATTTTATTACAGTTTTAAGTTTGCATGAACTCGATGTTATTGGAAGGTCACGCCACGAAATGATGTTTATTTGTTCGCCAATATTAAATTTTTTTATTTTTAGTTTTTTAATTTTTAAGTCCTTTAACGGCTGCTAGCTTAAATTATTTGATTTAGGGTTAAGTCCTTAATTTTCACTTTCATTTAAACGCTTAGAACCAAGCTTAGTTAGAAGATAGGAACGTTTTGGGGATTATTTTCAGTAATCCGGTTAACCGACTGCGCCAGTAACAATACTTTTTATTGCTTTTATTTGTAGTGCTTACGAGCTTTATTTTATTAACAAAATAGTAGAAACTTATTATTAAATATTAAAATATAAATATATTTCGTGAAATTTTATTTATGTATTTTTTAAAAATGACTTCCCAGCAAACATTCTGAGTCCTAACGGAGTCATATATGACTCCTAATTTGGAGTAGGAGCCCTCATAATGAGCTCATATAAGAGTCTGAAATGAATGTGTTTCCCTTCTTGCGAAGGTCGTCTTATAAGAGCCGGATTTCATATATCGAATGAGTCCATATAAGAGTCATATTCGACTCCTTCCGCACTCTTATCTGACTCCTATTTAGTCTCATATAAGAGTCATATAGGACTCCTTCCGCACTCTTATCTGACTCCTATTTAGTCTCATTTAAGAGCCATATAGGACTCCTTCCGCACTCTTATCTGACTCCTATTTAGTCTCATTTAAGAGCCGTATAGGAGTCCTTCCGCACTCTTATCTGACTCCTATTTAGTCTCATATAAGAGTCATATAGGACTCCTTCCGCACTCTTATCTGACTCCTATTTAGTCTAATTTAAGAGCCATAAAGGACACCTTCCGCACTCATATCTGACTCCTATTTAGTCTCATTTAAGAGCCATATAGGACTCCTTCCGCACTCATATTTGACTCCTATTTAGTCTCATATAAGAGCAATGAAAGACTCCGTGCGCACTCATTATTAATTTAACCCTGCGTTTGCTTTATAATCAGAAATTATTTGTACAGGTTAATTCATTTTATTAAATAATTCATTAAATTAAACAATTCATTAAATTCAATAATTCATAAGTTTTGAAAGGGAAAGTTTGAATGAAAGCTTAAAAATTAAAAAAAGTTAAAAGTAGTTCAAAAAATATATATTCATTTGTTTTTCTTATTTTGATAATTTAGTCGATCTTTTGCAGTTTGGAACCACTTCGTAGTGAATTTCTTGAAATCCAATTCATTCGTAAATTTTCTTGAAAAAGCTTCTGTAGAAATAATGTTAAATTAACAAAATGAAATTGCAATTCTATGAGATTACCCTTGAAGGCACTAGTGAGGGCCAAGTTTTGGATGGAAATTTTTCCTTCCACATTAATCCAAGTTATTGCAGCTCCAAGATCGTCTGTTACAAGACGCTTCCAAACTGACCGCACGAATTTCCCTGGGTCAGGGATGCCAATCAAGTATATTTCGTTTTCCTAAAATGGCAGAACATAGAAATAGTCTTACTTTACATGTTGCTGATTGCTTTTCCTCTTACAAGCATTTTAAATTTGCCGGCATCATTTTGTAGTGATTGATCGAAAATGAAGAAATTTTCTTTCGTATCCAAAGGGGACTTCGGAAAAACGGACTGTACTCTTAACGAGACATTTTGGTCAGTTGTAAGCCGCTTGATGCTTAAAATTTCTGTCAGCAACTTTGTTTGGATTTTAAGAAAAAAAATCCTTTATTACACAAAATTATAAGCCTGCTTGTATTCTGAGCCTCATTTTTCCTTCAAATTTCTGACTCATTTTAGACTCATATTTCTGAGCCTCATACTTCATTCATATTTCTGACTCATTTTGGACTCACATTTCTGAGCCTCATTTTTCTTTCAAATTTCTGACTAATTTTGGACTCATATTTCTGAGCCTCATTTTTCTTTCAAATTTCTGACTCATTTTAGACTCAGATTTCTGAGCCTCATACTTCATTCATATTTCTGACTCATTTTGGACTCACATTTCTGAGCCTCATTTTTCTTTCAAATTTCTGACTCATTTTAGACTCATATTTCTGAGCCTCATATTTCATTCATATTTCTGACTCATTTTGGACTCACGCTTTTGAGCCTCATATATTTCTCATATTTCTGACTCATTTCGGACTCACATTTTTGAGTCTCATATTTCTGACTCTTTTTGGACTCACACTTTTGAGCCTCATATATTTCTCATATTTCTGACTCATTTTGGACTCACATTTTTGAGCCTCATATATTTCTCATATTTCTGACTCATTTTGGAGCCTCATATATCTCTCATATTTCTGACTCATTTTGGACTCACATTTCTGAGCTGCATATTATTTTTAAAATTTCGGACTCATTTTGGACTTATAAATATGAACACTCCTGAAATGTTTGCTGGGTTATGACTGTGAAACTTGTAGGAAAAAATTTTTCTGCATTTATAGCTTCCAAAAACATTTGTACAGTCATAGATTTATGAAAAGAAATGTGTTCAAGTGTCTTCAGTCAAATTGTTTCGAAGTGTTTTCAAAATATCAGCAATTTTCTGTTCATTTACATCGCCATCATAACGAAAAAATTAGAAATAGTAACCTACAGAATAAGTTTGAATGTTCAATATGCGAATTTAAGGCAGAAGGCCGTAAGAAGTTCTTAAATCTTCTTTTCACACATTTAGACAGCAATAAAAATGTAGAATGCCCTTTTCTCAATTGCAACAAAATGTTTTTAAAAAAAAGTAATTTCAAAAACAATCTGTATCGTTGGCACAAAAAGGAAAATGTTAAATCTTTATTTGAAAGCGATTAAATTGAAGCGAATTTTTACGAAAATAGTTTCATTAATTCAGAAACAATTGAATTAAGGAATTCAGAAATAAGTAATAATGAGGGATCAAACAATGATTTAACTTCCTTAGTATTTGCCTTAAAATTCAACTACAAGCTGCCTGATACAGCTGTAGATTTTTTAGTTCGTGATCTGAAAAATTTATTCTATAATCAAAAAGCCGCTTATTTTTTTAAAATCAAGTATTTATGCCTACAAAAGAATGTTTCTAGCGATGAAATTATGAAAGTAAATCCATCAGAACCTTTTCTGTTAGAACTTCAAAAAATTAGTACGCAACACAAACGAAACATTTTGATTAGGTCAAATCCTTCTTATGTGGCGCCAATTGAAGTAAGTCTAGGCATTAGCCAATACCACCAAGAGTGTGTTTTTCATTATGTGCCAATTTTAAAAACGTTAAGGTCTTTGCTCAATGATGAATCTGTTTCTATGATTATTGAAAAAGGCAAACAATCCAATGAAAATGTTTTAAGCGATTACAATGATGGTTCCATTTATAAGAACAAATCGTTTTTCCAAAATGCAAAGAGAATTGAAATAATTTTATTTCAAGATGCTTTCGAGCTGTGCAATCCGTTAGGGTCTTTGAAAGGCAAACATAAAATTGTTGGAATTTATATGCAACTTGGTAATATTCCATATCAATACCGTTCTTCAGTACAAAATATTCAATTAGTGGCTTTATATAAGGAGAGATATATAAAGTATTTTGGTTTTGATGCAGTGCTGACGCCTTTGATAAATGATATAAAATTTTTAGAAAAAGTTGGTATTTCTACACTCAAAAAATTCCGTCGTAGAATCTATGATATCCGACGTAGAATCTATTATATCCGCAATTGATATAGGTCCAATTGCAAGATATAAATAGATTCTACGACCGCTTTGCAGTAGTTTCTACGATGAGGAATGTCATTGATTTCAACGATATATAACGTAGATTCAACGATATCCATCTTAGGAACTACGATATTATATAATGGGAACTACGATATAATATAATAGGAACTACGATATCGAATCATAGGAACTACGGTATCGAATCTTGAAAACAAGGTCGGCGGGTTCGATCCCCGCTGCAGCGAGCGTCGTTTTTTTTTTTTTTTTTTTTTTTTTTTTTGGAAAAGCAGATAATTTAACATATATATTATTGAAAAAACTAAGAAATAAAAGATTTTAACAATCCTTTAATGCTTACAAAATAAAAAATAAAAATTTATAGGAATTTCTTGAAAGAGCTTGTGCGTGGCGTTTTGGAAGGCGCGATGAAATCAACTATTTATTTGGTTCGCGCAACTTACTTTCTGTTCCGTATTTTTTCCTTGAAATTTACTTGCCAGTTTAATTATTCTCCTTTTTTCCACAAATTTTTTTGCCTGCAACAGGATTCGAACTCAGACCTTCCAGATTACAAGTCGAGTACACTTCAACTACGCCATCGCGAGATATGATTTGAGCTTGCTAGTTTCATTATATCAATGTAAGTGGGAAACAGTAGAAACTATTAAATTTACAGTAGAACTTATTGTATTTTACGTAGATTCTATGATATTTCCATCGTAGATTCTATGATATTTAAATCGTAAAATCTATGACGGACAAAATTCTTCCACAGTAGAAACTATTATATTTACAGTAAAACTAATTGTATTTTACGTAGATTCTATGATATTTTAATTGTAAAATCTATGATGAACATAATTCTTCCACAGTAGAAACTATTGAATTTACAATAGAAATTATTGTATTATACGTAGATTCTATGACATTTCCATCGTAGATTCTATGATATTTAAATCGTAAAATCTATGATGGGCATATTTCTTCCACAGTAGAAACTATTATATTTACAGTAGAAATTATTGTATTTTACGTAACTTCTATTATATTTTTCTACGTCTTCCTATCGTAGAAACAACGATGCATAATTTTTTCAGTGCATTATTGTTCACGAGAAAGAGGAGAATATTAAAAGAAGTTTAGTCATGATGGTCGGTGATAATTTAGGTAGCCACCAAATAGGAAGCTTTAATAAAAATTTCGCAAATAGCAAATATTTCTGTAGATCTTGTTTTATAGCTAGAGAAAATCTTTATAATTTCAATAAGGTTACGAAACGCAGAGATCCGATCAGTCATAAAGAGTGCGTAAATATCTTTAATAATAACTTTCGTGACAGCAAGGGGGTAAAAAGAATTTCCATCTTAAATGAATTGGAACACTTTAACGTGTACGATGAATAACCACCATGCTTGTCGCATGACTTGTTTGAAGGTATTATACCCTACGATTTGTTTGCTGTAATTGAAGCTCTCCACAACAACAAAATGGTATCATTTTCTTATTTAAACACTTACTATGCAATGCTCCGAATAAAATATAAATTACACATCATTTCCAAAAATTGAAATTCTATGAAGAAAGTTCCAGGTAAAAGTGACGAGATAAGATATTTCTAATTCCTTTTTCCTTTAAATTTTATAGAAAGGCCCGAATTATACAGTCATGTTGTTTGAAAATTTGTTTCTGCAATAATCGAGCTGTGCCGTTATATAATGGCTCCCAAAATCCACGGAAACGATGTTGCACTGCTTCGCATTATATAAAAGTTTTCATGGATTACAGAAATTAATGTTTTCCAGCTCTAAAATTACGCCCCAAACACCAATTAATTTGTCACTACCCCCAATTGATTCAACGCTTTGGACCACTGAAATATACGTGGACATCAAGATTCGAGCAAAAACACCAGTTCTTCAAAAATAAAGCAAAACCTTTAAAAAATTTCCGAAACATCACATTATCCTTATCGGAAAGTCATCAATTATTTCAGACGAGTTCGCACACAGATCGATACAATGTGAATATTTTATGCGACAACGCTATGAATGTTAGCAATGATATGTTTAATTTCAAGACCCCCTACGGCTATCAGTTTGTTGGAATGAAAATCGTTTATAATAACACAGTATATCAAGAAAACGATTGTGTTCTTAGTAGATCTCACGACGCACACTGGGGTATTTGATATCGATTTTGGCGATTAAATTCAAAAAATGAAGTGTAAGGTATGCTTAAGTGTTTCGTACCTAGCGAAAGAGAATAAAATGCTACATAATTAAACTGAAAGAAAGAGTGGAAATCAATTTACCGTTTACTTGGAATTCTCTTTCAAAGTTACAAAATTTTGCATTTTTGTATGTGCATCGGAAGAAACGCGGCTTTTATTTGCATTTGAAGCGCTTAATTTTTATACTCCAACTAAAAAAAAAGGTTAAAGTGATAATGGAGCCCTCTTGTTCAGGTATTTTAACAACATAAAATTGATTCTGAATTTAAAAAAAAAGTTTATTAATATTTTATTTTAAATTTTTGTTGTTGCGTATACAAAAAATACTCAGTTTTTCATATATATGTATTCATATAGTTAAGAGTTCCGTGGAGTTCGGCAAATTTGTTATTATTTTTAAAAAGATGAAATATTAGTGTTCCTATTTTGTAAAAAAAAAGATGCGGCTAGACTGCGCACTTTCGAAATATATCAGTTTTTCTGCATTTCGTTAAAGCTGAAATAAGACAAAATTTTTTAAGGAGAAAATTGGAATATAGTAAATAGAATAATTAATAAAACTGAAAAAAAAAATTTAAGCTGGTGCGTTTTTATGTTTATGTTTTGATCATTGTTTTTGTACCCTACATTTTGACAGGCGGAATTTTACGTGTAACAATTAGTTGTAACTGACAGTATGGTGTTCTAAGATTTCCCCGTTTATCATTGAAAATGTGGCTTGTGCATTGTGTATCGTTTTTTACATACATAGCAAAGGTGATGTGTATTTAATTATCTCGGTAGAAAAAGAAAAAAGAACGATTCAATATTAAGTTCAACCCTTACTTCCTCTATTTTAGGCACGAATGAAAATTTAATTTTTCTTACTCGATCAAGCAAATTGCAAGTTGCTGGAAATAAAGCTCGAATTCAAAAAGAATTCAGGGAAAGAATGGGTTTGGAAACTCAAATGATGGCAATACAGCCCGGAGATTTTTTAAAAAACCTGAGGTCTCAGCATCGATCACAAAAATTGACCTTACTTTAATAAAACGTATGCACACAATTTTAATAGTTCTGTCTAGTGGATACCAAATCGAAGTCGAAAAATTTCGAAAATTTTCAATTGATACTGCAAGATATTTTGTAAAGTGTTACCCGTGGTATAACATGCCCCCAACTCTTCACAAATACTTTATTCACGGGCCGGAAATAATCTCGCAATTCTTGATACCAATCGGGCAATTATCAGAAGAAGCCCAGGAAGCTCGAAACAAAGACTTCAAAAGTTTCAGAGAACATTTTTCCAGAAAAATGAGCAGAATTGAGTCAAATCAAGACATATTTAACAGATTTTTGATAAGTTCAGATCCATATATTTCAAGAATAAGAAAACTTCCACAAAGAAAAGTACAAAATATGCCGAAGGAATCATTAGATTTGCTCAAAACAGAAATTGATGATAAGCTTCCACAGAGTGTCGATAAAGATTTTTCAGAGGACGAAGAAGAAGAAGAAGAAGAAGAAGAAGAAGAAGGAGGAGGAGGAGGAGGAGAAGAAGAAGAAGAAGAAGAAGAAGGAGAAGAAGAAGAAATTTTTTAAGAGCTTCGTTTTTTAAAAAACCAAGTTTATTTTCTATCAAAATAAAGAAACACCGAAAAAAACTCAATTTAATTCAAAAGAGTTTATGCATTTTTATTTTCTCTGTTCTGCATGTAAATGAATTGACCTCCATTTTTATACTATTTTGCCCTTTTTTCATGATATTAGGTCCAATTTATTGTATAAAAATAATTCCGTAAGTCAGAATTGTCGCAATACAATTTCCCACCAAGAATTTATATAATTGAGTCCAGGGGGCGTGGCAGTTGGCGGATATTGTTCATTTTCGGTCCTAAGCATATTCTCATTTGTGACAGCATGTGTGCCAAATTTTGGGCCCGTAGCTCATCCCGTTTAATTGATCTCCAAAATTTGTATCAAATACCCCACTGTGCGACGGAAGCAACATCGAAGTGCTAAGAATAAAATATATATTTCTCGACAGCCTTTACACTAGAGCTTTGTTTTGCGGCACAACAATTAAACAATGGTATAACTACAAGTCGCTTCTTAATGAAAGTTATTTTGAAAATGCCTCATACACTTTGATTGATCTAAAAAAAATACTAATAATAGGTTCAATTAATTTATTGAAGTCGAAAAATAAGTACTATTATGCAAGCTTGTCCTCTTATTTAAAAAAATAAAAACTTTTTATATAACTAGAGATAAGTTTTTTTACAGTTTAGTTTTCAATATAAGATTTAAAAAATATGGACCTGCCTTGTAAATTATGGGATGCAAACAGACGGATAAAGAAGACGTTCATGTGCGAAAGAAAAATATCATCCGTGATTGCAGAAGGTAAATATAAATAAACTAAGTAAGTGCAATTCATTCTCTTTAAAAAGGAAAAAAAAGGGCATACAAGGTTCAAAAATGTTGCTAGAAACTGACGGTTCGGAGGTGGAAGATGATTGTATTTTACAATATTTCATGAACAATAACAGCACTCTTATGTTGGTTACAGCCTCATCGCAGTGGTCAAATAAAGTTGTTACACCTGATCTTCAACGTGAAATTTCGAAATCTCCTAATATATTTGATGATGAGTTGAACAGCTCATCTGCTGATGTTTGCGTAAGTGGCAATTTGTCACGATTGACTGAAAACTGCTTTGAACAACCCGAAATTGCTGAACACCATAGATGGGCACTTTTCATTACCAGTAAAAATGCAGTAAAATTATTTTTTTTACTGATATTGCAATTCAATTTTCATTACCAGTAAAATTTTACTGATTACTGAAAAAAAATTGCATTACCAGTAAATTTTTACTGGTACTGAAATTTGACCTGCATTACCAGTAAATTTTTACTGGTACTGAAATTTGACCTGCATTACCAGTAAATTTTTACTGGTACTGAAATTTGACTTGCATTGCCAGTACTGATTTACTGGTACTGAAAATACCTACTGGTATTTTAAAATCAATGCACTATCAGTAAATTAAATAAATCATTAAAATGTGGAATCAAAGTTCTTGTATTTTATTTTTCCTCGATGCTATTAGCCTTTCTTAAAACTAGCATTTCGAAGTTTTCATCGCTAAGTTTTTGTCTTCTGGAACGATTTACAATCCCAGCAAAGGAAAACAACCGTTCTACTGGCGCGGATGAAGGTATTGTATTTTAAAAAAAGGTTTTTTATGGGAGGATGACGTTTGAGACAATGTATGCTTGTGTCTCTTTCGATAAGGTATAACATCGTTTCCTGCAGATAATTTTCCGAGTCAGTACTCTGTACGGAAACATCTATATAAGAAAATTAGATATACAAACACATACAAATATTTAAAAAAAAATTGAAGAGTAAGAAATTTACCATCATATGCTTCCCCAAAATCGAAGAATGTTTTTTGTGGGGTCTGAGGCAGAGCACGTGTATCGGCATCGGCTATTTTGCCATACTTCATCACATAAGTGTTGAACATTTTTTTAATTTCTTCCTCAGTCTGTGAGGTCGCTGTCTCTAACAGAGCTTTTATGAATCGAAATTTAATATCTGGAACACATATTGCCGCAATAACAGCATCCCACGCGTCAGGCTGCACTAGAAAATATTTTTCAAACTTTTTAAGCAAAGCTTCTTGCATTTTTATGTTTGCTTCGCCTAAAAACTTGAAACTCGCAGGCTCCAGACGACGCATTTTTATTCTTAGAGACACGATGGTAGGTACAAAGTATCCGAAATAAATGGTCTTTTCGCCCTGAAGAAAGTCAATAGCCTCAGCTATAGGTCCCATAAGCTTCATGTATTCCTCTAAGTACTCAAGCTCATCATTGAGAATGGTGGGAACATTTAAACGAAAACACAGTTCTGGTAAGCTTGTTTTGTATTGCAGCAACTTCTTTACGGAATCGTAAAGTGAATTCCACCTTGTTACGCATGGAGTTATCAAATTTCCGTTTATAACTGCATTGATTATTTCAGCAGATTTCGGTCGATTACCCTTGTTCCAAATCTGTGTGCACCTACACAGGAAAAAAATATGAATGAAGATAGTATGCGATTGGAATTATGTAAATTTTTACCTGTCAAACGACCTTTTATGGATATCTCCGATATCCTGACTTAAGGATTTTATTATTTTATTAAAATTTGTAGATGCCAGAAGATTTAAAGTGTGGCTGGCACAAGGAAAATGCTTTGACAGTCGGGGAGTCACAGAACGAAATTCAGGACCTGAACTCTGATATTAGGTCCAATTTATTGTATAAAATAATTCCGTAAGTCAGAATTGTCGCAATACAATTTCCCACCAAGAATTTATATAATTGAGTCCAGGGGGCGTGGCAGTTGGCGGATATTGTTCATTTTCGGTCCTAAGCATATTCTCATTTGTGACAGCATGTGTGCCAAATTTTGGGCCCGTAGCTCATCCGTTTAATTGATCTCCAAAATTTGTATCAAATACCCCACTGTGCGACGGAAGCAACATCGAAGTGCTAAGAATAAAATATATATTTCTCGACAGCCTTTACACTAGAGCTTTGTTTTGCGGCACAACAATTAAACAGTGGTATAACTACAAGTCGCTTCTTAATGAAAGTTATTTTGAAAATGCCTCATACACTTTGATTGATCTAAAAAAAATACTAATAATAGGTTCAATTAATTTATTGAAGTCGAAAAATAAGTACTATTATGCAAGCTTGTCCTCTTATTTAAAAAAATAAAAACTTTTTATATAACTAGAGATAAGTTTTTTTACAGTTTAGTTTTCAATATAAGATTTAAAAAATATGGACCTGCCTTGTAAATTATGGGATGCAAACAGACGGATAAAGAAGACGTTCATGTGCGAAAGAAAAATATCATCCGTGATTGCAGAAGGTAAATATAAATAAACTAAGTAAGTGCAATTCATTCTCTTTAAAAAGGAAAAAAAAGGGCATACAAGGTTCAAAAATGTTGCTAGAAACTGACGGTTCGGAGGTGGAAGATGATTGTATTTTACAATATTTCATGAACAATAACAGCACTCTTATGTTGGTTACAGCCTCATCGCAGTGGTCAAATAAAGTTGTTACACCTGATCTTCAACGTGAAATTTCGAAATCTCCTAATATATTTGATGATGAGTTGAACAGCTCATCTGCTGATGTTTGCGTAAGTGGCAATTTGTCACGATTGACTGAAAACTGCTTTGAACAACCCGAAATTGCTGAACACCATAGATGGGCACTTTTCATTACCAGTAAAAATGCAGTAAAATTATTTTTTTTACTGATATTGCAATTCAATTTTCATTACCAGTAAAATTTTACTGATTACTGAAAAAAAATTGCATTACCAGTAAATTTTTACTGGTACTGAAATTTGACCTGCATTACCAGTAAATTTTTACTGGTACTGAAATTTGACCTGCATTACCAGTAAATTTTTACTGGTACTGAAATTTGACTTGCATTGCCAGTACTGATTTACTGGTACTGAAAATACCTACTGGTATTTTAAAATCAATGCACTATCAGTAAATTAAATAAATCATTAAAATGTGGAATCAAAGTTCTTGTATTTTATTTTTCCTCGATGCTATTAGCCTTTCTTAAAACTAGCATTTCGAAGTTTTCATCGCTAAGTTTTTGTCTTCTGGAACGATTTACAATCCCAGCAAAGGAAAACAACCGTTCTACTGGCGCGGATGAGAATGGGGTATTGTATTTTAAAAAAAGGTTTTTTATGGGAGGATGACGTTTGAGACAATGTATGCTTGTGTCTCTTTCGATAAGGTATAACATCGTTTCCTGCAGATAATTTTCCGAGTCAGTACTCTGTACGGAAACATCTATATAAGAAAATTAGATATACAAACACATACAAATATTTAAAAAAAAATTGAAGAGTAAGAAATTTACCATCATATGCTTCCCCAAAATCGAAGAATGTTTTTTGTGGGGTCTGAGGCAGAGCACGTGTATCGGCATCGGCTATTTTGCCATACTTCATCACATAAGTGTTGAACATTTTTTTAATTTCTTCCTCAGTCTGTGAGGTCGCTGTCTCTAACAGAGCTTTTATGAATCGAAATTTAATATCTGGAACACATATTGCCGCAATAACAGCATCCCACGCGTCAGGCTGCACTAGAAAATATTTTTCAAACTTTTTAAGCAAAGCTTCTTGCATTTTTATGTTTGCTTCGCCTAAAAACTTGAAACTCGCAGGCTCCAGACGACGCATTTTTATTCTTAGAGACACGATGGTAGGTACAAAGTATCCGAAATAAATGGTCTTTTCGCCCTGAAGAAAGTCAATAGCCTCAGCTATAGGTCCCATAAGCTTCATGTATTCCTCTAAGTACTCAAGCTCATCATTGAGAATGGTGGGAACATTTAAACGAAAACACAGTTCTGGTAAGCTTGTTTTGTATTGCAGCAACTTCTTTACGGAATCGTAAAGTGAATTCCACCTTGTTACGCATGGAGTTATCAAATTTCCGTTTATAACTGCATTGATTATTTCAGCAGATTTCGGTCGATTACCCTTGTTCCAAATCTGTGTGCACCTACACAGGAAAAAAATATGAATGAAGATAGTATGCGATTGGAATTATGTAAATTTTTACCTGTCAAACGACCTTTTATGGATATCTCCGATATCCTGACTTAAGGATTTTATTATTTTATTAAAATTTGTAGATGCCAGAAGATTTAAAGTGTGGCTGGCACAAGGAAAATGCTTTGACAGTCGGGGAGTCACAGAACGAAATTCAGGACCTGAATCATCCATTGAGCTATCTGAATCCGAGCCAGGGTCATGTTCCTCATCACTTCCATGTTCTTTAATAAATTCTGAATCAATAAACAATGGCTATAAAAATTGCGTTATTGGAATAAATAATTATATCGCTTACTCAAGTCAACTCCAAACTCTTTAAATGCCTTAATGAAGTTTGATCCATTGTCAGTGATCGTATAAACGATTTTTTCCACAGGTATATGATATTGCTTGTTTATGGCGCATATAATCTTCGTCACACGATCAAAAGAGTGGATCCCCTTAAACCTTCGACAAGCCAGTGCTACACACTTCCTTTCGAAGTTGTCAGCGTCTAACCAGTGGCAAGTGTAACCAAAAAATGATCTCCTTCCACCTGATCACTCATCAGCAGTTACGCAGACGAATTCAACTTTATCTAGATTGATGGTCACTTTTTTCATATATTGAGTGTGACTTTCTGAAAGAAGCCTCGTAATTGAACGCCTGCTCGGAATACTTCTTCCAGGAAATAATTTCTGAAAGCTTTTTAGAACGAAGTTCTTTATGAAACGATAGCGACAGGGGACCTAGTCGAGAAAAAGTGAAAAACCGCTATAAAATCCGCGTTACCTAAATTGAAGTTCGCAAAAAAGGGTATAATAACCTTTGCAAAAAGAAAGAAATATACATATATTTACGTAAAATGACTTCCTGATGCGGCCAAGATATTATACTTTTTTAGGCGACACTTATTTCCGACGATATCCCGAAAAAACAATTAATTATTAAATTCAGAAACTACACAGACACATACAAGCATAAATGCATTCAAACAAAACAAAACAATATGTGGTGCTGCCAGACTGAACGTTTTCAGAATAACTCCGATTAGTAGGTTTTTGCAAATATATAAGGGCATTTTAGGTAGCTTATAATTTTTTTGCGCTATCAAAGTATACGTCAATTCGTACATAATTAAAACATAATTAAAATCATCGTCTGTACTCCGGGGGCTGCGGATGTAATATCGGTGTGAAAAATATCGATACTTTAAAACATCTTTATGTATGAAAATTCGCATTTTCGAGACTATCTCATTTGCGATGGAAGACCCTTTACACGTATGCTTTTTCAGTTCCAGTATATTCTGCTTATCTAACTTAGCACTTTGAGGGCTCAACGCTGTTAAAGTAAATTGAAAGGAAGTAACGAACTCACTACTTTGAAGAAAGGAAATCAGAGTTGAAATTTCGATGACAGGTTGACAGAAATATAGGAAATGTGTGACTTAAATGCAACCCTGTGAGTCCGATTACTTGTAATAAGCGTATGCGTTCAAGTAGCGAAAGTAATTCAAAGTACTTATTTGTTTTTATACCCAGCGTAAGCAACGTATATTGCGGTATCTTGTAACAGCCAGAATAATGCTCCGTAGATATAGACATATATATATATATTCTTGATCAGGATCAAAAATTCGATTTACACATGTCCGTCTGTCCGTCCGTCCGTGTCCGGATCTCCTCCGAAACGGCTGCACCAATCAAGTCGAAATGTGGCACACAGGTATATCGGGGTCCGAGTATGATCCTAACTAAAAATGGAAGACATCCGCTCACTGCCACGCCCACAAATGAATTTAATGTGTTTTCAGTAAAATGCTTGTAACTTGCGAACCACTTAACACATTTCATTGATGTTTGGTGTACTGGTAAACTACAAAAAGGGACATATCCTGGAAAAAAATGGACGCCGCCCTCCGTGAGCCACGCCCACAAATAAGGGCTTATCGTTACTTGTGAAGTAAAAGGCGTAGAAGCTTCAAATTCGCAACATAGGTTGGCCAAGACGAATGAAAGGTGTAGGAAAAAATTTTATGAGGCCCGCCCACTGCCACGCCCACAAGAGGAGATTTTTCGTTACTTCCGAAGTAAAAAGCGTAGAAGCTTCAAATTCGCAACATAGGTTGACCAAGGCGAATAAAAAATGTAGGAAAAAATTTTATGTGGCTCGCCCACTGCCACGCCCACAAATGAAGATTTTTCGTAACTTCCGAGGTAAAAGGCGTAGAAGCTTCAAAATCGCAACATAGGTTGACAAAGGCAAATGAAAGGTGTAGGATTAAAAATTTATGTAGCCCGCCCACTGCCACGCCCACAAATGGAGAATTTTCGTAACTTCCGAAGTAAAAGGCGTAGAAGCTTCAAATTCGCAACATAGGTTCACCAAGGCGAATGAAAGGTGTAGGAAAAAATTTTATTTGGCCCGCCCACTGCCACGCCCACAAATGAAGATTTTTCGTAACTTCCGAAGTAAAAGGCGTAGAAGCTTCAAATTCGCAACATAGGTTCACCAAGGCGAATGAAAGGTGTAGGAAAAAATTTTATTTGGCCCGCCCACTGCCACGCCCACAAATGAAGATTTTTCGTAACTTCCGAAGTAAAAGGCGTAGAAGCTTCAAATTCGCGACATAGGTTCACCAAGGCGAATGAAAGGTGTAGGGAAATAATTTATGTGGCCCTCCCACTGCCACGCCCATAAATAGAGAAGCAAAACATAGTGCGCTCATAACGTCGGGACGCTGGGTATTTCAAAGTCGGGCTTGACCGACTTTAGCTTTCTTACTTGTTTGTTAATAAAATTAATATTTGGACGGCGTTCTTTTAAGAATTCAAGTGTTTTTAAAGACATTCTGATATGTTACTCAAAAATACAGCAAAAAATTTCGGGTAGGTGCGTTTTTCGCGTAAGTGCATAAAATTGTCTGGAAAATAATTGAATGCAGCTAAGCAGAATATACTGTATCGCATTTTCGCTTGTTAAAAACAGTTGAAAACAACAAACAGCCGTCTTGTATACATATATTTTTCGATTAATAAAAACAATTGAGTTTTGCGAAAAACCTTGCTGCGAATTATATTTACTAACATTTATAAATACCATAATGAACTTCGTTCTTATCTGGTGTCCTATGATACAACTCAGCTTGTTTCACTGACTATTGACAAAGGAGACGTAGTCTCGCAAATAAAATTCAACAGGTCACGGTGAAAAGAAGATTTGCGGCCTGTACTCTGTCTGCTGTCTTCTTTTTTGGATTTGAATTCGGAAAATTTTTGCGGATGTTCCTTTCTCAAATGTTTGATGAAGTTCGAACTAACACGCAGCGATCCTCTTATTTTTTTTCCACAAACTTGCCAAGCTGCAATCAAGCCACACATCCTTTTTTGATGAGGAGTTCTGTTCATCTACATTTGAATACAATTGGGGAGGATTAAATAACATATGACGACATTTATCACTTTAATTTACCTTATCAACAATTTTAAAAAATTCTTCACTAAAGAGAACTTTGTTTACACCAACCAATTCTTCATTGGTTAAACTATCTGATGTGCCATTTGAAGTCCCACTTAAGTCACTAAAAAGACTTTGTTCCAAAACATAATTTTTATTGCTCAGAATATCTTCACTTAATTGTAAGCCACGGCCATTTGAACAGCTTGGAAGATTTGGTTCGCAAACAAAATCTGGATCTTTGATCGAATCGTCACTATCGAAATCTAAATCACTCATATTATTAGTTTTAATTGGCCGAAAATTGAAATATTTCAGTTTAAACTTTTTATTAGTTATAACGATATCACGCGCAACACTATGACTCAATATTACAACTCACGTGCTTTTAGTCTTTGAATTACTCTATAACAAAATCATCAGTGAAATATTTGACTTACATATATCAAGGGCGTAGCGAGACCTTGGATGTAGGGGGAAAGGGTTAGTAAAACTCAAGTAAAGCCACAATTTTAGAATTAGATTCTGTATTTTGGTGAAAATAGCACTTCATAAAATACAATAAAACCATTTAAATATATTTATTCGAGAATTTCACTTAATGTTTTACTTTTCGATATTTTTATAGCAACATTTTTTAAATACCCCTGCAACCCCTCTCGCTTCTACTCTGATTATACACAAAATCAGTTTTAAGAATAAGAAAAAGAAATAAGGGTGTTATAGTCAGGCGAACCTGACAATACAATACCCGACACAAATATGTATGTTTTAACATTTTTCAAAACAGGCCCTAATACCAGCCATTAAGACAAGGTATACTAGAGATTTTAAATGCCAATAAGGGCCTTATATTTCGATTTTCCCCCCTATTTCTTTATCAAAACTGCCTTCTTGTCATGTCCGCTTTTCCAAATTTTGGGAAATTGAGGCTTCAATATAAGCTCAAATTCTAATTTTCATTGATATATCGCGAAAAACTCAGATTTTCGGGCAGTTTTGGTATTTTTGTGACAGACCCTAGTACTGGACGTACCTTTAAAAATGGTCCGATCTGGTCCATTCTCGAACTTGTACTTACTCGTCTCCCTGCGGACATGCATGTCGTGAAGATAGCTCAACTCCTTCGATAAGAAAATGTATGCAGATAGACGAACAGACGGACATGGCTAAATCGAACCTCCTGGTGACGCTGATCATTTCCATACGTATTTTGTATGGTCTATCTCGAGTGGTTGTGGGTGTTACGCACGTACGCACAAATGAAATATTCTAACCCTCTAAAACAAAGTGTGCAGGCCATAAAATTTACCGTGCAATAATTTTTTATTGTACTCTTTTTGATTGTGTTCTGATTTCTCTATGCTTCTTCATACAATGTTCCTATTGCATTGAATATGAGCTGATGTTTTTGCAATAAATGCTCTTTCTTTCTGATTGAGAAAAAAGAAGATAAGCATGTTTGGCAAAAAAAAAAAAAAATTTAAATAAACTAAAATAAAAAGAAAGAAAAAACAAGCAAACAACAAAGCCAATATTCAATACCATATTCAGTGTAAGTACAAATTCATTGATACTGCATTGATTTTACACTATCAGTAGGTATTTTCAGTACCAGTAAATCAGTACTGGTAATGCAAGTGAGATTTCAGTACCAGTAAATCAGTACTGGTAATGCAAGTCAAATTTCAGTACCAGTAAACTTTTACTGGTAATGCAAGTCAAATTTCAGTACCAGTAAATCAGTACTGGTAATGGAAGTGAAATTTCAGTACTCAGTTAAAATTTACTGGTAATGCAAATTGAAATTTCAGTAGCAGTAAGATAATACTGGTACTTAAAATGATTAATGCATTATAAACAGTGCCGGCCAAGGAAGCAAGCTAGAAGCAAAAAGAGCGTAAGCACTCGTATGTGGACAAAATTGCTCTCAAATGAGAAGCAAAGCTGAGAGCCAAAAAATCGTTCAGTTGAGTGGAAAACGTCAAGCGAGACGGAACCATATAGGACTATAGGTCTAACTCTTCTTCTTCCTAATCCCTGCAATGTGTTAGAGCTACGCTGCTTCAACATATGCATATAGCATGAGGAAAAGAGAAGCACGCTATGGCAGCGAAGGCTTTAGCTCTGCTGTGGTGAAATGCATTGCCACTTTTAATTTTAATTTTGGGAGATTTTCGAGTACATTACATATAAAATATCTACCAAACTCATAAAATGCCATGAAAAGCTTGAAAAACATAAAAATAATCAAGGAAACTCAATATTAAGGAGAAATAGAAATGGTTTTTTTTGTCCTACCCTGTCCACATAACTTTTTGATCAAGCTTTTTCAGCAAAAATACTAAATTCTATATACATTCAAATTCGTAGCCGGAGTCAAAAATGTATGTCAATTTATTACAAAATGAAAACATTCGCGCACATTGAGCAAAAACATATCGCAATATATTTATTAAAGTTTCAATTATGAACTTTTCAAGCAATATAAAAAACCGAGCTGACGCCGTGTTTCTTTGATAATTTTCTTGCAAGTGGCATCATTGTGCCACTTTGTGTCCACCCGTATTGTTGTTGGTAGCTTTCTGGTGAATTTCTCGAATTTGTTGAATTTCCTATTCCTGCCTAAGGTTTTTGTTGGTAGCTTTTTGGTGAATATCCCCAATTTGTTGAATTTCCTATGCCTGCCTAGTGGTGTATATCCCCATCGCGGCAGAGGCTTTTCGACGTCGACAGTCATACCTACAGTCCTACATGGACGGAACTGCGTCGGATGAAGCTAGATGAGAACGTAAATTTTTTCAGCCTTGATACACTTTGAAGAAAATGAATTTTTTATAGTTCAGGAATTTTTTCATCGTGTTTAACATTCAGTTATTTTTATTATATAATATATATAAATTCAGCACATCATTGATTTGCACAATAGTTCTCTGCTCTGCACTGTAAATTTTCAAGATAAAAGAGCTCAAGATGATCTGAAAAGGCTCCGAAATGACCCATCCCTACCTCTTGGACGAGGCGTCGAGTTTTTGCGACATATCGATCCAGGGACATACCCAGTTCTAAAGAACAAAATTTTTCGGCTCTAAGAAAAATGTATGCAATTTTGTATGAAAACATCCACAACGGTTTCTCGCTGTGTAATGTGCACGCGCACAAATGCAATTAGTAATTGTAGTGGTGGCCGGCGACAGGGGACCTAGTCGAGAAAAAGTGAAAAACCG
Organism: Chlorops oryzae; assembly: GCA_020466095.1. Taxonomy (NCBI): domain Eukaryota; kingdom Metazoa; phylum Arthropoda; class Insecta; order Diptera; family Chloropidae; genus Chlorops; species Chlorops oryzae. The sequence continues at coordinate 77,116,523 of CM035806.1, forward strand.
CTATAAAATCCGCGTTACCTAAATTGAAGTTCGCAAAAAAGGGTATAATAACCTTTGCAAAAAGAAAGAAATATACATATATTTACGTAAAATGACTTCCTGATGCGGCCAAGATATTATACTTTTTTAGGCGACACTTATTTCCGACGATATCCCGAAAAAACAATTAATTATTAAATTCAGAAACTACACAGACACATACAAGCATAAATGCATTCAAACAAAACAAAACAATATGTGGTGCTGCCAGACTGAACGTTTTCAGAATAACTCCGATTAGTAGGTTTTTGCAAATATATAAGGGCATTTTAGGTAGCTTATAATTTTTTTGCGCTATCAAAGTATACGTCAATTCGTACATAATTAAAACATAATTAAAATCATCGTCTGTACTCCGGGGGCTGCGGATGTAATATCGGTGTGAAAAATATCGATACTTTAAAACATCTTTATGTATGAAAATTCGCATTTTCGAGACTATCTCATTTGCGATGGAAGACCCTTTACACGTATGCTTTTTCAATTCCAGTATATTCTGCTTATCTAACTTAGCACTTTGAGGGCTCAACGCTGTTAAAGTAAATTGAAAGGAAGTAACGAACTCACTACTTTGAAGAAAGGAAATCAGAGTTGAAATTTCGATGACAGGTTGACAGAAATATAGGAAATGTGTGACTTAAATGCAACCCTGTGAGTCCGATTACTTGTAATAAGCGTATGCGTTCAAGTAGCGAAAGTAATTCAAAGTACTTATTTGTTTTTATACCCAGCGTAAGCAACGTATATTGCGGTATCTTGTAACAGCCAGAATAACGCTCCGTAGATATAGACATATATATATATATATATATATTCTTGATCAGGATCAAAAATTCGATTTACACATGTCCGTCTGTCCGTCCGTCCGTGTCCGGATCTCCTCCGAAACGGCTGCACCAATCAAGTCGAAATGTGGCACACAGGTATATCGGGGTCCGAGTATGATCCTAACTAAAAATGGAAGACATCCGCTCACTGCCACGCCCACAAATGAATTTAATGTGTTTTCAGTAAAATGCTTGTAACTTGCGAACCACTTAACACATTTCATTGATGTTTGGTGTACTGGTAAACTACAAAAAGGGACATATCCTGGAAAAAAATGGACGCCGCCCTCCGTGAGCCACGCCCACAAATAAGGGCTTATCGTTACTTGTGAAGTAAAAGGCGTAGAAGCTTCAAATTCGCAACATAGGTTGGCCAAGACGAATGAAAGGTGTAGGAAAAAATTTTATGAGGCCCGCCCACTGCCACGCCCACAAGAGGAGATTTTTCGTTACTTCCGAAGTAAAAAGCGTAGAAGCTTCAAATTCGCAACATAGGTTGACCAAGGCGAATAAAAAATGTAGGAAAAAATTTTATGTGGCTCGCCCACTGCCACGCCCACAAATGAAGATTTTTCGTAACTTCCGAGGTAAAAGGCGTAGAAGCTTCAAAATCGCAACATAGGTTGACAAAGGCAAATGAAAGGTGTAGGATTAAAAATTTATGTAGCCCGCCCACTGCCACGCCCACAAATGGAGAATTTTCGTAACTTCCGAAGTAAAAGGCGTAGAAGCTTCAAATTCGCAACATAGGTTCACCAAGGCGAATGAAAGGTGTAGGAAAAAATTTTATTTGGCCCGCCCACTGCCACGCCCACAAATGAAGATTTTTCGTAACTTCCGAAGTAAAAGGCGTAGAAGCTTCAAATTCGCAACATAGGTTCACCAAGGCGAATGAAAGGTGTAGGAAAAAATTTTATTTGGCCCGCCCACTGCCACGCCCACAAATGAAGATTTTTCGTAACTTCCGAAGTAAAAGGCGTAGAAGCTTCAAATTCGCGACATAGGTTCACCAAGGCGAATGAAAGGTGTAGGGAAATAATTTATGTGGCCCTCCCACTGCCACGCCCATAAATAGAGAAGCAAAACATAGTGCGCTCATAACGTCGGGACGCTGGGTATTTCAAAGTCGGGCTTGACCGACTTTAGCTTTCTTACTTGTTTGTTAATAAAATTAATATTTGGACGGCGTTCTTTTAAGAATTCAAGTGTTTTTAAAGACATTCTGATATGTTACTCAAAAATACAGCAAAAAATTTCGGGTAGGTGCGTTTTTCGCGTAAGTGCATAAAATTGTCTGGAAAATAATTGAATGCAGCTAAGCAGAATATACTGTATCGCATTTTCGCTTGTTAAAAACAGTTGAAAACAACAAACAGCCGTCTTGTATACATATATTTTTCGATTAATAAAAACAATTGAGTTTTGCGAAAAACCTTGCTGCGAATTATATTTACTAACATTTATAAATACCATAATGAACTTCGTTCTTATCTGGTGTCCTATGATACAACTCAGCTTGTTTCACTGACTATTGACAAAGGAGACGTAGTCTCGCAAATAAAATTCAACAGGTCACGGTGAAAAGAAGATTTGCGGCCTGTACTCTGTCTGCTGTCTTCTTTTTTGGATTTGAATTCGGAAAATTTTTGCGGATGTTCCTTTCTCAAATGTTTGATGAAGTTCGAACTAACACGCAGCGATCCTCTTATTTTTTTTCCACAAACTTGCCAAGCTGCAATCAAGCCACACATCCTTTTTTGATGAGGAGTTCTGTTCATCTACATTTGAATACAATTGGGGAGGATTAAATAACATATGACGACATTTATCACTTTAATTTACCTTATCAACAATTTTAAAAAATTCTTCACTAAAGAGAACTTTGTTTACACCAACCAATTCTTCATTGGTTAAACTATCTGATGTGCCATTTGAAGTCCCACTTAAGTCACTAAAAAGACTTTGTTCCAAAACATAATTTTTATTGCTCAGAATATCTTCACTTAATTGTAAGCCACGGCCATTTGAACAGCTTGGAAGATTTGGTTCGCAAACAAAATCTGGATCTTTGATCGAATCGTCACTATCGAAATCTAAATCACTCATATTATTAGTTTTAATTGGCCGAAAATTGAAATATTTCAGTTTAAACTTTTTATTAGTTATAACGATATCACGCGCAACACTATGACTCAATATTACAACTCACGTGCTTTTAGTCTTTGAATTACTCTATAACAAAATCATCAGTGAAATATTTGACTTACATATATCAAGGGCGTAGCGAGACCTTGGATGTAGGGGGAAAGGGTTAGTAAAACTCAAGTAAAGCCACAATTTTAGAATTAGATTCTGTATTTTGGTGAAAATAGCACTTCATAAAATACAATAAAACCATTTAAATATATTTATTCGAGAATTTCACTTAATGTTTTACTTTTCGATATTTTTATAGCAACATTTTTTAAATACCCCTGCAACCCCTCTCGCTTCTACTCTGATTATACACAAAATCAGTTTTAAGAATAAGAAAAAGAAATAAGGGTGTTATAGTCAGGCGAACCTGACAATACAATACCCGACACAAATATGTATGTTTTAACATTTTTCAAAACAGGCCCTAATACCAGCCATTAAGACAAGGTATACTAGAGATTTTAAATGCCAATAAGGGCCTTATATTTCGATTTTCCCCCCTATTTCTTTATCAAAACTGCCTTCTTGTCATGTCCGCTTTTCCAAATTTTGGGAAATTGAGGCTTCAATATAAGCTCAAATTCTAATTTTCATTGATATATCGCGAAAAACTCAGATTTTCGGGCAGTTTTGGTATTTTTGTGACAGACCCTAGTACTGGACGTACCTTTAAAAATGGTCCGATCTGGTCCATTCTCGAACTTGTACTTACTCGTCTCCCTGCGGACATGCATGTCGTGAAGATAGCTCAACTCCTTCGATAAGAAAATGTATGCAGATAGACGAACAGACGGACATGGCTAAATCGAACCTCCTGGTGACGCTGATCATTTCCATACGTATTTTGTATGGTCTATCTCGAGTGGTTGTGGGTGTTACGCACGTACGCACAAATGAAATATTCTAACCCTCTAAAACAAAGTGTGCAGGCCATAAAATTTACCGTGCAATAATTTTTTATTGTACTCTTTTTGATTGTGTTCTGATTTCTCTATGCTTCTTCATACAATGTTCCTATTGCATTGAATATGAGCTGATGTTTTTGCAATAAATGCTCTTTCTTTCTGATTGAGAAAAAAGAAGATAAGCATGTTTGGCAAAAAAAAAAAAAAATTTAAATAAACTAAAATAAAAAGAAAGAAAAAACAAGCAAACAACAAAGCCAATATTCAATACCATATTCAGTGTAAGTACAAATTCATTGATACTGCATTGATTTTACACTATCAGTAGGTATTTTCAGTACCAGTAAATCAGTACTGGTAATGCAAGTGAGATTTCAGTACCAGTAAATCAGTACTGGTAATGCAAGTCAAATTTCAGTACCAGTAAACTTTTACTGGTAATGCAAGTCAAATTTCAGTACCAGTAAATCAGTACTGGTAATGGAAGTGAAATTTCAGTACTCAGTTAAAATTTACTGGTAATGCAAATTGAAATTTCAGTAGCAGTAAGATAATACTGGTACTTAAAATGATTAATGCATTATAAACAGTGCCGGCCAAGGAAGCAAGCTAGAAGCAAAAAGAGCGTAAGCACTCGTATGTGGACAAAATTGCTCTCAAATGAGAAGCAAAGCTGAGAGCCAAAAAATCGTTCAGTTGAGTGGAAAACGTCAAGCGAGACGGAACCATATAGGACTATAGGTCTAACTCTTCTTCTTCCTAATCCCTGCAATGTGTTAGAGCTACGCTGCTTCAACATATGCATATAGCATGAGGAAAAGAGAAGCACGCTATGGCAGCGAAGGCTTTAGCTCTGCTGTGGTGAAATGCATTGCCACTTTTAATTTTAATTTTGGGAGATTTTCGAGTACATTACATATAAAATATCTACCAAACTCATAAAATGCCATGAAAAGCTTGAAAAACATAAAAATAATCAAGGAAACTCAATATTAAGGAGAAATAGAAATGGTTTTTTTTGTCCTACCCTGTCCACATAACTTTTTGATCAAGCTTTTTCAGCAAAAATACTAAATTCTATATACATTCAAATTCGTAGCCGGAGTCAAAAATGTATGTCAATTTATTACAAAATGAAAACATTCGCGCACATTGAGCAAAAACATATCGCAATATATTTATTAAAGTTTCAATTATGAACTTTTCAAGCAATATAAAAAACCGAGCTGACGCCGTGTTTCTTTGATAATTTTCTTGCAAGTGGCATCATTGTGCCACTTTGTGTCCACCCGTATTGTTGTTGGTAGCTTTCTGGTGAATTTCTCGAATTTGTTGAATTTCCTATTCCTGCCTAAGGTTTTTGTTGGTAGCTTTTTGGTGAATATCCCCAATTTGTTGAATTTCCTATGCCTGCCTAGTGGTGTATATCCCCATCGCGGCAGAGGCTTTTCGACGTCGACAGTCATACCTACAGTCCTACATGGACGGAACTGCGTCGGATGAAGCTAGATGAGAACGTAAATTTTTTCAGCCTTGATACACTTTGAAGAAAATGAATTTTTTATAGTTCAGGAATTTTTTCATCGTGTTCTTAACATTCAGTTATTTTTATTATATAATATATATAAATTCAGCACATCATTGATTTGCACAATAGTTCTCTGCTCTGCACTGTAAATTTTCAAGATAAAAGAGCTCAAGATGATCTGAAAAGGCTCCGAAATGACCCATCCCTACCTCTTGGACGAGGCGTCGAGTTTTTGCGACATATCGATCCAGGGACATACCCAGTTCTAAAGAACAAAATTTTTCGGCTCTAAGAAAAATGTATGCAATTTTGTATGAAAACATCCACAACGGTTTCTCGCTGTGTAATGTGCACGCGCACAAATGCAATTAGTAATTGTAGTGGTGGCCGGCACTGATTATAAATATACTGCAGTGTGCCCATGTATGCTGAACACACAGTTATAGAAAAATCAACGCATCTTGATGTCTCTTCCGACTCCAAACAAATTGAGTTGGAGAAGCTTAAGAAATTTCGGATTCCGTGGGGGAAAATTCCATCATCTATTATGGAAAAATTACGAAAAAAACATCCGTTGACAAGAGAAGTTAATTCAATTGCAAATTAATTGTAGACGAACTTCGCTGTACCAGTACACACATACCGCTAACAATACTCCGGATGATCGTAGATGAAGCTTGTCTGAAATATCCAGAGAAAGGAATATTGATAGTGAATTAATATCATCTACCATAGTCCCTCTGCTTACGATAATGCGTAATCGGAACAATTTTTTAAATCGTCGACCAAACACGGAAAAATCACCTCTACTTTCTGATTGCCCTGTAAAAAAAAAAGGACGTGCAGTACATTGAAGGCAACGTGTTCCAATTGCCAGCCCATTGCGGAGGATGTGTCACATCTAAAGCTAAGTGTCCACTTCAATCAAAAATTTCGTTTCCATAAGCAACACACGTATACAAAACGAAGCGGAATGCAATCGGAAATTTCATTCGATAACTTTTCGTTTGCCTGATTCCACTCAAAACGAAATGCAAAAAAGTACTTTGGAGACTTCAAAAAGCAATATTTTTCGTTAGAGGTAGCACTGACGAAACGAAATAAAGGAACTGACATTTATTTCGTTCGAAATTTGTTGAGCGCATCGAAAGCATTTGGGTAGGTTGAATGTTTTTTATAATTTTGTGCGGAAATTTAATGAAAGTTGAATGTGATATTTCCAGAAATGGCCGACGAAGCCACGACTTCAAAAAAACGCCGCCGTAATGCTGTGACGAATTTTGAAAAAATAACGTTAATAGAAAAAGCTAAATTGAACAGAAATATTTGGGATTTGGCGGATCCATTGCATAGCAATACAAATGCTTTAAACGCTTCGTGGCGTGAAATCGCGTCAGATCTGGGGAAAATAGGTAAAATAAGCAACACAACAATTATTTCGTTTAAATTATTTATTTATAACTTTACAGTGGAGGAATGCAAAATGACGTGGAGCTCCTTAAGAGATAGTCGGCGCTATTATGCCTCGATCGGAAGAAAGAAAAAATCCAGCGATGCTGATGGCGACCCTTTAAGCGGCCCTCACATTAATGACTCTGGCGGATGGGAGTATAGCGAGTCGCAATCGTTTTTGCCGAACGTATCAAAAAAGAGAAGGTGGTTTACAAAATTTCTAAGTGGTTTCATCATAATCTTATAACATATATATATTTTCTTAGAACTTTTCAGAGCATGGCGCTGGAACTCGAAAACGAAGAACTAGAAAGCTCCTGCTCCAATTACGCATTTGTAAGTATACATTAATATCGCAATACGCATTTTTTAAAGACTCTTTTTAACATAAGGGAAGCTCTTCAACCCCAAAAAAATGCTGCAGCCCTGTCCCTGATGATGACAGCACCGACAGAAACATTGCGAAGGGGATCCAATTTTTAATAAGTGAGCGGAAAAGTAGAATGAAAAACAAATCAGAACCAGTCAAATATATTCAGCATCTGCTAAACGAGTTGCCCAGCGAAAAGTTGGAAACGATGTGCTTTGACTTCATAGCAAAGCTGCAAAAAGAAATGGCGGCCGAACAAGAGAACAAATAGGTTGTGGACCATTTTTTTATGAAGTAGTAATTTTGCTTTGGTTCTTGTTTATGAAAAATCTTTTTATTTTTCTTTATTTTTAATATAAAATAAATAAACTAAAACTCAAATTGATGTAATAAATCAAAAAATTTAGGCGCTATTCCAAGTAGGCAGATCGGCGCTGCCATTGTACGGCTTCTTCGGGCGAGTTGACGAAATTCTTTATTGTTTCGCGTACTTGCTTTCCTCATTTTCATCATTTTGACGTCCTCGGAATGAGTCGAGGTTCGAAAAATACATACTGGACTCCGCAATTTCAGAAATTCTATTTCGCCATTTGCCCTCCACCAGATTGCCGTCTTCGTTGATATAGTCGCTATAGTATCTTGGACAATAGGTGCTCGTACTTGTTAATAAATAATTATGCAGAAAGCAGCATGCGACTATAATTTTGTGAGCTCGATCGGGATTACAAAATAAAGCTCTTCGCAAACAGAGCCATTTAGCACAAAGTATGCCAAAAGCATTTTCCACACAACGTCTGGCTCGGCTGAGTCGGTAACTAAATATTGTTTCAGCATTAGTCAGCTTCCCTTTTCCGCCATATGGTTTCAATATACGTCTCGTAAGCGGGAACGCATCGTCACCAATGAAATAAAACGGTACTTTTGTGTTACCAACAGACGCATGTTCGGGAAAATCCAAAGTTTCATTCAAAACAGCCTTCCCGAACTCACTGCAAGCGAATATATTGGCATCACCATCGCTCCCGTAAGCACCAACGTCTAAGTATATAAATTGGCGTATCTTGAGTTTATGTGGCCGTTCGAGTTCGCGCACAAAATTTGGTACACACACGTAAAATGATCCGCTGATTCCAAATATGAAGTCAGAATTTGTCGGTCGCACTTACTTTCCCAATAATCGCGATTTAAAGTTTGTATGAAAAAGTATGAAAATTGTAAACAAGCAATTTGACATACCAAAACCAATGTTGCCAGACTGTCTTTTACATATAAATCGGACAATCGGTAGATTTTTACGTATAAATCGGACAATCGGTAGATTTTATAAGAATTTAAAATTGAACTTTTCAATTTAAATTGCAAAAATAAACACATACTTACACACATACTTACACACACGCACACACACACACACTAAAGGCGTGCATTGTTACACCAACAGATACCAATTCCGTATGCTCATTGTTTTCAGATAGTGCTTGTGTGGTATTTTACGCTTGCTGGTATAGTCGATATTGTTACTCTCTCTGTTACGTGCAGTTAATTTGAGTACGAGAGAACAAGTATACCAAAAACCAGATTTACCAACTACCAGAGCGAACTCTCTCAAGCAGTTAGGGCAGATGCTGGTATCAATACTTAGAGTACCGTAAGTATAGCAGCGATAGACAATATGCGAATTCAGGATGCCTTGGTAAGAGAACCACGTCGAAAAGGTCTCGAGCTCGCTTGCTCGCTGAAAAATGCACTGCCATAAACATCCTCTGTGAACATAGAAGCGATCGCCTATCAAAAGGCGAAATGGAAACTGTGACTGTGTTAGTAAGAGAGCTAGCGTCGACATTCAGTGTGAAAAACAAACAAAAATTTTGCCACTGCTAGCATTTTCGATCACCGCTGTTCCTAGCAATGCCGCAGCTAAAATACCAGCAGTACCATTAGGTACTTACGTATCCGCATAAGTAGAAGAGGGAACTGTTTCTTTTATGCCAGTGTAAAATATAAGGGTTGTTTGGCAGTTTTAGTGCGCTGAGTATAGAGCGCAAGAGAACGCAATAACAGCCATACCTGCAGCAGCATCAATACCATAAGTATTATACCTTTTTTGTGTTTGTTACCAGCAGTATCAGGTACTTATCTGGTATAACTGTTTTGCCAATACTTGTTGGTATACCTTTGCACGCCTTTAACACACACACACACACACACACACACACACACACACACACACACACACTTACATACATGCATACACATACACACACTTACATACATACATACATACATACGCTTTGGTAATTCCCTCAAAATGACAAATAAAATGAAAAATTTTTCTACTGCGGCGCTTTTTCATTAAGAAAAAAACGATTAAAACCAATCTCTTTCAACACTTGGTGGTCCTGAAAAGGAACGATTGGTGGTCCTGAAAAGGACCGATTAGTGGCTCCGCTCCTCCTACTCCTCCAACTCCTCCAAGTCAAAACTGCCGTCCGTCTCGCTCTCCACATCCTCAGCACGCAACGGATCATATAGCTCCACAGCAAATTTAAAAAACTCACTGAGGAGATCAACTTTCCGCCACTTGCAGTCTTGCAAAAACATAAACTTTGCCAAGTAACCCCAAAATAGGATTTTCTCCGAACATATCTTGGCAAAGACCCCTTTGCATGACGCCACATGCCTTCGATGCGATTTGTATGCCCTCCCGACTCTGGGTCTTTGAAGTGAATGGAGTGATTCACTTTTAAATGCCGAAATCCTTCGTGCTCCAGGCAGTCGTACGCCTTCCAAAAATCCGAGATTATTGTGGTGCCGGGCTCAATCCACTCATTTATGATAGGGACGAGCGTCCCGGAATCTCGTTTTTTCACCGGCACGATGAACGACCGAAAACTCTCTCTCTCGACTCCACCAAAAACCCACTGTCCTTTTACTCGATGACCCCGGTGGTACTTTCGGCGACCACATTTGGACTCATCGATCTCCACAGTCTTGCCTTCACCTCCTAAAAGTTATTACAAGTACATTCCATAAAAACAAAAAAAAAAAAAATGTAAATTTCATACCGATTTTGCTGTGGTTCCCATACATTTTTGCGATAACAACTTCCAAGTGGAAAGAGTTCCAATCGGCAACAGTCCTATCGCTTAGCTTCAACGAAGTCTTGAGGTGACTGAGCGGAAGGTTCTCTACCCATAAACGAGAGAACAGCACAACTTGGCGTAACGACAAGTGCGACCGCTCAAAAAAAGTTTTTGAGCGGATCGACTGTCTAGCGTTACATTCCTGCTGTTTCTTCTTGTTTGTAGTGGGATGTTTCTTTGCGACACCTCCACTCGTAACCGTAACCACAATCCTTCCTTCGGCTTAATTTCAAAGGAGTGTTCCCCACTGGACAGCGAATTTGTTCATCTCCGGCAATCAATCCCCAGGCTTGCAGTTGTTGTACGGCCGTCAAAGGCACACACTCAGCCTCTTCACCTCCAAAAAGCGCGTTGATTTCAAAAATTGTGAGCATTTCTTTACTATTTTGCACAATAGCTTCCACGAAAAAATGAATAAATGCAACGAATAACGGTAAACAGAGTTTCCCATGATGCCACTTTTACTAAACTTTTTTCCGGCCGCAATACATATAACCATGGCTTTACCAGTTGTGTATTCTCGCATTTTCAACACTCTTTGCATCATTTTGTTGTATATAAAGTAAAAAATCTTGAATTTTGGTGTGTTAAATATTTATTTTTGCTTTTATTTTATTATTATAAACTACATTAGTACAATCTTAAAATGTTTTTTTCACTTACCATTATTATGTGGCAACACAGCCCAAAAATAATTTCGACAGCCAAAACTTTACCATCTGGCAACTGCATAAGTGTCAAATTTTCTTAAAAGTAAAGAAAAAAAACAGTGGAAAAGTGCAAATTTCAAATTAATTTTACGGAAAACCTAAGGCTCGCCGACAAAAACCGATTTCAAATTTGAAATCAGCGCAAAATTCTCTATATATGTTATGGTGAAAAACGCAAAAAAAAAAATTCGAACGGCCACATAAAGTCTAGGAGCGCCCTTTTAGTGGCACGTGCTTTCCGTCCATTGCACCAATGCAATTAGGGAATTTCCAAGTTTTTAGAAATTTGTTCGCATTATTGACGAAGTCCTCCTTTTTCATGTCAGGTATGAATGATTTTAACGCCACACAAAGTGCGTTACAAACGACATCAATGAAAACTCCCATTCGAGATTTACTGATTTTGTAAATGGAAGCCATATGCCTTGGTAGCGATCCCGATGCTAAATATCTGTAAAGTAAAGCATTTTCAATAACATTAGAATTTAAACAATTTGTATGCAACTTACGCCAATACTACACCGAGCTTCAGTTTTGATTCGATTATATCTCGGCGGGAAATACGCTTCGGCAACAAATACGGCATTACCATATCGTAAATCGCATCAAATGTGGGTACATCCACGTGAAAATTTTCATGAAACTGAGTCGGGTTTGCTCTCAAATCTTCGAACTATAAATACAATTATTACTACAAAATGACAACAAAAGTTCACTAATTAAACTTACATCTTTTTCAAAGCGGCCCTTGGTATTCCGTTCCTGCAAGTATGGATTAACCCAAAACCTTGCAGTGCGCTTTTTGTTACGATGCTGCTGCCTCTTTTTAAGTTTTAAATAATGAGCTGTAGCTAAAATAATTAGCAGCTCTTCGTCACTTTTTTTTTTTTTTTGTGGTTTTTTGACTGTGGTTTATATGGCAGGGACACAATTAGGTCCAAATATGCCCAGGAAAACTCTATGCGGTATATAGCGAGTTGGAACAGCGTTTAGTGACCGTCGTCAGGATAGATTCCAGCGGGCAAGCTGCAGCAGAACCAGAAGAGCGACATGTATAAAAGCTTCAATCAGCACCAAACACCAGACGTTGCGCGCCAGCGATGTGATGAAGATATCGATAGATGATTTATGTGCGGTTATCGCGACCAATGACTATTTGCCCAAATGCAACAGGCCGCAAAACGAGCGTTTGGTACATAAACTGTAATCACAGATCAAACTTAAAAAAGAAACAAGATTTCGCAAAAATAAGATAGATGCCATCAAAACTCTATGCATGTTTCCTCCAGGAACCGAGCTAACTCATACATATCGTTCACGTCAAACTCTTCAAGTACATCTCCTCTGCTGCCATATTTACCAAAAAAAACTATATTTTATTCTGACTGCCGAAAAAAACCGGACAATCAAAAATGCTGTGCTCATAATTGTCAATTAAGCCACACGTTGAACAAACATTTGTTTCCTCAGCGTTTATAGAGTAGAGGAAAGCAATGTCATATGTGAACCCAGCAATAAACCAATTCAGAAGCTTGATCAGTTTAGGCTGACAAGCGAATTTGTGGAACCAGGGTTTTGATTTGGGAACCGGGAAAGCTATTAAACAGCCCGACTTACGTAATCCATCCTCCCTAAAAGCCTCGACATGCCAATCGTATTTTATTTCCTTTTCAATTTGGGACAGTGCTTCTGTAGCCAAGAGAGCAACATTTAAGTATGAGCCTTTGGTGACAGACAGTTTAGCAATCAGGTCTACTTTTTCATTGAATGGGATGCCAACATGACAAGGAGTCCAAATCAGTTTGACCACTGCCAGCTTGGAACATTCTATCACATTGTGGATTTGTGCCACAACATGATTTCCGGATCCGCTTTTCCCAAGAAGTTGACAGGCAACCATGCTGTCCGTAAAAATAGCAATTTTAGTACTCCTTCTGTGTCTGGCAATCCTTACTGCCATAAGAATGGCCTGTAGTTCAGCAAAGGACGAAGAGGTAACACACGATAATCTATATCTCGATAGCTTCGGATAGAAAGGGCGTAACTCATTATTTTACTACTTTACAGGAGAAGGAAAAAACTTCATAAAATCGCAAAGGTTAGAAATTAAAAAAGTTTAAACGCAAAGTCAATTAAATACTACGCACGAAATTTGTTTTAGGCTTGAATTTTTATTTTTTCTGTGTTTCGAGCAGTTTTCTGAGTTAGGGCTTTTTGATATCAATTTTCGTTCAAAACACGTGAGTTAGGTCTTTATACGCAAAGTTTAAAATATAAATAAAATTATGAGATGCGATCCAGCTTTTAAAAAGAAACTATATAAACTTAGAAAAATATTCATATTAAATATTTACATGAAAATAATAAAACTTGAAAAATATTTACATATTATGAGGTATGTTATCATAAAAATGGTAGCAGTCTACAGGCAACAGCTTTTTTAAGTCTTGCAAATGGTCCCATTTTTTTTTTTGGAAATTTCAATTTTATTTTCATGTAGAGGACCAGGATTTATACTATGCATAACAGCCTTAGACCTCTGTGGTAATACCACATAATCTTCTCTAATATTGGTTTTGAAATAAATTAAGCCTGAAGGGTCATATCCCAAGGCTCGCAGCATACTGACGGTGTGATCACCAGTGCTTCTTCCTAAAATTTAAGTTTCAAATATGTTGTTAGCATAAAGTTTTGTTGCAAGTAAAAATACATATTTTACTATAGTCCGGTCAAATCAGACATTCAAGGTTACATAAATTCCCACCAAGCTGAAAATCGGCATGATTGCTTAAAATATAATAAAAAATAAAATTGGAAAGTTCCCCATCATTCCCCTGTATGGAAAAAATTTTATTCAAGGTCAAAGGTCAAAAAAATCAGTTTTTTGCGATTTTTAGGAAAAACGGTAAGTTTTATTATAAAATTGTAGATCATACGATTATCTAAAAAAAAAGTCTATATGTCTCTTTTCCTACGAACTACCGTTTTTGAGATATAACGATCCAAAAAGTTGTAAAAGCTGTAATCGTCATAATATGCATGAGTACGCCAAAAAGTCGGACTGTTTTGTTCTCTCGCATGTACACATTGTCAAGGCCGGTCCTGCTCTAATATTGAATCACCAACACTGGAGGATCCGTTTGATTCCGAAGAGGCGACATGCGATACATCGCTATTAACGCAGTTTACATGTACTCAGGATGAAGATGAAGAAGAATAAGAAGAAAAAGAACAAGATGAACAAGAAGAAGAAGAACAAGAATTTGAAAGTTACGACTGGTACGATTAAATTTCACTACTTTTTTTGAACTGAAATTGCTTTTATCTTTTCAATTTCTGCTAATACCAATTATTTTGCAATAGTTTCAAATTAAACAAGATCACAACTCACCCGTGGAATAGGCCTACTGGGGAAACCACGTTAAAAAAAGTGCGCTAAATACACTACCTCATAGGTGGCGTGGAAAAGTGTGCATATTATGACGATTACAGCTTTTACAACTTTTTGGATCGTTATATCTCAAAAACGGTAGTTCGTAGGAAAAAAGACATGAAGACATTTTTTGTAGATAATCGTATGATCTACAATTTTATGATTAAACTTACCGTTTTGCTGAAAATCGCGAAAAACTGATTTTTTTTTACCTTTGACCTTGAATAAAATTTTTTCCATACAGGGGAATGATGGGAAACTTTCCAATTTTATTTTTTATTATATTTTAAACAATCATGCCGATTTTCAGCTTGGTGGGAATTTATGTAACCTCGCACTTATTTATTGGTCTAATTTGACCGGACTATAGGCCGAATCAATATGTATTGCTTAGGAATTCTTTCAAAATCCAAAAAAAAGTCATAATGCAACTGATTGGCTTGCAGAGGTGATGGTGATGCCCAAGCGCGAAGGCACGCAAGAGAGCAAAAAGAGGTACTTATAAAAATGCATTAGAAACAGAACGGATGATCAGCGTAATTCAGTGTAAGCCACATTTAGATTTTCCCTAGCACGCATGCAAGGAAGACTAAATTCTGCCGACGCATAAGTCGCACACGCATAGCGTGGCTCCCTGAAAAATGGCCCCAATGCAAAATGGCCCCAAACTCAAAATGAAAAATGACCCCAAAACTTAATATTGAAAACAACAACACGAATTTTGGGGCGATTTTTCATTTTTTTTGGGGTCTTTTTTCCTTTTTGTTTGGGGTCATTTTGCATTTTTCAAAAATTACATTGAGTTTGGGGCCACTTTTCCTTTTTTGATTTGGGGTCTTTTTTTGACCTCCGTCAGTAAAACTGTCTTTTACTTGTTTTAACAGCAGTCATACCCCAATTTTGGGGCAATTTTTCCTTTTTTGATTTGGGGTCTTTTTTCAAAATGCAAAATTACCCCAAATTTAGGGTAATTTTTCCTTTTTTGATTTGGGGTCTTTTTTCATAATGCAAAATTACCCCAAGTTTGGGGTCATTTTTCCTTTTTTGATTTGGGGTCTTTTTTCATAATGCAAAATTACCCCAAGTTTGGGGCCTTTTTTCCTTTCTTGAATTGGGGTGATTTTTCATAATGCAAAATTACCCCAATTTTGGGGCCATTTTTCAATTAAAAAATTTCAAGTTGTAGTTTGGGGCCATTTTTCATTTGCATTCAAAACGAACCCTGATTCTTGGGGCGGTTTTTCATTTCATGTTGGGGCTATAATTCATAATGCAAAACGACCCCAAAAGTCGGGGCCACTTTTAGTTGGTTATGAATCCATTTCGCGTTCCAGCCCTGTTTTATATTCTTGACTTATCATTTGATTTTGGGGCCAAATTTCATTTTTTAAAGTGGGGCCATTTTGCATAATGAAAAATTACCCCAAAATTGGGGCCATTTTTCATTTCTAGTTTTTCAAATTTCATAGGACCATTTTTATTTTCTAGTTTGGGGTCATTTTTCATTTAGATTAAAAACACCTCTTTTTGATTTTGGGGCCTTTTTTCATTTTATTTTGGGGCCAAATTTCATTTTTGATTTGGGGTCATTTTTCAAAATGCAAAATTGCCCCAAAATTTGGGGCCTTTTTTCATTTTGAATTTGGGGCCATTTTTCATTGGGGCCATTTTTCATTCCCCCGCATAGCGTATACGAATTCCTGCGAACAACGGTCGGCTGCGTTCGTGTTTGGACAAAACAAACTTCGTCAATGCAAATCAGTGGAACTCACAACGAAGTCGACAACGAATGCACACGCACAGTTATGAATGTTAATTTATAAGTCTCGCCATCACTGGCGTAGTTGAGCGTCTTTTTGTGAGTTAGGGCTTTTTTATTTCGCAAAAATGTTCGCTATGAGTTAGGGTTTTTTTAAAAGTAACTATAACTTCGGTATTTTCAATCAAAGGTCGTCAATTTTTTTGGAGGGGGTGTATTTGAGAGTCGACCATCAGAAAATGCAAAAATCTCGTTTAAAAAAAAAATTAGTTACGCCCTTTCTATCCGAAGCTAACGATCTGTACTGTGTTCCATCATTTATGCATAGAACCGCACAGCCCGCACTCGACTGGCCCAAAGAGGCATCGGTTGCATATGATGTAAAGCCATTACTGGTTAGATTTTTGTATTTATTTTTATAGTAGTTCCTGATAACAGCTCAGTCCACATCTGTCTTTTTGCCTGTAAACTCTTTTAGAGTGATTTCCATTTTGTTGCTTCTCTTGTACTGGACCTCTGGGCAAACCTCGTCAATCGTTTCCTTAAAACGCATAAAGACGTGGGCATAGCTGGAGCTAACTCCCACTGACTCCTTTATAGCGTGGAATAATTTAGGATTGAAGATTTTTATTTTGATTATCTCCCTAGCCGTGAGAAGCAAAGCTCTGTGACTAGGGGGTAACTCATTGGCCAGAGTATAAATTAGAAACCTGTGTGTTTTTTTTGGGAGGCAGCCCTAGAGCACGCCTCAGGAAGCTGGATTGTAGTGACGAAAGTTTGTTGTTTATCACCTTTGACCTTGGGGTAGCGGCTACCGACCGCGCATATTCCATTTTGGACCTGACCAGAGATTTGTACAAATTCAACGAAACGCAAGGATGTAGCCCTGCCTTAATCGTGGTTAGGCACTTGATCCGTCTCGAGTTCGACACTGAACTACGAACTAACAGAATGGCTGATAAGTCCCCGGTCTAACAAAGAAAAACACATTTTTTTGTCAAAATTCGTTTTTATTATTCAGCATAGTTCCCTTCAAGAGCGATACAACGATTATAACGACCTTCCTATTTTTTGATACCATTTTGGTAGTACTCCTTCGGTTTTGCCTCAAAATAGGCCTCAGTTTCGGCGATCACCTCTTCAATGCAGCCAAATTTTTTCACTGCGAGCATCCTTTTGAGGTCTGAGAACAAGAAAAAGTCGCTGGCGGCCAGATCTGGAGAATACGGTGGGTGGGGAAGCAATTCGAAGCCTAATTCATGAATTTTTGCCATCGTTCTCAATGATTTGTGGCACGGTGCGTTGTCTTGGTGGAACAACACTTTTTTCTTCTTCATATGGGGCCGTTTTGCCGCGATTTCGACCTTCAAACGCTCCAATAACGACATATAATAGTCACTGTTGATGGTTTTTCCCTTCTCAAGATAATCGATAAAAATTATTCCATGCCCATCCCAAAAAACAGAGGCCATTACTTTGCCAGCGGACTTTTGAGTCTTTCCACGCTTCGGAGACGGTTCACCGATCGCTGTCCACTCAGCCGACTGTCGATTGGACTCAGGAGTGTAGTGATAGAGCCATGTTTCATCCATTGTCACATATCGACGCAAAAACTCGGGTGTATTGCGAGTTAACAGCTGCAAACACCGCTCAGAATCATCAACACGTTGTTGTTTTTGGTCAAATGTGAGCTCGCGCGGCACCCATTTTGCACAGAGCTTTTTCATATCCAAATATTGATGAATGATATGACCAACACGTTCCTTTGATATCTTTAAGGCCTCTGCTATCTCGATCAACTTCATTTTACGGTCATTCAAAATCATTTTGTGAATTTTTATGATGTTTTCGTTGGTAACCACTTCTTTCGGGCGTCCACTGCGTTCACCGTCCTCCGTGCTCATTTCACCACGCTTGAATTTTGCATACCAATCAAATATTGTTGATTTTCCTGGTGCAGAGTCCGAAAACTCATTATCAAGCCAAGTTTTTGCTTCCACTGTATTTTTTTCCTTCAGAAAACAGTATTTTATCAAAACACGAAATTCCTTTTTTTCCATTTTTTCACAATAACAAAAGTTGCTTCACAAAAGACGCTCTATCTCACAAACTAATTGACTTACAGACGTCAAATTTTGACACGAATCATTTGAAGGTTGCCACTATATAAAAATAATATGCATTTAATACTAGCGACGCCATCTATTTGTCAGACCGGGGACTTATCAGCCAACCTGCTACTGCTTCGTAGTGCAAATTCATGGACATGGAGGAACTTATCGTCACACCAAGAAATTTCATCGATTTTGGATTGGGAATGGGGCTACCATCGTGTGTGATGTTGATTTTTTCCTTGGAGTTCCTCGACAGATATAGCACTTTGGTTTTTGCCGCAATAAAGAAGAGGTTTAGCTGTCCACAGTTTCTGGAGAATTGCGCTATTTTATTTTGTAATATGGAGACCGAAGTAGATAAATATGGATGTGAGCATAAGATTATGAAATCATCTGCAAATTGAAAGATTTGGGTCTGTTCATCATCTATGGAATGGAGCGCTTTTGTGTATATGTTAAAAAGAATAGGTGACAAGCAGCTACCTTGTGGGATACCGACACCCACCAGAATTTGGGCCTCTCCTAACCTAAGCGTTCTACGTGCAAGGAAATTGATGATCCAGTCAATGTAGTGTGAGTCCAGCTTCATGTGACATAGTATTGCTCTGAGCATCCTGATATTAACGCAATTGTAGGCATTACTTATATCTACAGCAAACAGTAAAACCTTTTCATTCCTTGCCTTGCGTGATCTTATGCTGTGACACAGATGGTTTAGGCACATTATAGAAGACCTGTTTTTTCTATATGCATAACATGAGTCAGGCAGAACGTTATTCTGCTCTACAAACAAATCCACTCTTTTCTTTAGCATAAGATTAGTAATTTTCATGAACACCGATATTAGCGAAATGGGTCTGAAGTTAGCAAAATCTGAGAGATCTCTATCCTTTTTGGGGATTGATACTACCTTAATAATACGCCAATTGTTGGGAATAATGTTTGATAGAAAATTTCGATTTATTGCAACTAAAAGGTTTTCACGTGCAGAATCCGATAGGGCTTTAACCATATAGAACGTTACTTTGTCATACCCACCCGCCACATGATTTGATTTGCTAAAAACTGTTTCCACTAGCCCCTCAATTGAGAAAGAGAGAGCAGGATCAGAAGTGGAGGCAAAGTTCAATGGGCGGGGCTGAGTTGCACATGGCACTTGGTTTTTGAGCATTTCAAGATAGGCTGTATTATTTTCAGATAGCCATACATGGCTTTCTTTTCGAAAATCGCCCCTCACCGCCTTGACGAATCTCCAGGAATCCTTGGAGGAAGGCTGTGAGTTCAGTTCCTCAATTTTGTTCGAGTACGATTCACGCTTGGCTTTTGTTACTTTTCTTTTCCAAAAATTCCTAAGTTTGAAATATCGATCAATATTGACTTGAAGGGGATCCCTACAGGCATTTTTAAAAGCAGACTGTAGATTTCTATATATTTTTGCCAGGTTATTGTTCCACCACACTTTCGGTCGGCGACCACTTTTTAACGGTCTCGTACAGGAGCAGATTGTGTGCTGGAACGCCTCTTGTATGTCATTCATGTCCGTATTCAAGTTCAGACTGCCAAAACTTTCAATAAGTTTCCTCCTGGATAGGAACAACTCGTGACTAACTGGTAGTCGCTCCGTGGAAATAATAATTGGGAAATGGTGGCTGCCACCAAGCGGGTGCTCGTGCACCTTCCACTCAAAAGCAAGGCTTGAATTTGTAAAAGAGACGTCGAGAACTGACCCTGTACTGTCCAGAAAACTTTTTTTAAAGGTGTACGTACCGTTATTTAGGCACCAAAAACTTGATTCAAGCATCTTTTGACACAGGAATCTCCCTCTCTGATTTGAGAGGTGATCCCCCGAGGACTCTGCTCTGGCATTTAGGTCGCCAAGCAAAAGGAAGTGCAGTTTGTCATTCAGGAACAAAAAAAGATTAGAAATAGCCTCGGAGAATTCCACAAAAGACAGTCTGCCCTGCAGTAATTCCAACTACTCTCCAACTACTCCCCGACTAGTCACAAAAATACCAGGACTACTCCCTCTTAATTTGCCAACCAATGCTTTGAACTGTCTTTTTTAACGTTGAGCTGTCATTGGAAAATAACTAGTCACAGTTTTTGCTCATATGAACTAGACCTGGAGTATGTACAGTTGGGTCGATTTTTGGTCAATTTGTATTTTTGTACATTTTATGGGAAAAAAAAAATTATTTTTTACCCTTGTTTTAGTATTTTTTTTTCTTTGTTGTTTTTTTAAATCTATTCTTTTTCAATTATTTTTTAATTTTCTCGCCTCGGCCGAGCCTCGAACCGCTGACCTCTGGGGGTTGATAAGTCCGTGTCCTAAACATTACGCTAAACAAGCAAATTTAATGTATTGATCAAAATGCTAATTTGAGTTTTCGGTTGCTGAAGTTTTTGTGGAACGCACGAATAGAATTTTTATTACAAAAATTTATTAATTGAAAAATAAATACATATTAAAAAAAAAATATAAAATATGAAGAAAAAATTATTAAAAATTTAGCGAAAATTTTTTTTATTTCAAAATTAACTATTAAGTAAAATAAATTAAAATATAAGCATAAAAAAAACTTGGTAATTAAAAAAAAAAAATTATTCTCACCCGAGCCAGGGATCGAACCCCAACCCACGAGGTCGCAGAGCGATAGTCTTAACCGTCTAGCTAACTACCTTTCGGTGGGGCAACGATCCGAATGCGAACTTACAGTAGACAATAACAATTTTTTTCTACTTCGAAATCAAAGCACAAAGCGAAAGGAAATCCTGAAACTCACCTCCCGTAGATCTCCGTAGATACATAAAATACTGTACATTTTGACTAGTCATATTTCGAGTAACCTCAGAGTACTCCTGTTTGGCAAATTGGCCTCTTCATTACTGCAGGGTGGGTTCAAAGTAAGCGCTACACACAGTCAAAATAGGTTGAGTGTTTGTTGTTTGTGCAATAACAATGTCATGCTTGGAGTTGTATTTGATTTTTTTGAAGGCAATATCTTGATGAAATAGAATGGCCACGCCACCATATCCATCAGATCTAGTTTTCTCTATTATTTTGAAATTACACAGATTCCTGTGACTAGATGCCCCCAGAGACCAGGTCTCACTGAGGGCACATATGTCAATTTTAGCGTTGTTGAGGAAGAGATCTATAGAATCACAATTTGAGCTGAGCGACTGGCAATTATACTGCAAAATCTTCATAGTTCATTAGAAGCGGTTGCTGAGAACAGAGCCACACGTCTCTGCTTAAAAAGAAAGCAGACATGAGGATCTTCACTGATTCCACCTCTCTGGCAATACTCGGATCTTCTAATTTTCTGCAGATAGATTGAAGTACCTTGGATACCTCAGAGAAGAGCTTTTCATACTCGTTGGAGAGGAAGTAATTAGACTTTTTGTTGTTGCCCATGGCAACATTGCTTATTCTTGGCCGAGATACTCGTGTTTCACGAGAGGGCTGGGAGGATGGGGCTGCAGCAGATTGAACTGAAGTAAAATCATGAGCAGGCTCTGTTCTATAGTTTTTTCGCAGAGATTTGCCTAGTCTGACTACTTGACTATATGGTCTCCTAGTCATGGAGCTATTTATGACTTCATCGTGATTATATGTCGATGCTTCTGAGCTGAGTTTTGGAAAACTCTCATCTTCAGCTAGCAGGTGAAATCTATTGTTCTGATTATGTCCGAACAACAGTTCTGCAGCTTGTTTGCGAGAAATTTTTTTAAAGGTTTTTACTATGTTTATGTCTTCCTCCCTTTTCCAAGTGGGGCATTAATTTTTTTCAGTCGCTGAGTGTTCTTTGCTGTTGCATAGGACACATACTTTATCACAGGGAGGAGAGCAACTAGCCCTACCACATTCAGTGCATCTTTTCATGGATCTGCAGGAGTTCTCGCTATGACCGATCCTACCACATCGCCTACATTGTATTAAGGACGGAATATAGATGTCAACGCGAATGTATGTTTTATCTTTGCTGATGGAATTGGGCACAGAATTACCCAGTAACCCAACCTTTACCTTTGAGCGGATGTCACTTTAACATCAGACTCCGTAAGTTTAATAATGTCATCTTCACTGTAGTCTAGTGGGATTCCACGAATCACACCATATGTTTTGTTAGCCGAGTTAGGAATGTAGGCACGTATATTAATATTACTAATCTCTTGATTTGAAACACATTTGTTGGCATCCGAAATATTAAAGAAAAACATTTTAAAAAGCGTGGGACCAACCGAGTAAATCGATTTAATGTGGGTCAAATTGCAGTCTTTTAGTTGCTTTCTTAAGTATAGACCGTTGCGGTCTCTCTTATTCTGTAGAAAAAAAAATCGAGAGGTGTCCAATTGGACAAAAGGCTCTCCATTAAAGGTACTGGGGTACAAGGCACTTTTGTAAGGGATTGTCGCTTTTGAGCTATCGACCTCAACCACGTTACGCATGTGATCCTGTTCGGCAGGACTAGGTTTATCGCTATTATGACACGTACTCGAACCCTGAATCGAATTCGCTACAGTGTGCACATTTTCCACTATGACACCGCTATCTCCACTCGGAGAAAGATAATCATCCATGGAGTCACTTTCCACTCTTTTAGACTCCTCATTTAACTTGCTTTTTTTATGAAGAGCACCATTAGAATCTATATCATTTTTTTTCTTTTTTTTCGAACCTTTGAAATTTGTTTCGACTTTAGCGAAACCGTTAAAATCATCATCTGACGCCATAGAGCCGCCATTTTCTTGTACCGCCAGCATGGCGTTGCAAGAGAATTTCTTCTCTCTCTTAACTTTTTGCAATTTAAATTACTTTAAAAAAACAGGGCAGAACAGAGAAATCACTTGCAGGAATGACTTACCTGCTACTTATGATACCAGGAACCTGGCGCACTTGAGTTTAACTTTATTCAATCTTAAACGAAAGCAGAAAAAAGGAATCGCTACGTAAAGAAAAAAAAACACTAAGAAAATCTCACTACACGTCGTTTCACGACCACGCTGCGAGAAGGAATGCGCTCTTCGTCACTTGAATCCGTTTTCAAAAATTGTGTTTTTTTTATGGTTGTTTAGGCCAACAGATTGGCAACCCTTTTTTATCTCATTTTGATAACACCTGAGAGAATTAAAAAGAGAAGCCTTCAAAGACAGAGACCGCTGCTATTTCGCTTTCCAAGCAACTTTTAGTCTTTAAGTCTAACTTTAAGACAACTGAACTTGAAAGTTCAGTTCGTGTTTCTCCATCCTACCAGCAGGTAATAAAGCGCTCCATCGCTCAAAGCTAGCAATTCGTGTTTCCTTTTTCTAATTCGGCTTTTCTTTCTTTTCATCGGTGACTTTGATTTGTTGCTCTGCACGAGTCAAACTCAATTCCTATATTTACAGTCCACCCATTTCGAGGAAAAAGCATTGGTCCTTCGAGCCGGATCCTATTCGAGCGAATAACTATTTGGAATTTTGGTTGAGATAACTCCACGACTCAGAGAGCATTCACAGCGATCCAGCGCTTTTTTTTAATTTCACTTCTTTAATCAAGGTACGTTTGCATATGTGTGTGTGTAGAAAAGTGCATTAAATAAAAAGTAAAAAAAAAAAAAATCTGATCACTTCGATTCCGCGAAAGTGCCATCGATCGGTACTAAGGCAAATACATAAGCCTGTCCTTAGACATCCATACATATCGTGATTAGTCACCTTGATTGACTTTCCTCCAAAACGCGACTCGTCTCTTTCCTGATTCTCTTTGTTCGCAGCTTTCTAGTTGAAAAAAGTTTAGTGCATTTAAAGCGGTATTATCGAGTCTTCTCTGTGCAACTATCATACATACATATATACGCGCTGCGGCATACATAAGCTGGAACAGCTTATCGGCATTAATTTTTGTCGTTCTTTTTCGTATTCACATACATTTCCCAGTCAGAGTGTATGTGGTCAGTGACTTCAAAGTGCTGGTCAATTCTTTTTACATAGACGCGTTCGGTTTTTTTTTGTTTTTGGTCGTCATTCTCCTTTGCCGACAGCTTTTTCCGTTCGGTGCATTTAAAACCGCAGCGTCGCTGCTTAGTTGTTCGCTGCTTCCGAGTTTTTACATTTTTTTGGTATTTTCTTCGGCAACGATCCACAGCCAGCAGATCAAATAAATCAGCCGGTATTGCTTACAACACAAACAAAAGCAAGGCAACGCAATTCATTCCAAGACAATTGCTTTAATTACAGTGCGGGACAAAATAGTTAGGACAGCATTTTCTCCACCAGTGAAAGTTAGTTTTCGACTTGTTCGTTTTCAGTTCGAATTCCATTCGTATTTCCTATTCGATTTAATTTCCCACGCGACTTTTGAAAGCATTTGGCTACTCCGAAATTACAGTGAGGTACAAAGTTTAACAACAAAATTAAAACAATTTCATCTGCGAGTTTTTTTTTTCCTCGTTTCGCATCGAATTCACCATAAAGTGCCTCTTATTTAGCACCAATTCCAATCACTGCCATCTTCGACTAGAATATTTCTTTCCTCTTATCATCTCATAATGGCGTTTGAAGCATTCATCCGAGCCACTGATAATTTGATGGAATTCGAAGCCAATTTTAATACCATTGAGGTAGCTCGGCATTCCGTAGCTTCGCTAGACATACATAGCGATGAACTTCGAATTTTGTGGAAAGTGGTCAAAAGTAAATATGATCACTATCTGCAAGCGTTGGAAGCCGACGAATCCGAGGATGCGGAAACGAAAGCGCGTGAGCAAAACGTGGTCCCTGTTGTTAAATCGCGATACCAAACTACTTACAATGCTTATGTCCGATGTCTGTCCACGATTACGGAAAAAATAAATTCACTTGAAGACCGATGTCCAACATCGAGTGCCCCGCCGATGGCCAATCATTCCGCGGCTCCCAACACAGGTGTTCGCTTGCCACCCTGTGATATGGAAACTTTCGCTGGTGATTATACAGCATGGCCTTCATTCCGTGACCTTTTCGAGGCAATTTATGGGCGGAATCGGCGTCTGAGTCCGGTAGAAAAACTGTTCCATTTACTCCAAAAAACCAAAGGAGAAGCAAAAGACATTATCCAAACCGCTCCACTCACCCACGACGGGTTTTCAATCGCATGGCAGGCATTAAAGGAACGTTTTGAAAACAAAAGAATTCTCGTCAATTCCCAATATCGTATTCTCTTTAGTGTCGAATCCATAAAGGCAGAATCCGGGAGTGCTTTAAAGAAAATGCAAAGCACAATCAACGGTTGTCTGTCCGCTCTCAAACTACAAGGCATCGATGTGAGCTCATGGGACTCCATGCTCGTGTATTTCTCCTCTACGCGTCTACCAAATACCACCCTCACTCTCTGGGAGCAGTCGTTGTCGAGTAAAGATATTTTACCCACATGGCAACAATTCGATTCCTTTTTGACCAGTCGATATCAAATATTAGAGACGCTGAACGACATTAGAAGTACCAATCAAAAACAATCCGATGCTCCCAATCCGCGAAATATTAAATCGCATGCGGCGAATGTTTCGGATCCTCAATGTAGGGTCTGTCCAAAAGAAAAACATCCGATCAGGACGTGTCCAATCTTTCTTAAAATGTCAGTTGACAATCGGTTAGCGTCTATCCGAAAGCAGGGCCTCTGTATTAATTGTTTTGCGCGTTCGCATGCAGTTAAAGAGTGCAAGAGCAATTACAATTGTTTT
This sequence comes from Chlorops oryzae, assembly GCA_020466095.1. Lineage (NCBI taxonomy): Eukaryota > Metazoa > Arthropoda > Insecta > Diptera > Chloropidae > Chlorops > Chlorops oryzae. The sequence goes on from CM035806.1 coordinate 77,142,702, forward strand.
ACGTGTCACAAGAGGCATAACACTTTACTCCATCGCGAACCCGTCACCCCCTCAAACAATACAAAAAGCGAAAAAAATAGTACCTCCACCGGCGGCTCCGCTCAACAAAAACACATTCCGCTCAGATCACTCCAAATAATGAACCCCCCACGTCTACCATTCAAACATGCGTCGCATCGGGCACTAAAAATGTTTTGTTGGGTACGGCGATAATAAAATTGCAAAATAAAGACAACATTCTTTACGTCAGAGCTCTGTTAGACTCAGGTTCCGAAGGCACTTTTATTTCCGAAAAAATACAGAGGAAACTTAAGCTACCTGTGTATTCCGTAAATGCTAATATAGCCGGGGTAGGGGCGTCTGTGAGCGCCAATTCCATGAAAGCATGTCGCATTTTAATAGGTTCCACACGATGTTCCGACTTGAACATAGAAACTACCGCGTTAGTGTTACCGAAGATAACAGGTGATCTTCCCTCCTGCTTCATCGAGCCCTCGTATTTTTTAAATATGCCTAAAATTCCTTTAGCTGACAAAGATTTTGCGAAAAGAGCTTCCGTTGAGGTCCTCCTAGGTGCCGATCTCTTTCCAACAATTCTCCGTAGTGGCATCAAACGCAATATTTGTGGGTCCTTGGTTGCGCAAGAGACAGTTTTCGGGTGGATTTTAACGGGTCCAATCAAGTTACAGCATCCTATTTCTGTAACCGCTAATTTCTGCTCATGTGATGTCGTCCCTTTAGAAAGAGCACTTACTCGATTTTGGGAGGTGGAGGATCTTCCGCAGCAGAGACTCGAGTCCGAAGAAGAGCAATATTGTGAGGAGTTATTCAAGAGGACCACTAAAAGAAATGAAGAGGGGCGCTATATAGTCTCTCTACCTTTTAAACTCGGTTTTCCAACACAAATTCAAATAGGCGCGTCGCGTAAAATCGCATTAGCGCAGTTCCTTCGCAATGAAGCGCGGTTAAAGAAAAACGTTCAGGCTAAGGATGAATATGACGGCGTACTTCGGGAATATTTAGAGCTCGGGCATATGGTTCCAATTCCACAAAATTCCACTGATCCCATCGAATCCACTTTCTATTTGCCACATCACGCTGTTATAAAGGCGGAAAGTACCACCACGAAGGTTCGCGTTGTGTTCAATGCATCGAGTCCGTCCGATAATTCCGTGAGTCTCAACGATGTACTGCATACCGGTCCTGTGTTACAATCCGATTTGACGTTGCTCATTCTTCAATGGCGATTTTTCCGATATGTTTTCAATGCTGATATTCAAAAAATGTATAGGCAGATTCTTGTGACGCATAATCACACTCCATTCCAAAGAATTCTATTTCGTCAGGCAGCAGGACGAGATGTCGAAGATTTCGAATTAAAGACCGTTACTTTTGGTGTTAATTGTGCTCCTTATCTCGCTATTCGCACACTTCTGCAGCTAGCAGAAGATGTGAAGGAATCTTTTCCTCTAGCAAGCGAGATATTGCAAAAATACATGTATGTGGATGATGTATTAGCAGGTGGTCATTCGATAGAAGCAACAATTGCTGCGCGCGATGAATTAGTGTCCGCGTTGAACTCGGCTGGATTCCCACTACGAAAATGGGCGGCGAATGCTCGAGAATTGTTACATGACATTCCTAAAACTCACCTTCTTCGCGAAGCTTTCCTCTCTTTAAACGAACGTAGTGTCGCCAAAACTCTTGGCATCAGATGGAATGCTCAATCTGATGCTTTTTATTTCCATCCAGATCCGTTGCCAGACCATCCCAATTACACCAAAAGGGAGATTTTGTCGCAAATCTCCAAATTGTTTGATCCCGCCGGCTGGCTCGCTCCCATAATCGTTTGTGCTAAAATGTTGATGCAGGAAATTTGGTTAGCGAGGATTGACTGGGACGCTCCGCTCCCTGCTCCATGTGTCACCAAATGGAATTTGTTCCGAGATAATTTCGCATTCATTCAGGACATTACCGTTCCGCGGTGGGTTAATTATCTGCCTGAAGGCGACGTCGAAATCCACGGTTTCTGTGATGCTTCCGAGAAAGCATACGCAGCCGCGATTTATGTCCGCGTGCAGTTAGGCGACGAAATTTCTTCACACCTGCTCACAGCTAAAAGTCGAGTAGCTCCCGTTAAGACGTTGTCTGTGCCTCGTTTGGAATTGTGTGGTGCCGTCCTCCTCGCTGAAATGATTCAGGCCTTCTCTAACCACCTACCTTTCAACCACGAAAAGCTGTTTTTATGGACAGATTCAACCATAGTCCTTGCATGGCTCCAAAAACCTTCTGCCACTGGAAGAATTTTATCGCAAATAGGGTTTCCAAAATTCTACAATGTATAGGTCCATCGACATGGCTCCACGTTGATTCCGAATATAATCCCGCTGATTTAGCAAGCCGAGGTGTGACCGCTAGGGAACTACGGGTTAACGATTTGTGGTGGCACGGCCCTGCTTGGCTTCCGTTACCATTAGCGCATTGGCGAACTCCCAGCGCGGCCTCTCCCTTCGAAACTGACTTAGAAAAGAAACCGCTTCGAGTCCATGCAGTCATTGTAGATCCGACTGAGGACATTCTGGAGAGATTTTATAATTACTCTAGAGCCGTTAGGGTCCTCGCGTACGTCAATCGTTTCGTGCTCCGGACGTGGAAAAACCAACGAGCGCCTAAAGCGAAGTTCGACTGCCAAACTCTACATTTAGATAGTCACGAAATTTCGGAAGTTCAATTTATGAGTATAAAATTAGCTCAACGAAAGGAATACGCAATCGAATATGCGGCACTACAAAACAAAAAATCCATAGCCTCAACTAGCTCGATCTTAAGTTTGAACCCATTCCTCGACTCGCGACAGATAATCCGTGTGAATGGCCGACTAGCGGCTAGCCCAAGCCTCACCTACAATGAACGTCATCCAATAATTATTCCGTATAACTGCCAATTATCTCGCCTTTTGGTAAAATTTCATCATGAAATTTCTTTGCACGGAGGCAATTCCTTAGTCCTGCGTTTAAAAAGAACACAGTTTTGGATTCCTAAAGTGAAAAATATTATTAAAACGACTATACACAATTGTAAAACGTGTGTTATTCATAAACACAAAGTCCGATCCCAATTAATGGGGGTACTACCACCTGAACGCACGATACTAGAAAAACCATTTTTCCACACCGGCCTCGACTTCGCCGGCCCGTTTGACATCAAAAGTGCAGCTGGGAGATCTAGGATAATAACCAAGGGATATGTTTGTGTATTTGTATGCTTTGCAACAAAAGCCATCCATCTGGAGGCAGTTTCCGATCTTTCCACCCCCGCATTCTTAGCTGCCTTCAATCGATTTATCGCTGGAAGGAGCTGTCCACGCCAGCTGTATTCCGATAACGGAAAAAATTTCGTGGGTGCATCTCGAAAATTATATTCCGACTTCTTAATCGCAACTCGTGACGCCGTGCTCGCTCAACAGACGTGCCACACCATTGTCTGGCATTTTATCCCCCCCGGAGCGCCTCATATAGGTGGTCTCTGGGAGGCCGGGGTTCGTAGCTTTAAAATGCATTTCGCTAAGGTAATTGGAGTTTGCAAATTAACGTTCGAAGAATTTATGACGGTACTCACTCGAATCGAAGCGTGCTTAAATTCGCGACCTATTTCTCCGATGTCGGAAAATCCTGACGACATCGCCGCGTTGACACCCGGTCACTTCTTGACCGGTGGACCTTTGCTCGCTCCTCCGGAACCTCATATTGACGAAAATCCGTTATCGATCATTAACCGTTGGCAACGTCTTAAAGCCCTTCAACAAGAATTCTGCATCCGGTGGAAAAACGAATATTTAACTGAACTCCATAAGCGTACCAAATGGAAACAGGCACAGGATGACTTAAAGTTAGGGTCTTTAGTCGTCATTCGGGACGAAAACTTACCGGTGATGCAATGGCGTCTCGGTCGCGTAGTTAAGGTATATACCGGAAAGGACAACCACGTTCGTGTCGCGGATGTTCGAACGGAACGAGGTATTATCACGCCTCCGATTGTCAAATTAGTCACCCTTCCGGCCGAGTAAGTTGTGTTGTCCAATGCGTGTCGTCTTCGTCCGTTTTCTTTGCGTCGCCTGACGACTTCTTTTTTCATATCTTCATAGACAAAATACACCACAATGCCTAAGGTCGTGTCCGCAACGCAGCAAAATGAATACGCATGCCGGGTATGTCAGAGAACGCATCCGTTGCGTTACTGCGTCACGTTTCTCGCGATGAATACAGAAAAACGCATGCGAGCAGTGCTTTTGCATCGCTATTGCCCGAACTGTCTCGCGCATCGTCATTCCACTGGCACTTGCCGAAGCCGTGCTCGCTGTCACTATTGTGAAGATAAGCACCACACCCTTCTTCACATGCACGAACGTTTGGGTCACCTAGCTCGGCAAACATCCCTCAGACGGGAGACGGTAGCGGAATTGCTGCACCGCCAGACCGCCATCCTCTTTCCGACCGCTCACAATCGCATACAACTGGGCGATAGCTTCCACCTAGCGCACAGTGCTTTGTCTAGTGGAAATAAATCAAAAATTGTATGGTAGCGGATCCAGGCAAATTTGGTATCGTTGTAAAGGAAAAACTTTCACTAGAAAAAGGCCAAAATATTTTTAGGAATAAATTATATTTGTAGGTGTAACATCAGTTCAAAGTTAGGGCTTTTTATCGGATTTTATATAAAAAAAATTATTGATTTTGAGCATTTATGTAAAACTTTTCAAAAAATTTCGATTTTTAGTCTATTGAATCGTTTTAATTTTTGTATTTTTAAGCTAATTTGAATAAAAAAATGCGATATTATAAAATTTATCGACAAATGAACGTTGATTTTTTCGAGAGCTACAAATATTGCACAAATTCACATAAAATTAAAGAAATTATCAATATTTGGAAGTAATTTAAAAAAAATCACCGAAAAACACCTTTTTAATTTTTTTATATTTTTTAGAACCATTCATTAGCTTTCAGAAAATGTATAAATCACATCCCAGTTCGTCCCATTTTTTGAAATATGCGGTTTCAAACACTGGTCTAAATCATATATTTAGTGCTGAATGAACCTGAAGTAAAAGTATGAGTACTTTAATAGTTTTGAACTCTGTTAGAACTCATAGTATAATTTTTATATATATCCAAGACCTCTACTTACTAGGCTATGGAAAGATGCGATTAACCGACATTAATTCATAGTTTTCATAAGATTATAAAGTTTTGTTTGACTTTGCAATGAAATCGCAAAAAAACTAAATTTTTAACATAAAATTAGACTTCTTTGTGGAAAATAAGAAACATAAAGTTGCTTGCCCTACTTTTTAGCATTCCTTTTTAAACATATTCTCATAAACTGTATTTTATATTTGTTCAAGTGCAACCGATATATTTCATACCTGTTGTGGTTGCTAGGGTGGTTCGAAAAACAAAAAAAATTTTCTCATTAGAAAATTAAAATGCAACTGACCTTTAGCTCGATATTAAGGAACATACGAACAAAAAATATTTTATTTCGGAATACAATAGCGCGCAAGTGTTGCCATTGGCCTAGATAAGAAATACAAAATTTAGAAGAAAAAAATTTTCCCAACTTTTTCTTATTTGTATTGTATTCCGAAATAAAATATATTTTGTTTTTAGAACCACCCTAATGGTTTCATATACGTATAGAAAATTTTGTTTCTTTTCTTTCTTATATTCTTTTCTTATATTTTTAATGTTTATGTTTTCTTGACTGCAATCAGAACAAGTGGTTTAGCAAACTTTTAAATTAAATTGTCATTGTCAATAAAGGAATTTAAAATGTCAGTTGTTATAACAAATGAAGAATTGTTTAATTTGTGGATTGGTGCAGGTCAACGAGTCAAAGCTAATGCTTTAATTTCTTACATAGAAGAGAAAATTGATGCCGATTCATGTGAGAAATATAATATAAAAGAGCATAAAAGGAATAACATTTATTTAGCAAAAATCATCACAATGGCAAAGAAATATGGCATCTTTTAGGGGCAAACATGCTCTAAAAAAAAATATTTTTAACTAACAAGTATACAAAATTTTTGAATAAAGAAAACAGAAAAGACAAAAGTACAGATAATAATTAAAAAATTTTGGTTTGGAGTTTTATTGAATTTTTTATATTTTTACAATCATTTGAAAAAGGTGAAATTTCACAATTTAAACGCGATTTTTGACAAAATTATGACATTGACATTAAATTTGATTTCAGATTCGGAATAAGCGACCTCAAATTAACTAAAATGCCAAATTTCATTAACTTTGGACTACTCCTTCTATTTTTGTCCCACTTTTGTATGGAGACAAAGCACTGTGTAGCGCGGGCATTCATTGACGCCTGTAGTCCGGTCAATCGCATCCATGCGTCGCTAGTCCGAGACCTGCGGATCCCTACTACTCCTCTCGGCTCCGAAAAAATATGCTCGCTAACCCTTCGAGCGAGACACGATCTGAATGTCAAAATGGAGGTCATCCTGCAGGTTCATGAGGAAATTGCGGTGCGATCTCCGTCCCAGGCAATGAGCCCGGTGATAGCGTCCTGCTATCGCAACCAAGTACTGGCGGATCCTCTATTTTACGAAGCGAGTCCGATCACTATCGTCCTCGGCACCGAAATTTATCCCAATATTATGCTCCAAGGTATCCGACAGGCCCAAGGGAATGAACCTTTTGGCCAAAACACGGTGTTCGGCTGGATGATATCCGGCACTGTTGTGCGTGCTGGGGGGAAGGACCTCGCGTAAAGCGCCAATAAGGACTCCGTACTTTCCCAAATAAAAACACTGACTTTATTCGGTTATAAGAAATGTTTATTTAATAAAGTCCTTTTAATAGTTTCTATTCTAGCTTACTTACTGCCCTAATCCCTAGCTAACACGGAGATCCACACTTTGTCGTCCTGGCTCGTAAGTAGGTGCGCCAAAGTTGAGATCTGATAGTGTACTTGTCGATTCCAAAATGCCAGTCCCTTTCCGTTGCTCGATGATCAGCTTTTATAATCAGAAAGTGCTTTGCATGCACTTTCCTCGAGTCGATCATTTCCAGTGTGCTCTTCTGCGTCTCTGCATCGTTCTATTTCTTCAGCTGGCTGTTGTTGTCGCGCTGACCCAGTTCTCTTTCCATGTTGCTGCGCTATTAAGTAATAATTGGTGACCCAATTCTGCATTTGGCCCACTGACCACTGTTTGAATATGATAGCTTCATATTTCAACCGTCGAGCTTTGTTGACACATTGCACCCGATCGCTATCGTTTCTTCGTTTCCGCATTATTGATGACACTTTGCTATTTTCTTCTTAGTGCCGGCAGTGTGACGTGACTTCGGTAGAAGTGACTCACAACATCCCTCCCCTTTTCTGAAAAGTCACGAGCATAGTGACGGGTTCGTATTTCGTCAATTGTGTTATGCTTCGCAAGGGTTTGCTGCGGAAAATATCAGCAGGCAGCATAGGTTGGCCCTCGATAATTGAATTGGAAGAGCAGTGATCATAGGTCGCATAGTGCTTCATAGGTCATGATGGTAATGCCAACGATGTTTGGGATCGCGCCAGAGTTGTTAAAACTTTGTTGTATTTTTCGAATTTGTTGTATGCAGTTATCAATCTTCAGGTGATCTTTAGTGCGTCTGGACTTGTTGCAAATATATTACCGTCGTTTCGTAATGCTGGTGTTTCAGTGAAGTTCTCATCGGTGAGTCCAAGATTTTCGGCCATTTTGAGCTGCTACGTAACGGTGAAGTCGTGCAGATCTCAGTGTTTGACAAACTATCTAAAATTTTCCTTTTCCTAGGCTTTAGTTGTGAATCTTATATAATTTCTCTACTTATCCAATTTTACATCCTTGATAATATATGTATATGCATATTTTAGTTAACATTGTTAATTCAGAATTTAATTTAAATCCATTATTTAAATTGAGGATTCTTACTTGAAATATAGAGCTACTACATATATATATATATATATTTATATTTTTTCATTTTATGCATTTCACTATATTTATATATATTTTGTTTTCTCTTAACTCTAGTTATATTTTGTTTTTATCTTATTTTTTTTCATATTATGTACTTAACTCGAATTAACGCTTCTCCAAATTTTATATAATTAGAAGTTTCAAAAATAATTTTTCATTTGTAATCATAGTTTCAATTTGGCAATTTTGAGTTTAAAATTCTTATTTTAATAGCTCCCTTCCCCTCTTTTTGGAAGGTTTGAATAAAACCTTTTTTCTTATAATTATATCGAAAGTATGTGCAACTGTCAATTCAATTGCAATTACTTTCTATTTTTTTATAAATTTTTTTTTTTTTTTTTTTTTTTTTTTTTTTTTTTTTTGTTTTTTATTTTAATTTTGAGTCGCAATTGGTGAGAATAACGATTTTATAATTCGTTTTGTGAACGTAATTTTTAAAAGTTTTTTGTGAATGGAAGATGACTCAATTTCAGAAAAGTTTTTGTGAATGGAAGATGACTCAATTTCAGAAACGGTGCAAGCATTTCTGTCTGTCTTTTCTTTTGTTTGGTTGCGCGACATAAGTTCAAAACTTCAGCTATACTTATGTCGTCATTTGTAAGCATGTGCATGCATGTATTGACCATTCATGCAAATACTTTTTCGATCTGTAAATATGTGCACATGCTTTTCGATTTAAAAAAAAATTTTATTGTTTATCTCAAGAAGTATGTGCACATTTGTTTGAAAATTTGGTTTAGCTTGGTTATTGGAAACAAAAAAAACAAAACAAAAATACTTTTTCTTCTCTGCCTGTTTTGGTTTTCATGTCGCCTTGGCTTATCTCGGAATTGCTTAATGTGCAAAAATTTCTGTTGGGCTTGATGCGCTTTCGCAAGGCTTGAATTAGTTTATGTCGTTCGGTTGATGTGAGCAGGGAAATTTTTCTCGGTGAGTTTGAACTTGTTCGTTTTACCAGAATTTTAATACTGCCAAATTATGTAGGATTCATTCCAATGTTCTTACCTGAAGCTTGGCTTAGCGTTTTGTGGCGTTATTGGGATTCATTTCTCGGCACATAACGGAAGAAGAGGGGCTCCTGCCCCCTTCCTGTGAGTTGATCCAATGCAGCCTCTTTTTGACAAAAAATTTAATGGAATTATTCTTCTTAGGTTTTTAGGCTCCACATCGTTTGAGCATCATGGATATTGGAGTATTGCGTCGCTGCTGATAAGTATATATGTTAAAGTGTTTACTAACGTACTCACCTGTGAATAACACCTCTTGGAAAACTGGTGTAGTGGTTGTGCGTCTGAAAAATTTTTTACTTGCTTGCAAAATGTTCGAAGCAGCTTTCTTCAAAAAAATTTTAATACTTTTGGATTTCTTGTAATGTGCCCACCGTGCGTGTGTGTATCTGTATGTGCCTTTGCGTGATCTATCAGGCTTTCGAAGGGTTTGAATTAGAACAATGATAGTTGTTCAAAGAAAATGCTTACAACTTTTATTCTTGCTTCTTTCATGATTCAGCTTTATCAAGTTATTATGAAATGTCTTTTCCTTCCCTTTTATGCTCAATTTTACATTCACCGGTGTTGGAATTGCTGTAATTGGATATGGCCCATCCCAAAGAGGTGAAAGTTTGTTTTTTCTGTTTTGATTCTTCAACCAAACTTTGTCACCTACTTTAAATTCGCGTACTTTTGATTTCGTATCGTAATATTTTTTCGATTTTTCTTTTGCTATTTTTTGGTTATTTCGGACTATGTCATGTGTTCGTTGAATTTGGAATTTTAGTATTTTTGAATAATCATCCGTATTGTAAAGAGGGTCTGGTTTTCTTTTTAAATTTACTGGCAGATCCGATTCAAATCCGAAAAGTGTTTTACAAGGCGTTTGTTTTGTTGCGCAATGTACACTATTGTTGTGAACATGCATAGCATGATTAAGCCATTGATCCCAATTGCTTCCATCCTCTTTCGCGAAAGTTCTTAGGAACTCCGCTAGGGGGCGGTGACTCCTTTCAAGGGCTCCATTTGCTTGAGGATGATATGGGGTTGTTTCGATTTTCTTAATTCCCAACAATTTACACACTTCTTTAAATAATTTTGACGTAAAGTTAGTGCCGTTGTCAGACACTAGCACCCTTGGAATTCGGAATTTCGTTATGACATCATTAAAGAATGCTTTAGCAACTGTTTCTGCTTCGGCGTCAGGCAAGGCAGTACAAATAAAAAATTTTGAAAAATCGTCAATGAAGGTTAAAATGTATTTGTTTCCGCTTATTGTTTCCGGCAATGGTCCTACCATATCCATGAATATCTTGTCGAAGGGTGCATGTGCTATGTCGGTTATTATCATAGGCATTTTGTCCAGTTTGGAGCATTTATTCTTTTGACACGATTGACAGGTTTTTACATAATCTCTTATATCTCTCTGCATCCCATTCCATTTGTACTGACGTCGAATTCGTAAATATGTTTTTATCGCCCCCTTGTGTCCACCCAGGGGTCCGTCATGAAATTTTTTGAGTACCTCCTTGATATCTTCTGGTTTCGTTAAAAAGGTTGCCATATCCTCAACTTCTGATCGCCCTCCGTTTATTTCTTGCTTTATATTATTTTCTATCACGACCCTCTCTGATTGGTTCTCTTTGGTTGCTTTCTTTTGTGCTCTAGTTACGACTGATATGCAGTTTTCGGTATATGGTAGTCGGCTTAGCGCATCTGCATTTAAATTTGTTTTTCCGGACTTGTAGCAAATTTCAAAATCATATTCGGACAGTTTATGGCGGAATCGGGCCAGTCGTGATGTTTGGTCCTTCAAATTAGCAATACCTTTTAGCGGTTTATGATCTGTAAAAACGGTGAACGGTCGTCCTAAAAGATAACATCTGAAATTCTTTGTCGACCAGACAATTGCGAGAAATTCTTTTTCGATAGTCGAATATCGTTTTTCAGTATCGGATAACGCGCGACTAGCGAACGCAATGGGATGGTCTTCTCCAGGAGTACCTTGCGAGAGGACTGCTCCCAATGCATCGTTGCTTGCATCCGTCGTTAGTATGAATGGTTTCGAAAAATCCGCATATTTCAAAAGTGGTGGGTTTATTATTGCTTCTTTCAGGGCTTCCACAGACTTCTGGCAGTCATTTGTCCAAACGAATTCAACATCCTTTTTTAGTAAAGCTGTTAGTGGAAGTAGTAATTCTGCGGCATTGGGAATAAATTTCCTATAGTAGTTTGCTAATCCCAAAAATGCTTGCAATCCCTTTTTATTCTTGGGAATTGGGAAATTTTTTACGCATTCTACTTTCCCTGGGTCCGGCAGAAAGCCCTGTTCTGAACACGTATGCCCCAAATAAACTACTTCTCTTCGCAAAAATTGGCATTTCTCTGTTTGTATTTTAAGCTGATTTTCTCTTAATGCCTGCAACACTCTTCTCAAGCGCATTTCATGTTCGGTCAAATTTCTTCCGTAGATGACAATATCGTCCAAATATACAAAACAGTCGACTCCTTGTAGGCCAGTCAAGACACTATTCATTATTCTCTGGAATGTTGCTGGGGCTCCAGTGAGTCCGAATGGCATTCGTATGAATTCATAGTGTCCCGTTCCTGTGCTAAAAGCAGTTTTTTCCTTGTCATAGTCGTCCAGAAGTACTTGGTGATATCCGCTTGCCAAATCCAAAGTCGTAAAATATCTGCTGCAGCCCAGCTGATCGAGGATTTCATCGATTCGTGGTATTGGAAATACTTGTTTTATTGTCTGCTCATTCAATTGCCGAAAATCTACTACTAATCGCCATTTCTTTGTACCATCTGCACCTGCCTTTTTCGGTACCAAAATGATTGGAGCGTTCCACGGAGATTTGCTCGGTGCTATGATTCCTTGCTCCAACATTTCTTTGACTTGTTTGTTTATCTCTGTTTTATGAGCCTCGGGAAGGCGATATTGTCGGATGTTTACTGGTGCTTTCCCGATTTCCGTCTGTATTTCGTGCTTGAGCACATTTGTGTGGCTAAGTGCGTCCCCTTTTATATGGAACACATCCGCATAGTCCCTGCATATTGCAAGAAGGGAGTGTCTCTCTTCCTCATTCAGGGTGTCATCTAAACGCAAAGTGTTCATTATAGTATTTAATCTTTCATCCAGCTGACTACCTTCGCATACGTTTATCGTAGAATACTCTTGTGTTTGATAGTTTTCGAAGAGGCAAAATTCTAAGCTCTTTCCTTTTTCTAATTTCGCTTTTTCTTCTGAGGCGTTTAATACTGAAATATATCCGATTCCATTTCTTGGTTTCGTTAGTGTCTCACCTATATACACCTTTGGCAATATTTCCATCTTATGTACCACTAACTCGTCTGTCAGTAGCCCAGTGTCAATTGGGATTATTCTGACCGCTCGGGGTGGGATTGTGACAGTCGCTGCTATACAAATCCGTGGCCCTTGCCTCAATGATGTTAGGGGTAGCGTTGATGTCTGACTGCCTTTCATCTTAAAGGTCAGTTTTTTCTTAATCGTGTCCATAATAGTCCTATTCCAGAGCATGTCTCGCCCAAGGAGTCCATCTGCTGGCAGGGTGCTATTGTATGGTACCACATGGAGTTTAAATTGTAGTTCCGGATTTTGTCCATGCTGAATATTTATTGATCCCATGGTACGCGTATCGCCTCCGAACGCTCCTCTTAAAAATTTCTTTTCATCATCGTTTATAAGTGTATTTTTGTTTAATGCCTCTCTCTTTACCAAACTCGTATCAGCTCCTGAATCAACCAACAAGGTGACCTTCCCATTGATAGCCTGTCCGCAGGGTATTTCTATGTAAGCATCCTCTTGTGGTGCATTCGATGAAGTGTACATTATGAGTTTATTAACTTCTTTGATAAACATTTCTCCTCCTTTTGATTTTACTATGCATACTTGTTTCCATAATCTTATTAACAACGAAATTAGTGTCCAAAACCATTCGCAAAAGTAGCTCTCCGTAAAAATTCTTTGTTCAGTGCGTTGATTGATTTTAAAGGGCTCCATATTTTCCGTTTTCCACACAGAATAAACGTGAACCCGTATATTGCTATCAAACGAAACTCTTTTCCTGCCTTTTTTGATTCCTTTTTCCGACTTTCCTCCAAATTGTTGCCGAACTCTACCTCCATTAGTTTTCTTAATTCTGATTCCATTTGATTTTCGATTTCTTTTTTCTCCGTACATCTTTGTTCTTCGATATTCTTTTTATTCTTTGTAGAATCTGCCCCGTTTTTTCGTCTTATATTCGTTTTCGATTTTTGTTTTATATCAGGGGCAGAGGATGGCCTCTTTTCTTTTCTTAATTGGGCGTTCCAGTCTGTTGGCCAAGACTGGGCCGTCGTGCGTTTCCCGAATTCTTTTGTTGCTGAGGACAGTTTCTAGAGATGTGCCCCACTCCTTGGCAATTAAAGCATTGAATCTCTGGACGATTGTTGTTACGGTTGTTGCCATTATCGTTTCTCGCTGCATTTTGCTGTGTATTGGTCGTGTGTTGTGGTGCCTGTTGCATTCCTGTCTGACGTGCATTGTCTTGAAAGCAAAAATTATTTGTACTGTGTCCTCTTACCTGACAACGCTCGCAGTACAAGCTACTTTGCTTTTTCCTACAATTTTCGACAGTATGTCCTCGCCGTGAGCAATATGTGCAGACCATAAATGTCTCCGGTGGCTTGTATCTTTCTGCTTTTGGTATGTTGGTGTTTTTCTGACAGTTTAGCCCTTCTTCATGTCCATAAATACCACAAAGCCTGCATAATGGCGTGTTCCTTCTTCTATAGCAAACGTCCCACAAATGTCCCATTTCCTTGCAGAATGCGCATGATAGTTCTGTCTGCATAGGTATCGTATTTAATGCATTTGTGTTGACTGTAGACGTGTAAGTAGCGTTTGGAGCTTTTATCCTTAGAAGTTCCTCTAATTTTATCGCTGACTCGATTAATTCCTTAATATTTGTACCATTTAATTTGTTTGCTATTTTTTCGTCTCTTAGACCTGTAAGAAATCGTCTCGCCGTCAAATCATGGTACTCCCATAACGAAGATTTCGCCTCTGGTCCATTCCATTTTTCTTTTATCACTGTTTCTGCTTCATTGAGATATGTTTCCATTCGAGCTCCAAAAAGACTAGCCCGTTCTCCTTCTCTTTGAAAGCTATTATCTATATCCAGCCTTATATCTTCCAAAGTTCTCCTTGAAGCATATGTATTCTTCACAAAATGACACATTTCATCTAAGTTATGGAAAGTCTTTGGGCTCATTCGTTCGAATGCGTCTCCTGTTAGCCGTTGCTTGATAGTACTTATTACGCCTTGCACATGTTCTTCGTCGATTGTGGCTTTCAAAATTTCACATCCTCCGATAAATTTGAGTACTTCCTCTCTAAGTCCTGGTCCTTTCGCTCCCGAAAAATATGGAACAAGGAGATGCGCACTTCTGATGGCTTCGTTTATATTTGCTGCCATTGTGACTTTAATTTTCGGTACTTGTTGCTGTGTTGACCTTGGATTCTCTGTCTCGAAATGAGTTTGTTGGGCCGAATTACTTGTTGCTCGTCTTGTTGGAACTGGCGACGTTTCGCAAATTGTTCGTAATTCTCGTTTAAGATTGCCTATTTCCACTCTGAGGTATTGGATTTCTTTTTCTTTTGCCTTATTTTGTTCAATGGCGTCTGATAATTCGCTGTTTCCTACTGCCTCTTTGAGAGCTTCTCGCAGTGACTGGTTTTGTTCCTCTGACTCTTCAATGAGAATTGTTTCTTGATCTATTCTTTTTCGCAATGTCTGACAATTCAAGGTGAGGTGTTGAACAGTTTCTTCTAAATCTTTAATTCGCGTCTTTGTCACGACGTTCGCTGAACTTACTGAATTCTTTGCCTTTTCGATTAAGTAAATTGCTTCTTCCAATTGAGTGCAATGGGCCAATGCTAGTTCGTTTTGGATCAAAAGCAAAAACTCGCGATTTGGATTTATTTCTCGTATTAAACTCCACCCTTCCGCTTGAGCAATGCTAGCGTGTTCTTCGGACTCTTTTAGTTTTTGTTTTAAAGCTTCTAACTCTTTTTCCATTTAATCGACGGGAAAAAACTCCGTTAAAAAAAATTTTACGTGCAAAAATCGATGTCGTAAAGGGCACAATCTCAAAATAGCAAATTACATATGTATGTAGTTTATTTGTGTACTTACCATTTTGACTGCGATTCTGTTTTTGTCGATTGTTCTTTCTTCTCTTCGGCCCCTTGATGATTATTCTTTCCTCTGCCGCTGTTTTTTATTTAAAGTCAGTTATTCTTGTTCTGTTATAAAATTTTTTCAGAGTTTTTCTTTTATCCCCTTCCTGCTTTGTGCCGCTAAGGTGTCCTTCGGAAGTTTCACTCACACCCGGATCCTGACGAATTAGGTTTCACCACTGTTCGACAGGTTATAGCAGTACAGTACAAAAAGGTTCAAACAAATGAATCGATACAATTCGGAATATTTTTGCCATTTTTCACTAAAGTGCCTTTCGGAAGTTTCACTCACGCCCAGGCCCCACTGAATTAGGTTTCACCACTGTTCAGTAGGTTTCAGTGAATGACTCAAATATGCCCAATAAATATCAATTTTAACCCACTGTGGCCAAACAATATTTTATTTTATTATTTTGCAAAGTTGACCTGGCACTTGCAATTTAAGTTAAAACTTCACGGATCGTAATTCGTTCCCAACTATCCTTAGTCGAAAACCGGCTGCGCCATAATGTTGTGCGTGCTGGGGGGAAGGACCTCGCGTAAAGCGCCAATAAGGACTCCGTACTTTCCCAAATAAAAACACTGACTTTATTCGGTTATAAGAAATGTTTATTTAATAAAGTCCTTTTAATAGTTTCTATTCTAGCTTACTTACTGCCCTAATCCCTAGCTAACACGGAGATCCACACTTTGTCGTCCTGGCTCGTAAGTAGGTGCGCCAAAGTTGAGATCTGATAGTGTACTTGTCGATTCCAAAATGCCAGTCCCTTTCCGTTGCTCGATGATCAGCTTTTATAATCAGAAAGTGCTTTGCATGCACTTTCCTCGAGTCGATCATTTCCAGTGTGCTCTTCTGCGTCTCTGCATCGTTCTATTTCTTCAGCTGGCTGTTGTTGTCGCGCTGACCCAGTTCTCTTTCCATGTTGCTGCGCTATTAAGTAATAATTGGTGACCCAATTCTGCATTTGGCCCACTGACCACTGTTTGAATATGATAGCTTCATATTTCAACCGTCGAGCTTTGTTGACACATTGCACCCGATCGCTATCGTTTCTTCGTTTCCGCATTATTGATGACACTTTGCTATTTTCTTCTTAGTGCCGGCAGTGTGACGTGACTTTGGTAGAAGTGACTCACAACAGCACCTATTCGGCCCAACTCCGTTGACGATACTGCTATTCCATTAGCATAAACGTAGCTACTCCATTAGCTTAAAATTAACTATTCCACTAGTTGCGTATCTCGCTATTCCACTAGCTCTTCAAAAAAATATATAAATGAAATAATACATATCCACATTGAATTAAAAGGCACCTTACACATATGCAAACGATAGTTAATTTATTACTTCTCTTTTCCAGAATTCCAATGGACTCCTCTTTGAATGCTTCTCTTTCATCACTCCAATGGGTCTCGCACCGGAACTGCATTGCCATTTTTCCATGGCCTTAGTCGGTACTTATTGCAATATCCTGCAAGGCGGGCGGCGATGTTTAGGCGAACAGATTGGCAACCCTTTTTTATCTCATTTTGATAACACCTAAGAGAATTAAAAAGAGAAGCCTTCAAAGACAGAGACCGCTGCTATTTCGCTTTCCAAGCAACTTTTAGTCTTTAAGTCTAACTTTAAGACAACTGAACTTGAAAGTTCAGTTCGTGTTTCTCCATCCTACCAGCAGGTAATAAAGCGCTCCATCGCTCAAAGCTAGCAATTCGTGTTTCCTTTTTCTAATTCGGCTTTTCTTTCTTTTCATCGGTGACTTTGATTTGTTGCTCTGCACGAGTCAAACTCAATTCCTATATTTACAGTCCACCCATTTCGAGGAAAAAATAATGGTTGCTGCAAAACTATCGATTGCACTATCGATATTCTCAATATTTTTTATTTTTCATAACAATCGATGGTTCCTAGTCGCCTTGGAGAGGCAACCAAACATCAGAACCAGTATATATTACTTATATTTATTATAATTAGACGCAAACACTTAGATATAAGGAAAGTTTTTATTTTTTATATGAGAGGGAAGTTTTTCACAATTTTTCAAAAACCATTGAATCTATCGACGGTCACGTTATCGATAGTCTTGCAGATCTAATTAGGAGCCATTTTCCGATTCTTCACTACGTGACGTCAAAGCGAAATAAAGGGAAAGGTCTCCAAAAAAATTTTTGATTGAAGTGGACACCTACCTTAAGGGAGGATGTAGATAAAAGAGATTTTTTTCTTTAGTTACATAGCTCACGGAGGCAGCAAGCAGATGTTTTCATCTGCATTTAAAATGGGACTCAGCACAGTAAAGGGAATAATTAGTGAAACCTGCGATACAATTTGGGAAATAATTGGCTCTGTACCTATATTTGCCTGTTCCTCAAAAACACGAGTGGAAGCGAATTGCAAAGGACTTCAACGATTTGTGGAATTTTCCTAGTTGAATTGGCGCTGTTGACGGAAAGGATATCAATTTGAAATGTCCACCCAATTCTGGTTCCATTTTTTATAGCTACAAGGGCACCTACTCCACCGTTCTTTTGGCAGTTTGTGATGCCAATTACAAATTTACGTGCGTTGATATTGGAGCATATGGATCTCAAAGTGATGGCGGAATTTTGTGGAACTCAGGATTTGGACAAAAACTGTTCAACGGAAAACTTGACTTGCCTGAAAATGGTTCATTACCGGGCACAAACACAAAATTTCCGTACTTTATGATTGGTGACGCAGTTTTTCCTTTTAAAAGTTTTTTAATGCGGCCGTATCTAGCTAAATAAATAGCTATACAATAATAAGCAGTCATATAATTATCGTTATTGTTTTTATACAGGTTCGTACTTGGAACCTGAACGAGAGATTTTCAACAAACGCTTGTCACGAGCTCGTCGTGTTATTGAAATTGCGTTTGGAATTTTGTCAGCCCGCTGGAGGATTCTTTTGTCTCCTTTGCAGATGCACCCACCGAATGCAGACAAAATTGTTAAAGCCACGGTTGTGTTGCACAATTTTTTGAAAATTCACGATAGCAGTTATTCTCCGCCTGATTATCTCGATCAATACGAAGGCGATGCTATTATCGAGGGAATTTGGCGACAAGAAATTTCTGCTCCTCTGCAAAAACACGGCAGAATGACGTCTAATAACGCATCGAAAGTAGCATAATTCTCCATATCACATATCGCTCATCAACTGAAAGTGTCAACTAAAAAAAATAAGATTTTTGAGTTAATGATATAGAATAATATGTAATATCCATTTTTATAGCAACTAATTAAAAGTTTTATATCAATACCTTCAAAAATATGAAAGTTATGATGAATTACACTTTTTTCGTTTCCATACAATCGTTTAAAAATATAAAAAAAACTTTGAATTAAGAACTTTGAAGTCATGAATTATATATAAGAAAAAGTAAAGTTAAAATAAACAGGTAAAAAAATAAGAATCGCATTCTGTGTCAGTCTTCGATATGAATAAAATGAAAAAACTAATGATGCAATTCGATTCCGGGTGTCCTAAATAGGGGAAAACCGTTCACTCCAACCATGTCTTTTTATACCCAGCGTAAGCGGGGTATATTAGTTTTGTGCGAATCTTGTAACAGGGAGAATTAAGCTCCGGAGATATAGAAAAATATATATAGAAATGATCAGGATAAAAAACTGAATCGATTTAGACATGTCCGTCTGTCCGTCCGTCCGTCCGTCTGTCCGTCCGTCCGTCCGTCTGTCCGTCTGTCCGTCCGTCCGTGGTCGGATCTCCTCCGAAACGGCTGGACCAATCAAGTCGAAATTTGGCACACAGGTATATCGGGATCCGAGTATGATCCTAAGTAAAAATGGGAGACATCCGCCCACTGCCACGCCCACAAATGAATATAATGTGTTTTCAGTAAAATGCTTGTAACTTGCGAACCACTCAACACATTCCATTGATATTTGGTGTACTGGTAAACTACAAAAAGGGACATAGCCTGGAAAAAAAATGGACGCCGCCCTCCGTGAGCCACGCCCACAAATAAGCCCAAAAATAAGGGCTTATCGTAACTTGTGAAGTAAAAGGCGTAGAAGCTTCAAATTCGCAGCATAGGTTGACCAAGGCAAATGAAAGGTGTAGGAACAAAAATTTATGTAGCCCGCCCACTGCCACGCCCACAAATGGAGATTTTTCGTTACTTCCGAAGTAAAAGGCGTAGAAGCTTCAAATTCGCAACATAGGTTCACCAAGGCGAATGAAAGGTGTAGGGAAATAATTTATGTTGCCCTCCCACTGCCACGCCCACAAATAGAGAAGCAAAACATAGTGCGCTCATAATGTCGGGACGCTGGATATTTTAAAGTCGGGCTTGACCGACTTTAGCTTTCTTACTTGTTTTCTTACTACCACAGTGTAATTCCACTTATACACTAAGTTCAGAATGTCGATCTTCAGTCTGTCTTGTTCTTCTGCACTGTGTTTTAACAAATATCCATCAAGGACTTTCAAAAACTCCGCATTGCGGCTTGTGGGTTCTTTCTTGTGGGCAATGAGATCAGTTACAGCACCACAAAGAACATCAAAGCGTTGGTGTGCCTCGTCGTTTAATTTTTGTTTTTTGCTAGTTCTGGTTCTGGCTGGTTCCTCCATCGAAATTGTATTTTCATCCTGGGACTCAAATAAAAAGCTTGAGAACATTTTTTGGCAGTTCCGGTTCTGGCTGGTTCCTCCATTGACTTGTTGTTATCGTAGAGATCCTCATATAAAAAATCTGATGTATCGACAGGCATCGCATTGCTGCTATACGGGAATACGATCGGGCGCGTAGTTCTGCTCAAAGGCGAGTACGAGCAAGAGAGTTATTCTCTTTTATCCTTTAACACCTCTTCCGAGAAAGAACACTGCATATTTGATAGACTTCTGCAACAAACTAATAATGAAATATGATTTCCCAATACCGAATATACTTTTTAGGCTTGCAATGAATGCAATAATACTTTTAACGTACTTTCGTGGTGCAACATGCCTCTTCAAAAATGACATGGCATTCATATATCGCCACCCGCTACATTCTTCCGCTGCTACTCCTGATTTTGGTTTTGTCGATGCTAACTGCTTTAAATATCGGTCTCGAAGAGACCTCGAGCAATTTTGACATTGCTCGACTGAAATAATCATATATAACACGTGTATTTATAAACCCAAAATCTAATGCAGAGCACAATATACAAAACACTCACCAGTTGCACCAGTAGCAGATGTCACGGAAGACCATGCTTTTTCCTTCATCAATTTGTTCTTGTATGCCCGCTTTGATTTATCAAAAAGACATGGAAACATTTGAACGGCTTCAATTAATTTGTCTCCATTTTCGTAAAACTCAGTAAAAACTTCTTGCTATTTTTCTTCAGCAAAATAAAAACGTGCAAAACAATCAGCTGGCTGCTGTCAAACAAAGCGTCGTACCGTCGAAAGTTGAGAGTTGCCCAACTTTTGTGCGTCACGTCGACGCAGAAGTATTAATTGCGATGCACTTCATATAAACACATGTATTTCACCTTAGCTGTCGGTCATATGACGTGACGCATGACGGACGACGGAGCCTATCTGACAAAGGCTTTACTTGCCACAGAGCAGTTTCTTGAAAGCGGTCCGTAGCAAAAATCTGATTCGGTTGCATTGAACTTATTCGAAACTTGACAATGATTCGCAGTTTCAATTCATATAATTTGTAACCGATACATAACATATAGTTATGCGTGACTCCTTAAGGGGACCTTCTGGTCAAGAGCACGAAAATTTAGGGTATTTTCATGATTTTTTTTTGGTATTAAGCCAAAAAAAAAAACGATTTTCTAAGTATGCAGGCTTATTATATTCTTTATTGAAAAAAAATAAAAAATGTTGTAATTTTTTTTTTTTTTTTTTTGGTTTTTTAAAAATGGCGTTGAAGTGGACCCTCTTTGAAAAAGTACCTCCGTGGTGTGAAAGATTTTGGCAGTTCTGGTAATCGAAAAAAAAAAACAAAAATATGTTATTAATCAGAATGAATGCGGCTATGGCAGGAACTAGAATAAAAAAAATTTTTTTTAATTGACAAAATGGCGCAATTTTTAATTTCAACCATCAAAAACTCCCCTTTTTTTGACCATTTTTTTGATGAAAAAATATAAAGTTCTTGAAATAAAAATTCGATTCTAGTTCGGGCCATAGCCATTGATGTTATGAATAACATATAAAAATTCCAGACAAATCGGTTCGATGGTTTTTTTGTTTTCATTCACACCAGGTCAAAAAAAGTAGTTTTGAGATAAACGCGTTCAAAGTTGCTTTGATCAAGCGCGCTGCCTGCTGTCTCCACCTTCTAAAAAGGCTGTAGCAAAACAAATATTGTCAATATATTCACGAAACTTTGCCAGCATATTCTTAAAAGTCTATTCTTCCGAAATATATAAAAAAAAAATCAATTTTCAAAAAATTCTAGACCAGAAGGTCCCCTTAAAAGAGAAGTTACAGAAAACTTTTTTTTTTTTACATCTCGGCAAATTGATTGGTTTCATGAAACTCCTTTTACGACTTTTCAGCAGGGTACGGAAAAATTCCGTTCGCGAACCGAAAAATTCAGTTCTTCTTCATTTTACGACTCGCAACGCGATCCATTCGTTTTTCTATTCGCGAGCATAATCCATACCTACGAACTGAATTTTTTCAATTCGTTCGCCAACGAACGGAAACGAGTTTTTTAGAGAATGGAAAAATTGCGTTCGCGAACCGAAAAATCCTCGCTATGCGAACCGTTCGTTTTTTAATTCGCGAGCAATATTTTCTACCTGTGTACTGAATATTTTAAAATTCGCTGGCTGCCGAACGGAAAGAGTTTTTTAGAGAACGGAAAAATTCAGTTCAGGTTTTAGCGCATGAGCACAATTCTTACCTGTGCGTTGCATTTTTTAAATTCATTTCTGTTCAGCGGCCAATGCACAGCAAACTCTTCAAGAATGAGAAGAAAATTTCAACACCTAAAAAATACAAAACTGCATACCTACTGCGGAGAACAAAAAAAACCGATTAATTCCGATTAAAATCGCTCACGAATTTTTTGTTCCGTTCGTTTGGTTTACGATTCCGTTCACGAACCAAAAATATTTTTCGCGATCGAAAAGCATTTCGTTATCGAATCGCCGTTATCTGAAAAATTTAAAACATGGTAAAAAATCTAAAAAATTAAACTTTTTTCCTCTACACTTTACGATGTAGTAATTTAAGTATTAGATGTGTTCGATGCACCGTTTTATGCACTGGAATATAAGCTTTACAACTGTGTATTATTTTGATTTTTCGATTAAAAAATAGCGGTGTTATAGCGAAAAAACCAATGACATAAAATTATTTTTCGAAAAAACGGGTTTTCTCAAATAACGGGAAAACTGTCCGATAGAAAATTTTTTTTTTGGCCATTTTCGAAATCTGCGGAAGATTTCACTATAGAATTCAGATCTTTGGTTCTTGGAGCATTTCGGTGTAAACTAGTGTAATTGATTATATTTCGTCGGAATTCATTTTTGAAACGAAAAAATGTATTTTGACCGCGCGGTCTTAATTCATTTTGCGAATGAAATAAGGCCGCAACGATAAAATGTATTTTGACCGCGCGGTCTTAATTCATTTTGCGAATGAAATAAGGCCGCAATGAAGATTAGAATTTTGACCGCGCGGTCTTAATTCATTTTGCGAATGAAATAAGGCCGCAATGAAGAAATGAATTTTGACCGCGATAAAAATTGGATTTTTTATCGCGGTCATATTTCATTCGCAAAATGAATTTAGGCCGCGACCAAAAACTTATCGCGGGCTTAATTCACGCGGCCAAAAATCCATCCACCATTAACGACCAAAATTAATTTACGAATTGCTTAAATCTATCATATTTTCTAAAAGTAAATTAAAATTTGCTTCTTCATTTTCATCTATTTCATCGTGTTGCTTGCTGCAGTGAAATTCTTCTAAGGGTTCACTGCAACATAGTTGTTCAATTACTTAAGGTCGAAAGCCATATACCACCCAACAAAGCAGAGGCCTGGACGCGGGATAATGTATGAGAAAATGGCACAGAAGTAATGCGAATGCGGTCCCGGGTAGGAAGAGGATCCTACAGAAAAAGGGGTAGGTGTTTTAGCCGGTATGCCAAATGGAGATTCCGGCACACCAGTTTTGGTGACGACTAACTGAGGTGCATAAAGCATTTTACCGACCCCACCTGCAAAAAAAAAGCCATATACCACAAAATTTAATTCACAATTCAGCCATCCTTGAGTTTTGGTCTTAAGGGGGGAAAACTTCAGTGTTCCCTTTATGTGCTCCTCTGTCTTATCCGATATTGGCCAACCTTTATTTTTTTCACAAACATATATGAAAACTGCATCAAATTTTTCGGTTTTTGTGAATTATTTCCCCATATTTCAAAGAAACCGCCTTTTTTCATACATACCTTTAACAAGGAGGAATTACTCGTAAAACGGAAAAACTCGCAATTTGAAATAAGTTGCCAATAACTGACTAGCAATTATTCAATCTATGTTTTCAATTTGAAAGAGGTACAGTGGGGTATACATTTTTAAAAGCTTAATGGACGTCAAAGTTTGAAATATACTTCAACACAGAAGACATTATGTATCATGCTTTGGTTTTTTTTTTTTCTAAGGAAAAAAAAAAATTACGTTGTAACGAGCCTTTATCGACTTTTTAATATCGTTGAATGTGATGCTGAATCTGTACATCGTGCTATTAAGTCTCAGTTAAAAAAGAATAAAATTTCAGTGAGAAATATGGTAGGAGTCGGCGTCGATGGAGCAAGTGTAATGATCGGAAGGCATAAATCAGTAACTACACATTTGAAAAGAGTATTGAGCAGAGCAGTGTTGCCAGGTTGAGGGATATTTCCCATTTTGAGAGAATTTTCGCACCAAATATTGGCAAACAGGAAAAGGGGATTTTCTTTGTTTTGTTGAACACGGTAGAGGGATTTTTCAATAATCGGTACAAAGCCTTAAGTGGATCATCCACATTCGAGCATGCTCCTGCGAGCGGCTCAGCTCGATGCAATGCTCGATCGTATGTGGTAATGTTGGTTGATGAATTGGCTCGCCAACATTACCTATGACGATCGAGCATTGCATCGAGCCGAGCCCCTCGCAGGAGCATGCGGAAACCGAACTGGTGATTTGGAATAGTATTATTTTCTGATATAAATGGAGTCAATTTAAAGAGCAGTGATTTGTAAAAAAGTTTTGAAATGCATGGGAGAAGGCTAATTGGTCTATAGGACGGCGTCCTTGCCAGGCTTTGGGATCATTTTAATCAAAGAGGATTTCCACATAATAGGAAAATATTATATTTGAATCGCATGATAGCATTGAAAAGCTTTGTAATAAACCTAATTGCAATTATTGGCAGCTCTATGATCATTTTTGGAGTTATTTTGACCTCTCCAGGAGCTTTTTTGGGAGATAATTGGCCACTGATTATTTTTTTTATTTCATTTGCGCGGAAAATGATCGGAAAATTGCTCGAATTTAATTGAGTCGTTGGCATTTCACAGCCTCCAAAATCGGTGTTGGGTTGTTAAATGATTTGAAAATATGTTAGCTTTATCTTCGTCGCTTCGCGCCCAATTTCCATGGCAGTCTCTAACAAGAACTCTCCTAGCTTAGGCAAAAAAAAAAAGAATTAAAACCAAAACGCTGTGTATCGCTTAACGAATTTGAAAACAAAAAAACAATATGAAAAAAAATGTCAAAATAAAGAAAACAATCAAAGTAAAATGTCAAAAGCACCCCTGAGCTTAGCTGCTCTTGCGTGTTTGTCTACCCTGCTGACTTCTCTATTCCGCTTGCCCAAAAGCTCGTTCCCCTTGCGTGCTCATCCAGGGTGAACACGCGTAGTGTACAGACCGTCTTATACTACGTTTATACGGCGGCTAATCGCAATTAAAAATTAATCGCATGTAACGAACTCACTGTTTATACGATGATACATAAGCAAGAGTTAAACAAATTCCTCGTGCTACCAGACTGAAAATAAAACAAAGTGGTAGCATACATACGAAAACATATGCTTTGAGTTTTTACAATTTTCTATTAAAAAGCGATAAAATGTCCGACTCAGATATAGTTATTCTCCTGTCAACGCAATTAATGCAAAAGCAAAAGGAAATTCTTGTGAAATGCTTACGGGAAAGGCAAGCAAAATTTTTCGCCGCATGTGCAAGAATGCAACGTATTCATGGAGCACTCATTGAAACCTTGGACAACAGTCATTTGCTACCCATTGCTGCTGCTGTTGTGAAAGAACGTCGCAAACGTAGGTTCAAGACCCGACCGCGAAGTGACCACTACTGGACGCTAATACGGGAGCCACAAAATAAACAGCTGTATTATGAAGCCATGCGAATGACAAAATCTTCTTTCGAAGTACTGTGCAGCCTGATAGAGCCATACTTGCCCAAACAAAAGACGTTTCTAACTGTTCCTGTGGCACCACAGAAGCAAATTGCCATTTGCTTATACAAGCTGGCTTCTTGTGCAGAATATCGAGTAGTTGGGGATGTTTTCGGTGTTCACAAATCCACTGTGCACAAGTATTTGCATATTGTGATAAACGCCATACTTGAGCTTACGAAGGATTTTATAAATTTTCCCGACCTGGATGAATGTCTTCGCATCGCCAACAGTTTTGAAAAAAATTTCAAAAATTCCAAATATTATATGTGCAATCGATGGTAATTTAAAGAGCTTTAAAATTAAAAAAAGGGGAAAACAAAGAATAATAATAATGTTTACTTATGTTTAAAGCAGTGCTTGCCAGCACGACCACTACCACAATTTCTCTCATTCTTCACATGTATGTGTACTTATTCATTGCCGCTGCAAAACTGATTGAATTCTCTCGCTAACACAGACGCTGTGTGCGAGAAACAACAACCAAGAAACAACAAAGCCGCAATACTCAGCTTTGTATGAAAGAGTATTACGCTGGCAAGCACTGGTTTAAAGGCACACATGTTCCAGTTTTGGCTCCATCAAAAGGACATTTGGACTACATTAATCGCAAGGGATGGACATCTATGGTAATGCAAGCAATTGTAGACGACAAATATATGTAAGTAAACTAAATATTCTTATGTATCCAATAAATCAAATATTTTTGTCGTTTTTTGTAGGTTTAGAAATGTCAACATAAAGTTTCCAGGCAGTGTTCACGATGCGACGGTTTTCAAGGATTCTGGTGTGTTTAAGCATATAGCCACAGTGATTCCTCCTTACACAAAGATGGTAAACAATGTTAGCACACCTTTAATGCTAGTGGGAGATCCAGCATACCCTTTGCTTTCTTGGCTTATAAAACCGTATACTGACTCACTTTCGCGGAGTGAAGAAGCGTTTAATTTTAAATTGAGCTCTGTTCGTGTGTGCGTGGAAAATGCCTTTGGAAGGCTGAAGGGCAGGTTCCGATGCCTTGCAAAACGTTCAGACATATCAATTACTATGGTCCCGAAAGTAGTGATTGCTTGCTGCATTCTGCACAACTTTTGCGAGAAAAATAATCAAAAAATAACATGGAACGAATCCAATGACGCCCAAATTCATCTTCCACAACCTGTTTCCAACCCTTGCAACACAACTATTCAAGACGATGATTTTGACCCTCAACGAATACGGGATAATTTAAAAACCTATTTGGAAGATAACTTCCCTTGAGTTGATGCTGAAATTATGTCACATTATGATTTAATTTTTATTTTTTTTTATTAATAAACTTAAATTAAATAAATAAAATAAAAAAAATCCTTCATTGGATAACTGGAAAAAAATAATAAGGCACATTTCACTTTGGCGAATTTTTCACAAAATTTAGCTATTTCAATGTAGTTATTTTTTCAAAATTTCCAGCAACATTTCTCGCGTTGCCTTTCTGTCCTCTTCCATCAGCACTTTTGTTTCTTCTAAAAACTCCTCCTGCAGTCGGCGTTGCTTGTAAATGAATGTAGCACTTTCCTGCACAATTAGCTTTTTTGTGCTTTCTTGCCCTTCTTTAATATCCGAGGCGATTTCCAGCAACATTTCTTGAACAGCATTTCCTGAAAAATATAAAAACTCATGAAATTTCGTTTAATTGCAAATTCTATCAAATTTAATAACTATAAAATCAAACAAACTTACTCTTTTTCTTTGGGGCATGTTTGGAACTTTCAGGCTTAGGCTCAAAATCCAAATATTCTGCCTCCCAACTTTCGGCCAGAACCTCCTCTCTGGTGTCACTTCGTGTCGTTTCGTGAGAAACGTCGTCGTGCACTAGTTCCATCATTTCGTGAACTACAGTGGTATCCATACCCACTGCAGCAGAAACTGGGCGATTTTTTAGCAGTTCGTCCAATTCGTCGAAATGTTCCATTGTTTGGCGTCCAGCACCACTTTTGTTGCTCCCACGCTTGGTGTTAAAATAATCTTTTTTCAGCGTGCGGAACTTCATTTTGATTTGTTCCCGGCTTTTATGAAATCCTAAGATTGATATATATTTATATACTAGAAATACATTTATTTCACTTCAAATTTACCTTTCTTCGCCATTTCGCCTTCGAGGAGCATGTAGACCTTATTGTTTCTGCGACTTTTCCCGTCTAGCATGCTCATCACGTGATGCTCTTTCATCAATGAAAGCAGATGGCTCATTTCCTCCTTACTCCAACTGCATCTCTTGTTTTCTTGTTTTATATTTTGTTTCTCCGTTATAAAATATAAATACAGAAATTACAGAGCGCTGCAGGATCGTCAAAAACCGCTAAATCATTGAAAAATGTGGCATCATCAGGCGTTTTTATTGCAATTAGCCTAGCTACTCACGACTTATTTTCGTGAGTTAGCTAATTGCGAGTAAGGTTTGTACTCACAGTTTATACGGTGAAATTCGCTACTCGCAATATTTTTAATTGCAAGTAAGGCTTACGTATAAACGCAGTATTAGTTATAATCAGAGGTGGGCAAAAGTGCTGTCGTTTTAATTTTTCGTTTAGTAGTATAGCTTGCTTTTTTTAGTAGTACTTTAGCGCATTTTGTATTACTTTTATGAAACCAAATCAAATGGGTTGAAAATATAAAATTTAACGGAAGCACTTGTCTTAAAAGCTATTTCCTAGACGGAACATGAATGGTAAAAATCTAGCCTCGATAATTTGACGAAATTTAAGAAAAACTGGAAGAATGTTGTATAGCTGTATACTTTCATTTTTTTTGGAAAAAATTATTGACTACTACTTGCAATCTACTACACAGAGCTCGATTTTTCGAAAATAGTAGTAATACAGTCGAACTTCATTATAATAAAGTCGCAGGGGACCAGAAAACCACTTCACTATATAGAATTTTCATTTTTATTTCATTATTATTAATGCCAGGAAGCGCACGTGTAACTTTTTTAAACGCTTTACCAAGAGTTTGAGGGCAAGCATAACTTTTTTGGACAACGGCATTTAACGTTTCTGTCGGGCTTTTAGGAGATTCAATTTCACAATGAAATAATTTTTTTATGTTTATTATCTCTCTGCATTTCTTTACGCGCTCCCGAACTGCTTCACGGTGATTTTTTATAACGTTTTGACGTTTTTCATTTGGCAAGCTTTCTTCCACTTCCTTTTTTTTTTAACCTGTACCTTTTCTGAGCCTCAGCTTGTTTCTTTTTTGCTTCCTCATATTTTTTTTCATTAGATTTTAGCTTTTCATAATAATTTTTATTCCTCTTAGCTTTGCTCAATGGTTGCTATTATTTTAAAATAGTTAAAAAAGTATTAAACCAAAATGTCTTATAACGTTACACATGTTTGATCACCACTGAGACTAGGAAAAAGAAACATATTTGAACGATTTCTACTTTAAATCAAAAAGTAGAGCCAAAATGCTCAAAAACATTGCGCTAATTCATTATCCTCATATCTTGTACTACAGTGGAAATCGTTTATAACAGACCTCAAGGGAACGGGAATAGTGTCTGTTATGTACGGTTTCTCTTATTACAGGTATATCGCATATAGTAGACAGTCTGCTATATGCAATATGTAAATCATCTATAGCAGACAGTCTGTTATTAGCGCTTATTCCCGAGAAACTTCTTTAAAAAAAATGCGTGCACACATGTTTATTATTTATGAGTGTATTTTAACAAATCAGTCATTTAAAAAGATATATTTACAAAATATATACAATGTACATTGTATATAGTTCAAGTTTATGTAAAAAGAATTGCGTTATAAGCGTTTGATTTTTTGTTTCATGAACTTCCCTTTCAAATTGTTTATCAATTGAGCTGAAAAGGGAATTCAATTCGGTGGTAGCAGTTGTTGAGTTTTGGGTGAGGAGATATGTACTCGATTGAAACTAATCTCTGAGAAGCTGTGATCTACGTATGTTTGTGTTATGTATGTACATCTAATAACACGAACATAAAACACGAAAATGTAACAGTAGAATTCTTCATTTGTCTGTTATAAACAGTACTATCAAGTCGTGGGGACTTCTGAACGTGTATTTTATAAGCGATATGTCTACTACAAGCGATGTCCGTTATATACGAATTCCTATGTATTATTCCCATTACAGTTGGAGGGACCAGAAGTTTTGTCTGTTGTATACGATAGTCTGTTATAGCCGGACCTGCTATAAACGATTTCCACTGTATATGTAAAAAAACGTTTAACATATTTTGTCTTATAACAGGTTGGCTGATAAGTCCCCGGTCTGACACATAGATGGCGTCGCTAGTATTAAACGCATATTATTTTTATATAGTGGCAACCTTCAAATGATTCGTGTCAAAATTTGACGTCTGTAAGTCAATTAGTTTGTGAGATAGAGCGTCTTTTGTGAAGCAACTTTTGTTATTGTGAAAAAAATGGAAAAAAAGGAATTTCGTGTTTTGATAAAATACTGTTTTCTGGAGGGAAAAAATACAGTGGAAGCAAACACTTGGCTTGATAATGAGTTTTCGGACTCTGCCCCAGGAAAATCAACAATAATTGATTGGTATGCAAAATTCAAGCGCGGTGAAATGAGCACGGAGGACGGTGAACGCAGTGGGCGCCCGAAAGAGGTGGTTACCGACGAAAACATCAAAAAAATTCACAAACTGATTTTGAATGACCGTAAAATGAAGTTGATCGAGATAGCAGAGGCCTTAAAGATATCAAAGGAACGTGTTGGTCATATCATTCATCAATATTTGGATATGAAAAAGCTCTGTGCAAAATGGGTGCCGCGCGAGCTCACATTTGACCAAAAACAACAACGTGTTGATGACTCTGAGCGGTGTTTGCAGCTGTTAACTCGCAATACACCCAAGTTTTTGCGTCGATATGTGACAATGGATGAAACATGGCTCTATCACTACACTCCTGAGTCCAATCGACAGTCGGCTGAGTGGACAGCGATCGGTGAACCGTCTCCGAAGCGTGGAAAGTCTCAAAAGACCGCTGGCAAAGTAATGGCCTCTGTTTTTTGGGATGGGCATGGAATAATTTTTATCGATTATCTTGAGAAGGGAAAAACCATCAACAGTGACTACTATATGTCGTTATTGGAGCGTTTGAAGGTCGAAATCGCGGCAAAACGGCCCCATATGAAGAAGAAAAAAGTGTTGTTCCACCAAGACAACGCATCGTGCCACAAGTCATTGAGAACGATGGCAAAAATTCATGAATTAGGCTTCGAATTGCTTCCCCACCCACCGTATTCTCCAGATCTGGCCCCCAGCGACTTTTTCTTGTTCTCAGACCTCAAAAGGATGCTCGCAGGGAAAATATTTGGCTGCAATGAAGAGGTGATCGCCGAAACTGAGGCCTATTTTGAGGCAAAACCGAAGGAGTACTACCAAAATGGTATCAAAAAATTTGAAGGTCGTTATAATCGTTGTATCGCTCTTGAAGGGAACTATGTTGAATAATAAAAACGAATTTTGACAAAAAAATGTGTTTTTCTTTGTTAGACCGGGGACTTATCAGCCAAGCTGTTAACGTTACAAAAAAGGGCATATCTTGAGTTTATGTGGCCGTTCGAGCTCGCGCACAAAATTTGGTACACACACGTAAAATGATCCGCTGATTCCAAATATGAAGTCAGAATTTGTCGGTCGCACTTACTTTTCCAATAATCGCGATTTAAAGTTTGTATGAAAAAGTATGAAAATTGTAAACAAGCAATTTGACATACCAAAGCCAATGTTGCCAGACTGTGTTTTACATATAAATCGGACAATCGGTAGATTTTTACGAATAAATCGGACAATCGGTAGATTTTATAAGAATTTAAAATTGAACTTTTCAATTTAAATTGCAAAAATAAACACATATTTACACACATACTTACACACATACTTACACACACACACACACACACACACACACACACACGGTGGAGAGGCGGTGCAAAGCAGTACTGTGCGGTTGTGACGCTGGACGTTAAAAATGCTTTCAACACCGCAAACTGGTCGAAGATAACGCAAGCACTGGATGCTTTTGGAGTCCCTTGGTACATTCGGAGAATTGTGTGTAATTATTTTAGCGGTCGTTGGCTCCAGGTGTGGACGGACGCAGGAATAAAACGGTTCACAGTTTCCTGTGGTGTCCCGCAAGGCTCCGTGCTCGGTCCTGCCCTGTGGAACGTGATGTACGACGGCGTTCTTAAAGTCGTTCTCCCTGATAACTGCACAAGCGTTGGGTATGCCGATGACCTGGCAATTGTGGTAGTTGCAAAGACCATAGAAGAAATTTCAGAACGGTGCGCAGCAGCTGTTGACAGAGTAACCAGCTGGCTTCGTGAAAATGGGCTGCATCTCGCTGCCCACAAAACGGAATCAGTGCTTCTCAGCACCCGAAAGAAGCGTGAAGTCTTCTCGTTTTGGAGCGGGGGCTTCCAAATAACCTCAAAGCCGTTTCTGCGGTATCTGGGTGTCCTCATAGACACCAGGATAGTTTTTAAAGACCACCTGAGGATGGTAAATGACAAAGCAGCAAGAGTGACACTTGCCCTTTCACGAATCATGGCAAACACATCGGCAATACGAGCCACAAGACGTAAACTCCTTGCGAGAGTCACCAGCTCCGTAATACTATACGCATCACCAATTTGGGCTTCAGCGATGAGCAAAAACACATACGCTGCAGGCGCCAGAAGCACTTACAGGCTAAGCGCGCTGCGCGTAATCAGTGCTTTCCGCACTGTTTCGGATGATGTTGCCTGCGTCATTGCGAGCATGCCACCGCTTGATTTGTTGGCATGCGAATTGCGTGATACCCGGTATAGAAGAGTGTCGAAGGAGGAGACGCGCCGCTCCACCATGCGTATATGGCAACAGCGATGGGATGTTTCAACAAAAGTAAGATGGACGCACACCCTGATACCAAATCTTGATGTGTGGGCCAGAAGGAAACATGGTGAGGTAGACTTCTACCTCACACAGATCCTAAGCGGACATGGAGTTTTTAAACAATATCTACATCGTTTCAAGCACGAAGATGATCCGTTCTGCCCGAGCTGCGATGGGATACCAGAAGATGCAAGCCACGTTCTTTTTACCTGCCCTCGATTTAACGAAGCTAGGGAAGAGATGGCAGAGGCTATTGGCGAACGCATAACAGCGCAAAACCTAATATTGAAAATGGTAGGCTCGCCTGACGCATGGCGAGCAATATCTACTGCTGCAGCGAGAATCATGACTCAGTTAAGAGTATATGAACGACAACGTGCCAGCGAACGCGCAGGAAGAGAGGCTCCCTCTTTTCAAACCGAACAGTCACGAACCCGTACGACGTAACGAACGATTTGAGCTAACGCTCAGGACTTCCTTCTGACGAAATACCTAACGGTGGTTCCAGGAGGATCTTTCCGTCCCGACGAGAGGAGATGTTTAGAGGATTAAAGTCCCTCACTGACTTAAGGCTTTCGATGCTTTTACTCCTCGTTAAAAAAAAAAAAAAAAAAAAAAAAACACACACACACACACACACACAATTTAAAAAAAAAATTGCATACACACACACACACTTACATACATACATACATACGCATTTTCATACGCTTTGGTAATTCCCTCAAAATGACAAATAAAATGAAAAATTTTTCGACTGCGGCGCTTTTTCATTAAAAAAAAAACGATTAAAACCAATCTCTTTCAACACTTGGTGGTCCTGAAAAGGACCGATTGGTGGCTCCGCTCCTCCTACTCCTCCAACTCCTGCAAGTCAAAACTGCCGTCCGTCTCGCTCTCCACATCCTCAGCACGCAACGGATCATATAGCTCCACAGCAAATTTAAAAAACTCACTGAGGAGATCAACTTTCCGCCACTTGCAGTCTTGCAAAAACATTAACTTTGCCAAGTAACCCCAAAATAGGATTTTCTCCGAAAATATCTTGGCAAAGACCCCTTTGCATGACGCCACATGCCTTCGATGCGATTTGTATGCCCTCCCGACTCTGGGTCTTTGAAGTGAATGGAGTGATTCACTTTTAAATGCCGAAATCCTTCGTGCTCCAGGCAGTCGTACGCCTTCCAAAAATCCGAGATTATTGTGGTGCCGGGCTCAATCCACTCATTTATGATAGGGACGAGCGTCCCGGAATCTCGTTTTTTCACCGGCACGATGAACGACCGACCACTCTCTCTCTCTCGACTCCACCAAAAACCCACTGTCCTTTTAGTCGATGGCCCCGGTGGTACTTTCGGCGACCAATTTTGGACTCATCGATCTCCACAGTCTTGCCTTCACCTCCTAAAAGGTATTACGAGTACATTCCATCAAAACAACAAAAACAAAAATGTAAATGTAAATTTCAAACCGATTTTGCTGTGGTTCCCATACATTTTTGCGATAACAACTGCCAAGTGGAAAGAGTTCCAATCGGCAACAGTCCTATCGCTTAGCTTCAACGAAGTCTTGAGGTGACTGAGCGGAAGGTTCTCTACCCATAAACGAGAGAACAGCACAACTTGGCGTAACGACAAGTGCGACCGCTCAAAAAAAGTTTTTGAGCGGATCGACTGTCTAGCGTTACATTCCTGCTGTTTCTTCTTGTTTGTAGTGGGATGTTTTTTGCGACACCTCCACTCGTAACCGTAACCACAATCCTTCCTTCGGCTTAATTTCAAAGGAGTGTTCCCCACTGGACAT
Organism: Chlorops oryzae; assembly: GCA_020466095.1. Classification (NCBI taxonomy): domain Eukaryota; kingdom Metazoa; phylum Arthropoda; class Insecta; order Diptera; family Chloropidae; genus Chlorops; species Chlorops oryzae. The sequence continues at coordinate 77,177,138 of CM035806.1, forward strand.
CGAATTTGTTCATCTCCGGCAATCAATCCCCAGGCTTGCAGTTGTTGTATGGCCGTCAAAGGCACACACTCAGCCTCTTCACCTCCAAAAAGCGCGTTGATTTCAAAAATTGTGAGCATTTCTTTACTATTTTGCACAATAGCTTCCACGAAAAAATGAATAAATGCAACGAATAACGGTAAACAGAGTTTCCCATGATGCCACTTTTACTAAACTTTTTTCCGGCCGCAATACATATAACCATGGCTTTAGCAGTTGTGTATTCTCGCATTTTCAACACTATTTGCATCATTTTGTTGTATATAAAGTAAAAACTCTTGAATTTTGGTGTGTTAAATATTTATTTTTGCTTTTATTTTATTATTATAAACTACATTAGTACAATCTTAAAATGTTTTTTTCTTTTACCATTATTATGTGGCAACACAGCCCAAAAATAATTTCAACAGCCAAAACTTTACCATCTGGCAACTGCATAAGTGTCAAATTTTCTTAAAAGTAAAGAAAAAAAACAGTGGAAAAGTGCAAATTTCAAATTAATTTTACGGAAATTCCTAATGCTGGGTTCATGCTTAGCCCTAAAAGCGGTTTTAGCGCATTTAGCTCTTAACGCGACTTTAAATGTGCTTTTAGCCATACAAAATTTGAAAGCTTAATGCAAGTAAAAGCAACTTCAATGTAGCATTAAGGCGAATGCAACTCTGCTAACTTCGAAAAATTTCATGTTTCGAACTATTTGACAGTACGAATATATGGCAGCACTGCTGGTTTGTTTACGTTTTTGCTGGTTTGTTTACGTTTTCCAGTCGTCACGCACAAGTTCTATTCCTAGTTAATAGTCTAATGTTTATGTAGTTCATTACACAATTTTGCACACCTTTGTATAAAGCGAGCAGTTGCAAAAAAACTGGCACGCTTTTTGTTTATAGCACATATCGATGTGTTTAATTGTTCAATTTTGTTTAAATTGAACAGAATGGAAAGGTATATCTGCACAATAAATAAAATGAATTTCAGCCGACGCATTTCGATTTCTTTTTCATCAAATTAAAACAGGACAGTTGTTTTGTAAGTCGAGAACATATGTTGTGTGTAAAAGCACATTTACATAATGCGGCACTATGAACACTCTTCGAAAAATCGCTTTTCGAAAACCGTAAATGCGCTTTTAGGGCTAAGCATGAACCCAGGATAAGGCTCGCCGACAAAAACCGATTTCAAATTTGAAATCAGCGCAAAATTCTCTATATATGGGGAAAAACGCAACAAAAATTCGAACTGCCACATTAAGTCTAGGAGCGCCGCGGAACAATATGGCATGAACCTATACCTATTATTTGAGTAAGGCCTTCTACCAAGGCATTGGAGCTACGCTCACGAAGATATATTGGTGGAGGTTTTTGCTCTCGTGGAGAATTTTCCTTCTCACTAATTTCTGCGTTATCTCTAATATGGCATTCAGACGGCATCGAAATCCCGGGATTTCGGCACTTTTGAGGATTTCAGCCGATATCCAGTCGAAATCCGCTCAGAAATTGGATTTCAACGAAATCCCACGAGAAATCCGGAACAAACTGAATGCAACTCTGCGTTTTTCGATATGTATCGAAGAAATGCTGCAACACTACTGTCAAATTTTGAAAAAACCAAAGTAGTCAAACAGGCAATGCTGCCACACGCAAACAAAAAACTCCCTACAAACTAAAAAAAAATCCCCACAATTCTTTACGTTTTTCCCTACCACAAATATCGTTATATTTTTTTTTTTAATAATTTGCCTCTTGCCTACAAAAATTTATGAGTAGCCATGAATATGGTAGGCTAATATTTTTGAGAATCTTTCAGGGTAATCTGGAACTCCGAATCGTACTAAATTCATTTGAAATTTTTTTTTTTTTTTTTTTCAAAAATAAAAAGTTTTATTCAAAATTTATGTTTTTTTTGTTGTGGTTCAAGTAAAAATGATTTCATTAAAATTATGAATAGGCCTTATCTTGTAGCGGTAAATAAAACAGTTTTCAATTTATTCAAAAAAACCAATACAAACACTATTTCAATTTTCAAATTTGTAGACTATCGACGCTGGGATAGCTTCGACCGAACTTTTTCACATAAAGACAGGTTGGCATAGTTTTTATTTTGTCTTTTTAATTTTATGACAACCAAATTTATACAAAATTTATTAAATATTTTGGAATACATCACAAATTCTCTGCATTTGCCGATTAATAAGATATCTGTACTTTTGTCCCTACAAGGGATATTTTGTTTAAGAAATTCCCTAAAATTTTTAAAGGAAATTTCCCTACAATTGGCAGCACTGCAAACAGATGAATGGCTGTCAAATCAAATCCTCTCAAGTCGATATTTTCCACGATATTGTCGTGTGAACGCTTGGATTTCGATATGGATTTCACGAAATCCAAGTGCCGAAATCCCGGGATTTCGGTGCTCGTCTGAATGGCATATAACACTCAGTTGACATTGTTTTCGTAATTTTTGCTTTGCCTACATTTGTTTTTTGTGGGCTTAGCTTTCTCTTAATAGTGATATAGTGGTCCATTCCTGTCTAGATTATCGCCTCGTTTGAATTGTCGCTAGCGTTACTACACAGCGGGAAATTATCTCCTGCATGAAAAAGTCACCAATGATGTCATCGATGACATATAGGTGACATTGTCATGCATGGCATCTTGAGGGACATGTCATCGCGGAGGGATCCTGTTCATGTGTTTGACTCTCATTGGCTACTGAAATTTAAATAAGGTTTTAGCGTCAGTTCAGCGTTAGCATGAAGTGGCGTAGATGATGAGTGCTCGACTCACAATCCGAAGACCGCGGGTTCGATCCCTGGCAGAGGCGAACAAAAATTTTTAATAATAGATTTTTAAAAATTTTCGAAACATTCAAAAAGAGGGCAAAGAAGAGAGTTATCAAACTTTAGAGAGAAAATAGCAATGTGCTGCTCTCAAATGCTTTTTCGTCATCGCATCTCCTAGCATGACCAGTGACATTTTCTTATCTTCCGCTGATAATGTCACCGCTGAAGTCCCTGTCAGTTCCTGTGTAAATGTCATACAAAGTGTCACCGGAAATAGCATGCATTCCGGCTCCGAAGTCACTAAGACATCTTAGGGGATGTCAGCGGGACATTTCCCGCTGGGTAGCTGCTGCGATATTAGTTTTAGTTTCTTTGTTTGTTTGTGTTGTTGTTTCTCGCACTACAAGCCACTGTGAGTCGCTATGTATGCGTTTTTCAAGCGAAGTATTTACTTAGTTTATTGTAATGTAAGCGTTCCTACCCAGTAGAAAATGTCCCGCGGACATCCGCGGGGATGTCCTCGTGAAAATGGGAGTCGCACCACCTGCCTTCATGCAGGTTGCGCGCGGTGATATTTCTACACGAATGTCATTACGCTTCACCTCGGACGAGTTCATTCGCATGGCAGCGGGAAAGTCCACACGACGCGCTGCATGACATGTTCATCGAGACGGAGCCGGTACGAAATGGAAATGAAACGCAATTGTGTGTTTTCTTTTTAATTTTTTAAAGTTTAGATTCAAAAGTTTTTATTATTTCAGTCTCTTTGGGAACATTTACTTTTATAGATAATTAAATTTAAAAAAAACATAAATATCACATTCAGTTGATAAAAAAGGGAAAATTCTTAAAATTAAAAAAAATAAATAAAAGAGGTGTTTCGTTAATATATAAGGCAGTGGCAGCGAGTTTTCAAAAACTTAAATAATATGCCTGCCACACGTAGATCGAAATTGCTCAATTTCAAAAAATTTCAGAACAAATCTGACATTTGAAATTGAGGCAATTTCAATTTTGTTCTGAAATTGCTCAATTTCGATCTACGTGTGGAAAGCATATAAGACTGTTTCATATGAAACAAATTACAATACGATTGTAATCAGAGCTGTAAAGGAATTAATTCATTTCGCATTTTAAGCCTATTGAATTAAAAATTTTCAGTGAATTCCATAATTCCAACAAAGTGAACTAAGAATTAAAAATATAATTCTACTGCAAGATTTGGGAAAAGGAATTATCAATTCCTTTTTAAATTCATATTTTTAAGCGCGGGAATTAACAATTCTTTTGTTTAAGCCTTGAATTGTTAGCCAGGAATTGCAAGCCCATATGGAATTGGATATGGAATTGATAATTTCTTTCAAGCCCCTAAAGCCCCTTTCAAGCCTAAGCAATCAACCATATGAGCATTCCGTGTACAGGACAAATAATAACCAGGGAAGCGATCAGCGTCGTTGTGCATTCAAAAGCACTCAACAAGGCATTAAGCTGGGAATACTTGTTTGTATCGAAATTCCGCTTATAAGCTCAATAAGTGCATATCTAGAAGTAATTATGTTTCATTATAAATGTTATTGTATTAAATTATTAATTTGGGAAATTGCTCACTTTCAATAAAAGTAATTTTTCAAAATTGCTATCGGAAAGCGAGCCACGTCGTGGTGCATTTAAAAGAGTTGCAAATGAAAATAATCTTTCAACCGCAGCCGATGAAGGTAGTGGCGTATTATATCTTATATATGCTTTTTTGATGTTTGGATATTTATCTAGCATTATTTCAGATGTTGAAGAATCTGCTAGATAAGCAACAAACTCATTATTGTTTGAATTTTCCATTTGTTCAAACATATCTTCCGGTTCATCTATTAAAATTAAGCATTGATATTTAAATATTAAATATGAAGGAATTATTTACCAGCTAAGGAAAACTGAAAATGATATCTTTTCGAAGGCGTTTTTTTCCTGGATAACCTTGCTTTGGATGTCGTAAACGGCTTTTTTACTATTTCGACTACCTCTCCAACCTTGTTGTCATCAAAAGTGGAATTCAATGCTTTAATCCACTTAAGTTTTATATGCGGACATAGTACTGAAGCAATTGCAGAATCCTCAACTTCTTTTTTTAGGAGAAAGTAAGCCTCAAATCTTTTTTCAATAGCTTCTAACAATTGCGAAGCCACCCTTCCCTGCCCACTCCCTCCTTCGTGAATGATAATTTCACTGTACTGCATTCTTATTTTAGCCAAGGTTGGAAGAAGAAATCCGAAAATCATTCCATATTCTCCCTGTAGAAAATCGATAGCCCGAGCAAGTGGTCGGAGCAGTTGCATGTAATTGTTCAAGTAATCGAAATCTTGTTCAGTGAAACTTGGAATCTGCAGTTTGAGACAAAGTCCACTCAACTTTTCCTTATGCGAAAGAAGGATTTTAATGGAATCGTACAACGAAATCCATCTGGTTGCCACAGGGTACTTTAACTGTGAGCCTAGCGTTGAAATTATTTCTTCCGAGCTTTTAGGTCTGTTTACCTTGTTCCACAGTTTAGAACATTTTTCCATTACCTTACAAAAACCAAAATATTTTTTATCTGTATCAGTTTTTTCAAATCTTACATACATGTTGGTGAGTTTCAAATGCCAATCGGTTGCTTTTCAGTATTCGGCCGAAATCCGTTGTAGCAATAGGGTTAAGTGAATGCGTAGTACAACGAATATGCTTTGGCAAAAACTCCTCACAAAAAATACTGGACATTCCCTTGAGTTCCAGAAAATTTTCATTTACCATTTCGAATTCTTCATCACCATCTGAATCTTCGAACAACTGAATACCAAACTCCTTAAAGGCTTTAATGAAATTCGAGCCATTGTCAGTTGTTGTGGCGACAACGTTATCCTTGTTCAGACCGAATCGGATATGGACTTCCCTGATAACTTGATAAATCAGCTCATAAGTGTGGGATCCAGCTAGACGCTTGCATGCCAACGCCACAGACTTTCTTTTTAAATTTTCGTCCAACCAATGACAGGTATATCCAAAAAAACTGCGGTGTTGGGTTGACCATATATCAGCCGTAGTACAAAAAAATTGGTTGCTTTCAATTATTTTGCGTATTTTTGTGTTCATCTCTTCAAAGGTTCCATCAATAAGTTTTGCTGCTGTGGGCCTACTAATAACGTTTAAGTCCGAGTTGGCAAATGCAATAATTTCTCGGAATGCAGTTGATTCCACGATATTTATTGGCAACATATTTTGTGCAATGAATTTAATTATCAGTTTTTGAAATTTATCCTTGTTTGTGGGTTTTATCTTTTCCTCTGCTTTCATTTCAACGTATTTTTTGTACTCATCTCCGTGACTTCTACGTAAATGTCGAATGAAATTGGATGTCACGTTTAAGAATCCATTTAATTCGGCCTTACATACAACACATTGAACTGTAATTTTGGTTCTTGCTTTTTGATTGAATTGTGCCTAGACAAGTTGGTCATACATATTTTGTTAATCTAAATCTTTTTCGACATACCTTTTTAATGATTTTAAAAATTTTTGGAACAGCAAAGATTTGCCAACTTCTACCACTTCTTGAGTTAACGGGATATTTTCCAAATTATCTGAAAAAGGATGAATTTCTACGTCCTCACGATAGGGATTGCTCCATTCTTTACATTTCTTTTTAGTAGGAGGACCGTCTTCTAAAATGTATCCTTTTTGGATGGAAGCACTCGGCAGAAGGGAAGGATCCTTGTACTTGACTCCTTCGGAGTCGTCGGTTGAAGAGTAAGGACTCGGCAAAAAGGAGGGATCCTTTTCGAAGTCGTCGGATGAAAAGTCTTCAAAAATATTTGACATCTTTACACCAAACTTTGAAAATTCACACTGAGAAGCTTAATATTTCCTCAAATCATCGATTTTTATATCTATTGTTCTTTTAATTTCAAAGCCTCCTCATTCAACACTGTTTAAAGTGCACAACAACGCTGATCGCTTTCCTGGTTATTATTTGTCCTGTACACGGAATGCTCATATCGTCGCCCGGGGATTCATGTGCTCTACGTGCAAAAAACACATTTCGAGCAAATCGAAGTTGAAGTTTGAAACTATTTTTTTCAAAAACTGTACGATAAGGTTTTTTTTGTGTTTCACTATTAATTTTTGAAAGAATACCACAGCCACACAAAAAAATTTTTTTGGTTTGATCTGGGTATCTCACTACCTCTACCATATGTTTTCGGGGTCGCTGATTCCAAATCCGTTGCCCGTTTTGCTCCATCAGATCAGCATTTTGCCATAACCTCAAAAAACCTCAATTCGAGCTATTAAAATTTAATATCGTGGACAAATTTTTTTTTTGTTCTGATCTGGGTATCTGATTACTTCTACTATATGTTTTCGGGGTCGCTGATTCTAAATCCAATGCCCGTTTTGCTCCATCAGATCAGCATTTTGCCATAACCTCAAAAAAAACTGACACGTAATAAGATTTGGTAATCTAATGTTTTGTGGAATAATTGTACCGTCGGCATTGGCGTTACCCGATGCACACCGCGGGGAGGTTGCACGATCGGGTTTTGTGCATCATTGAGCCCTTATTGGGGCTGTTTTTTAAAGCTGATGATATAGAATATTTTTTAGTCGGTCTCCATCTTTGAGCTGTATCGGGTTCTTTTCTCTTCAAATGACCTATGTAAGGGATTCCTTTTACGCTTTTTGACCTGCCCAAGTGTTTCTCTTTTGAGCATCCAGCAAAAATCGGATTTAGAATCAGCGACCCCGAAAACATATAGTAGAAGTAATCAGATACCCAGATCAGAACGAAAAAAAAATTTGTCCACGATAATAAATTTTAATAGCTCGAATTGAGGTTTTTTGAGGTTATGGCAAAATGCTGATCTGATGGAGCAAAACGGGCATCGGATTTAGAATCAGCGACCCCAAAAACATATAGTAGAAGTAATCAGATACCCAGATCAGAACGAAAAAAAAATTTGTCCACGATATTAAATTTTAATAGCTCGAATTGAGGTTTTTTGAGGTTATGGCAAAATGCTGATCTGATGGAGCAAAACGGGCAACGGATTTGGAATCAGCGACCCCGAAAACATATGGTAGAGGTAGTGAGATACCCAGATCAAACCAAAAATTTTTTTTTGTGTGGCTGTGTACTTATTCGAAGAGTATATTTTCGAATCTTTGATCTAACGCATAAAAGGGTATTTTATGGCTTTAAAAAAAAACCACTTTGCTCTACACGCCATTTCAAACATATTTCGCTGACAATGTAATACATAGAGCAAAGTGACATTACCCAGCCGGACTTTTTCGCATAAAGGAAAAATTCATTAATGTTTTCACCGATGATGTCAAGGGGAAAGTTAGAGTACTTCTAAATTCTAATGACATTGTCATCGAGAAAAGGTGTTATTCATCGCAATTCTAATGACATTGTCATCGAAAAAAGATGTTATTCATCGCAATTCCCATGACATAGTCCGTGTTTCATTTTCATTTCGTATCACTCCCGAACGATGACATTTTCTTGCGAAACAGGAGGTATCCACTCCAATTTCGATGACCAACTGGTGACATGTCCTCTCATGACGGCCAATGCCGTTTGTGTGTAAATTTCATTAGAAAGTTGGTGTAGAAACAGGAGGAGTCGCGGCTCTTATGTCATGCTGAAATCATTGATGGTTTCACCGGGACTTTTCCTGCTGGGGAATGCACAAAATACAAACATAAATAAATATGTGGATACCCAATAAACACAAAACCGAGGACGATATCGTAACGATAACGAGACGAATTCGAGAAAACCGAATTTCTCGATATCGCGATTTAGGCTCGCGACGATATCGAGACGAGTTCGAGAAGATAGAATTTCTCAATATCGTAATTTTGGTGTCGCGAAGATATCGAGACGACTTCGCGAAAATCCAATTTCTCGATATCGTTATTTTGGCCTCGCGAAGATATCGAGACGAATTCGAGAAAAATCAAAATCTCGATATTGTGATTGTGGACTCGCGAAGATATCGAGACGAATTCGAGAAAAATGAAATTCTCGATATTGCGATTTTGGACTCGCGAAGATATCGAGACGAGTTCGCGAAAATCAAATTTCTCGATATCGTGATTTTGGCCTCGCGAAGATATCGAGGCGAAACATTTTTAGCCCAATAAATACAAAAACGAAGATTATATCGCCACAAATTTGTTACGAATTTGAGAAAAACGAAATCCTAGAAAGTAGTTTAGTGAACTCGTTTTGAACTCGAAACACAAACTTTAATTCTCGAAGGTAGTTTTGTTAATTTGTTTCCAAATCGGAAGGCGTAATGGGTAAGCAGACTAGAAACATGACTAGAAATCAAGAGGTTCGGTGTTCAAATCCCACAGCCGGTGGATTCGAAAGCGTGGTTACCAGCAATAGAACCATTTTTTTTTTTTTTTTAAACCGAAAATAGTATTATAATAAGACTGTTATTTGAATTTTACATTAAATATAAAAATTAATGATTTTTTTGCTAATCGTCCGTTAACGATTCGAGAGCGATGAAATTCTCGATTCGCTAGCGATTCGAGTTAAGGCTCGTTAACGATTCGAGAACGATGAAAATCTCGATTCGCTAATGATAAGTGACTCTCTCACGATATCGAAATCGTCTCGATATCGTCTCGAATTATCGTCGCGAAACATTTTTAAGAGAAAACGATATTGCCTCGACATCGTTACGATATCGTTGTTTATTGGGTATTGGTAACCAGACTTTTTGTTATTATACGAGGGCTGTTATAATATTAGGCGAGTTTCAGAGTTTCGCGGGTTCCTTTTGGATTTGGTTTTTTGTTTTTTAATCTGCTATGTAGATATGCTATGCATATTTCTTGAACATATGAGTCGTTCACTGGATAAAGGGATTGAGTCTAATTTGACGTTTTTGAGATTTAGCGTGGATACACTTCCTTTTATGACTTTTTCAAAAATTGTAAAAGAAGCGCCAATAATTAATTTTGCAATTTCAATTTTGAGTTTTGTTGTAAAAACTAATTTTAAAGTCAATGTCAACTGTTCTGTCGTTTTTTTCCATTTCAAATTTTGCGGACTCATTCCCTTTATCCACTGAGCGACAAATATGATGATGTCGTACGAATGCCAATGCTTCGCTATTCTTTCAATACCTAAATTTTTAACTTAGACTACTGTTTTACTTAAACAAAAAAACAAAAATTATCAACGATGTTACTCGAAGAAAACGGCATGTAGAGCAAAGTGGCTATCGTCAATTAAAACCTTAACTTTGTACTGAAATTTTGCTCTATACGCCATTGAATGGCGTATAGAGCAAAAGAACACAAAAAAATTGTGTTTCAAGGGATATAGAGCAAACTGGAGATGAATTATCTCAGTAACTAGAAGATATAGCAAAAAATGGATTGCGGATTTAAAAAATTTGGCATTGATAATGGGGGATGGCATCCTTAACTCGAATTCGTTAAAATGGCGTATAGAGCACATGAATCTCCGGGCGACGATATGGTTGATTGCTTAGGCTTGAAAGGGGCTTTAGGGGCTTGAAATGCGCTTGAGGGGCTTGAAAGGATTTATCAATTCCATATCCAATTCCATATGGGCTTGCAATTCTTGGCTGACAATTCAAGGCTTAAACAAAAGAATTGTTAATTCCCGCGCTTAAAAATATGAATTAAAAAAGGAATTGATAATTCCTTTTCACAAATCTTGCAGTAGAATTACATTTTTAATTCTTAATTCAATCATTCAAGCCTAGGCTTGGAATCAGAAAATACAATTCACGGCTTGAATTATGAGGGATTTAAACTCAAAAGGAATTCAATCCTTTACAGCTCTGATTGTAATTTAGAAACCTTTCACTGCCACTGCCTTACTGTAAATAAGGCTATAAACATAAATATCAAATCCAATGAAAAAAAAAAAAAAATAATAATAAATTTAAAATAATTCAAGGAGCTGCTTCAACATTTCTCAATGTCAGTCTCACGGCGACGTTTTTGGCGGTTTACATATTTTAAATATTTATTTTTATGGAGTTTAAATACCACTCTCAATTCTCCAATAAAGTGAGACTCTGGAATTTCAGACTGGTACGAGGAGCCTGAAAATATGGAAGAAAATTAATAACATGGAATTCGATGATATAAAATTTTTATTCGATGAGTACTTACGATAAATTCCATTGAAGAGAGCCCGGTGCTCTTTGAAGGCTTTTTGCCATTTACTCCGTCCACATTATAATCCATAATTATGGCCATATCAATTCTATTGCCCAAATTTTTTTTAGTCCATCCGGAAGGAGCAGAGATTTGAGCGTTTCAATCTAACGATAGGAAAAGAAATTATGGCTTTTAATTTGTTCACCACATGAGGTGTGGGTTTTACTCACGTGCAGTTCAGAACCCTGTTGCATTGCATTATTTACAGCACGGAGGTCATCTTCACTTCTTAGGGGAAATATCTTTGTAGCGCTCGCTATGTTCTTCTTAACTATTTGTTGCAGCATGCTTGAAACTTCGCACTGCTTTTTCATTAGAGCATCGATTTTTGCATCCACGTGTACTAGAGAGAATAAATTTACTGTAGCATGGATATGAAGTGTGGAAAAATGTAAGTTCACCTTGATATGCTGCAAATCTCTCGTCGATTGAATCTGAACAAAAAGATACCTATACATTAATAACGGTTATTTGTTAAGCTTACTTTTAACGAAAGGTTTCTATCCATGTCATGTCCTTGCTTGTGAGGTTTTGAATGCTGCTGCTACATGGAATATTTGTTATATTTATGTTTTCATTCTGCATTATATCCTCTAATTCGTCTGTCTCAATATGTTTAATTGTAGTGGAAAGTTTACGACGGAATTTTCTTGCAGCCATTTTCTCTGTAAATCGATTTAGTTTAAATTATGAGCGATTGGAATCAATACGAATGAGTTTTCAAAGGGTAAACAAACAAGTTTATAATAAATAGCATCTAAAGGAAAAAATTCTTCTTGTTCTGACATTTCACGAGAAGCAACAACTATTCCTAGTTCTGACATGGAATGCATTGGCTCGACGAAAAAATTTTGTATTTCTAAAAATCGTTTCCCTATAACAAATTTTTTTCTTATCGGGGAAAAAGATTGCTGAGCAGAATGCTTCATAAGTTGTTTAAGGATGTAAGTGGGCTTTCTTACTTTTCTTTTAATTTCTTGAAGATAATTTTCGAATTTATAGGCTGTGAAATCATGAATAAACCCAATTTCTTTAACAGTTTTAGCAATGTGAAGAATTTTGTGAAATTGTATGTAACAGTTTTTGGGAAGTAAATGTTAGGAAAAAACTCGACAAAATCTTGTAATAACTTTTCGGCCACTTCTAAATTAACTTGAAAACTTTTTTTTGACGAAAGCAATCTATACGCACAATGCAATAATAGGAAATGGTAATACATGTCTTCATGCATAATGTTTTTAAGAACTACTACACCCGTATAGAGGATGAACTGCCTAAACTCAGTAGCCTTCCATAAATATACCTCTTCTAAGCTTCTTGGCTTGCGAGCGAATTCGCCAGGCATAAATTGCGATAAAGAAATTAGCCGTGTTGATATTTCACTTTTGCATTTTGGAGATAAAGGGAAATTAGTTTGGTTTTTCAATATGCTACACAACATTTTTCTTGTTACTCCTAAATCAGGAAGATGCATGGGGTCCAAGGGAAACTGGCTAACCATTTTTACTCCCAACTCTTCTAATATGGTTTTTCTCGACCTAAAAAATTCTAAGTGTTGCAATATATCCCTGCGCTCAGAAAAATCTTCATCAGTCCTTTCAATAGAAGTAATTGTTGCAAATGTAACTACATTTTGAAATTTCTTCCCAACCTGTTTACACTTGCTGCATCCATGTAAAGAATTGTGTCCCTTTATTCCGCATAAGAACGCTCGTGCAGGAGTATCGCAAATGAATGCACGGATGCTGAGTTTCAAAACTTTTTCTTCAAAATTTAAACCAGACACAAGTAATGTGCGAAGCTCCTCTACAAGATCATGAAGAAAGTCGCCTGCGCTACTGGGCTTACAGTTTCCTAAATAGAATCCAACTGGAAAAACTAATGAGTTTTGTAAGTTGATTGCATGAGCAAGTATTGGCCATAAGGTTGTACGTGAACTTTTAAAAAGGGGAAGTCCATCAATCCCAAAATCAATTTCTATACTTTCTGGCAAAAGGGGTTTCTGGCACTGACTGAGTACTTTTATCAATTGTCTTTCAAGACCTAAGTGCATATATTTGCCGGGTTCTACAACAGAAATTTTTGGTTTTTCAATATTCCCCAAGACTGTGCTCATAGAAAGAGGTACATCTATAGATTCTTCTTTTAAAATTTTCAATAAAGCTTCAAACGACTCCTTGGTCGGGTTGTATTTGAAATACCACTGCTTCAACTTTTCACAAATCGGTTTGGGCGCTTTTTTGGAAGTTGTAGGATAATTATCATTCACTGAGGTTGATAAGCAATTATCCAAATTTGGTGGGCTTGAATTTGCAATATTTACTTCATTGGATTCAGTTTCAATTAAACTATGCTCTTCGATATCCAAAAGAGCTCCCTCACGTTTCATTTGTTTATATTCATTTTCTGCTAATCTTTTTAAATGTCTCTTATTAAATCCACGTTTCATTTTCACTGTTTTATCTTAAATGTTATTTTTAAATGTTTATTTACCCTTTTTTTAAAACAGAAGGATGGCAGGACACAAAACAGACATCAGAACGAAAAAAGAAAATAATGCACAAAAAACAGCACTTGCGGCCCACTGTAAAGATCATGATCACTTACCCAATTTTTACACTGTGCGAATTTTACAAAGAGAGAAAAAATACAACAAAAGACTAACGCTAGAAATGCTACATATCAACAACATACCAATAGAGAAGCGCATTAATTACAAAACAGACACCGAAAACATAGCACACAGTTACAGACACCTGTTTAACAGAAGAAAGAGAACCATAAATAGTTAGAAAGATGACGTCGATAGGCAATGACCTATCATTGTTTAATTGTTTTTGTTAGAAATTTAAGAAATCAGAATATGTGAGTTTTGTTATTTGTGATATGTCTTTGGTTTTTGTTTATTTATAAACAATACATTTTTTCATTGTTAGCCCTGAGGAAGTCTTCGGTATGAAGACGAAATATCGGAAAGAAATAAAATAAAAATGCTTATGAAAGTTGACCTCAAGCTCGAATAAATTCAAAAAATCATTTAAGATTTAGAGAAAGGTCGAAAAATAAACAAACATAACAGAAACAATTTATTTACTTATCTTTTTTGCTTCACTTCAAATCACTCGATTTGCGCACGTTCCGAAACTTCTTTCTCATTCTTGAAGAGCATAAAACATGTTTTAAAATAACAGGTATCAAAATGATGTATGTATGCAAGGGAATTGTACTCCAGAGCTAAAAATTGAACTGAATTTTTCCGTTCTTTAAAAATTCTTTGCGTTCGCCAACCAGCGATTTTAAAATTTTCAGTTCACAGGTAAAAACTGCGCTCGGGAGCTAAAAAATTATTGCCAGCCATAAAACGAAGCATAGCGGAATTTTTCAGTTCGCTAACGCAAATTTTATTGAGCTACCCTGCGCTTAATGCGAAATTTATTTGCTGGTCTGAAAATCCTTTTTCCTGCTGCTACCAAGAAATTTACCGCCGTTGCTGTGTTTTTTTTAGAACGTATTTTCCAAATGCTATTTCGCAGCTATATACCGTGAAAATATCAAGAATATTTATTAATTAGTAGATATTTCATGCTTATCGGTCTATACGCCAACTGTTAATATTTAGTATGTTTAAAACATTAAATTTGATGTGTGGCAGCCATAGACAAATCAGCCGAAGCCATAATCAAACTGGAAAGAACATTTCGAAAAAATCAAAACGAAGCTGCGTATGATCGTTTCGCTCCGTCTCGAGGACACTGTCCTGCTGAGCATTTCACTTGGCTGTCCGCTCTGAAAGACGCGAGGACTTGTTCCGCGCCGACACAATTTTCTGCTGGGTAGCATTAGGCTCACTTATTGAATGACGACGCACATTGGGCCATTTGACTGTTTTAGCCGGCAAAAAATCAAAATGCAATTTTCTTGTTTTGACCACTGTGGAACATGAAGAAATGTCCATTAAGGGGGTCTTCTCATTCAAAACCCGTTTTTTGGACCCTTTTTAAAAAAATTCTTATTTGAAAACGCAAAGAATAATTGAAAACTTTTTTTATTTAAGGTATTACAAAAGGTTCAAAGTAAATAAAAAACTTTTTTTTGCCTCGATACGTGGGCTGTTCAAAAAGTAATGAGACTTCAAAGTTGGTGGTGAAAAAAAGGGTGTCGTCACGGCGGCCACGATTCCGGGTCCCCGGAGCGTCTGAAATGAAAAAAAAAACGGGGTTATAATCAGTATAGATGTAATTGTCGGGTTTTTTTATAAATCAAACTTGAAAATTGCAAATATTAAATTTTTCAGTTTAGAATAAAATTTATAAGGCTTTTTGGAAGAAGGCCTCTTCGGACTTTCAATCCCTAGCGAGAATTATTGTTGTATGCTCTTTAGGATAGAAAACTGTGCGCTTTCCAAAAAAAGATAACGCAGTTTATTATATTCAGCGAAATAGCCGTGGTGTTGTAGAGAACTAAGTATTTTTTCTTTGTATTTGTAAATAATTATGTTCAGATTTAATGGAAAATCTAAAAGTGAGTACCCAATAGTTCCACTCTCAAACTTTGCAAATTAATTTTTCATGATATTTCCTTTCAGAAAATGTTTACTTTAGACATCGCACGACCTCGCATCAAACAAAATTTGTCCAATATAGTATGAAGACTCTGGCCTTTTATGCGAAAAATTGTAAACGTTCCATACGCGCATGCATATAAAAATATATATGTATGTTTTACAGATAGATATATATTTGTAAATGTAAAATAAATAAGTTTTTCTGAATGAATTTCTCTTTAAACTTTATTCAAATATGTTAGCAAATATTTGGCCTTCCAGCAAATAGTTTAATCTTAGCTTAATTCTTGTAAATTATTCCAACGAAGAATTTTGTCAAAGCGAATATAAAATTTAAAAAATAACAAGTAAGAAAGCTAAAGTCGGTCAAGCCCGACTTTGAAATACCCAGCGTCCCGACATTATGAGCGCACTATGTTTTGCTTCTCTATTTGTGGGCGTGGCAGTGGGAGGGCAACATAAATTATTTCCCTACACCTTTCATTCGCCTTGGTGAACCCATGTTTCGAATTTGAAGCTTCTACGCCTTTTACTTCGGAAGTTACGAAAAATCTTCATTTGTGGGCGTGGCAGTGGGCGGGCAAAATACAATTTTTTCCTACACCTTTCATTCGCCTTGGTGAACCTTTGTTGCGAATTTGAAGCTTATACGCCTTTTACTTCGGAAGTTACGAAAATTCTCTATTTGTGGGCGTGGCAGTGGGCGGGCCATATAAATTTTTTTCCTACACCTTTCATTCGCCTATGTTGCGAATTTGAAGCTTCTACGCCTTTTACTTCACAAGTTACGATAAGCCCTTATTTGTGGGCTTATTTGTGGGCGTGGCTCACGGAGGGCGGCGTCCATTTTTTTCCAGGATATGTCCCTTTTCGAAGTTTACCAGTACACCAAATATCAATGGAATGTGTTGAGTGGTTCGCAAGTTACAAGCATTTTACTGAAAACACATTATATTCATTTGTGGGCGTGTTAGTGGGCGGATGTCTCCCATTTTTACTTAGGATCATACTCGGATCCCGATATACCTGTGTGCCAAATTTTGACTTGATTGGTCCAGCCGTTTCGGAGGAGATCCGACCACGGACGGACGGACAGACGGACAGACGGACATGTCTAAATCGATTCAGTTTTTGATCCTGATCATTTCTATATATATATGTCTATATCTCCGGAGCTTAGTTCTCCCTGTTACAAGATTCGCACAAAACTAATATACCCCGCTTACGCTGGGTATAAAAAGAGTGAGCCCCATTTAAGTGTAACTTCCAATTATAATGTATTTATTGAGTAAACGTTGAAAGTTTTTTTTGTCACTTATAATTTCTATCCGATTTGCTGAGATATTTAGGAATCTTAAGATCCAGCCATTTTAAGTACTTGTGGGACTCCCAATACGTGTTTCACATTCTCCAATCTTATGTTATATTTAAAATAAATTATTAAGATTAAAAACTGAAGGGCACATTTATTTATGTTTTACTTTTTCATTGCTCTGTTATTGATGTTCATTGTGTTTACAAGAACAATTTGCAATTGCAATGCATTTGCATTGGAAACTAAGATTTACACAGGTTCTTTATCATTTTCATTCGTAAATAAACTGTTATTGCAAGTGTTTAAATAGTTTGAAATTAAACAAAAATTTAAAAATTAAGAAGTTAATTTTGAAAAGCAATACAAAACAATGAGTTTATATATTTCACGTCTAGAATTTTTCGATATGTGGTGTGAGGCCTCAAGGAAGGAACGTATGAGCAATTTATATTTGAAAATTGTACAGAAGTTAAACTTGCGTAATGATGACGATGATTTAAGGAAAAAAATTCAAGGAAAAATTCGTCTTTATTCCCACAAAATTAATATGAAATGGAATAGTGCTGGTTGTCGTAAAGAGAGGTTTGGGATTGGTTTTAAAAATTATTAGAATTGCTGTTTAAGAGCATATTTTTTTTTTATATTTCTAACAATGCACAGCAACTGGCTCAGTGAAAACTTTGTTCTTAGTAAGTCTGGTAAAGTTGAGATTCCTATAGGCGAAGTCGACGATGAATTGCCTTCAACTTCAAAGCGTGGTAGACCAACAAAAACATTTGAAAATTGTAATGAAAGAGCAAAACGCTACAAAGTGCGAGATCTTTTGGAGTCGCGATCTGATGCTGAGTTATCGTATGCAGCTCATATGTCAAAGCGTGCTTGTGGATTTCGCACGGTAGCGAATGCGATGAAAAATGTTTCGCAGACTCCGGAGAACGCAGTTTTGTTAAAAAAAGCGGGAAAATCTGAATCTCAGCGTATGTACACAGGCGAGGAAGCACTCGTACTATATATCGATGCTAAGTTGACAAGAAACAGCTACATAACCTTGCGAAAACAAGCTGTTTCTGTGGGACATATTTTATATCCCTCAAAACATGTTTTGTTCAAGGCCAAGCAAGAATGCTTTCCGTCACAAAGTGCCATAAGTGTCACTGAAACTAGTGTTTCTATTGTTGTACAAGACTTAGTTAACCTAACAACTATACGGCTTCTGAAAGCTCAAGAGCCCGTTACTAAACGTTATGCCGATACTTTTAAGTCGTTTACGCTCATTTGTAAATGGGGTGGAGATGGTAGCTCAGGACACAGCAACTATTAACAAAAGTTCCATAATCAAGAGAGTACAGATTCTTCTTTATTTGTTTTATCATTTGTGCCAATCCAGTTACGCGTGACACAAAATTCTTCAAAAATCTTCTGAAAAATCCCACCCCTTCATCAACTCGTTTTTGTCGACCTCTAAGATTTATTTTTGGAAAAGAAACCGAAGAATTGTCGGTACGTGAATTTAACGATATTCGTGATCAAATAAGTAATCTAGAACACTTAGAATACGCAGTAGATTCCGTCAAAATAACAATTAAATTTGAATTTATTTTAACGATGATCGATGGGAAAACTGCGAACTTTCTTACAAGCCACAAGTCAAGGCAGTCTTGTTATATTTGTGGAGCCAAACCAAGTAAAATGAATTTGGTAAACACAGTTAAAGAAGCCAATCCTGAGTGTTACTCTTACGGGTTGTCAACTCTACACGCTTGGATTAAAACTTTTGATTGCATGTTACACATTGCTTATCGTTTAGACATAAAAAAAATACATAATCAGGCAACCTAACGATAAGCAGGCCGTAGATTTGCGTAAAAAACAAATTCAACAGCGTTTAAAGAAAGAAATGGGCCTAATTGTAGATGGAGTTAAGCCTGGATATGGCACAACTAATGATGGCAATACGGCTAGAAGATTCTTTAAGGATCATGCTAAAAGTGCAGAAATAACTGGCCTTGAAAAAGATATCATAAAAAATTTTTATATTATATAATACTAACTTGCATTTGTTCAGGATTCGAAATTAATCTCGAATTATTTCAGAAGTTTCTTGAAGAAACAAGGAACAAATATTTATGTGCATGTGTTTGGTATCCTTTGCCAGTTAGTGTTCACAAAATTTTATGTCATGCAACTGACGTTATAAGAAACTGCATAGTTCCGATAGGTCAGTTGTCTGAAGAAGCTCAAGAGGCCCGTAACAAAGACTGTAGACGATTCCGTTTATGCTGGCCACTCACGCTATACCGATCGAAGCGATTTGTCCATGTTGACAAAAATTTAAGCGTGTGAGGGGTGGTTTGTGCACCGATCGAAAGTATTTGAAATTTTTCATAAACCAGCGATTTGTTGACGCGTGAGTGGCGCGGTGTATGCACTCTCTCAATTCGCATGCTCTCAAACCGGTTTTGGTTTGTTTTTTTTCTATGCATTTTCTCATTTTTCTGTAATCGTTGTCGCGTAAACATCGACGGAAGAAATGGCAAATGTTAGTAAAGCCTTTCTGGAGGAATTTTAGCTGACATGTTGACCGCACGACGACTAGAGCGAAATGACGGTTTACGGATCGGTGTGTCGTGTGTGGGCAACATACTTTATACCAATCGCTTCGATCGGTATAGCGTGAGTGGCCAGCATTAGCACATACGCGAAAATCATCTAGAATTAATACGAACAGAGATTTACTCGATATGCTTTTAATTACGTCAGATCCGCTGATTAATTGTTATCGACAAGAACCATTAAAAAATATTTCGTCTATTCCATCCGAAGCCAAAAAATTTTTAATCGAGCCTAAACTTGACGAAAATCCACAAAATTTAGCCTCCGAAGAGTCTGAAGAATCAAATGAAAGTGCAAACTCTGACTCCGAAGAATAAGCAACCCTTTTGAGCTATGTTTTTTTTTTTTTATTAAATGAAATTGTTTTATTTAACTTTTTATGACTTTTCCGTATAATTCTTCAGTGGTTTCATTAAAGAAATAAATAAACAAAATTCTAATTTATAAATGCTCTACTAAAATATTCATGGCATTTTTATACCCAGCGTAAGCGGGGTATATTAGTTTTGTGCGAATCTTGTAACAGGGAGAACTAAGCTCCGGAGATATAGACATATATATATAGAAATGAGAGGAATAGATTCCTGCAGGAATATGTCGTTTGGGAGATGTATAAATTGTTCCAAAAAACAGGGAGGTGTGTACTTGTAAAATTCCATGGGTATTCGGTCGATAACAGGGGCTTTTCTATCTCTGCATTGCTTTAAGACCAAGCCTAATTCATAAAGTTCAAACGGGGAGTCCAGGAATGGGTCTAATATTTGAGGAGCAGCCCAGCTGATCGAGGGATTGGGGGTTGAAGGCGATAATAGTGAGCTAAAATGCTCCCGAAATTCGTGTACTAAAATACTATTTCCTTTTTTGGATTTTTTTCGTTTGAGAAAATTGCTCAATTTCCACCAGTCCGCTGGGCTTCTCACGGTTTGCAAGCGATTGATATCCCTTTTAAGGAATTCGATCTTTTTTTTGCGACAGAAACTAACATATTTTTCACGTCTAGTTTTATATAGAATGTAATGGGCCATTAGGTTAGATTTTCTCCATGCTGTTAGTGATTTCATCATAATATTCCTGACATGGTCACACCTCCTATCGAACCAAGGGCTTTTGTATACTACTACCTTTTTAAAGGCGAATGTTTTGTGCAGCGGATTTAATTTGATTGTTTAGAACGTCGAGTCGACTGTTAACATCAGATATTACTGGGGCGTTGGAACTAGTTACTGCTTCGTACAATTTTCTATGGTAAAAACGGGTGTATGTAGGGTTCCATACCATTTTAGGGGGAAGTTCAAAGTTTGAGCTATTATTCATGTGGTCATAGTCCTTAATAGGCAAAAACAACGGCATATGATCAGAATATGGTTTGGAACGTATAATGAAAGAATCGATATGCTCCAATAGATTGTATGAGCATATGCAATAATCAATGGTCGAGTGCCGACTTGGTCACCGGCAGTGCGGCCATTAAGTATTACACCACCAGTTGATTCGACGAGATTAAGCAATTTTCTACCCTTTGTGTCGATAGTGCGGTCTTTAGACACGCGATTAGTGTTAATGTAAGGTATACCAGTAATGGAGTTAATGTCTAGAGTTTGCTCAGCAGCAGTCCTGGCATTAAGGTCTCCTATAAGTATATACGAATCAGTTTCCAGATCCGCTAAAAATCGTTCCAGATTCTCAAAGTCATCATTCCAATGTGAACAGTTCAAGTAACGCGGTATAATAGATATCGGAGCTAGATTAAAAGTTATTTTTAGGTATACGTTTTGATATGAGGACATAAATTTTGGTTTATATGTGCTACATAAATTCTTACGAAATCCGTAGAGACCACCGCCGCTAGCACGGCCAAAAGTGCTTGTTTTCGTCGCTTCAATCCAGTAGAGTATGTAATTAGAAAAGTACTGCGAGAAAAAACCTTGCCTATCCGCTAGAATATGTGTCTCAAATAAGAAAAATACATCGAATTTGTTAATATATGTAAAGAAATCAGGGAAATTAAGTTTACTATTCAAGTTTGCGATGTTATATGCTAATATCCGACACACCTTTAAACGCTATTCTCCTCCTTTTACACTAGCTTGCTGAGTAGATAAGTTAGTGTCAATTCCATCTTTCCTCCTCTGTGATACTGCACAACTAAATTTCGCACCGCAGCTCCTTAGTATTTCGTTGATAATCTCTGCATCATTCGCTGAGGAGGCCACTATAGACTCATTGTTCCACGTGTATTTCTTGTCGTCGACGAACAAAGCAAAGTCACTCACTCGAACCTTAGCGCCTCCGTTGGATGCTTATTTTTTGGCTAACATGCGAAGATTATATTTTTTATTTTTCTCCTCTGGTGTTAGATCCCTATTTATATAAATGTCCGTCCCCTTTAGACGCTTCCTCATCGACAACAGATTAGTGACTTCGAAAACTGAAGATAGCTTGAGTACGAAATCGCCGGATGCTAACTTTATTGCATCGCGAATGTTGATCTGCGTATGTAATGTCTTAGTACAGATTTCCATGAATTCCTGAACAGCTGATTTATTATTCGTACTCTTTAAGCCACTAACCAAGATGTTTGTGCGTCTGAGATTTTTGTCAATTAGTTGTAGACGTTTTTGAATAGATGCGATCTCCACCTTCAAGGTAATATTTTCGTTCCGTAGCCCATCCAACTCATTTTTAATCCTCACAATGTCATCCTTCCTAGCGACGTTTTCCAGTTTTTTGTCTAACGCACTGTTTAGTTTTTCATCAAAAGTGCTCCAAAAAGCCACATCAGTGGTCGCCAACATGCTTTTTACACGTGAGTTACTGCTCACGCCGCCTTGTATGAAACTATCAATAAGGTTGCGTTTGGGAGTGTGAAAGCTTTCACCGTCAGGAGATGTCAAATTTAGCGCACGTTTGTGGTTTACATCCATTTAGTGTTTTATGCAGTTAATAGAATACGCTGTTAGAGTAACGGCATCGACTTCCCTACGTCGCGTTGCCAACCACTTCTTAAGCTTTCAGTGATAAACAGCGAAGATCTGTACACCGCCTCCGAGTTGACTCCCCCACTATCAGTCCGATATATGTACTAATGACGACTGCCACACAAACGTTTCTGTGATTTCCCGAAGATATAAAGCTGAACTTTACTGCATACGTAGCGTTTATGTAGCAGAAGCAGGAATAGCAAACCACATGCGTTGCCAAACAATGTTTACTGAATAAGTTCAATAGCGACGTCTCTGCGTCGCGTTGCCAACTTCTTCTTCGATTTACGACGTAAGATGGCAAAGGCTGGGCACTGCGATTCCAGAACCCCAAAACCAGGATCAACGACTCAAAGAAGAAGAGGAAACGTCTCATTAACTAGCAAACCATCCCAACAATGACGGCATCTACCTTCTTTGTTGATATTCACGAACAGCTGGTTCGGCTATGTATATATGTATATGTATGTATGTCTGTGCAGATGACGGATTGCCTCCATACGTTTATGCAATTTCTTAATTGACACTGCTACGCGATTGCACTTAATAGTAGAAGTAGTCCACGTTTCCGAGTTGGTAACCCGCTTATGTATATAAACTAATTGTATTTTACAGCCCAAAATTAGCAACTTTTCTGCAAAATTTTTTACGCACAAAAGAAAACCACATGTGTTGCTAACACGGACAGGGTTGCCAATCTTACGTGCTCGTTATTGACCCTTCTCGTGGTCTAAATAATCCATGCCCGGGAAAAAAATTTGCCCAGGTACTTTTAACATCAAACCCAACTACTTAAGCCAATAAAATAATTTTTGCCGGCTTACTTGTTCTGGGCGGCCCACTGTGCGACGTGTGCGTAGGGAGCTTTCGCTTGGAATGCGTATGTTTGTAAGTACGTGCGTCGCCATTGAAGCTGAGCTTTGAAAAGCACCAGCTTCAAAGCTTCGCCAGAAATTAGAGTTAAAAATATCAACTTCTAATTTTTTTTTGGAAAAAACGTGATGTGCTTCCCCTTGCTTAGCCCTCTTACTATATAAAAACGAAAGGTTCGAGTCTATACTTTCAATCTAAAAAAAAATTCACCTTGTAATACCTCTTCGGTAAGTAGCATCGATTTGAATTTCAAAAGTCACAACAATATTTCACACAAATGCTCAATAAGACAAAAAATGGGGCATTCTTTTAGGTCTTACGTAATTAAAACATGGAACGATTTATAAATGAAACATTATTTTTCTTTACGGATATGTAGGCGACACGAAATTTGATAACAATTCAATATAAAAAAGAAACATTCAACATCAATATCTTTCTATGACATACTTACTTTAACTTGGCATGCTTTACTAGAAAAGCGGAATGCAATTGTGAGATATTTCCGGTGATTTCGAAGACTAATATCGTTCGCGGAAAGCTGTTGAGGCATTATCTTCTCTTGAATGGAGACAACCAATGTTTAAGCTTTTGAAAAAAAATTTTAAATTCTTTAATTTATGTGAAAATTCAAAAAACATAATGCTAGTAGGAAATAAAAACATGTAAAATCTGCAACTTTCGATGGGCGTTAAACCCAAAGCCGCATTATTTTTTTTATATTGACATATATTTATGACTACGGCTACGAATTTGATTGTACATAGAATTTAGTACATACAATACTACAAGCGACACTTCCCAAAATCACTAAGACGGGTGAGGGGAGCTTGTATAAACCGACTTTGCCCATTCACAATCTGACTTTGCCCACAGTCAATACACTCACATAAAATAAACCGACTTTCACCTCGATTTGTGTACAGACGAACTCACACATCGAAATTACAATCTGACTTTCAACACAGCAGAGCTCAAAGCTTATTACCCTCTAGGGAGCGTGGGGTAAGTTTCCCCAAGGCAACTAGGGGCTACAGCTTCCTATAGATCTCCGACTTGTATTGTATGGACAAATGGCTTCAGTAATAAGATTTGTTATGATAGAGTTGTTGCAAAGAGCGTTGATACTCCGAAATGAAAAATAAAAATATCTTTATATATTACAAATATTTTTGTAAATTAAACGAATACCAAAAATAATTCTGTCTTGAATATTGGGTATAGGACGCTCAAAAAATTTCAGAACAAAAAAATAAACCAAAAATACCACGTATTATGGTGACTAGTTTTTCAAAAACAATGGGTATTTTACTCTACCCAATTTACCCAATTGGTGCCCAAATTACTAAAAAAAAATTGTTAGTTCAAGTGTACAAGTGGTGATTTTTAGCCCACACGCAATCTTAATTTTGTACAGAATTATAAATAAGCAGGGGTATAAAGAACAACCAGCACTGGTGGAATAAGAACTAGTAAAACGCAAGAGCTAAACTACTCATACTTCCTGCTGGGTTGTTGAATTTTCACCACAGCAGTCGTTGACAGAACTCTATCTTTTTCAGTCGCACTCATGTAAGTTGTTTCCTGTTGCCTTCACTCGTACACATTCTTATCATACCTACAAGCAAATTCAAAAAAAATTAGAGAGTGTCGCTTGTAGTATCCCTGCAGTAATGAGCCGGTCAGTTTTCTAAGAAGGACTGGCTTTTGACCAGTCGGAACTGTACCAATTAAATTATGGCAGTTCGCTCCATGGAATTCGGCTAGCCGGCGGTCGGTAATAAAGCGGTTAGTTTATGGGTAAATGACGCTTTCATCAACTTAGAATATATATAAGAAATTGGTTTTTTATTTTCCTTATTTGACAATCCTAAAAACAGACCAAATTACGACAATTGACCCAAAAAAACTGGCCTATGATCAGCCGTTTTGCGGACTAGTCCCTCCCCTAGGACAGGCCCATGTTAAAAAGGTCAGTTGAATACATTAGAAGTGGAATTATGAGGGGACTAGTACTGGTAACATGAAGGACTGACCGAAGGCTACACTTGGGTCAGTCCATATTACTGCAGGGATTGTATGATTTAGTATTTTTGCTGAAACAGTAGTGGTATTCAAGCAGGCTTGGAAATAGCTAGGTGAAAATTTTGCGCGCGAAAATTTTGAACTATTGCTTGACAACCCTTATGCAAAGCGTGTGTAAAAATTTTGCGAAAACAGCTGGTTTCAATGTTTGCCTTGGTGAAAGAAGAAGAAGCAAATATCGCGCATATTTTGCGCATCACTGTAGGCGTGCAAAATTTGCGAGCTCGCGAAATTTCCGAGGGCGCAAATTTTGCGTACCTGCTTGAATACCACTAGTGTGATCAAAAAGTTATGTGGACAGGGTAGGTAGGTAGGTAGGTTGAAGTGGCTGCCACTTAGGCCGTTAATCGGCCCATTGTGATACCACAAGGAGGTTTTCTTGTGTTTGTGTGAGTGTTTGTCTTTTTATGTAGTGTGCCCCTAACATGCGATTTTTGAAAAACCAGTGCTAGGCTTGGAACATTACACTCCGTTTCGCCTTTGCCGGGAATCGAATCTCGGACCCTGGGATCAAGAGCATAGCACGCATCCCCTACGCTATCCCAGAGCCACGTGGACAGGGTAGGACTAAAAAACAATTTCTATTTCTCCTTGATATTGAATTTCCTTGATTAGTTTTATGTTTTTCAAGCTTTTCATAATATTTTATGAGTTTGGTAGATACTTTATATGCAATGTACTCGAAAATCCCCAAAAATTAAAAATAACAGTGGCAATGCAAAACACGTCATTTCACCAGAGCAGAGC
This sequence comes from Chlorops oryzae, assembly GCA_020466095.1. NCBI lineage: Eukaryota > Metazoa > Arthropoda > Insecta > Diptera > Chloropidae > Chlorops > Chlorops oryzae. The sequence goes on from CM035806.1 coordinate 77,203,387, forward strand.
TAAAGATTTCGCTGCCATAGTATGCTTCTCTGTTCCTGATGCTATATGCCTATGTTGAAGCAGCGTAGCTCTAACATCATATATTACTATATATATCACTCAGGAGTAGCGTTGCCGTTTTGGATACAATTGTATCAAATTGGATACTTTTAAAATGAAATGATACAATGATACGCTGCCTCTCAAATGGATACATTGTTTTTTGACACATCTATATGTATGTCGATATACTAAAACATGACTGTCAGCATCAATTAGTAAATTTTGTATGGCAGGACTTGTACCAGGGATGAAAAATGAGAATATCCAAATGTACCTAATTTCACAAAACTAATGTTCCTTTTTGGGTATCAATGTGCCTAAGTTCATTAGCCATTAGCCGCTGAGGAGAAGATTCAGTGTTGTCAACTACTATGCCCTAGATTTAGTGATTGATTTTTTTAAAGTTGAAAATACAGGGCAAGTAAAAATTTCATTCATATTATTGTAATTAACCACTCGTTACATAAAAATTCTTTTGGTTTAGTGATAGGAAATTTTTTGGAAAAACACAATGCACCTAAAACAAAACAATTGTACCTAATGTACCTTTGAGCTCAAAAGGGGCAGAAAAAGGTACAATTGTACCTACTTTTTCAGCCCTGACTTGTACTATGTACTTTTCTAAACACTAAGAAACTGTTAAAAATACTTTTAAGTGTTAAATTTTTTAAAACAAGAACTGTTTTTGATTTGTTTCCATAAGTGAACAACTGAGTTTTTATTTTTACTTTTCTAAATACTAATTTCCAATTTCCACACAAATTTTTCTTTCCAAATTCTTAAGCTATTAGATAAGACGGGTGAGACGAAGGGAAATTTCTTCTATTTCCTTTGCCCTTCTCGCCTACTTAATCGGTTATTTGGAAAGAAAAATTTGTGTTTGGAAATTGGGCAACTATTAAAAAATAAAAATTTGTTCATTTTGTAAAACTGAAAAACAGATTTTTTATTCAATGAGTAAACAAAATAAACCTACCAAATAGCTAGTAAGTATGGTTGTACACATATCGATAACTATTATAATCAATAATTACGCTAAAAAACATTTGATACATTTTGGATACGCTTTGAAACTTATTTGGATACGAAAAAAATAAAGTGAGTGGCAACGCTGCTCAGGAGCCGTTTCCATTTTGGCTCTTTTCAACCCGGTCTTGGGTACCCACCACGGTCTTCGGTACCCACCAGAATGAGCATTTTTCGCCAAGGGCGTATCCCAGTGGCGTAGGTAAGGGGGAGGATAAAGGGGATATATCCCCCCTTTGCCTCATAAAATGTGAAGGAATGAATGTGTTTTAAATTCGGTATATATGCACGAAGTAAAACCCACGATTGTTGAGTGTGAGTTGCTTAGAATCATATATGTTTGCGTCCCCATGTGCCCATGTGTACCCTGCATAAGGGTGCCCTTTTAGATCTATGCTTGCGAATAATCGATGAGGAATTCGAGCATTCCATTTAAGCGAACACAGCGCTGACATGAGTTTTTTTTTAAATCGGAAAATATCAAAAACCAAAAGGCTAAAATAGCAAAAAAAAACTTATGACCAAAATACCAACCTCTTATCAAATATTTTTACATTTATGTATTTTAAAATCATAAAAAAGTTTTTCTTACTAAATTACCCCTTAGTACGCTTCTCAAGAAACTACATAGGAAACGTGCAATATAATGAACCGATTCAAAAATGATTAAAAACTAATTTATCCACATTGGCAATGGAAATCCTGCCGTAGGTTTATGTTAACCTGAGTGGAATACATTCATTTTCAATGCTTCAGTTTGTTTTCAATTAAACCTGCTGCCAGACGATAAACAAACCTCAACAGCAGTCTAGGTCTAGTTTTGGATGAATTTATTTATCTTTGGTTTCAAATCAGTATAAATGCTGCAAAAAATCTAAAACCATTTCTATAAAAATAGCCAATTTCAGCTAAATACAACGAATGTGGCAACGTTAAATGAACATCGATAGCTTTTGATCATCCCTAGTGCATTTACATTGCCACAAACCTAAGACTAATTTAAGAAGCGGTCTGTTCATTAAAGTTCAATTTACGATTTAAAATGTGGTTCAACCGGTATGAAATGCCAAGATCATTGTGTGGTACAATGAAATTGGAAATGATGTATCTTATATTAGTTTGAGTTTTTATTGAGTTTTTCAAAACTTATTACTATTTGTAATCCCCCCCTTTTCAAAATCCTACCTACGCCACTGGCGTATCCAGACCTTCAGTTAGAGGGGGGATAGATATAAGTAGTTTATGTTACAATTTTGTTGACCAATAACCAAATATAATCTTGAAAAAATTTTTTGTTTTGAGCTTTTTGGTCCTTTGGGTTACTGCAAATAAAAGTGCTTTATTTACTTCTTTTGCCCAACGTTTCGTTCCTTTTTGGGAACCTCTTCAGGAGCGTTTTTTATTTTGACTATGATGAGCAAAATGGATACAATTTAGACAAAGACATTTTTACATTGTTGATAAACACTCACAAGAACTTTTTCATTTTCCGGGATATGATTGTCAACTTTATCGAGTTCCAATCGTCAAAATTAATTTAAAATGTAGTCAAGAATTAAAAATTAAAAAATAAATAAAAAATAAAATTGCAAAAATAAATTTAAATTTCAAAACCTGGACTTCACTCTACACTTATATCACAGCCTCTTACAGAATCACAGAATAAACTAAACTAACCCAACAAACCAAAGTGTAAATGTTAGGCAACAAATTATTTCAAAAAACTTTTTGTAAGCATAATATTAAAGTGATTTAAAAAAACTTACAAAAATCCTTATAAAAAACGTTTTGTAACTCTAAAATCCACACATTTAAAAATCACTTACAAATATCTCTAAAATAAATCTTTTATAAACATTAAATATAAACTATTTACAATTGCTTATAAAACGCTTGCTTTGCTAGCATTAACAAGCTTTTCAAAACTTGTCTTGCTGCTATAAAAAAAAGCACCGCTATGTGAATCAAATTCTTAAGAATTTTTGACAAACCGCGAGTATTGCAGTCTTTTGCTCTTGCGCTTGTTTAGTTTATGTGGAAATTTCAAGTGACAAGCATATATATATAGTTATAAAATTAAAAATTATAAAAATAATTAAAATTTAGGTTAGGCTGTTTGACTAGAATAAGGTCCTTTTTATATTTTACTTAAAATGTTTGTTTTATAAAAATTTAATAAATGCTTGCTAAAGAAAAATTTGTTTGTTTTTTTTGGAGAAAAGAATTTGTGCAAGCTTGGAAAACGTTTAATAGCTCACTTACAAAACATTTTCTTGTAAATAGGAAGTGTTCGTTTTTACAAGTTATTTTCAACCGTATATAAAGAACCTTTAGAAAGCATTACAAAACATTTAAAAATATAGTTTTCAAAGGGAAAATATAAGCTTACCAAATGTATTTTGCAAGCACTACAAAACTTTAAAATAAACGTTTTGTAAACAAAATGATAAGCTTATAAAAAGGGGTGCCGTTTCGTTGGTTTTTCGCTTATACTGATATGTTTTTAAAAACGAACTTCAAAGGTTTTGGAAAGTTATTGTAAGCCTAGGCTTGAGTTGACAAGCTTTAAAAAAGCTTATTTTTAGTGAAATTGTTTGTTGGGAATATTGTCTTTGTCCTCCTTGCTGTTCATGCATGTCTTTATTCGTTGTCGTATTCGCAGACTCTCTAATCCCAGCCAACACTGAACGTTACCATAACATTTTGTAAATGTAACATAAAAACGTTGCAGTAACATTATTTTATTTTCTTAAGGCAACGTGGTGGGAATGTTTTCACATATAAATTATTGAAACGAATTAACTGCAGCCTTATAACCTAGGTTATAGCAGCTGCTTGATGTTTTTAGTTGATACATATACAGTTGCGGTTAAATTAATAGCACCGACACTTTTCGTTGTTTAAAATCCGTTTATTTTCTGTTTCATTTTATTTTTATGAAATTCAAAAATTTCATTGAGTTTTAGCCAGGTTATCTTTCAAATCAAAATATAAAAAATTTGATTTCTGCCAGTTTATTTCACAAAAAAATTGAAAAATCATGTTTTGTCTACGTTAAAAAAAATAGCACTTTCAGTACAAATTTAGAGCGCTTTTTATCATTTAAAATATGGGAAAAACACCAGGAGTAAAAATTTCGCAGGGTTCTTAATTATGAGCTGTGTATAATACTTCAAACTTTGTAAAAAGTACAACAATTAAAATATTGCACACCTGTATAAAAATTTTCAGACCAAACAAAATTAGTTTACAATTTTTCTATGATTTTCCATTAATTTTTCTTTAAAAAATGCCAACAAATTTTGTTTGGTCTGAAAATTTTTATACAGGTGTGCAATATTTTAATTGTTGTACTTTTTACAAAGTTTGAAGTATTATACACAGCTCATAATTAAGAACCCTGCGAAATTTTTACTCCTGGTGTTTTTCCCATATTTTAAATGATAAAAAGCGCTCTAAATTAGTACTGAAAGTGATATTTTTTTTAACGTAGAAAAAACATGATTTTTCAATTTTTTTGTGAAATAAACTGGCAGAAATCAAATTTTTTATATTTTGATTTGAAAGATAACCTGGTTAAAACTCAATGAAATTTTTGAATTTCATAAGAATAAAATGAAACAGAAAATAAACGGATTACAAACAACGAAAAGTGTCGGTGCTATTATTTTCACCGCAGCTGTACATTCTAACCCTACGACAAATTCGAACTCGAATATGTCCTTTATTTACATATCGAGCCATAACCGCCAAATTGATCTAAGTGACTTTTTTTTTTAAATTGACGTCTTCATGAAAATATCGACATTTTTCGGGAAATCATCGTATGCTCCATTTTTTTTACTAAATTTACTTTTTGATGAAAATTTGTTCTAGAGCCTTTAATTCATCGCCTGGCAAAATATTAAAATCTCGAGAACCGTATTTACGGAGATAATGTGGAATTAATGAAAAATTTATTGTTATTTATTCTCCTTTTTTAAAATATTTTTTTTTTTTTTACTATATGTTTTCATTTTCAAGTAAAAAAAAATTTGGAGTGAAAAATTCTTTCCCAAAATCTGAATAACCATAAACTCAAGTGAGCATTTTGACGAACGAATTGTGTTTGTCTGTTTAGCCTACTGGTTAAAGCGTTCGCCTAGCACGCTGGATGTTGCGACATGTCGTGGGTTCGAAACTCGATCGAAGCAAAGAAAATTGAAGACAAATTAGGAAGATAAAAATTGAAAAAATGAAATCAATTAACTAAATAATAATCAATTAATTAAATAAGAGAAAAAAAAACAAAACTTTTTTTTCTCCGTCGTTTTGATAGGCTGATTTCTGTTTCACTTACTATGTTTATACGTTAAACCTTATTCACGAATAATAGCACTGACAGACATAGGTGTTTTACACCATAATGGTGTGAAGTCTAGGTGACACACATAGGTATTTCTCAAAAGTCTACCTTAGCCAACATAGTCTTTTTATAGACTTCACACTACATTGAAAGGTAGGATTTATTGTGGACTTCTTAGATTGATATAGCAACGCTGCACAAAATTAAACGAAATATCGATTTTTTTATCGGAAACCAGATGTTTTAGTTTCTAATTTCAAGTAAGTTATGCGAAATGCATGAAATTAATTCCATCGTATGGATTTATATAACAAGCAAACGACATTTCCATAGATTATTTTGAGATAAAATCGAGGCTAAATGCTACCAAAATGTGTTTATTGTTTTTGTTGTTGTTTTAATTTTCAAATATCAGCTGTTTTAAAGAAGTCCACAATAGAAATCCACAATCAATTGTTGTGTGTCACCCCAACATAAACTTCTTTCATTGTTGTGTGAAGTCTATAGACTTTACACCATATGTCTGTCAATGCTATAAGAATATCGCGAATAGTGAAGTCACCGTTTATACGGCAACCGACATTAGTTGGTCTTAGCGCTACCTGACTGCCAAAACGAAATTAAATGGTGGCACACATGAAAAATATATGACTTCATAGCATCAGGAATGCTTTTACCAATTAGTTTTTCAAAAGTAAAAAAATGTCAGTCTCTGATTTAAGTATTATCCATATGCAGCGGTTGGTTTCCTTTCCGTTCTCTATCTATATTGCTAGATTTTTGAACTCAAATTAAACAAAAGCGCTGCCGGATCGTCAAAAAGAGGGAAATCAGCGAAAATTGTGGCATCAGCTCTCATGTTTATCGTAAATAGTCTCACTATTTACGAATAACTTTCGTGAATTAGCTATTCGTGAATAAGAGCTCTTATACGGTAAAATTCGCTATTCGCGATATTCTTATTCGCGAATAAGGCGTACGTATAAACGTAGTAAATGTTACGTTGTTGAGTAGGCAATAATAACGTTATTGTAACCTTATTGTGACGTTCTTAAAACGTTTTTCCACTTTTAAATTACGTCACTGTAATGTTTTATTAACGTAACAGTGCTGACTGGGATGTGAACCGCTTGTTTTCGTTTTTCTCGTGGTCCAATATTTTAACATTTTCCCAGTCTGCTGTATGTTTGTGCATCTTCATGTGCTGGCTTAGTGCAGCTGTTGTTTTCCCCTTTTCCGTGTCTGCTTTGTGTTCGGATATTCTTGTCCTAAGCGCGCGTTTAGTTGTGCCAATGTAGTTTTTGTTGCAATTTTTGCATTGTATTTCGTAGACAACGTTCCTGTGTTCTGTGTTTGGGACTAAATCTTTTGTTTTTGTGAAGAGTGTTCTAATTGTTGTTGTTGGGCGAGGTGCGTATTTTATGTTCTCCTGATCGATCAATGATCTTAGTTCTTTTGACTCTGTTAGGTTTGGAATATATTGAACACGAATGTATGTTGTTGTTTGTGATTCACGTGTGGTTTGGTTTGCGATTGTTGTATTGTGTGTTATCAGTGTGTCGCTCTTTTTGATGAGGTCATTTATTATTTGACTGGGGTAATTGTTTTTGTGAAGAAAGTTGTGTATGAGATCAATGTTTTCTTTTTTGAATTCTGCGTCTGAGAGTTTTAGTATTTGATATATTATGTGATTAGCCGTGTTGATTTTTTGACTTTTTATGTGCGCCAAGTCAAAATTTATGATTCTCCCGGACGTTATTGATTTTGCGTACCAGTTGAACTTTAAATTGCGATTGTCTTTGTAGATAACACAGCCACACAAAAAAAAATTTTTGGTTTGATCTGGGTATCTCACTACCTCTACCATATGTTTTCGGGGTCGCTGATTCCAAATCCGTTGCCTGTTTTGCTCCATCAGATCAGCATTTTGCCATAACCTCAAAAAACCTCAATTCGAGCTATTAAAATTTAATATCGTGGACAATTTTTTTTTTTGTTCTGATCTGGGTATCTGATTACTTCTACTATATGTTTTCGGGGTCGCTGATTCTAAATCCGATGCCCGTTTTGCTCCATCAGATCAGCATTTTGCCATAACCTCAAAAAAAACTGACACGTAATAAGATTTGGTAATCTAATGTTTTGTGGAATAATTGTACCGTCGGCATTGGCGTTACCCGATGCACACCGCGGGGAGGTTGCACAATCGGGTTTTGTGCATCATTGAGCCCTTATTGGGGCTGTTTTTTAAAGCTGATGATATAGAATATTTTTTAGTCGGTCTCCATCTTTGAGCTGTATCGGGTTCTTTTCTCTTCAAATGACCTATGTAAGGGATTCCTTTTACTCCACACTAGCCAAGTCACCAACTAATGTAGAGCTGCGGTCGCATGATAACGACGCCTGCGGGCCCGCTTTCGCACCCTGACCAGCCGCCGATACTGGGGTATCCCTCCCCTGCATCGTAAACTTCTTCCTTACTTTTGCCATGAAGGCATATTTCTAAGTTGTATACATATCTTATATGTCCAGTTTTATAAACCAAATGAGAATTATAAACAACGTAATGAAATTTCTGGTTGCTTAATTCAATCAAACGCATATTTGAGGTCTTTCAAAAGTAAGAGAGTTAGCTACCACAGGAAGAAGTAGATTCGTAATTCCGAGTCCAGTTACTACTACATACTTGCTAGATAAATGTAACTCCTTACTGCCAACCGAGGCATCTTAATCATATTTCATTTACATATTTGGAATCAGCATCAGAAAATAAAAAATGCATTTATTTTCCGAGTTTAAAACAAAAACCGAATTTTGGGCCATTAGGGGGTTGAAGGGGGTGAATAGCGGAAAATTGAGCGATCAAAATAAATTTTGAAGGTCATTTTTGGATTCAGCGCATCAAAATACATAGGAATAGGTGGGTCTATATTCTGGCACATGACATTTTTTTTTTTGTGGCTGTCAATAGCTCGAATTGAGGTTTTTTGAGGTTATGGCAAAATGCTGATCTGATGGAGCAAAACGGGCAACGGATTTGGAATCAGCGACCCCGAAAACATATGGTAGAGGTAGTGAGATACCCAGATCAAACCAAAAATTTTTTTTTGTGTGGCTGTGTAATCATATCTAAAAATGGTTCGTGTTTAACGAAGAGTGGTTCGTAAATAACACAGACATTCATTTTCCTATAGAGAGTATTGGCTTCTTTCGTTAGCAAAAATTTGCCATTCCTGTGGATAACAATAACTTCTCACCAATTAAAATTATCGCAGACATAGAACAATCAATACAGACACTCAAAGAAGAAAATGATAAGGAAATTGCAAGAACTACACTGTGCAACCGATAAAGAAGCTATCGAAACAGACAACAACACCTGACAACAAAACAAAAATTTATTACTAACATATATAGAAAAACACAAAAATTCCTAAAAGCTCACAAAGAAGATATTATCATAACAGAGGCAGATAAAGGCAACAAGACTGTTGTCATATATAAAAACCATTATATTCAGAAAATGAAGGAAATAGTAGAGGACAAAAAAGTATATAAAAACTGAGGGAAGATCCGACAGAGAAACTAAGGAAAAGAAATAATCAGATAGTGAATGATCTCTACCAGACCTGGGCAGACCCAATTACAAAATATTTCAATTACAATTACTTGTAATTGTGATCGAATGTTTTTTAATTACAATTACAAGTAATTTTAATTGAAGATTTTTTATCGGAAACCAGATGTTTTAGTTTCTAATTTCAAGTAAGTTATGCGAAATGCATGAAATTAATTCCATCGTATGGATTTATATAACAAGCAAACGACATTTCCATAGATTATTTTGAGATAAAATCGAGGCTAAATGCTACCAAAATGTGTTTATTGTTTTTGTTGTTGTTTTAATTTTCAAATATCAGCTGTTTTAAAGAAGTCCACAATAGAAATCCACAATCAATTGTTGTGTGTCACCCCAACATAAACTTCTTTCATTGTTGTGTGAAGTCTATAGACTTTACACCATATGTCTGTCAATGCTATAAGAATATCGCGAATAGTGAAGTCACCGTTTATACGGCAACCGACATTAGTTGGTCTTAGCGCTACCTGACTGCCAAAACGAAATTAAATGGTGGCACACATGAAAAATATATGACTTCATAGCATCAGGAATGCTTTTACCAATTAGTTTTTCAAAAGTAAAAAAATGTCAGTCTCTGATTTAAGTATTATCCATATGCAGCGGTTGGTTTCCTTTCCGTTCTCTATCTATATTGCTAGATTTTTGAACTCAAATTAAACAAAAGCGCTGCCGGATCGTCAAAAAGAGAGAAATCAGCGAAAATTGTGGCATCAGCTCTCATGTTTATCGTAAATAGTCTCACTATTTACGAATAACTTTCGTGAATTAGCTATTCGTGAATAAGAGCTCTTATACGGTAAAATTCGCTATTCGCGATATTCTTATTCGCGAATAAGGCGTACGTATAAACGTAGTAAATGTTACGTTGTTGAGTAGGCAATAATAACGTTATTGTAACCTTATTGTGACGTTCTTAAAACGTTTTTCCACTTTTAAATTACGTCACTGTAATGTTTTATTAACGTAACAGTGCTGACTGGGATGTGAACCGCTTGTTTTCGTTTTTCTCGTGGTCCAATATTTTAACATTTTCCCAGTCTGCTGTATGTTTGTGCATCTTCATGTGCTGGCTTAGTGCAGCTGTTGTTTTCCCCTTTTCCGTGTCTGCTTTGTGTTCGGATATTCTTGTCCTAAGCGCGCGTTTAGTTGTGCCAATGTAGTTTTTGTTGCAATTTTTGCATTGTATTTCGTAGACAACGTTCCTGTGTTCTGTGTTTGGGACTAAATCTTTTGTTTTTGTGAAGAGTGTTCTAATTGTTGTTGTTGGGCGAGGTGCGTATTTTATGTTCTCCTGATCGATCAATGATCTTAGTTCTTTTGACTCTGTTAGGTTTGGAATATATTGAACACGAATGTATGTTGTTGTTTGTGATTCACGTGTGGTTTGGTTTGCGATTGTTGTATTGTGTGTTATCAGTGTGTCGCTCTTTTTGATGAGGTCATTTATTATTTGACAGGGGTAATTGTTTTTGTGAAGAAAGTTGTGTATGAGATCAATGTTTTCTTTTTTGAATTCTGCGTCTGAGAGTTTTAGTATTTGATATATTATGTGATTAGCCGTGTTGATTTTTTGACTTTTTATGTGCGCCAAGTCAAAATTTATGATTCTCCCGGACGTTATTGATTTTGCGTACCAGTTGAACTTTAAATTGCGATTGTCTTTGTAGATAATCATATCTAAAAATGGTTCGTGTTTAACGAAGAGTGGTTCGTAAATAACACAGACATTCATTTTCCTATAGAGAGTATTGGCTTCTTTCGTTAGCAAAAATTTGCCATTCCTGTGGATAACAATAACTTCTCACCAATTAAAATTATCGCAGACATAGAACAATCAATACAGACACTCAAAGAAGAAAATGATAAGGAAATTGCAAGAACTACACTGTGCAACCGATAAAGAAGCTATCGAAACAGACAACAACACCTGACAACAAAACAAAAATTTATTACTAACATATATAGAAAAACACAAAAATTCCTAAAAGCTCACAAAGAAGATATTATCATAACAGAGGCAGATAAAGGCAACAAGACTGTTGTCATATATAAAAACCATTATATTCAGAAAATGAAGGAAATAGTAGAGGACAAAAAAGTATATAAAAACTGAGGGAAGATCCGACAGAGAAACTAAGGAAAAGAAATAATCAGATAGTGAATGATCTCTACCAGACCTGGGCAGACCCAATTACAAAATATTTCAATTACAATTACTTGTAATTGTGATCGAATGTTTTTTAATTACAATTACAAGTAATTTTAATTGAAGATTTTCCCGCAAACAGTTCAGTTGGATAAAAGCGAATACTATGAGAAGAAAATATCGAAAATCAAACTAAATTTTCCAAAAAAATGGGGGGGAAAATTTATTTGAAAAACGCGTGGGGGGCAAAGCCCCACCTTGCCCCTATGAAAGCTACGGGCCTGGAACATAATATGATAAGAAACTGATTGAAAAAATATTCGTAAATGCGAAATATTTATTCTATTAATATTTAGGTTAACCATAATAATCACAAATGAATAAATGTTTGGGGCTATTTCCACTATAGGCGCAATTAGATTGTTTCCGGATTTCATCACTTTCTCCAGTAAATACTGTCATGAAGTGCTATTTTTGTACACTGCATTTACGACTTCAGAACCTACATGGAATTAATTGTAATAAATCTGGTAAATAAATTTAGAGCCCGTAAAAATTATACCTTTCAGAAATAATAAAGACCACAAAATAATTAATTTAAAGATATTTCCTGTAAACATCAAAAATAATTATTTTGTGATTTTAAATTAAAAAGTATGTATAAGTTAAAAGTTAGTTTATACAAAAAAATCAAAAGATATTTTGGTTGCATTTTTTTAAGTTGACGAAGAATAAATTTTGATCAACACCACTTTCCAAAATAACAGCCCATCTTAATTTAAACTGCTTTCAAAAGTAACTTTCAGTTTAAAATGTTTTATTAAAAAATTCGAAAAACACCGAATAAATCGAATTTACCCCACGAGTTTTCAAATCGCATAATCGAATGCGCAAAAAATTATCGAAATTCGAAAATATCGAATTCGGCTAGTCCACTACCAATCCCTACTGCTTGCTTTGTTTTTATTTTTTGAGAATATTTCTGTAGGAAAATAAATGCATTCATGCAGGTCTCTGTTACGTTAAAGTTAAAAAATCATTCACTTTTTAAGCTAGCCTGTAAAAGTATGCTTTTAATACCTAGAATAAAAATGAATGATTTTTGAATTTTATTTGAGCTTTAGAGTTTAGAAACCATTTACCCCGGCCTTGTTTTCAAAATATTTCGAAAAAAACTATCACAGTGTATTTACTTGTATGAACAAAATGTGTTTTTTTTTATGTTTGAATTTGTAGTTTTTTTTTAAAAGTAATTTCGAATTATTTCAGTTTGTAGGTTAAGACATTTGATAACTAAATAAATTCATAATTCTTTAGAAAAAAAAACCAGGCGATGCCCACTAAAAATGTCTTATTAAAAATGTTTATATGCATGATAGAAGTTCACTTGCCGACTTTCGTTGAATTCCCTTATGAATTGTGAGTGTAAAAGACAGTTTTCCAAAACCGCCCTTTTGCCACGCCCACTTTTCCAATTTTTGGAAATAACATCTTTTACTTTAAAATCAGTTTAAATATATCAAAAAATGCAAGTTTGAGAGCATATTTTATGATATTTAGAACAGAACCTACGATTGGAGGTACCCGAAAAAGTGGTAATTTCTATATAAATTTTCTATGGTCTTTCTCGATCGATTCTGGCATTACACACAGGCGCACAAACGCATTATACCCTCGACACAGAGTGTGTCTTGTATAAAAGCATACGCGACGAATTGATAACCACCTCCTTTTTTGAAGTCGGTTAAAAAAGATGATTTTTAATGACGGAAATACATTTTCATGACTCAAGAGATATGTTCAATAGGTGCTTTAAAATTTTTAAAATACCTACGTTAAAAAGTGTAATATTAGGTGTAGTAAAAAGAAATCCATTATTTTTGCATTAAATTGAGGGCTTTATTTAAGATAGTTAGAATGACCCGATTTAGGTCAAATGTGCGCCGTTTTGTTCGATAACTTGTTGCCATTTTAAAGGTAATTTCATTATGCCTCTCTCATAGAAGCCCTCGTTCCTATTAGCAAAAAATTGAGACAGTCGAATTTCAGAAGCCTTTCTTGAAGCGAATATTTCACCAGCAAAATTGTTCGCCATGGACAGGAACAGATGGTAATCACTTGGTGCCAGGTCCGGACTATAAGGTGGATGCAGAAGAACCTCCCAACCAAACTCCCGGAGCTTCTGGCGAGTCACTATCGATGTGTGTGGCCTGGCGTTGTCCTGATGGAACAAAATTCCTCTCCTATTGGCCAAAGCTGGCCGCTTATGGGCGATTGCTTCCTTCAGACAGTCCAATTGTTGACAGTAGAGTTCCGAGTTAAGAGTTTTGCCAGCTCATAGTGGATAATTCCCTGCCAATCCCACCAAACACACAGCAAAACCTTCCTGGCCGTCAATCCTGGCTTGGCCACCGTTTCCGCCGGTTCACCGTGTTTCGACCACGACCGTTTTCGCTTGACGTTGTCGTAAGTGACCCACTTTTCATCACCAGTCACCAACCGCTTCAGAAATGGGTCGATTTTGTTGCGGTTCAGCAGCGATTCGCAGATGGAAATTCGGTCTATGAGGTTTTTTTTCGTTAACTCGTTTGGCACCCATACATCGAGCTTCTTTGTGTATCCAGCCTTATTCAAATGGTTCCAAACGGTTTTTTGTGCAATCTTTAGCTCTTTTGCAATCGAAACAGTGCTAACATGACGGTCGGACTCGATAATTTCCATGATTTTATGGACATTTTCGACAATTGGCCTTCCAGTGCGTGGTGCATCCTTGACATCGAAGTTACCGGAACGGAATCGACGAAACCAAAATTGCGCATGATTGGCTGTTACAGTATCAGGTCCATAAACGCTATTCACATTTTCAGCCGCCTGGCTTGCGTTTTCTCCCTTATCGAAGAAAAACTGTAAAATGTAGCGAATTTTCTCTTTGCTGATGTCCATCTTTGACAAGCTCTCAAACAAAACTGAATCAATCAATCAAAAAAGTGTCAAAAAAGCTTTTTTAGTAGGAACTGTCATCTTTCTAATGCCCCCTAGCGGAACACGATCGGACTTATACAACGTGAGATGCAGATAAATAACGCCATCTATTGGAAAAATAATGGATTTCTTTTTACTACACCTAATATTATTGCTTCAATTACTTTGTAATTGTAATTGGAAAACTTAAATTACAATTACTTGTAATTGTAATCGGAAAAAGTCAATTACAATTACTTGTAATTGTAATTGTAAAACTTCAATTACAATTACAAGTAATTGTAATTAAAAAATATCAATTACAATTACTTGTAATTGAAACTGAAATTTTTCAATTACAATTGAAATATTGTAATTGGAAAATTTTCAATTACAATTACTTGTTATTGAAATGGAGATCCTTAAATTACAATTGAAATATTGTAATTGGAAAATTTCCAATTGTAAATTGTAATTGACTTTTTCCGATTACAATTACAAGTAATTGTAATTGAGTGTGTAATCAATTACAAAATGTAATTGCGTCTGCCCAGGTCTGATCTCTACAAACAGAAATGTATCAATTTCCACACGAAAACTAAACTCCATTGCTCAGCCGCATTGGCTCCCCAATTCTATGGACTACCAAAAATACATAAACAAAACTGCCCACTACGCCCCATATCAGCCGTGTTCCGTGCCACAAACTTGCCAAATATCTGAGTAATATCCTCCAAAATATAATTTCACCAGAACACAATATAAACAAGTAAGAAAGCTAAAGTCGGTCAAGCCCGACTTTGAAATACCCAGCGTCCCGACATTATGAGCGAACTATGTTTTGCTTCTCTAATTGTGGGCGTGGCTATGGGAGGGCAAAATAAATTATTTCCCTACACCTTTCATTCGCCTTGGTGAACCTATGTTGCGAATTTGAAGCTTCTATGCCTTTTACTTCGGAAGTTACGAAAAATCTTCATTTGTGGGCGTGACAGTGGGCGGGCCACATAAAATTTTTACCTACACCTTTCATTCGCCTTGGTGAACCTATGTTGCGAATTTGAAGCTTCTACGCCTTTTACTTCGGAAGTTACGAAAAATCTTAATTTGTGGGCGTGGAAGGGGGCGGGCCAGTTAAAGGTTTCCCCTACACCTTCCATTTGCCTTAGTCAACCTATGTTGCGAATTTGAAGCGTCTACGCCTATTAAATCGGAAGTTACGAAAAATCTCCATTTGTGGGCGTGGCAGTGGGTGGGCCATATAAATTTTTTTCCTATACCTTTCATTCGCCTTGTCAACCTATTATGCGAATTTGAACCTTCCACGCCTTTTACTTCACAAGTTACGATAAACCCTTATTTGTGGGCGTGGCTCACGAAGGGCGGCGTCCATTTTATTCCAGGATATGTCCCTTTTCGTAGTTTACCAGTACACCAAATATCAATGGAATGTGTTGAGTTGTTCGCAATTTACAAGCATTTTACTGAAAACACATTATATTCATTTGTGGGCGTGGCAGTGGGCGGATGTCTTCCATTTTTACTTAGGATCATACTCGGATCTGGATATACCTTTGTGCCAAATTTCGACTTGATTGGTCCATCCGTTTCGGAGGAGATCCGACCACGGACGGACGGACAGACGGACAGACGGACGGACGGATGGACAGATGGACAGACGGACGGACGGACAGACGGACATGTCTAAATCGATTCAGTTTTTGATCCTGATCATTTCTATATATATATATGTCTATATCTTCGGAGCTTAGTTCTCCCTGTTACAAGATTCGCACAAAACTAATATACCCCGCTTACGCTGGGCTATAGCTTCGAACTCAAAACCAAATTGCAAAACCAAAAAACCAACCCAGACGAAAATCTTATCTCTTATGACGTAGTTTCCTTATTCACCAATATATCCACGACCTTAGCAATACGAATCATTATGAGACGATGGGATTCCCTGAAAGCACACGTCAGGCACGTAGCCAGGATTTTCTGACGGGGGGTTTTTATATTTCCAATTTTTTGCTGCGTAACAATTTACATTCTTTCGAAACAATATGTCAATGAAACCGATAGTCGTAACAAAAGTATAAAAAAGTAACAAACAGAACTCCAAAAGAAGAAGCACCATAGTGTGCGTATAAAAGTTGCTGAAAATTTTATAACTTAAACCAAATCACACAATCATTGATGATTTTATTAATTAATAGTTTTAATAATTTTTTATAATCAGAACAGAGTTTACCCAAGAGGATAGTTGATCGAGAGTGTGTTTTGCTTGGGTTCAGTGGTATGGAAAGTTCCAACAAAATTGACATACCAATATCAAGTACATTAAGAGATAATAAAAATATTGTTTCATATTACACATTTAATAACCAAAATTTACACTTCATTTAAAAAAAAAAAATCTTTAAAACTTCTGAAAGTAGTCGGTGAATATAGTAAATCCCGATACTTGGTTAAGTCATATTGTCTTAATTTATTTTTTCGAAAAATTAAATATGTAGTTTTCGGGATGACTTTGACAAAGCTTCGATTACATCATTTGCTTGTATGTAGGGTGATTGATTATTCGACATTTAACTGTAACCGGTTTTCGAATAACCCGATATTTAAGGATATTAAAAAAACCGATTGAGCAAATAAAATTTAACTAAAAACCGGCTTAACATAACCGGTTATGTTAAAAATCCAAATAAAAAGATATTTCGGGGCAGGTGTTATTTGTTTGTGACTGTTTTATTTAAAAGCCATTTTGAAAAAAACTTACAACATTAAAAAAAACCCAAACAAAAAATTGCACATTCAGCGTATAAAATAGATTAAAAACAGCCATATTTTCATTTGATATACCATAAGTTAAAAATATATATCGTCGTTCGTAAAATATTTTGTCGTATATGAAGAAATACAATAGGGGTATTTACAAAGGCGTGTTAAAAATTGTTGGAAAGTCGGAAAATCGGAAAATTGCGACTTCTTAAAAAATTTTAACCTTTTTTTTATCTTGCACAGCTTTTTAAGCAGTTAAAATTTTCCAATTTTCCGACTTTCCTATTTTCCGACGCCTTTGTGAATACCCCTAATGTGTTGGAAATTCACGTTTAAGGTTTATTTAAATAGAACTGAGCTAAAAAATGTGGGCTTATCGTTTGACGGGGTGGAGTTTCGTATAGATCTCTGATTTGTATTGTATGGAAAAATTGTTTTTCGTGTTAGTAATAAGGATTGCCATGACATTGTTATTGCAAAATGCGTTGATACACCGAAATCAAAAAAAAATTCTACCTTTAAAAACCACAGTGAAAAATCTTTCAAAAAGAACTATTGTTTTACTATATCCAATTTATCCAATTGCTTCCCAAAGCACTAGTAAAGTGTTAGTTCGAGTGTACAAGTGGTGATTTTTAGCTCACGCCCAATGTTAATTTTCTACAGAACAAGACATAAGCAAAGGTATAAAGAAGAACCAGTACTGGTGGAATTAGAAGTAGTAAAACGCTAGAGTTTAACTGCTGTACGAGCAGTGTAGCTAATGATAATACATATATACTTTCAATGTAGACACAAATGCAACTCGAAAAGAGAATTCGCTAAGAGTTTCACAAACATAATTGCTTAGTGTAAAAGGCGTCAATAGAGGTAATTTCATGGCAATTTTTATATGCAGTTTGTATGACGTTCGAAAGAAAAAAACTATCTGAAGGCTAAAATAATCTGTTGGAGAAAAAACCGGGTATTCGCTTAAAAAAACCGATTTATTCGATATTCGAAAAATCAGTTTTGAGAAAAAACCGCCTCGCAAAGCGCGAAAAAAACCGGGCGGTTAACCGATCGGTTAACCAAATCAATCACCCTACTTGTATGTCTATATCCCGATGAACATTTAAAAGAGCCAGCCCGTTCAGCCTGTTTTCTTTCGTTTTGTTGCGCAAATAAGTTTTCAGACGGCGCAATGAAGAAAACGATGGCTCGCTGGACGCAATCGTCACAGGTAAAGTCGCTCTAAGCTGTAACAGCCGACTAATTGTTGGGTAAAACATAAAATCGCAATTGTTTAAAGCGTCAATAAAAGTGTCTGGGCGGTTTTCTGAGGGTAATTGTGCGCAGTGCCTATAAAGTTTTCCAATTAATTAAAAACACATAAAAAAACATATGAGTTGAAATTATACCTGCACCACATTTTAAATTCAGCCAAAAATTCGTCCAATCCAATGCCGATATCAGTTGGCCAGTGATCTGCGAAGAAAGTCAATGTTTTATTTATATCGGGTTCCCTTAAGCCCACAGCATACGATGGCAAAATTTTTTGAGTATTTGTAAATAGTTCGCGGTGTTCAAGGAATCTTGTTTTTATTTCGGTGATTAGATGGTCCAAAAAGGGAATGTAAACTGTGCAGCGAAATAATGCCTCTGAATCACCCTCATGGTTCTGATGAGCTTCCCCAAATAGACAAAATACAACATATTCGCATCATCTTGACATCATGCATGACTCAAACGATGCTGAAAGTATGTGTTGCTTATGAGGGACAAAATGTGCTCAACTTGAGAGCAAATTATGATTTCAGTATATGGTTACATATTGACCTCATACTCATATTATTCATTATTCATGTCATGATATGAGATCGTGCAATGAAGTCAATTTGATGTAGTTTTGAAAACATATTTTGAGGACTAGAATTGTTATCAAATTGTCGACAATTTTCATGCATCCCTTGAAATCATTGTATGAATATCATAGCTGTCTATTTGGGTCCCTTAATCTAATACGTCTTTGAGGTTTAAGCTCAATGTTTACTTGCTCCGCCATCAAGTATGCTTGATCAAAAAACTCCCTAAAACCTGATGTAGAGTTTGATCGCATTGATTCTAATTCGCAGATTAATTCAGTTGCATATCCAACACACTTGCTGAGATCGCAATTTTCGTTTTGCAAAACTAACGACATATTTTTTACTAAGTGAAAGATGGGCTTTAGTATAGTTATAGCTACAATGAAGCCTGGATTCTTTAAAGCATGAAGCAATGCACCCGCCTTTTCACCGTGGTTTCTGAAACACGTAGTGTTCAGCTCCTCTAAAGCAAAACAGACATGTTTAAAGACATCGTGGGAAAGGCTTAAAGAACGTATATGTTCCACCCATCGTATTTCACAAAACTTTAAAAGCCTTGTCCTTTTTGAATCCGGACACTCAGCGGTAATGGCATCTCTAAGAAAACATGCTGCTTTGTTTGACATTCTAAATAGTTTAACTACCACTTTAACAGTCGTAATGCAATTACGAATACTTGGAATATCACATGCATGAACCAGTGACAAATTGAGACAGTGATCGGCACAATGAATATAAAGAGCAGAAAGATAAGATTGTTTAATAACAGCTGCACAGCCTTTATTAACTCCACCCATCGAGCGAGCGCCATCGTATCCTAATTATAACGAAATAAGAAGTTTGTATGAATATCCAAGAATATTTATATATTTTTAATATTTATATTATATTTCACGAATAGGCAAACCTTGTCCTCTTAAATATTGCAGGTTTATTCCGATGTATTTCAAATTTGATATTAAAGTGACGGCGAGCCCTTTTCCTGTAACATCTTTGACTGGAACAAATCGTAAAAAATCTTCGCGAATATAAAAGCCGTCAGAAGTTTTGTGCACATAGCGCACAGCAATTGATAATTGCTCCACCCCGCTGACATCTGTTGTTTCATCGGCGAGTACTGTAAAGCATTTTGATGCATTTACTCTTTCAACTAACTTCGATGTCAAAATATTCCCAGCAACCTCGATCACTTCGTTCTGGATATCAGGGCTAATATATTGTGCGTTTTTTGCTCCATGGTGAAAATGGTTTTCAAGGACTTTGTTGCCATTATCAATAGCAAAACGCAGAAGCGCTTTCAAGTTTCCATCGTTTTCCACTGGCATTTTCAAACTTAAGGCTCCCGCATCGTGATTTCCACGCAAAGCAATACCTTGCCTACCACATAAAAGAATTGCATTTACAATCGGAAAAAGTTTTTGTCTGGCTTCTAAACGACGAATTCGTCGACCTTCATCGATTTGTGAAGCAACATCGTTACGTTTGTTTTCATAAATTAACTTAAAATTTTCTGCAGCTTCAACAGCGTGACAATGATTTTGCTTTGTTTGATGTCCTCTACATTTTTCAATCGCATTCTTCCAATTACGAAAGCCTACATGCACAAATGTGTTTACTTTTTGACTGCGACCATATCCGACGTTTTTCGCAGCAAAAAAAATACAAAATCGGCAGTAAGCTCCGTCGTCCGAAGGCGAATATGAAAGCCATGTGAAATTAATTAACCACTCTAATCGGAATCTCAAATTTCGTTCTCCAGATTTGGGGAAAGCAAAACCTTCAGTGGGCCTCCACACGTGCATCAGCAATTCGTATATATCCCTTTCATTGAGCATTTTGTTACAAAAATTTGCAACATCATTTAGAACATTCTATTTATGAGACGTAAGTGCTTAAATTTAGTAACCTCTGTTCAATAGAGATAATCTTTTTCCGCTAAAACACTTACCGCGGCATTTGAATCCACGTGTGTACTCGAAGATGTAGAGATGTTATCTGTATTTTTTGGAAAAACTTCCTTAGGAACATTTTCCTCATAAAGTCCGTCTTTATTTACTCTTTTAACAAAATTTGTTATCATTTTTCTCAGGCTTGAACGAATTTCATCCAAATATGATGTTGATTCAATGATGCCAGATTTTTCAAGAGCTTTCCGTCGAAGTTTCCCTTTTACATATAATTTATCCCTCTAAAAAACTCGGGAACGGCTCAAAATCCCGAAAATCAAAATCCCGAAAGCTCAAAATCCCGAAAACTCATAATCCCGAAAGCTCAAAATCCCGAAAATTAAAAAAATCCCGAAAATTTAAAATCCCGAAAATCAAAATCCCGAAAACTCAAAATCCCAAAAACTCAAAATCCCGAAAGCTCAAAATCCCGAAAACTTGTATTTTGTATTTATAAATTTTTATTGTTGCAATTTTTTTTTTTTTAACTAAAACCAAAAAACTTAAATGTAATGCAAAGTTATTCAGGTGATTTATTAATAAATTAAAATAAATGCATATTATAAGCAATACCTTTTAAATAATTAATTTGGAGCGATCAGCGCGTTCCTGGTATATTTTTTTCAGATTTTTCTCTTTTTTTAAAAGTTTTTTATTTATTTTTCTGAGTTTCGCCAGACAAAATTTGCTCAATACAGTGACAGCAAATGCTAAGTTTTGTTTTAATAAAAAGAACAAATCCCGAAAAAAAATCCCGAAAAAATCCCGAAAAATATACGAAATTAAAAATTTGCGCAAATTTTTATTTTGGTATATTTTTCGGGATTTTTTCGGGATTTTTTTTCGGGATTTTGAGTTTTCGGGATTTTGAGTTTTTGGGATTTCGAGATTTCGGGATTTTGATTTTCGGGATTTTGAGTTTTCGGGATTTTGAGTTTTCGGGATTTTGAGTTTTCGGATTTTGAGTTTTCGGGATTTTGAGTTTTCGGGATTTTGATTTTCGGGATTTTGAATCCAATCCATTTATCCCTCTAAAAAACTCTATAAATGTAAAAAAACATATATAGAGTGGACGTCCAACATAACGAGCACTCCGTTTTATGAATTCGCGATTTTAAGAACAGCTAAAAATTTTGCATTGAAGGGTCTATTATATATTACGTTGTGTATTAAATTTATGTACGATAGCAAACATCTTTTCGTAGAGTTTACGGAAAGCGGTCGGTTTTTGCTTATTTTACGAGGAAAAATGCCGAAAGCTTAGGGGGCTGTCTGCTTGAGAGCATTGAAAGATTTTTTATAATTTTTTTCAAAGGTCATATAATAATTAATTCATTTCAAAATCTTTACTTTTTTACTAAGTTACAAATTTTAAAGTCCATAGCAAAATATAAAAAAATAAAATGCATATAATTCCTTCAGGCGTCTTTTAAAAAAGGTTAATAATGGCTTCATCTGTCGCAAGTAGGTTGATCCGAAACGGAAAAAAACGTTTTTTCATTTACATATGTAGATGCTAAACGTGTCATATGCCGCCCGCTACGCTTTTCACGGCATTATCTCCATCAATTTGATATTTTTCGATTTTTCCTTTTTACAGTTAACTCTCAACATATTAAGGTATTTAATAATAGAAAAACTGTTTTTGGATTTTTTTTTTCAGTTCTAAAGCAGAGTTGCACAAGTTAAGCTATTCAAAAAAAGTTGATGTCGAAAAAAACAGTCGTCAATCAATGATTTCGATTCGACGAACTAGGCGTGCAATAACATATAAGATTCGTTTATTGGACATCCACTGTACTTATATTCAGGAAAGTCGGCTATACGAAAATTTGAACTTTTGAAAGTTAAGAAACATTGTAGAAAATCCAAGAATTAGAAACAATATATAAAAACAGCTGAACGGTCGCACCCTGCAAAAGCGTTTTCGATTATTCATCGAATTCACTTTTGTATGTGGTGTATTTTTTAAAAGCAATATTTCTTTAATTATATCTGAAAATTACAACGAATAGGTTAAAAAATTGGTTATTATTTAAATTTCGTTCCTTTGAAATTAGTCTGGCAGCATTCGTACTGCAGTACAACTATTTTATATATCTTGGAAATGAAGTAAGGTTGAACTATTTTATCGAAAAAATTTTCTTACGTGCAAACGCGGACAAAACCCCTGAGGGATTGAACAATTATACATATTTAGAATCCCTGCAAACTTCCCTCTCAAAGTTTTTGCGGCTAATCCGTACACAGCTTTGTTATTCTAGTTGTTTATCTGTTAAAGTTTTTGCAGATAATTTTTATTATCGATCTTTTGAGATTCCTCAATGGGTTTTTTCACTGCACAATACTTTAAAAAATGTGACTATAATTTTCATACCTGCTTAAATCGAGTGGGTAACACTGAAGCAGCGCTTAGACGTTCATGCATGTTGAATGGAATTTTATTGTCGATCACGATACGAGAACAATCTGCCATTTGGACATTGCTCGTCGAACCAAGTAGAGTATGTTTGAACTTCTGAGCTCCGCTCCAATTTTGTCTTCAATGTAACCGTTTCCGTTTTGGCTTCTTGAAACTTTAATTTGTGCCAAAGAGTGCATTGGAAATACAATTTAAAATAACATAGTCAGATTGACGGGGGGGGGGGGGGGGGGGTTTAACACCCAAAACCCCCCTTGGCTACGTGCCTGGCACACGTCAATATGACTAAATCACAGTTTCAAAAAAACTCTTGAACTCTGCCTGATAGAAAATAATTATTTTAAGTTTTTAGTACTTTAGTACTTTATCGACTGACAGGATACCTATCAGGATTTGAGAGGATCGATGACGAGTGGAAGGACCTAGGAAAGATCTTTAAGACAGGACTAACAGTAAGCAAACACATTTAGGAACTAAATTTTTATTTATTAAATAATGTTCGCTTGAATTCACGTTTTAATCTGAATTACAATCAGAATCACTGTTCGAATCAGACTGTTTTTTAGAAATGAATTTTCATCAAAAGTAAATTAATTTCCTTCACTTCTCAGCATACTTGATTGGAATATTCTACTTTGCAGGGCAACTTGATTACGACTTAAATGAGTGAAATTACAATTCTCCTTTGTAGGGCACTACAATACCCCCCGCCTAGCGGAAGGCTATAGGTATTTCGCAGGAAATCGCACATGTCTTCCGGATGCCGTAACGTAGGGTTTTTTGCTAACGTTTACTACGTCTGGCTCGTGCTCGGCTCTCTTCTTGGTGATGAGTTGTTTCTCATTCTCTGCTACTGGAATGTCGCCGAATATGTATGCAGCCTTCAGACGGTCAATAGAAATTTTCGCGGTCTTTTGACGCATTCTTACACTAAAATACTTATCGCTTCTTGACACTACTTCGAGCGGGCCCTCGTAGTTGTTTTCCAGCGGTGTTCGTATTCTGTCCACTCTTATGAAGACATATTTGCAGTCCTTCAAAGCAGGCTGAACAAAACTTCTTTCGATTCCATGTCGAGATGGTTTACGTATTGGCAGATCGGACATGGCTTTGCGAAGAACTTTGACGAATTCGGATTCGGTAATATTGCTGTTTTGTTCGACGAAAAATTCTCCTGGCAGACACACTGATGTTCCGAAAACCAGTTCCGCTGGGCATACCCCGATGTCACTCTTTACTGTAGCTCTCATGCCCAATAATATTAGAGAAAGTGACGTTGTCCACTCGTTTGTTTCGCAACATTTAACAGCGGACTTCAAAGCGCGATGTCAGCGTTCAACCATTCCGTTAGATTGCGGGTGGTATGCAGTTGTGAGGAGATGGTTAATACCAAGCATCCTTGTGAGCTCTTGGAAAACCTGTGATTCGAACTGCCGTCCCAAATCGGTAGTTATTTTCTTCGGTACACCGTACACCGAAATCCAATGATTGATTAGGGCGCTCGCGACGGTTTCCGCGGTGATATCCATCAGGGGTACAGCAACCGGCCAACGTGAGAACCTATCAACGCATGTCAGGCAATATCGATAGCTGTTTGAACTTGGCAATGGCCCCACGATATCAATGTTAATGTGCGCAAAACGGGCATCTACCAAATCATACTCCCCTAATGGTGCTTTCGTATGACGCTGGACCTTAGCTTTTTGACACGGGATGCATGCCCGCACAAAATTGGCAATATCTGTAGACATGGCAGGCAAAAAAAAACGCTCGCAGATCAATTTCTTCGTTGCTTTGATACCTGGATGAGATAAGGAATGAATCTTGCGGATGACCTCTTGGCGCATTGGGTGTGGGACGTATGGTTTGACAAAGCTCTTTCGGGGAATCTGGAATAGACAAACTTTGCAAATCAACAGAAATGTTTTTACCGCCTCGCAAAAGTTCATGGAGTTGCTGATCTTCCTCTTGCAGTTTTGCCATATCTTCGAAGTTGATATCAGCCTGGACGACATTAATACGTGACAAAAAATCAGCTACATTGTTGTCTGCTCCAGGTAAGTGGCGAATGTCAGTACTAAACTGGCTTATAAAGTCGAGCTGGCGTACCCTTCGAGGTGATGCTTTTTCGTTTCTTTGCTTAAAGGCGAAAATCAATGGCTTATGATCCGTGTAAATCACAAACTCTCTTCCTTCTAGCGCGTGTCTGAAATGCTGAACAGCTTGGAACACTGCGGTGAGCTCTCGGTCGTACGCGCTATAGTTTCGCTGCGCCGGCGAAAGTTTCCGGGAATAAAAACCAAGCGGTTGAATTTTTCCGTCGACAACTTGATGCAAGACTCCACCGACGGCGTCATCGGAGGCGTCTGTTGTCAATGTTAACGCCGCATTTGGTGCCATATAACTCAGCATCGTAGCGCTTGACAGGTCATTTTTGCAGCTTTCGAATGCCGTGATTGTCTCTGGCGTCCAGGTAATTATACGCTTATCATTCTTTCGGTTACCCGGTATTAGCTGTTGCAATAAACTCTGGTTTCTTATCGCTTGGGGAATAAATAACGGAAAAATTAATTAATCCCAAAAAATTTTTTAAATTCCTTGAAAGTCTCCGGTTGTGCGAAGTTTCGGATGGCATCGACTTTTTCCTCTGGAGGCTGCAGACCTTGGGAGGTTATTTGGTGGCCAAGAAACGTCACTTTTTGTTTACCAAACTGGCACTTATCAATGTTTATTGATAGTTTTGCCTTTCGAAGACGGTCGAGAACGGTTCGCAGATGTTGTTCATGCTCAGCTTTGGATGACGACGCGATGAGAATGTCGTCAATATAACAAAAGACAAAGTCAAGCCCGTTTAGACTTTCATTCATATAACGCTGAAATGTTTGAGCCGCATTCCTTAAGCCAAACGTCATATACATAAATTCGAATAACCCGAATGGAGTTACTATAGCGGTCTTTGGTACGTCTGACGGCTCAACCGGAATTTGGTGGTAAGCTTTCTGCAAATCAATTGTTGAAAAAATTGTCTTATTATGCAAAACTGTTGTTACATCGTGCAGGTACGGGATCGGATACCTGTCAGGAACGGTGATGTTGTTCAGGGCACGATAATCGCCACATGGTCGCCAGTCCCCATTTGACTTTTTTACCAAATGTAAGGGGCTGGCCCAATTGCTCTTGGACGGACGGCAAATACCCGTTTCCATCAAGTACTGAAATTCCTTTTTTGTTGCTTGTAACTTCTCCGTGGAGAGTCGCCTGGGTCGCGCAAATACCGGTGCTCCCTTCGTGATAATGTGGTGAGTGACTTTGGATTCGACTGGATTTTTGTTCACGTTGATTATTGCCAGATTCTTGTATTCTTGTAGAAGATGCGCGTAACGGTCACCCACGTTGTAGACCAAAATTCGCGGAGCGGCTGTACTTTTGGTCATGCATACAGATTCCAGTTACGTCTTTCTATCGATCAGCTTGTTCCTGGTCATGTCGACCAATAGGTCGTAGTGTTTAAAGAAGTCTGACCCGAGGATAGGAGAGTTAACTTTTGCGACCACAAACGTCCACGGGAAATCACGTCGTAATCCAAGAGACAGTCGGATCCTTTTTTCGCCGTATGTTTGTATGTGCGACCCATTTGCTGCGAATAAATTTCTACAAGTGGCTGTTCGGAGCTTCTACTACACGCTTTAGGTAATACCGATATGTCTGCACCAGTGTCGATCAAAAAATTTAATTTTGTGTTACTGTCTTGGACCATTAGGCGAGCGACCTGACAGTATGCTTTTGATGCGGTTGCTTGATCAAAAGATGTCATTAGTTTTATGTATTCGCATGAATACAAGGTTCGCGACATTTTCGAGCCTTGTCTCCAAACTTATGGTGATACCAACATAAGATATCCTCTGAACCATTCTTCTTGTACTCCTTGTCGTAAGATCGCCTGCGAGAAGTTGATCGTGATCGTCGTCTGTTGTTATTTTTATCCGTAACTATCCTGTTGATTTGCTTCTCCAGGTTATTAATTCGAGCATTAATGTCTGTCCCGTAGGATGAATTTGGTCCAACTTCTGTTACCTTAGCACACTGTTGGTAATCGCCGACTTCCATGATTTTGTCCGCGAGTTTTGCAAGCTCAGGTAGGTTCGCTTCTGATGCTTGCAGGATAGCTCGGACTGTTGATGGTAGTCGCTGCAACCAGAGGGACTTCAGAAAGTCATTCGTTACTTTATCTTTCGCCAGAGAACTTAACTCGCCGAGAAGTTGAGTAGGTCTCTTGTTTCCCAAATCGATTTCCGATAGTAGTCTCTGTATCTTCTTTTGCTCACTCTCACAATAGCGTTCGAAAATTCGTTGCTTCAAATTGTCAAATTTTCCAGTTTCGGGTGGATTCAGAATCGCGTCACGAACTTGCGACAACACATTGGAGTCCAAAGCGGCGACTATGGTGTTGAACTTGCACGCATCGCTACTAACGGCTGCCAAAGCGAATTGTGCTTCTACGTGCGCTAACCATATTTCCGGATGATCAGTCCAAAACGGTGGTACTTTCACGGTTACACGATTTATTACGCCTTCCTGCTGAGATAGAGGACTACCATTTGCGCTGAGTACTGACTGTGCTGGTGGACGGTTAGGCTGGATTCCACGGACTTGCGACTCCTCGTCGGAATTTGTGACCGGCATCCTGTATACCAATCACGTCGGGGTCACCACTTTAGTACTTTAGTACTTTATCGACTGACAGGATACCTATCAGGATTTGAGAGGATCGATGACGAGTGGAAGGACCTAGGAAAGATCTTTAAGACAGGACTAACAGTAAGCAAACACACTAGAATATTTTTGTTTAGTCAGCAGGACTAAATTTTATTTATTAAATAATGTTCGCTTGAATTCACGTTTTAATCTGAATTACAATCAGAATCACTGTTCGAATCAGACTGTTTTTTAGAAATGAATTTTCATCAAAAGTAAATTAATTTCCTTCACTTCTCAGCATACTTGATTGGAATATTCTACTTTGCAGGGCAACTTGATTACGACTTAAATGAGTGAAATTACAATTCTCCTTTGTAGGGCACTACAAGTTCAACAACGAAGTTTACCATCAAACGTTCGGTATGCCGATGGGAAATCTTCTATGGCCCACCATAGCAGATATCGTCCTAGATGATCTCCTTGATAAAAGCAAACATCGTCTCGCAGAAGAAAACATAAAAATAAAATTCATTTATAAATATGTTGACGATATGATCGCGCTAGTAAAAACAACAGAAAATGAAAAAATTCTAAACATATTCCACGAATACCATCCAAGATTAAAGTTCACTTTTGAGACGGAAATAAGGGGCAAAATACCATTTTTAGATATGATGATCTTCAAAGATAATCCCAATTTAAAGTTCAACTGGTACGCAAAATCAATAGCGTCCGGGAGAATCATAAATTTTGACTCGGCGCACACAAGAAGTCAAAAAATCAACACGGCTAATAACATAATATATCAAATACTAAAACTCTCAGACGCAGAATTCAAAAAAGAAAACATTGATCTCATACACAACATTCTTCACAAAAACAATTACCCCAGTCAATTAATAAATGACCTCATCAAAAAGAACGACACACTGATAACACACAATACAACAATCGCAAACCAAACCACACGTGAATCACAAACAACAACATACACTGGTGTTCAATATATTCCAAACCTAACAGAGTCAAAAGAACTAAGATCATTGATCGATCAGGAGAACATAAAATACGCACCTCGCCCAACAACAACAATTAGAACACTCTTCACAAAAACAAAAGATTTAGTCCCAAACACAGAACACAGCAACGTTGTCTACGAAATACAATGCAAAAATTGCAACAAAAACTACATTGGCACAACTAAACGCGCGCTTAGGACAAGAATAGCCAAACACAAAGCAGACACGGAAAAGGGGAAAACAACAACTGCACTAAGCCAGCACATGACGATGCACAAACATACAGCAGACTGGGAAAATGTTAAAATATTGGACCACGAGAAAAACGAAAACAAGCGGTTCACATTAGAGAGTCTGCGAATACAACAACGAATAAAGACATGCATGAACAGCATGGAGGACAAAGACAATATTAGCTTAGTGTTTGAGATTGAACTCACCTTTTAAATAAAGCCAAATCATATACGGCTCGAACGACCAGTTTTGATTTTGTGGTTTTTTCAAAAACTTACTGGCCAAATTAAAATATGTCGATTTAGGTCGTCTTTGTCTTTTTTTTATTAGTTTTTCTTTTTCCGCTTAGTTGCGCACGGCAGTCGCGTCTCTTTTTTTTTCTAGGTCTTGCCATACATCTTTTTAGCTTAACATATAGTTAGTGGTGCTTAATTTATAAATAGAGTAATCGGTTCACGAACAATTGCCATACTATCTTAATAGTTCATATGGTTAGTGTGGCTTAATTTCTAAGTATAATAATCGATTCACGAACATTCTCCCCCAGTGTTCCTTGCTGTTGAACACTGTCTGTTACTGACAGCTTTATAATTTTTGTTACAGGTCGTCTATAAATACCCGACTTAGTTTTTATGTCTACAACACGAACACAGCCATCCCTCGCAGGGTAGACATTTGTTACAATATATTATTGTAGTAAAAAGAAATCCATTATTTTTCCAATAGATGCGTTATTTTTCTGCATCTCGCGTTGTATAATTCCGATCGTGTTCCGCTAGGGGCATTAAAAAGATGACAGTTCCTACTAAAAAAGCTTTTTTGACATTTTTTGATTGATTGATTCAGTTTTGTTTGAGAGCTTGTCAAAAGTGGACATCAGCAAAGAGAAAATTCGCTTACATTTTACAGTTTTTCTTCGATAAGGGAGAAAACGCAAGCCAGGCGGCTAAAATGTGAATAGCGTTTATGGACCTGATACTGTAACAGCCAATCATGCGCAATTTTGGTTTCGTCAATTCCGTTCCGGTAACTTCGATGTCAAGGATTGCACCACGCACTGGAAGGCCAATTGTCGAAAATGTTCGATAAAATCATGGAAATTTTCGAGTCCGACCGTCATGTTAGCACTGTTTCGATTGCAAAAGAGCTAAAGATTGCACAAAAAACCGTTTGGAAACCATTTGGAATAAGGTGGATACACAAAGAAGCTCGATGTATGGGTGCCCACGAGTTAACGCAAAAAAACCTCATAGACCGAATTTCCATCTGCGAATCGCTGCTGAACCGCAACAAAATCGACCCATTCTGAAGCGGTTGGTGACTGGTGATGAAAAGTGGGTCACTTACGACAACGTCAAGCGAAAACGGTCGTGGCCGAAACACGGTGAACCGGCGGAAACGGTGGCCAAGCCAGGATTGACGGCCAGGAAGGTTTTGCTGTGTGTTTGGTGGGATTGGAGGGAAATTATCTACTATGAGCTGCTCCCATACGGCAAAACTCTTAACTCGGAACTCTACTGTCAACAATTTGGCCCGTCTAAAGGAAGCAATCGCCCATAAGCGGCCAGCTTTGGCCAATAGGAGGGGAATTGTGATCCATCAGGACAACGCCAGCCACACACATCGATAGTGACTCGCCAGAAGCTCCGGGAGTTTGGTTGGGAGGTTCTTCTGCATCCACCTTATAGTCCGGACCTGCCACCAAGTGATTACCACGTTCCTGTCCATGGCGAACAATTTTGCTTTGAAACATTCGCTTCAAGAGAGGTTTCTGAAATTCGACTGCTCAAATTTTTTGCTAATAGGAACGAGGGCTTCTATGAGAGAGGCATAATGAAATTACTTTTAAAATGGCCAACAAGTTATCGAACAAAACGGCGCATATTTGACCTAAATGGGTCATTCTAACTTTCTTAAATAAAGCCCTCAATTTAATGCAAAAATAAAGGATTTCTTTTTACTACACCTAATATTTCTGGGTATATCTGAGTCGACAATTTAGTGCAAACATCGCCAACCTGTATATTGGGGTTGCCTTTTTTCTATTTATTACTGTATAAAATATGTTGAATATAATTCTTCCTCCATTTCTGACAAAACAAATCAGCCAATCTTTGGGCTGCCTTCCACATATTAAGAGTATGTAAGTCCTTATCACCTCCTGATGACCAAAAGGATTTCGAACTCTCTGGTCCGATCAAAATGTCGTTGGGCGTTAAAGGCGCTGCGTCTGTCGAATCAAGAAGTATATGAGTCAGCGGTCGACTATTCATCATGAATTCTATTTCACAAAATAATGTTCTTAATGTAAACTCCTTAGGGAACCTTTCTTTCAGCAAAAACCCCAGGTGTTGTTTAACTGACTGAATCAAGCGTTCCCACGCTCCCCCCATATGGGGCGTTAGAGAAGGATTGAAAACCCATTTGCATTGGTTACCAGTCAAAATTTTGCCAATTCTTCCTGCGACCATTTATATATTGCCTCATTTATTTCCTTGTCCGCTTTTCGAAAAATTGTTCCGTTATCGGAATAAACTTCACTAGGAAATCCCCGCCTGGAGCTAAACTGTTGGAAGACATGAATGAAAGCATTACTGTACAGGTTTTCTGCAATTTCCAAATGAACGGCCCTGGTAACCATCCATGTGAAAATTACACCACTCCCGTTTTTACAAATGCTCGGACTGTCGGATTTACTCTACAAATTGGAAGTTGTCCCATAATAGGAATCTGAGGTTTGGCCTTTTTATTTTTGCAATACTGACAATTATAGATAACTTTCTTTAAGGTGTTACGACAATTAGTCACCCAAAATTTTTGTCACAAATTTGAAATGACTGTTTCATGACCTATATGGGAATTTTGGCAATGATAATGATGAACAATCAATAGGTAAGGGTATGTTTGTGATGCAAAATTACAAGGTTTCTTGCATTTTTACTTAAATCTTCGTCAGCTACATTGTCAAGTCTGCCCTTCAAACGGATGAGTCCATCACTGTCAAGAAAAACTGGTAGGGTATGAATTGGGCTTGTCTTTGGAATATTCATATTTCTTGTTAAGCATGCCAGTTCCTGGGAAAATGACTCAAATTGAATTTTTTTTACAACATTATGCTCTGCTTCTTCAATTTCCTCCAGTGTCAGTTCATGAGGGACATTCAGACTTTAATTTAAATTTTTTGACTGCTTGCATGAATCGTGCAGTTGTACGTAAGAATATTGACCATTTGGAGAATCGGCTTGGTTCTCGGATAACTATGTCACAGTCCTTCCGCAGCAATTACATTTTACGTATTCTGCCGTATCTATCAGAGTAAAGTTACTTTTGTTATTAAATTCTTTTTAGGCCATTCATTCGGATTTTCATACAAGAATTTTGGGCCTTTAAACCAGTCAGGTGAGGAGTCTATACATTTGATTTTTGTTGCATCGTCTGCAATGTTTTTTGTAGAAGGTACATAGCGCCAATGGGAAATGTTGGTGATTTCTTGAATTTCCCCTACTCGTTGGGCAACAAAAACTTTCATACGTTTAGCAGTACTTCTTAACCAGAAGTGGACCACTTCGGAATCTGACCAGAAGGTGACGGATGTTAGTTTGACGTTTAGGTTCTTTTTTAATCCCACAGCCTAGTCTGGCTCCTAATTCAAGTCGGGGTATGGAAGTTGGTTTGAGGGGCGCTATTCTTGTCTTGGCAGCAATCAAATTGCATTCAACTTTATGTTCGTACTGGCAGCGGAGATAAGCGCACGCCGAAAAAGCAAATTTAGAAGCGTCGGTAAAAACGTGCAATTGAAATTCACACTGATTTATTGGGAAGTTAGTCAGCCTCCGCGGTATGGCACAGTTGGCAGTGTCTGGCAGTTTTTTACACCAGCACCTCCATAAATTGAATTGCTCGTCTGTTACTGGCTGATCCCAGTCTATCCCACTATCCCAAATGGACTGTAGAAGGATTTTACTTCCAATCAGGAAGTTAGACAAAAGCCCCAAAGGGTCAAAGACAGACATGACCACTTTCAAAACTTCCCGTTTAGAGGGGGGTCGTACCAGATTTAGAATGTCACGATCAATTTTGTTGAAATTGAGTTTATATGAAAGAGTGTCATTTTTATAATTCCACCAGAGACCTAAAACTCTTTCTTCATTTAAATCATCCCATTTCATGTCTTCATTTTCTTCCCCGAGTATATCCCAGTTTCCATTAGCATGAAGCATGACCTCTTTAGATTTTGAGCGCCAATTAGCGCCTCAGTTATACTCTCAGCCCCGCCAAGATAATTGTCCGTATAGTGTTTGTGTACAATGTCGTAGCTAGCTAGTGGAAATTTTTCTTGAAAATCTTGTGCGTTTTGATTTCTTGCATGCTGCGCAATGCTTGGGCTGCATTTTGCCCCAAAGAAGACAACTTGAATTTCATAAATCTCCGGTTCTTTTTCTCTATTATTTCCACGCCACAAAATTCTTTGAGCGTGTCTGTCAGTTTCTTTGACCCTAATCTGCAAAAACATTTCTTTTATGTCTCCCACAAAGGCTATCATATTAAATCGAAAATTCATCAAAATAACGGATATTTGACTAAACAGATCCGGTCCTATCAATAAATAGTCGTTAAGACATGAACCATTTGACTTTGCAGCAGCATCAAAAACTATTCGCATTTTATCAGGCTTATTTGGGTTAATTACCCCGAAATGTGGCAAGTAAAATATTAAAGGTGTGTGAACACTAGCTTCGTCTGTCGATAACTTTTTTACATATCCTTTTTCAATATAATTGTTAAATTGTTGATTATATTTTTTTCCGTATGAAGCGTTTTTATCTATTTTGCGTTCTAGGCTTTTTTAACCTATTCAAGGCGTTCGTATAACTCTCAGCCAGAAACAAGTCATCCGATTTCCAAAATAATCCACATTCGAAACGATCACCGATTCTTTTTAATGTCTTTTCAATAATCGTTTTGCATCTCTCGTCTTCTTTAGAAAAGGTTATATTTTCACTAGAAATGTCTTCATTTTCAATTTTCCAGTAGGACTTAACTAAATCATGCAAAGTAGATAAATCATCTTGCTTCTCAGTACAGTCATTGATGCACAGCATAAAATTTGTATTGCTATCGGAGTTATATTTTAAGTTTCCATGTACTACCCAACCTAATAAGGTTTTGCTGGCCACTGGTCCATTCCAATTACCGTATTTATTTTTTCTTGAAATTATTAGTGGCCAATTATCTTGTCCAATAAGAATTCTAGGCTGTACATCTCCGAACGAAACTGAGATATTTTTTAAAAATGGCCACTTTTCTGTCATTTTATCCATGTCTATAAATTGGGTCGGAAGACACAAACCAGAAATAGTTTTAACATATCGCAGTGTATAGGGTTTAGTGTTTGAACCTACTCCTTTAATTTTCAAACTAACGGTTTTTGAATTTTCTTGTTCTAATGTATCACTTTTTGTCCATTGTATTTTTAGTGGTTTGATCGGACCGTCAAATTTTAAATCTCTGGCTAAATTTTCATCAATCAAGGAAACAGTCGATGCATCATCCAAAAGAGCATACGTTTCAACTGTTTTTTCATTATTCAACAATGTAACTGGTATAATTTTTAATAGTACCTTGCCTGAAACGACATTAATATTACAGTTAACATCCGAATGGCTCTCTTGTTTGACGCCCGCCTGATTCGATTTTTCAATCGTTTTGTGTAAAAGTCTGCTATGAAACCGAGGGCAATCATTTAAATTACAAGCTTTTATACCCAGCGTAAGCGGGGTATATTAGTTTTGTGGAAATCTTGTAACAGGGACAATTAAGCTCCGGAGATATAGAAAAATATATATAGAAATGATCAGGATCAAAAACTGAATCGATTTAGACATGTCCGTCTGTTCGTCTGTCCGTCTGACCGTCTGTCCGTCTGACCGTCTGTCCGTCTGTCCGTCCGTCCGTGGTCGGATCTCCTCCGAAACCGCTGAACCAATGAAGTCGAAATTTGGCACACATGTATATCGGGGTCCGAGTATGATCTTAAGTAAAAATGCGAGACATCCGCTTACTGCCACGCCCACAAATGAATTTATTGTGTTTTCAGTAAAATGCTTGTAACTTGCGAACCACTCAACACATTCCATTGATATTTGGTGTGCTGGTAAACTACAAAAAGGGACATTTCCTGGCAAAAAATGGACGCCGCCCTCCTCGAGCCACGCCCACAAATAAGCCCAAAAATAAGGGCTTATCGTAACTTGTGAAGTAAAAGGCGTAGAAGCTTCAAATTCGCAACATAGGTTCACCAAGGCGAATGAAAAGTGAAGGAAAAAATTTTTTGTGGCCCGCCCACTGCCACGCCCACAAATGAATATTTTTCGTAACTTCCGAAGTAAAAGGCGTAGAAGCTTCGAATTCCCAACATAGGTTCACCAAGGTGAATGAAAGGTGTAGGAAAACATTTTTTGTGGCCCGCCCACTGCCACGCCCACAAATAAAGATTTTTCGTAACTTCCGAAGTAAAAGGCGTAGAAGCTTCAAATTCGCAACATAGGTTGACCAAGGCGAATGAAAGGTGTAGGAAAATATTTTATGTGGCCCGCCCATTGCCACGCCCGGACCCCGATACACATGTATGCCAAATTTCGACTTCATTGGTTCAGCCGTTTCGGAGGAGATCCGACCACGGACGGACGGACAGACGGACAGACGGACAGACGGTCAGACGGACAGACGGACATGTCTAAATCAATTCAGTTTTTGATCCTGATCATTTCTATATATATTTTTCTATATCTCCGGAGCTTAATTCTCCCTGTTACAAGATTTGCACAAAACTAATATACCCCGCTTACGCTGGGTATAAAAATGGAAAATATATTCAGATATATAAGGTTAAGAAATAAGATGAGGAACAAATGGTTTTTTTTTAACAGCCAAGACACAGCGCCACTCTACGCCCCCTGGATCAGTAGCCGTGACACAACAAGATCGATAGCCAAGACACCACGCCACTCTACGCCCCCTGGAACAGTAGCCGTGACACAACAAGATCGATAGCCAAGTCACAGTACCAGTTTACGCCCCCTGGAACAGTAGCCATGACACAGCTAATACTATATCCGCGACGCAGCACCAACCCACCACAGGCACAAACCCGACTTCCACCGATCGAGCCAGGTTTCTGCACACGGCGTCAGTACACGCCTTTGACAGTGTGCACAAAAAATTTGTAGAATCCTCATTTCGTTTAACATTTTGGACGAATATAAGCCACAGTTTTCGCAGCGAAGAGTGAATCAGTGTTCAGCTCACGGAGCGACCTAATTGTGAAAACAAAAGTGTTTTATCCGATTGGGACCACTAAGCTGAACAGCTCGGTAACCAGAGGTGGTAATTAACATTCAGTTGTCTCTCAAGTTAGCCATACTTTTTGGAACTATTGTCTGGATGGTGTCAACCCCAGGCAGTAGTTCGATTCATCCAGCCAGCTATTGATCAGGCGGTTCAACCCCTATCAGTAGAGGACAATAGTCTTTGCATTGTCCTTCAGTTAATCCTCGCTATTTGTTGTCCCGGCGGTCCAACCCCGTTCAACAATATAGACGAGTAGTAGCTATTCCCGCTAGCTCATTGTACAGGTGGTCCAACCCCGGTCAATGAACTAGTCAAATTAGCCAGTCCCCACTAGTTGTTGTTCCGGCGGTCCAACCCCGTTCAACAGGTAGTCGAGTCAGGAGCTAGAGAATAGACTACGCCACCACCGAAAGTTCACCGATCGACACGGATCACACCCTACACGCGGCTTACGGATACTGCCCGAGTTCCAGTTATCAACACAGCACCCACTGGAGAACGCACGAAACTTCGCTACGCTACCAGGATTTGGAGTAAGAGACGCCGACGTTACCGCTTCGACCATTGTAACTAGACATTAAGATTATGTTAGGAGAGAAGAAACCAAAAATTGAATAAAGGAATTAAATTTACGATGTTCTAAATCATTATTGCGTTATTGAACTACACTGAGCACAGTTTCTGGTCTTGTAACGAACCCTGGATTGACTGAGCTATACCCCGGCTGAAAAAAAGATCGTTACAAGTGGCGCCCGAGCAGGGACCTAGCGATAAATCAAGGAATCGCTCACCGAAGAAAAACACAGTAAAACCACAGCGCAGAGAGAATCGATACGATGGCACAAGAGAAGGTTATCATGAAGACACTAGAAACCAAATGGATTTCGAAGCTAAAGAAGGACGAAGTATCTGAATGTCTTGCTTCGTTTGGGCTAGACCCCCAAGGGACAGTAGATGAAAGGAAACAACGGCTTATGTCTTTCATAAATGCCCACATGGAGGATCCAGTTATCAGCACTAAGGTACAGGAGCTTGAGGTACGCTTCACGAGGAGCCCTTCTCCATTACCACCAACCAAAACGGGCGACACCGGTAAAACAGGCGAAACGGGAAGGACAAGCGATACAGGAAAACCGAGCGAGAGAGGTACAGGCACGACAATGCTAGACGAGGCGAGAGCATGGAGTACCGGCACTCACGAAAAGGTCACCCAAGCACCGATCCAACACGAGTATACCCAGACCAGCCTGAAGGACGATATGGCCTGGAAAGCCCATGGCTACCAATACCAACCAACTAGCAACACACCTGTGAGGACATACGCTAGCATAATCGACCAGGTACGGAAATGGTCGATCCGATTCGATGGGAAAAAGGATGCCATCGAATTCATTGACAGGATCGAGGAACTTGCTGGAGTTTACGATATTCCCCTACAGTACCTGCCGAAGGCGATGCCCGAATTCTCACGAGACTATGCACTATCATGGCTGAGGAATAATAGGCAAGAATTTTCCGACTGGCCGACGTTCAAAAAGGAATTTTTAAAGTTCTTTTTCCCTACCGGTATCTAGAACGATTAGAGGACGAAATCAAAGCCAGAAAGCAACGCGCAGGGGAAACCTTTAAAGAGTATATCACCAGCATCCAAGCGCTCATGAGACATGTCGACTATACCGAAGAGAAGCGTCTGGACATCATTTTCCGAAACAGCCGGCGGGAGTATCAACTATTTATTAAACGGCGAGAGTTCAGCACATTGAGCGACCTAACCGAACTGGCTTGCGAACGAGAAATAATCGAGACGGAGAACCACACCAGGGCTGAATCTAGCAGCAGTGACGAAACCAGGGTTCAAACGATGGCTATGGCCCCAAAGCAAGTTTGTTATCGTTGTGGAGAAACAGGACACATGCGAGCAAACTGCAAAAACCCCCAGAAGTTGTTTTGCTGGGTATGCAGGAAGAAAAATATCAGGACGGTGGAGTGCTGCCGGAAAGCACCGGAAAACCCCGGAGGAGTCCACTAAAAGCAAGGCCTAGTGAAAACTCCCCGCAACGCGCCTTGCCACCCACCAAACTCTTACAGTATAATGAACTACTATATGCCCAGGTCCAACTCGGGGACCACCGACACATCGCCACTGTAGACACAGGAGCCTCCCGAAGCGTCATCAGCACCGAAGTGGCGGCCAAACTAGGATCGCAAGGAACTTTCAGAAACAGTATAACCAACGTACGCATGGCAGACGGATCAGTACAAACCGTGGAAATGACCTTTACCATCACCGTACAGCTGGGGTCATACAAAGCAGACATCACGTTCGTTGTCCTACCAACCACTTTGGATGGAGTAATTCTGGGAATGGACTTCCTGAGCAGGGCTGGAACACAAGTAACAATAAGAGGACATTCGGCGTGGATTACCCAGCAAGCCGACGTCCACAGAACAGACTCAGAAGGCACCACCAACATTCTACTCACCCACGCGGAGACTAGCACCACCAAAACCATTCCCGACACAAAAAAACAATTCCTCGCACAAGAATTGGCAGAACTCGCAGACATCCGAGGTCCATATAATAGCACCAAGCATGAAATCATCATGAAGGATATCAGGCCCTTCAAGCAGCAACATCAGCAGCAGCAACATCAGCAACAGCAATAGCAACTACAACAACAACCACAATTGGTACAGCATCCAACAGCAGTGCCAACACAAATGCAACCACAGCAACACCAACAAACACATATGATTGCGATTCCGCAGCAACAGCAACAGTTGGCGCCGCAACAACAACAAGCAATACCACAACCACAAATATCGCCAGTTGTGATACCGACTTCATCTATACTCGAACAGCCGCCATCGACAACACCATCACCGGGTCAACCGCATCAGACGTTCCGTCAAGCCCCACAGCCATCCCCTGCTGACCGGGGACCTCAACAGGCATATGCGCCTCAATCGCAACCACAGACATGTCAGATCACGTGCCCACTCATGTATCCTATGCCGAATCCATATTATCCGACGACGCCACAGCATCCACAGCAAACGCAACCATTCCATTCTCATTTGCTCGCCCCCTGTTTCTTTCTTCTCCTAACATTTACTTACAGAATAATGGAAACCCCTAACGTTGACAGGTTCGCAAAAGCAAGGGTGCGCTTCCTGGATGCTTATCACCGGATAGAGGCGCAACAGAAGCAGACGGTCTTCTTGAAGAGCCAACCTCTGTTCCCAAAGAAGGCACCCACTACGCCGTTGTTACGCCTGACTGCCCTGCCCGCGGAAGAAAACCCCACCAGCCGGGAACTCTTTGGAAGTGACTCCGAAAGTGAGAGTGAGGTGACCAACCCGAGCCCAGGTACCTCACTGCCGAGCCAGAGGAAACGACCGGCCGCCAGAATACCCACCGAGCCAGGCCCATGCCAACGTCAGGCCACCCGGCCAAGAATGGTGACCACAAAATTCATGACCGCCCGGGAGGACGATATCCTCCAAATTCATCCCAACGAAGATGAATTCCTGGAAGACACCAGCAATGACCAGATACGGGAAATCGAAACATCCCTAAGGGCACGGTGGGAAGAAAGGCGTGCGCTTTCCCAGAAAAGTGAGCGGATCCTCTGTACTAAGACCATTGAGGGCCAGCGGTATCGTTTCACAGTGACCAGGGAAGGAAACGTGACTCATTTCAAACTTCCCCCAAGTAGGGAGGGGATGTAATGAGGTAAAATTTTGGGGACCAAACGGAAAATTTTAACTCATACATTTGTTCGTTTAATCATTATTTTTCTCCCTCCCGCACATTAGAAAGAAACGACCAAGGGACAACGCGAGATGTTTTCTTTATTTTTTTCAAACTACTTGTATATTTCGGAAATGGATTTGTTTTGTTAAAATTATGATTTGTTATGTTTAAAAGAAAAAATATATTATAAAAAAAAAAAAAATGGAAAATATATTCAGATATATAAGGTTAAGAAATAAGAAGAGGAACAAATGGTTTTTTTTAACCCTTTCCTTCCCGAATTATGAAGAAGCCGTAGAAAAAAAATATAGTAAGGTAATTATGAATGATATGAGTGCCTAAAATCATAATCCATTCAAATTTTAGTTATTCCGATCTCCGATTGGATTCTGGAACATGGTAGCCATATGGCTACATTGGGCTTCTATGGAACAAAATCGAAACAAAATTTTTAGCACGGATTTCTTTGTTTAAATATTTTTTATTGAGTGATTATTTGTTGTGG
Source organism: Chlorops oryzae (assembly GCA_020466095.1). NCBI lineage: Eukaryota > Metazoa > Arthropoda > Insecta > Diptera > Chloropidae > Chlorops > Chlorops oryzae. Next base: position 77,244,112 of record CM035806.1, read on the forward strand.
AACAAGAAAAATCAATTTTTGCCCTTTGTTAAGCACAAAGCAACATTACATTTTTGGCATTTTATTCTAGAAAATGCTGCCCTACTAGTGCAATATTTGCATCTCTCCTTTTTTTCCACGGGCGTAGGCCAATGGCTTATACAGTCATATTGAACGTCAGCAATAGGCCTTTTTGAATATGTTCCCGTATTTTTGGATTGCTGGCTGTTTTGTCGGTCTGACGGTCTGCCTCTTTTCCTTTCGTTGCTGACAAAGCCAGCATTTATCATGCCGTCAGCAATTTCGGATTTAAAATCCAATAGAGATGTCTTTGCTTCTATCTGTTTTTGGGAGCACTGATTTCTATAAAGCAGCCACGCATTTACAACACAAACGTCCAGAAGATGGTAAAATATTCTTAGGTAGTACAGTAGAATCTCGCAAAAGTTAATCGATTTGTCCCAGGGGTAATCAACTTTTCCGAATTATTAACTTTTCCAAATGTTTTTCAAAATCGAAAAAAATTAAAGAAATAGCGACTACATGCATAAAAATCTATTTTTGCAAACATAACATGCTTATTTTATTTAAATCTTTTGATTTAAACCATATTTATAATTATTTTACATACACAAGATCTACTCGCGCACAACTCCTATTTCACAATAAAGTTGCACGCTTAGATAGAATTTGTCACTTTTAAGTGCTATCGTTATGATTTGCGTTGTCTTCTTTTGTTTTTCATCGCTATTCCACGTAATACACATGAAATAGGGTTGATTTAAGGAAAAAAAGGAAAAGAAAAAAAATTACGCTCAGAAAAGTTAACGCCAAAATTAACTTTTTAGAACGCTACGTGGGCGCTGAAATTCGATTAACTTAACCAAGCGTTTAACTCATTCGAGCGGTAACTTTTGCGAGATTCTACTGTATTTTCGTTCTATAGAGTGCAACCAGCATGTCGCTTAGGTCGACGCCACCCATATAGCGAACGTATTGGGTTACTATATCAGGCCGTGGAACATCGACATACTTTTTTTCCTTGGACGACCATCTCGAGATATCACTCAGTGGGTCAATTACATAAATTGATGATGCTAAATGAACAGGCTTATTGTCAAGCCATTTGACGGCAGTTATATTTTCGTTTTTTTCTGTACGGTAATCGAAGGATCCCCTTCCTTTGGTCTTCAAAGTCTTATCACAAGCCAGATCGCACTTTGGTAATCTATTGGGTCTTACTGTTCCTGTTAGGAAAATACCATCTTCTTTTAGCGCCTTAATCAAATTGTATGACGTGAACCAGTTATCTGTAAAAACCTTGAAGTTTTTGTGTTTGGGGAGCGTCGCACAAAGTTTGATTACAATATCTCCACTTATACCCAATGGAGTTTTTGTTTTGATCGTAGCCTTGCCGGTGTACACTTCAAAGTCATACATCATTCCATTTGAAGCAGTCCTTGCAAACATTTTTATCCCCCATTTGTGGGGTTCGTTACAAATATATTGTTTGAGATTACTCTTGCATTTGGTTGGAATGAGGACTTCGTCAATGGAATTCATCTCCACAGGTGCAATTTTTAAAAAACTTTTTCGCACCTCGGTTAGGAATGGACGAACTTTAAAGAGTGGATCGTATTCTGGATCAGATTTTTTTTTTATGTTACTATTGTCATTCAAGTGAAAATTTTTTTTTATCATATCGAAAATTTTCGGAAATCTTGTTGATTTTGCCCAATACATTCGGTACTGTGGCAGTTTGACTATGCTGGTGAGTAAAATCACACCAATAAATTTTGACATTTCCGAAAAATCAGTATTTAGTGGGGTGTTGGCAGAATTTTGAACAGAAAAAAGATTTGTCTGGAACACTATATCTGTTAGGATGGCATCCGAAAAGAAAAGCTTAAAATATTTAAGGGGAGTTTGTACTTCAACTTCTTCAGGAGACGGACGATCGCAGACCCTTTTTATTTTTTCTATATCAACTTTGCGCCACGTTAGTTCTCTTTGTCCTGTAACTGCAACTCCTTCAGTCTCCTGCATTTCTTCCAAATGTATTTCAAAGTCATTGCAGCCTAATAGTAGATACAATTAATTGAAACCAATATAAAAGTTCTGCCAACCATACTCGCCAAAACAGTTTCTTCGTCAATATTTCCCGCAAGCGATTCATCTTGAACAATATTAACTAATAATTCATATTCGTCGTCACTATCTTCACCAAATTCTTCTTCGGACACATCGCCTTGCAAAATTTTTACGATTTCTCTTTCTTTTCCACAGAAATTATTTACGTTGCTTGCCATTTTGGTTAAAAACATAAAAACAATTGATATCACAGCTGATGGGAAAAACGTTACCATATCAGCCCAATGTAGCCATTTGGCTACCATTACATTTCAGCTTTATTTAGCGTGTAAAACTTTTTTTTAAACTTTATTTATTAATAATAAAGCTAACTTAATATTCCAATTATCAAAAAAAAAATTTTTTTTTGGTTATTAAACCAATATTAACTTAACCCGGTAGCGCCTAGCGATGCCATATGGCATCACTAAACAAGTTCGTGTTTTGTCATCAAAACTTCAAAACCGGTTCATATTTTATTTTATTTTTAATATTTATTTTTTTCAATTCAGGCGCTACCGGGTTAAATTTGCTTACAAACAAAATGCTAGAAAAGCTCAACTTCGAAAGTCCACGAGTAGTAAGAAGTAATACAATAAATTTCGATGTTATCCATTAAAAATTACAAATATTGTAACGGGAGCTTTTTAGGAAATGTTCTCCTTTATGGTTAAAAATTTAAAAAAGGTTAAAATGCTAAAAATTTGCGCAGAAATATTAAATTAAAAACTGGTAGCCATATGGCTACCATGGGAAGGAAAGGGTTAACAGCCAAGACACAGCGCCACTCTACGCCCCCTGGATCAGTAGCCGTGATACAACAAGATCGATAGCCAAGACACCGCGCCACTCTACGCCCCCTGGAACAGTAGCCGTGACACAACAAGATCGATAGCCAAGTCACAGTACCAGTTTACGCCCCCTGGAACAGTAGCCATGACACAGCTAATACTATATCCGCGACGCAGCACCAACCCACCACAGGCACAAACCCGACTTCCACCGATCGAGCCAGGTTTCTGCACACGGCGTCAGTACACGCCTTTTACAGTGTGCACAAAAAATTTGTAGAATTCTCATTTCGTTTAACATTTTGGACGAATATAAGCCACAGTTTTCGCATCGAAGAGTGAATCAGTGTTCAGCTCACGGAGCGACCTAATTGTGAAAACAAAAGTGTTTTATCCGATTGGGACCACTAAGCTGAACAGCGCGGTAACCAGAGGTAATTAACATTCAGTTGTCTCTCAGGTTAGCCATACTTTTTGGAACTATTGTCTGGATGGTGTCAACCCCAGGCAGTAGTTCGATTCATCCAGCCAGCTATTGATCAGGCGGTTCAACCCCTATCAGTAGAGGACAATAGTCTTTGCATTGTCCTTCAGTTAATCCTCGCTATTTGTTGTCCCGGCGGTCCAACCCCGTTCAACAATATAGACGAGTAGTAGCTATTCCCGCTAGCTCATTGTACAGGTGGTCCAACCCCGGTCAATGAACTAGGCAAATTAGCCAGTCCCCACTAGTTGTTGTTCCGGCGGTCCAACCCCGTTCAACAGGTAGTCGAGTCAGGAGCTACAGAATAGACTACGCCACCGCCGAAAGTTCACCGATCGACACGGATCACACCCTACACGCGGCTTACGGATACTGTCCGAGTTCGAGTTATCAACACAGCACCCACTGGAGAACGCACGAAACTTCGCTACGCTACCAGGATTTGGAGTAAGAGACGCCGACGTTACCGCTTCGACCATTGTAACTAGACATTAAGATTATGTTAGGAGAGAAGAAACCAAAAATTGAATAAAGGAATTAAATTTACGATGTTCTAAATCATTATTGCGTTATTGAACTACACTGAGCACAGTTTCTGGTCTTGTAACGAACCCTGGATTGACTGAGTGATACCCCGGCTGAAAAAAAGATCGTTACAGACTTTAAAGTGTAAACTTAATTTTTTAAGATGTCAAAGAACTTTACCAAATTTTCCAATTTTTCCTCTTTTATAACTGTAAAGTTTCTTATTTGATCCATAAGCATATATAACTATATATGTCACTCAGGAGCCGTTTCTATTTTGGCTCTTTTCAACACGGTCTTGGGAACACACCACGGTCTTGGGTACCCACCAAAATGAGCATTTTTCACTTAGGTACTCACCAAAAGTATTTCTCTCTCGCTCTTTTTTTTCCTGCCGAGTAACATCTCTTTCTAATTGGCGCGAAATGTCCCGCCCAAAATCCATGAGAGTGACATATATAGTAATATATGTCCATAAGACTCCGAATTATACCCACGGAATTACCGTATCGCTCGTTTAACATTTCAATAATTTTGTCAACATTTTTCGGTAGCAGAAGATGTGAACGAACCGATTCTCGTGCCCGCCCTGACAATGCTTTTCTTAATCTAAATAAGTTTTCATGAGGTGTAAATTTAGAAAGTTTAGTACTATTTTCATATTCCGACAAGAATAATGGCCATTCTGTTACGTCGCCTGAGAATGCGGGCAATGTTGTTGCCACAGATTGTCGAATCAGAAGGCTGTGTAACATACCCGTGTTGTTGATCGCTGCGTCTTGTTTGTCGTTGTGCAGACTGGATTCACCCTCTTGATTTAAAATTTCCTCTTCTGAATGATGGCTGATGCTTTTTGGTGTGTCGCCGTTCACGCTGGATGATCTTAAATCGTATTCCAATTCCAGTTGTCTTTCGGAAACTTCCAAATGTTTGCGTTGTCGCTCGATTTCGTATTTCCTTTTAAAATAATTGAGTTCGGATTCAAGACGTTTTATCTTGTCGGTGTGCGTGATGTCGGTCTCAATTGATACACTGTTTCTTCGGATATATCTGTTGGGTATAACTGTGCTTGTGTTGTCTTCCGAAGAATTTTCTTTCTCTTCCATCTTCGTAACGGGTGTCTGAGGCGTCGAAAGTGGCGTTTGCAAAATGGCGTCTTGTTGTTTCTTTTTTCTCAGCTTTGATTTTTTCGGCATGGCGTTCCGTTATGTAAATATACAATTCTGATGAAATCTTAATTCCCGGATGTTTTTTCATTCGCCGTAAAAGGTTTTGTGCAGACCTCCTTCCAAATCTCCGTCTCAAGGCTCGTAAGGACCAGTTTTGTTTGAGAATGAACTCACCTTTTAAATAAAGCCAAATCATATACAGCTCGAACGACCAGTTTTGTTTTTGTGGTTTTTTCAAAAACTTACTGGCCAAATTAAAATATGTGGATTTAGGTCGTCTTTGTCTTTTTTTTATTAGTTTTTCTTTTTTCCGCTTAGTTGCGCACGGCAGTCGCGTCTCTTTTTCTTTTCTAGGTCTTGCCATACATCTTTTTAGCTTAACATATAGTTAGTGTTGCTAAATTTATAAATAGAGTAATCGGTTCACGAACAATTGCCATACTATCTTAATAGTTCATATGGTTAGTGTGGCTTAATTTTTAAATAGAATAATCGGTTCACGAACAATTGCCATACTATCTTATGGTAAGTTCATATGGTTAGTGTGGCTTAAATTCTAAATAGAATAATCGGTTCACGAACACTTAGTTTACTCTGTGATTCTGTAAAAGACTGTGATAAAAGTATAGAGTGAAGTCCAGTTTTTGAAATTTATATTTATTTTTGCAATTTTATTTTTATTTATTTTTTGAACGAAGTTCTTTATGAAACGATATATATATATATATATTCTTGATCAGGATCAAAAATTGAATCGATTTAGACATGTCCGTCTGTCCGTCCGTCCGTGTCCGGATCTCCTCCGAAACGGCTGGACCAATCAAATCGAAATGTGGCACACAGGTATATCGGAATCCGAGTATGACCCTAACTAAAAATGCAAGACATCCGCTCACTGCCACGCCCACAAATGAGTTTAATGTGTTTTCAGTAAAATGCTTGTAATTTGCGAACCACTCAACACATTTTATTGATATTTGGTGTACTGGTAAACTACAAAAAGGGACATATCCTGGGAAAAAATGGACGCCGTCCTCCTCGAGCCACGCTCACAAATAAGCCCACAAAATAAGGGTTTATCGTAACTTATGAAGTAAAAGGCGTAGAAACTTCAAATTTGCAACATAGGTTCACCAAAGCGAATGAAAGGTGTAGGAAAAAAATGTATGTGGCCCGCCCACTGCCACGCCCACAAATGAAGATTTTTGTTAACTTCCGAAGTAAAAGGCGTAGAAGCTTCAAATTCGCAACATAGGTTGACCAAGGTGAACGATAGGTGCAGGAAAAAAGTTATGTAGCCCGCCCAATGCCACGCCCACAAATGCAGATTTTTCGTACCATAGTGCGCCAATAATGTCGGGACGCTGGGTATTTCAAAGTCGCGCTTGGCCGACTTTAGCTTTCTTACTTGGTTCCACATGTGTTTGGTATTGGAAATTTACTTGCAGCTTTAGAGCGTAGAGCCCTTTAGCGCCCATATAAGTTACATACCTGCACAAAAATATTCTACGGCAGCATTTTTGTCTGTATTTGTATGAAAATTTCTCTTTTAGCTGCATTCAACTTAGGTGCACATTCGCTTTAACAGTATCCTGTTTTTAGTTTTTGAAATAAAATTTCATGGTAAAATGTTCCTTTAACAGCCCTGTTGAAAATTTATCTTTTGAATTTCAAACGCTTTCCTATTAACCTAAAATGCCTTTGCTTTATTAGAATTTTTCAAAAATGTTGATACAAAGTTAATAAACCTGGTTTAAGCTATCATAGCGACTATCATTTGAAAGTTTAAACCATCAAAAAGTTTAAGCTAGGTTGAAGACGATAAACCTCAATTTTTTCATTTCATTTTACTGCATTTTTTTATTTCTAGTCAGTTATGAAAGAATTTCCCTTTTATTACAAAAGTTAAATATGTTTTTTGTTAATAAAATTAATATTTGGACGGCGTTCTTTTAAGAATTCAAGTGTTGTTAAAGACATTCTGATATGTTACTCAAAAATACAGCAAAAAATTTCGGGTAGGTGCGTTTTTCGCGTAAGTGCATAAAATTGTCTGGAAAATAATTGAATGCAGCTAAGCAGAATATACTGTATCGCATTTTCGCTTGTGAAAAACAGTTGAAAACAACAAACAGCCGTCTTGTATACATATGTTATATTTTTCGATTAATAAAAACAATTGAGTTTTGCGAAAAACCTTGCTGCGAATTATATTTACTAACATTTATAAATACCATAATGAACTTCGTTCTTATCTGGTGTCCTATGACACAACTCAACTTGTTTTTTAATTTTTAATTCTTGATTACATTTTAAATTAATTTTGACGATTGGAACTCGATAAAGTTGACAATCATATCCCGGAAAATGTAAAAGTTCTTGTGAGTGTTTATCAACAATGTAAAAATGTCTTTGTCTAAATTGTATCCATTTTTCTCATCATAGTCAAAATAAAAAACCGCTCCTGAAGAAGTTCCCAAAAAGGAACGAAACGTTGGGCAAAAGAAGTAAATAAAGCACTTTTATTTACAGTAACCCAAAGGACCAAAAAGCTCAAAACAAAAAAATTTTTTCATTAGTAGTTTATGTTATGTATATTTTAGGATTTTTAAATATGAACATAGTGGGTGTCTTATGTAAGGACGATATTTCTTTTATCTCCTGCAAAACGATTTAGGATTTCTCGTTCCATTTCTTCCTGCTTTTCAAAAACTTTTTTGCGGTGTATACTCAAAAAGAGGACATCGTTGTGCTTTTTACCATTGAGTCTGGCTTCTGTCATAGTTGAACGCAACCAAGTTTTGATCCTTATCAATGTGATAAAAGATCTCTCAAGTGTTGCCGTCGTACATGGTTGTGAAAGAGAGATACAAAGAGCTGATTTGGTGGATGGAAAAAAAGTTGTTGTTTCCTTTAAAACTTGAACGAGATCTAACTGCGTCAACTCGTTTTCATTCACATTTTTTGCTTTCCACAATTTGTACCAAAGCTCGGCCTCTTTTTCAAATCCGGTTAACGAATAAAATTCCACAAACTGCTTACTTTCCTTTTTGGAATCTTCTAATTTTAATTTAAGCATATTTGACGGATGAATCAAAAGGAGTGAAAATGCTGGAGTATTTTCAATACCAAATAGGGCGAATAAAAAATTTAAATTGTTGTTGCTATTTATTTATTTGCATTTTCAAACTCCAAATAAAAAAATATAAACCAACAGAGATTTCTAGGAGTTGAAAAAAACAAAATAAATGCTTACAGATATATTTACGCTGGTCACTAAAGAATAACTAAAAACGTGCCTTAGTTTTCCTCTAAATTAAGTGGAATAATCTCAAGTAATAAATTTTTTTTATTTTGGAGTAAAGCTGCCCATAAACGTTTCAACGTATCCATCAATCGGATGGAGCACCAACAAAAACATATTATCAAAAATTTTTTAAAACTTGCGAACTGTTTGTCGACCAAGCTACAGACACGAAATCTTATGTCAATTATTCTAACATAAAAACGTTTTTGGGAATTTTTATCAGCAATTCTTCTACTAGTTTTATAAGAAAATCCATGCATCGTTTTTTTATTAATAGCAGTGCATTCGCATCAAAAAGAATGCCGTTGAAGTAGTATCCAAAGTCAACACATGTAACAGGCATTAAGTAGTTTTGAAATTTAAGTTCACTGAAACAGCTGCGTTTAATCTTGCTCAGTTGGTGAGGGACAATATTTTTTTTTAAAGTTCGACTGTATCGAGTCACATAAATCTTCAAAAAATTTTTGTGGTTCTACTGACTCAGTTTGGAATAATAAGTTAACTTTTAAAACCTTTTTTAAGGCAGTACGTAGAAAATGTATATAAATTTTGTTTGAATTGTCTTCAAACATTTGAAAAAGCATTTCAGCTTTGTAATCGGAATCTCCTCTTTCAGAATTTCTCATTAAATTAAAATGTAAGAGAAGGGTTTCCCATTGATCTAAAATGTTCTCAATACATTTAGAACGAGCTAGCCAACGTGTGCCCGACAACTTTGGAATCTTATTAGGAATAGCTTCACTCATAGCCTCATACAGTTTTTTGTATTCCACATTTCTGTATGTACTCCTTGAAAACAATGAGTGACTTTCTTTCACTAAACAATCCAAATTCCAAAAGACGAATGACACACGCATTTAACAGTAACCAAATGAGGAATTTCTTTCAATAAAATTAATGAAACATAATGATGCTGACCCATCATTGTGTTTGTGCCATCGACGCAGATTCCAATAAGATTTTGTAGTTTTAACTTATCTTTTTCAAGTTGCTTTTTGTGGGAAGATGTCATTGCATCACGAGTTCCACACTCGAGATCCATCATGGAGTAAAATGTCGTACGCACTTTCCTTCGTGCTTTACTGAAGTAACCGATCATAACACACATCACTTTTCTATTGTCAACCATTGTGCTTTCATCAGAAATCTATATCTATACTAATATTATAATACTTAATATAGTAATATTATAAAGCTGAAGAGTTTGTTTGTTTGAAAGCGCTAATCTCAGGAACTACTGGTTCGAATTGGAAAATTTTTTTTTGTGTTAGATAGTGCATTTATCGAGGAAGGCTTTAGCTATACACTCCCGCTCACATGAATAGGGACAATTTGTTTCTTGCGTTTTGTTTTGATTAACTCTTTCCACATGCTTTTAAACTAAATTTGCTTTGTGCTCTCTTTTAGCACGTGGCATTAGCCAACTTTGACAGTCATTCAAGTGAAAATTTTTTTTTATCATATCGAAAATTTTCGGAAATCTTGTTGATTTTTCCCAATACATTCGGTACTGTGGCAGTTTGACTATGCTGGTGAGTAAAATCACACCAATAAATTTTGCATTTCCGAAAAATCAGTATTTAGTGGGGTGTTGGCAGAATTTTGAACAGAAAAAGATTTGTCTGGAACACTATATCTGTTAGGATGGCATCCGAAAAGAAAAGCTTAAAATATTTAAGGGGAGTTTGTACTTCAACTTCTTCAGGAGACGGACGATCGCAGACCCTTTTTATTTTTTCTATATCAACTTTGCGCCACGTTAGTTCTCTTTGTCCTGTAACTGCAACTCCTTCAGTCTCCTGCATTTCTTCCAAATGTATTTCAAAGTCATTGCAGCCTAATATAGATACTTAATTGAAACCAATAAAAAGTTCTGCCAACCAACTCGCCAAAACAGTTTCTTCGTCAATATTTCCCGCAAGCGATTCATCTTGAACAATATTAACTAATAATTCATATTCGTCGTCACTATCTTCACCAAATTCTTCTTCGGACACATCGCCTTGCAAAATTTTTACGATTTCTCTTTCTTTTCCACAGAAATTATTTACGTTGCTTGCCATTTTGGTTAAAAACATAAAAACAATTGATATCACAGCTGATGGGAAAAACGTTACCATATCAGCCCAATTAGCCATTTGGCTACCATTACATTTCAGCTTTATTTAGCGTGTAAAACTTTTTTTTAAACTTTATTTATTAATAATAAAGCTAACTTAATATTCCAATTATCAAAAAAAAATTTTTTTTTGGTTATTAAACCAATATTAACTTAACCCGGTAGCGCCTAGCGATGCCATATGGCATCACTAAAACAAGTTCGTGTTTTGTCATCAAAACTTCAAAACCGGTTCATATTTTATTTTATTTTTAATATTTATTTTTTCAATTCAGGCGCTACCGGGTTAAATTTGCTTACAAACAAAATGCTAGAAAAGCTCAACTTCGAAAGTCCACGAGTAGTAAGAAGTAATACAATAAATTTCGATGTTATCCATTAAAAATTACAAATATTGTAACGGGAGCTTTTTAGGAAATGTTCTCCTTTATGGTTAAAAATTTAAAAAAGGTTAAAATGCTAAAAATTTGCGTAGAAAATTAAATTAAAAACTGGTAGCCATATGGCTACCATGGGAAGGAAAGGGTTAACAGCCAAGACACAGCGCCACTCTACGCCCCCTGGATCAGAAGCCGTGATACAACAAGATCGATAGCCGAGACACCGCGCCACTCTACGCCCCCTGGAACAGTAGCCGTGACACAACAAGATCGATACCAAGTCACAGTACCAGTTTACGCCCCCTGGAACAGTAGCCATGACACAGCTAATACTATATCCGCGACGCAGCACCAACCCACCACAGGCACAAACCCGACTTCCACCGATCGAGCCAGGTTTCTGCACACGGCGTCAGTACACGCCTTTTACAGTGTGCACAAAAAATTTGTAGAATTCTCATTTCGTTTAACTTTTGGACGAATATAAGCCACAGTTTTCGCATCGAAGAGTGAATCAGTGTTCAGCTCACGGAGCGACCTAATTGTGAAAACAAAAGTGTTTTATCCGATTGGGACCACTAAGCTGAACAGCGCGGTAACCAGAGGTAATTAACATTCAGTTGTCTCTCAGGTTAGCCATACTTTTTGGAACTATTGTCTGGATGGTGTCAACCCCAGGCAGTAGTTCGATTCATCCAGCCAGCTATTGATCAGGCGGTTCAACCCCTATCAGTAGAGGACAATAGTCTTTGCATTGTCCTTCAGTTAATCCTCGCTATTTGTTGTCCCGGCGGTCCAACCCCGTTCAACAATATAGACGAGTAGTAGCTATTCCCGCTAGCTCATTGTACAGGTGGTCCAACCCCGGTCAATGAACTAGGCAAATTAGCCAGTCCCCACTAGTTGTTGTTCCGGCGGTCCAACCCCGTTCAACAGGTAGTCGAGTCAGGAGCTACAGAATAGACTACGGCACCGCCGAAAGTTCACCGATCGACACGGATCACACCTACACGCGGCTTACGGATACTGTCCGAGTTCGAGTTATCAACACAGCACCCACTGGAGAACGCACGAAACTTCGCTACGCTACCAGGATTTGGAGTAAGAGACGCCGACGTTACCGCTTCGACCATTGTAACTAGACATTAAGATTATGTTAGGAGAGAAAAACCAAAAATTGAATAAAGGAATTAAATTTACGATGTTCTAAATCATTATTGCGTTATTGAACTACACTGAGCACAGTTTCTGGTCTTGTAACGAACCCTGGATTGACTGAGTGATACCCGGCTGAAAAAAAAGATCGTTACAGACTTTAAAGTGTAAACTTAATTTTTTAAGATGTCAAAGAACTTTACCAAATTTTCCAATTTTTCCTCTTTTATAACTGTAAAGTTTCTTATTTGATCCATAAGCATATATAACTATATATGTCACTCAGGAGCCGTTTCTATTTTGGCTCTTTTCAACACGGTCTTGGGAACACACCACGGTCTTGGGTACCCACCAAAATGAGCATTTTTCACTTAGGTACTCACCAAAAGTATTTCTCTCTCGCTCTTTTTTTTCCTGCCGAGTAACATCTCTTTCTAATTGGCGCGAAATGTCCCGCCCAAAATCCATGAGAGTGACATATATAGTAATATATGTCCATAAGACTCCGAATTATACCCACGGAATTACCGTATCGCTCGTTTAACATTTCAATAATTTTGTCAACATTTTTCGGTAGCAGAAGATGTGAACGAACCGATTCTCGTGCCCGCCCTGACAATGCTTTTCTTAATCTAAATAAGTTTTCATGAGGTTAAATTTAGAAAGTTTAGTACTATTTTCATATTCCGACAAGAATAATGGCCATTCTGTTACGTCGCCTGAGAATGCGGGCAATGTTGTTGCCACAGATTGTCGAATCAGAAGGCTGTGTAACATACCCGTGTTGTTGATCGCTGCGTCTTGTTTGTCGTTGTGCAGAATGGATTCACCCTCTTGATTTAAAATTTCCTCTTCTGAATGATGGCTGATGCTTTTTTGTGTCGCCGTTCACGCTGGATGATCTTAAATCGTATTCCAATTCCAGTTGTCTTTCGGAAACTTCCAAATGTTTGCGTTGTCGCTCGATTTCGTATTTCCTTTTAAAATAATTGAGTTCGGATTCAAGACGTTTTATCTTGTCGGTGTGCGTGATGTCGGTCTCAATTGATACACTGTTTCTTCGGATATATCTGTTGGGTATAACTGTGCTTGTGTTGTCTTCCGAAGAATTTTCTTTCTCTTCCATCTTCGTAACGGGGTTGAGGCGTCGAAAGTGGCGTTTGCAAAATGGCGTCTTGTTGTTTCTTTTTTTTAGCTTTGATTTTTTCGGCATGGCGTTCCGTTATGTAAATATACAATTCTGATGAAATCTTAATTCCCGGATGTTTTTTCATTCGCCGTAAAAGGTTTTGTGCAGACCTCCTTCCAAATCTCCGTCTCAAGGCTCGTAAGGACCATTTTGTTTGAGAATGAACTCACCTTTTAAATAAAGCCAAATCATATACAGCTCGAACGACCAGTTTTGTTTTTGTGGTTTTTTCAAAAACTTACTGGCCAAATTAAAATATGTGGATTTAGGTCGTCTTTGTCTTTTTTTTATTAGTTTTTTTTTTTCCGCTTAGTTGCGCACGGCAGTCGCGTCTCTTTTTCTTTTCTAGGTCTTGCCATACATCTTTTTAGCTTAACATATAGTTAGTGTTGCTAAATTTATAAATAGAGTAATCGGTTCACGAACAATTGCCATACTATCTTAATAGTTCATATGGTTAGTGTGGCTTAATTTTTAAATAGAATAATCGGTTCACGAACAATTGCCATACTATCTTATGGTAAGTTCATATGGTTAGTGTGGCTTAAATTCTAAATAGAATAATCGGTTCACGAACACTTAGTTTACTCTGTGATTCTGTAAAAGACTGTGATAAAAGTATAGAGTGAAGTCCAGTTTTTGAAATTTATATTTATTTTTGCAATTTTATTTTTATTTATTTTTTTAACGAAGTTCTTTATGAAACGATATATATATATATATTCTTGATCAGGATCAAAAATTGAATCGATTTAGACATGTCCGTCTGTCCGTCCGTCCGTGTCCGGATCTCCTCCGAAACGGCTGGACCAATCAAATCGAAATGTGGCACACAGGTATATCGGAATCCGAGTATAACCCTAACTAAAAATGGAAGACATCCGCTCACTGCCACGCCCACAAAGAGTTTAATGTGTTTTCAGTAAAATGCTTGTAATTTGCGAACCACTCAACACATTTTATTGATATTTGGTGTACTGGTAAACTACAAAAAGGGACATATCCTGGGGAAAAATGGACGCCGTCCTCCTCGAGCCACGCTCACAAATAAGCCCACAAAATAAGGGTTTATCGTAACTTATGAAGTAAAAGGCGTAGAAACTTCAAATTTGCAACATAGGTTCACCAAAGCGAATGAAAGGTGTAGGAAAAAAATGTATGTGGCCCGCCCACTGCCACGCCCACAAATGAAGATTTTTGTTAACTTCCGAAGTAAAAGGCGTAGAAGCTTCAAATTCGCAACATAGGTTGACCAAGGTGAACGATAGGTGCAGGAAAAAAGTTATGTAGCCCGCCCAATGCCACGCCCACAAATGCAGATTTTTCGTACCATAGTGCGCCAATAATGTCGGGACGCTGGGTATTTCAAAGTCGCGCTTGGCCGACTTTAGCTTTCTTACTTGGTTCCACATGTGTTTGGTATTGGAAATTTACTTGCAGCTTTAGAGCGTAGAGCCCTTTAGCGCCCATTAAGTTACATACCTCACAAAAATATTCTACGGCAGCATTTTTGTCTGTATTTGTATGAAAATTTCTCTTTTAGCTGCATTCAACTTAGGTGCACATTCGCTTTAACAGTATCCTGTTTTTAGTTTTTGAAATAAAATTTCATGGTAAAATGTTCCTTTAACAGCCCTGTTGAAAATTTATCTTTTGAATTTCAAACGCTTTCCTATTAACCAAAAGCCTTTGCTTTATTAGAATTTTTCAAAAATGTTGATACAAAGTTAATAAACCTGGTTTAAGCTATCATAGCGACTATCATTTGAAAGTTTAAACCATCAAAAATTTTAAGCTAGGTTGAAGACGAAAACCTCAATTTTTTCATTTCATTTTACTGCATTTTTTTATTTCTAGTCAGTTATGAAAGAATTTCCCTTTTATTACAAAAGTTAAATATGTTTTTTGTTAATAAAATTAATATTTGGACGGCGTTCTTTTAAGAATTCAAGTGTTGTTAAAGACATTCTGATATGTTACTCAAAAATACAGCAAAAAATTTCGGGTAGGTGCGTTTTTCGCGTAAGTGCATAAAATTGTCTGGAAAATAATTGAATGCAGCTAAGCAGAATATACTGACGCATTTTCGCTTGTGAAAAACAGTTGAAAACAACAAACACCGTCTTGTATACATATGTTATATTTTTCGATTAATAAAAACAATTGAGTTTTGCGAAAAACCTTGCTGCGAATTATATTTACTAACATTTATAAATACCATAATGAACTTCGTTCTTATCTGGTGTCCTATGACACAACTCAACTTGTTTTTTAATTTTTAATTCTTGATTACATTTTAAATTAATTTTGACGATTGGAACTCGATAAAGTTGACAATCATATCCCGGAAAATGTAAAAGTTCTTGTGAGTGTTTATCAACAATGTAAAAATGTCTTTGTCTAAATTGTATCCATTTTTCTCATCATAGTCAAAATAAAAAACCGCTCCTGAAGAAGTTCCCAAAAAGGAACGAAACGTTGGGCAAAAGAAGTAAATAAAGCACTTTTATTTACAGTAACCCAAAGGACCAAAAAGCTCAAAACAAAAAATTTTTTCATTAGTAGTTTATGTTATGTATATTTTAGGATTTTTAAATATGAACATAGTGGGTGTCTTATGTAAGGACGATATTTCTTTTATCTCCTGCAAAACGATTTAGGATTTCTCGTTCCATTTCTTCCTGCTTTTCAAAAACTTTTTTGCGGTGTATACTCAAAAAGAGGACATCGTTGTGCTTTTTACCATTGAGTCTGGCTTCTGTCATAGTTGAACGCAACCAAGTTTTGATCCTTATCAATGTGATAAAAGATCTCTCAAGTGTTGCCGTCGTACATGGTTGTGAAAGAGAGATACAAAGAGCTGATTTGGTGGATGGAAAAAAAGTTGTTGTTTCCTTTAAAACTTGAACGAGATCTAACTGCGTCAACTCGTTTTCATTCACATTTTTTGCTTTCCACAATTTGTACCAAAGCTCGGCCTCTTTTTCAAATCCGGTTAACGAATAAAATTCCACAAACTGCTTACTTTCCTTTTTGGAATCTTCTAATTTTAATTTAAGCATATTTGACGGATGAATCAAAAGGAGTGAAAATGCTGGAGTATTTTCAATACCAAATAGGGCGAATAAAAAATTTAAATTGTTGTTGCTATTTATTTATTTGCATTTTCAAACTCCAAATAAAAAAATATAAACCAACAGAGATTTCTAGGAGTTGAAAAAAACAAAAATAAATGCTTACAGATATATTTACGCTGGTCACTAAAGAATAACTAAAAACGTGCCTTAGTTTTCCTCTAAATTAAGTGGAATAATCTGAAGTAATAAATTTTTTTTATTTTGGAGTAAAGCTGCCCATAAACGTTTCAACGTATCCATCAATCGGATGGAGCACCAACAAAAAATATTATCAAAAATTTTTTAAAACTTGCGAACTGTTTGTCGACCAAGCTACAGACACGAAATCTTATGTCAATTATTCTAACATAAAAACGTTTTTGGGAATTTTTATCAGCAATTCTTCTACTAGTTTTATAAGAAAATCCATGCATCGTTTTTTTATTAATAGCAGTGCATTCGCATCAAAAAGAATGCCGTTGAAGTAGTATCCAAAGTCAACACATGTAACAGGCATTAAGTAGTTTTGAAATTTTAAGTTCACTGAAACAGCTGCGTTTAATCTTGCTCAGTTGGTGAGGGACAATATTTTTTTTTAAAGTTCGACTGTATCGAGTCACATAAATCTTCAAAAAATTTTTGTGGTTTACTGACTCAGTTTGGAAAATAAGTTAACTTTTAAAACCTTTTTTAAGGCAGTACGTAGAAAAATGTATATAAATTTTTTTGAATTGTCTTCAAACATTTGAAAAAGCATTTCAGCTTTGTAATCGGAATCTCCTCTTTCAGAATTTCTCATTAAATTAAAATGTAAGAGAAGGGTTTCCCATTGATCTAAAATGTTCTCAAACATTAGAACGAGCTAGCCAACGTGTGCCCGACAACTTTGGAATCTTATTAGGAATAGCTTCACTCATAGCCTCATACAGTTTTTTGTAACATTTCTGTTTACTCCTTGAAAACAATGAGTGACTTTCTTTCACTAAACAATCCAAATTCCAAAAGACGAATGACACACGCATTTAACAGTAACCAAATGAAATTTCTTTCAATAAAATTAATGAAACATAATGATGCTGACCCATCATTGTGTTTGTGCCATCGACGCAGATTCCAATAAGATTTTGTAGTTTTAACTTATCTTTTTCAAGTTGCTTTTTGTGGGAAGATGTCATTGCATCACGAGTTCCACACTCGAGATCCTCATGGAGTAAAATGTCGTACGCACTTTCCTTCGTGCTTTACTGAAGTAACCGATCATAACACACATCACTTTTCTATTGTCAACCATTGTGCTTTCATCAGAAATCTATATCTAACTAATATTATAATACTTAATATAGTAATATTATAAAGCTGAAGAGTTTGTTTTTTGAAAGCGCTAATCTCAGGAACTACTGGTTCGAATTGGAAAATTTTTTTTTGTGTTAGATAGTGCATTTATCGAGGAAGGCTTTAGCTATACACCCCGCTCACATGAATAGGGACAATTTGTTTCTTGCGTTTTGTTTTGATTAACTCTTTCCACATGCTTTTAAACTAAATTTGCTTTGGCTCTTTTTAGCACGTGCATTAGCCAACTTTGACAGTCAAGAGGAATGCGCAGAACTTTCCGTTAGGTTTTTATTTTGCGTTTGTTTGAACATGCATAAAACTAGAGTTTTTTTTTGGTTCACTTGAATAGGGACAAAAAATTCGTTAAGTGTAAAGCGAAACTTTTGACAGAAGTTGAGTTTATATCATTATCAGCACATTTTAGACATTCTTAAGTGAAATGGGCCGCGGAAAAGCTTTAAGTGAACTCGAAAAGGGCAAATCTTGCATACAGAGAGAGTAATCTTAATTACAGGAAAATTGCAGAGAAAATAGGAAAAAGCAAGTCGGTCGTTTGTAATTTTCTGAAAAATAAAGAGAATTACGGTAAGAACATGAAAGGTCGCACAAAGAAAGCAACTACACCTGCAGACGAGAGACGAATTGTCAGAGCAGCCTCAAACTCGCGCTGTTCCGCTTCACAAATTCGCTCAAATTTGGGAATTTCTGCAGCATTTCCACAGTGAAGCGAGTGATTCGTAAATCTGGACATCTGAAAAGGTTAAAATTGCAAAAAAAACCACCGCTGAATGCCGCTCGCAAGGAAGCACGTATTCGTTTTGCTAGAAACTCCATGGGGTGGACGGGAGAATGGCATAACGTCGTGTTTTCGGATGAGAAACGATTTAATTTAGACGGACCTGACGGTTTTAACTATTATTTTCATGATCTTCGAAAAGAACCACAGTACCTGTGTCGTCATCATAGCCGCGAAGGGGGCGTGATGGTATGGGGCTCAATTTCATACTACGGCACATGTGATCTGCAATTTTTGACATCAAAAATGAACGCAAATAATTATAAAGCGGTACTGGAGAAGGCTTTTCCTTATTATGAAAACTTGTTTGGACCTATTTCTTGGACTTTCCAGCATGACAATGCCCCGATCCATACCGCCCGCGCTGTAAAGGCTTGGATTAATGAAAAAAATATCAAGGTATTGGAGTGGCCACCATATTCGCCCGATCTCAATATCATCGAAAACGTGTGGGGATGGCTGACACGAAAAGTCTACATGTCGGGAAGACAATTTTCTGACACTACTTCATTAACCGAGGCTATCAACACCGCCTGGCGTGACATTTCTTTGGACTACTTAAAGTCACTATATGACTTACTTCCAAATCGTATCTTTGAAGTAATTTCTAACAAAGGGGGTCCCACACATTATTAGTAAACCCCAAAAATAAACCAAATAAACGATTTTGATTTAATATTCTTCGTTTTTTATTAATAACATAGCTTTTTGGCCTTTGTCCCTACTCAAGTGAACCAAAAAAAAACTCTAGTTTTTATGCATGTTCAAAACAAACGCAAAATAAAACCTAACGGTAAAGTTCTGCGCATTCCTCTTTGACTGTCAAAGTTGGCTAATGCTACGTGCTAAAAGAGAGCACAAAGCAAATTTAGTTTTAAAAGCATATGGAATGAGTTAATCAAAACAAAACGCAAGAAACAAATTGTCCCTATTCATGTGAGCGGGAGTGTATAACGTCCCCCTAAAAAAAGGGAGGGGGTGTCAAAAGGGGGTTCAAAGGTTATATGAGCACTTTTTTGTGTGTAGGTATATCGTATTCAAACTTTAGGAATTCGATCCTCTCTAAAATTGATTGGATCTGTATTTCATTTAATTTTTTTATATGTATATGGCAAAAAAGATCAAAAAGATCTGTTAATGATCGCGGTAATAAATATATTTCATATTATTGAAAATTATTCGAGCTTAACCGCATTGCACCTCCCGCCTGTGGGCGGACATGGCCATGTTTCGTCACTTCGCCACTCGTGACTCATCAGCGCCTTTGGGGTGCTAAGGAGTTTCACCTTATAAGTGAAGAATTTCAAAACCTCCTGAGAAATATACACACTAATAGTAAAAACTTAGTGGTATTGAGGAATTATTAACCTTCGGTTAACCAATCTTCCTCTAGTTTTGACTTTAGAAAAGATTTGCTTAAGTCTACTCCCGTGCTCAGGGTTTTTTTATATGTATATGGCAAAAAAGATCAAAAAGATCTGTTAATGATCGCGGTAATAAATATATTTCATATTATTGAAAATTATTCGAGCTTAACCGCATTGGACCTCCCGCCTGTGGGCGGACATGACCATGTTTCGTCACTTCGCCACTCGTGACTCATCAGCGCCTTTGGGGTGCTAAGGAGTTTCAAATTTCTTGCACCTTATAAGTGAAGAATTTCAAAACCTCCTGAGAAATATACACACTAATAGTAAAAAATTAGTGGTATTGAGGAATTATTAACCTTCGGTTTTTTAAATCATCCCCCTTGAGGGTGAAAAGGCGGGTTTGCGATTTTTTCCGAAATGGTTCATGTTGGCGCGTTTTTTAAAAGCAAGAACTATGAAACTTGGTATGTAGACTCATCTGATGACGTTAGAGCGCACAAAGAATGTTTTTTTTTAAACCCCCGTCCAAAGGGGGTTAAAAGGTTATATGAGCAACTTTTTTGTGTGTAGGCCTATCGTATTAAAACTTTAGGAACTCAATCCTCTCTAAAATTGATTGGATGTGTATTTTAATTTATTTTTTTTTTAAATCTCCCCCTTAAGGGTGAAAAGGCGGGCTTGCGATTTTTCCCGAAATGGTTCGTGTGGGCGTATTTTTTAAAAACAAGAACTGTGAAACTAGGTATGTAGACTCATCTGATGACGTAAGGGCGCAAAAAGAATGTTTTTTTTTGCAAAAATCCTCTTCCAAAGGGGGAAAAAAGGGGTTCAAAGGTTATATGATTTTGCTCAATACGTATTTGTACAATTTCATTTGCCTTTCCCTGTTTGTTTGTATGAGCGTTACACATTTTGTAACAATTTCTTATTCACATTTCTACAATTCTCATTAGCTTTATGCGGATTTAAATATAAGAGCAGACTATATTTTCGTTGCAATTAAGTTTTTATTTCCTGCGTTCTTTCTTCCATTTGCGTCCATTTGTTCTTGAAAAGGAGTATTTAATTGTGAACAACAATTGTCTCCGGCATCACATAATTTCAATCAACATCTTTGAAGATACTTCAATTTTATAATAATTCCGCAACAAAATCCACACGCGCATAAGAGAGCATGAAAATATTTCCGTTCTCCCCCGCTTGCTCAATACGTATTTGTACGATTTCGTTTGCCTTTCCCTGTTTGTATGAGCGTTACACATTTTGTAACAATTTCTTATTCACATTTCTACAATTCTCATGAACTTAATGCGGATTTTAATATAAGAGCAGACTACATTTTCGTTGCAATTAAGTTTTTATTTCCTGCGTTCTTTCTTCCATTTGCGTCATTATAATGCCTGGAAGAAAATCTCATCTTTCTCGGCAGACTGCCACTGCAAAGCGGATGCGACTTTTGCGCAGTAATGAGACAACGAATGAAAATAGGCAAAGATTGGCTATTCAACGAGCGATTAGTGCACAAAACTGTGCTAGGGAATCAAGTGCTGAACGTTCCCAACGTTTGGGCTCACAAAACTTCCGAACTTCGGCGAACCGATAACGGGAATCAAGTGATCTACGTTCCAATCGATTAGCACAGCAAAATGCACGATCAGCAAGAAATAGAACTAGCAGGCAACATAATTTATTGAATTCTGCGTTTGCTTATGATTGCACCCTTGACAATTCTGAGCTACATGGTATCGATATCGACAGAATGGATAAAATATGCAACTTCTGCCAAGCGAAAAAATGGAAGGCTGAAGCTCCTGGACTGTGTTGTAGTGGTGGCAAAGTCAATAAACCTACAGTTCCGGAAACAACATCACTTCATAAAGAACTTATATCAGGCTCACATCCATCCTCAAAGAATTTCGTAAATCACTCAAGACAATAAAATACACTTTTTCAGATGACTTAATTTGGTGCCCAAGAAATTCGTGAGGGAAAATTTATGCCCACTGTAACCTTCTGGGCTGGCAATTAAGTTTCTGCATTTGGCGGTTTGGCACAGTGGCTTTCGGCCCTGACTAGCTCGCCGTCGTCGTGGGTCTTTGCCATCCGCGTTACTTGCCCAGTCAGTTAAACGATTTTTTTTTTGTGCCGTTAAGAGTGGAGTTCAGAAGGAGATAGAAAAAAAAAACTAGGAAGAACAAGAGAAGACAAAAAGATGAGTTTGGATAATGCTAGGGAAAGAAATTTAATATGAAGGAAAAATAGAAACAGAGAGAGTAGAGTAGGGATGCACAAAAGAAACTAAGCTGTCCAACTTACACATGCACACCCTAATCCTCATAGAAAAACCACATGCATTAGATCAAGATCAAGCACACACTCCCATACCATCCCCATTCGTTCGTCCATTCATCCTGCTATCCTACTTACAAAAGGCCCACCCATCTAACACTCCACCTAACGTCACGGCCCGGAGTCAGGAGCAGCCCACCCACTGGGTACATTGCTGCGGTACCCAGTTCTGTGAATACGCTATGCTCCAATTTAAATTTTGAGCGTACTCCCCTTATTCCGTAATTTGCGTCCGTTAATTAGTAGGTCGTTCGTCTGTCCATGTTCGTCTATGAGACACCCTTAAGCCCTATCAGGAAAATCAAGATTTAGTTATTACCACATTATTCTCAAGTTAATTTTCAAGACAAAACAACCATTAATTTGATTTTGTTCATATTTCTATTTTTTTTTATTAAAGAAAATGAAGTTTCTTATATACATAAATATATATATATATATTTTTTTTCTGTTTTACGACCAGTGGTTCATATATATATATATATATACATGTATTATATTTTTTCCATGAATTCATTGCGGCTCTTAAAATTCAAGTTTTTTTTATAAACATAGTACTGAGAAAGAAATGAAAAAAAAATAGACTCGAGTAAATTAGATCAGCTATTAAGCGGATCTGGCGGGAAGACGAAAAGGAATTTAGCGGTTCTAGCGGGAAGACGAAAAAGAATTTAGGGGTTCTAGCAGCTGTTCAAAAACAGCTGTTGCTTTCGCTGCGTTTGGCTGTGTTTTGAAGTCGCTCCTTTTTAATAAACATTAATCGGAGAAATAGTAAACATATAAGAAAAACCAAGTTTCAGCTTTGTTTGTGCTTTTCTCGCGAGTAACTGCGTGTTGCTGGCGAGCCGCTCGGACATCGGTGAAGTGGAAAAAATATAAAAATCAAAATCTAAGTTTCAACAAAGATAAGTATTACGTACATACATACATACATACATACATACAGCGTCCCGCTTGCGGCTGGAAATCAGAGAGAGACAGCTGTTGCAGCAGCTTAATCAGCTGCCAGCTGATTCTCGAACCACCTGAGAGATACCAATAAGCCACTCACCCACATCTAGTGCTACCACTAACGTTCAATCGGTTATTTCAGAAACAGATGATGCTGTAAATCAAATTCGTCAGCTACCCAGCAAACACTTTCTTTGTGATGAAGAAATTCTCGATGGAAGTAAATTTTCAGTGCTAAAAAGCCATTTCCAAAGGCAACGGTCACACTCTACCAGCGGAATAAATTCCAATTTCACAAAAGAAAAATTCTCTACTAACGCAGATAAAAGCGTATTATCTGATCCAGCTACATCTTGTATGATTGGCGCTTCAACAACAAACAACATATCACACTCAGGTAACGCAGGTACCGATTCAGTTATTGAGCATAATAAAAAGGTAAATAAACCAATTGAGCAGAAAGCGGTGCTAATCGGAATGCATCGCTATATTAATATAACGAAAAGGAAAAGAAGCCCAGTAGGAACAAGTGTCAATAGGTCTAAAGTTAATAAAACTGAAAATCCATCCATCCGCCCCAATACTCTATCGGGAAACCGTTTTGCTCCACTGGCTGATTCAAATGATAATCCATCCGAAAATCAACCAACTAAAGAAATTAAACCGCCTCCAATTTATTTGCGTGAGCGTAGCTCTAATGCGCTTGTTGCAAGTTTAGCTCGCCTCTTAGGCAGTAATAAATTTCATGTTGTTCCCCTAACAAAAGGGAACATACATGAAACAAAAATTCAAGCTGATACTGAAGTAAGCTATCGTAAAGTAGTGAAACAATTTGAAGAGGCAAAAAAAAATTTTTATACATATCAGTTAAAAAGTAGCAAGGGCATTACAGTAGTTATCAAAGGTATTGAAGCAGATGTTGATACAAATGAAATAAAAAATGCTCTCGGCGAAAAGGGCTTCCACGCTAGGGCAGTTATAAACATAATAAATAAAGATAAAGTACCGCAACCAATGTTTAAAGTTGATCTTCTCCCAGACAACTGTACGCTTAAAAAAAACGAAAGCCACCCTATATATAACTTAATGTACCTATTGCATCGCAAAATTAGTGTTGAAGAGCCGCACAAACGAAATGGGCCTGTCCAATGCAACAATTGCCAAGAATTCGGCCATAACAAAACCTACTGTACTCTGCGTACAGTGTGTGTTATATGTGGCGAACTACACCAGAGTTCAGTGTGCAATAAAAAAACTCAAAACGATCACAACTTAGTTAAATGTAGCAACTGCCAGGGTAATCATACTGCAAATTACCGTGGCTGCCCAGTTTATAAAAATCTTAAGCAGCGTCTAGATATTCTAAAGCAATTAGTTCGCAATCCAATTGGAAATATTTTTGTCCCTGAAATGGCGCCATCTCCGAATATCGCTAAGGCTCGTTTTACACAAGGTATATCCTACGCCAACGCGTTGAAGTCTGGAATTCCATCCAACCAGTACTCACCTTCACACTCACATAGCAATCTTGAGTTGATGATTTCAACTCTTACTCAAAGCATTTCTCAGTTCATGCAGGCAATGCAAAGTTCTCTCGATAGTATTGTGCAAATGCAGAGTAAGTTATTGACAGCTCTTTTATCTAAAATATGACCTGTTTAAAAATTTGTGCATGGAACTCAAACGGCTAAAGTCGGCATAAGCAAGAAATTCAAAATTTTTTAATTCGAGAAGCTGTTGATGTAATGCTTCTCTCAGAAACTCATTTAACCAATAAATGTTTTTTTTTTAATTCCTGGATACATATTTTACCAAACAAACCACCCAGATGGCAAAGCACATGGTGGTACAGGCATTCTTATTCGTAATAGAATAAGGCATGCCCATATGGGATCGTATGCAACAGCTTTTATCCAAGCGTCTACAATAAATGTACAACTTAACAATAAAAATTTGGCAGTTTCATCAGTATACTGCCCTCCTCGCTTTAATATAACCGAAAGTATGTTTATAGATTTTTTCAACACGCTAGGTGATAAATTTATAGCCGCTGGCGATTATAATGCAAAGCATCCCTTTTGGGGTTCCCGTCTTTGCAATCCAAAGGGATCACAATTATACAGGGTAATCACCAATAGGAGTAATAATTTCGACTATGTATCACCTAGACAACCTACATACTGGCCAACAGATCCAAATAAAATCCCAGACCTTATAGATTTTGGCATTTTAAGGGGCATCAAAAGAGAATCCATATCAGCTCAAGTATCACTTGATCCCTCCTCTGATCATTGCCCAGTGATATTCCTTTTGAAAGAAAGACCAAATCTAGCTGAGTTTCCACACAGGTTAACAAATCCCAATACTAACTGGCTTAAATATAAAAAGTATATAAGCTCACATATACACACAAATTACAAAATTGAAAGTAAAAAGCATATCGATGATGCTGTTACAGTATTTAGTACAATGCTATCCATAGCAGCAGAAAATTCTACGCCAAAGTATATCCATAAAGAAACGAATCCTTTGACAAATACTGAAATCGAACATCTCGTAGCTATTAAAAGAAGATGCAGGAGGGAATGGCAACAAACCCGATCCCCAGCATCTAAATATAGACTTAGGGAAGCTGAAAAAAAGCTAAAAGCAGCTCTTTTGAAGGAAAAAGAACTTAACAAACATAACTTTGTACAAATTCTTTCTCCAAGAGGCAATAACAAAACATCTCTATGGCGCGCAAGCCGATGTCTTAAGACTCCAGTCGAAAGTGAATCCCCTCTTAGAGATTCTAACGGTGGGTGGGCGCGAAACGATGAAGATAAAGCCGCAGTATTTGCTAAGCATCTGAACAAGGTATTCCAACCGAATCCAAGTAAAGGGTTCTATCCTCTTCCACCACAGCCTGATAACAATCAGCAAATTAATATACAAATAACTCCTAGTGAAGTAGTTGACGTCGTCAAGAAAAAATTAGTCTGCAAAAAAGCTCCAGGGCATGACTTTATTACTCCCAAAATGATAAAATGCTTACCTTTTGTAGCAGTACAGTTCATAACAGGCCTTTTCAATGCAATTATAATGTATGGATATTTCCCAAAACAATGGAAGAGATCAGTTATTACAATGGTACGAAAACCAGGAAAAGACCCTACACAAGCTTCATCATATAGGCCAATTAGCCTCCTTCCTTGTCTTTCCAAACTTTTCGAACAGCTTCTGATTTTAAAATTGTCGCCATTTGTGCTACAGCAAAACATAATCCCCTCTCACCAGTTTGGATTTAGGGAAAAACACGGCACAATTGAGCAAGTGAATAGAATCACAAATGAAATTAGAACTGCATACGAGCAACGTGAGTACTGCACTGCGGTATTTTTGGATGTTCAGCAAGCATTCGACAAAGTTTGGCATGATGGGCTTAGATATAAAATTAGACATTTTCTTCCACAAAACGTACATGCAGTTCTAGAATCTTACTTGAACAATAGAAGATTTCAAGTTAAACAAAATTCAATTATAACAAAAGAATTTGAAATAAATGCCGGAGTCCCGCAAGGGAGTGTTGCGGGTCCATTCTTATATCTTTTATTTACAGCCGACATTCCTATCAGTCAGCATCTTGTCACATCGACGTTTGCCGATGATACAGCATTCTTAAGTAGACACAAGAACGTGATGATAGCGGCCAACCAGCTCCAAACGCATTTGAATGAAATCCAAACTTGGCTATCTCGCTGGCATATTAATGTCAACGAACAAAAATCTCATCACATAACATTTACACTAAATAGAGGTATCGCTCCAGACGTATACTTAAACAACAATCGAATCCCTCAAGTTGAAGAAGTAACTTATCTCGGAATTCACTTGGATAGAAGACTGACTTGGCGCAAACACATCGAAGCAAAGAGAACACAAATGAAACTCAAAGCTGTTAGTCTGCCCTGGCTACTGAATAGTCGCTCCCCTCTAAAACTTGTCTATAAAATCCTCTTATATAATCAAGTCATAAAACCGATATGGTTGTACGGTTAACAACATATATTACTATATGTGGCACTCTACAACAACTATGCTTGTTGAGTTGAAGTAGGCCCCCGTTGCATGCATTCTTATGGCAAAATCAAAAACGTAGCACGCCCCCGAGAAATTCCGGGTCCGGTCTAACAAATCTTTTCAAATCTTGTAACATGTACCAAAATGTTTGGTATAGTTCATATACATGTATAAGTTTTCGTCAAATATTTTTTGTTAAAACTCATTTTTTTCGACTAAAATATGGTTTTTATATAATATCAAAACTCTTTACGTGAAATGTTCCTTTTGTTCTTCAACAACGCTAAAGAAGAGCACTCATGCGTCGAATATGACCGAATGTTTGTTTACAAAACAGAACAGCTGATATGAACTTTTCAGTGATGTAGAAAAAATTCTAGCTCGATACCAAACTAATGGCTCAAGTACTTATAACAAATCAGGCTAAAATGAATACAAAAACTACTTATTTTTCGAACTCCTCTCTTGAAAAGGGCACAGTATTGAAAAATCTTTCATCAAAAACCTAAAAGGTTGTATACTAAAAAGAAAACATTAAAAAATTTCAACGCAAGAATGCTTAGTTACAAAATTGAGTGAGTACTCAAAACATTCTAGCATTACTAATTCGGTTGTTGTTGGGAGTGCCACATATAGTAATATATGGTTAACAACTTTATGGAAACGCCAGCGCATCAAATATCGATATACTTCAAAGAGCACAATCAAAAATTCTTAGATCTATTACGGGTGCACCTTGGTTTGTTAAAAACGAGCACATCCATAGAGACCTCAACATAGAGATGGTTAAATGCGAATTTACAAAGGCCAAACTAAAATATTATCATAAACTGGAAACTCATATAAATCCTCTAGCTAGAGGACTTGCAACTACATCTTCTCGCTCAAGATTAAAAAGAAACGACCGACCAGCAATCCAATCTGGCCTCTAGCAGTCCTCCGCTTAACTCGTTCATACAGCATTAAGCCGTGTAAATATAATGCGGTCTATTGCATAAACTCAATCCTCGAACAATATTCCTATATCAAAATAATCCGCGTAAATATAGTGCAGTCCATTGCACGAACTAGATCCTCGACTGATACTCCTATATCATAATAAGCCGCGTAAATATAGTGCAGTCCATTGCACCAACTCGATCCTCGAATGATAATTCCTATATCAAAACTTACAAAAGTCGAATTCCAAAGACTCACTGCTTGAAAATTGTTCAACGGAGCTTTCCATTTCCACCTCCTACGAATTCTCTTTATCCTCTCGTTATGCTTCCTTGCACTTTTTCCACTAAAATGAACCGGCACATCATCAATTCCACTGATATCCGGATTAAAGCCCAGGTTTCCTTATCTGAGGCCCGTAACAAAGTAGTAATTACATTTATATACGTATTAAGTTTAATAATGCTTCATAAAATGTAATTAACGTGGAAGTACATATAAGATTCTATGACTTATTGTTAGACTCGGATAAATAAGAGTGATACGATAAATAAATTTGAAAAGTTGAAAAAAAAAAAAAAAAAAAAAAGGGTTCTAGCAGGAAGAGAAAACGGAATTTAGTGGTTCTAGCGGGAAGACAAAAGCTGTTTGCCGAATGAAAGTGTTTTTAATGCGAGGAGAGGATTGACGGCGAAGGAGAACAAGCATAAAAAGGAGAAAAGAAAGGAGAAAAGAAAAAACTGGAAGTCTTAACTCCTTGATTTCCGTTTCTCTTTTTTTTCTTTATTTATTCTAAATTTTAAATTAGGGTTGCAAAAAGGAACTGTAAAAGGCGAAATGGAATGATTTGAGACATTGCTAACGGAGAGAAAAAAAAATCTATTAAAAGCATTTATTTAAATTTCTCATATATATATATATATTTTTTTTTTTTTTGTTTAAATAAAAAGAAAAGAAAATGCCCTATGAATTCATTACCTTTTGTATCGCGTGTAGCGGTAAAGATCGATTAAATCACCTTTTCCTTCAAAATAAAGAATTAAATTCTTTAGAGATTACCAGCTGATTAAACCAGGCTGGTTGGTTAGAGTTAAAC
Source organism: Chlorops oryzae (assembly GCA_020466095.1). Classification (NCBI taxonomy): domain Eukaryota; kingdom Metazoa; phylum Arthropoda; class Insecta; order Diptera; family Chloropidae; genus Chlorops; species Chlorops oryzae. Next base: position 77,273,351 of record CM035806.1, read on the forward strand.
TCAAAACAGAAACTGAACTTTCTGAGAACGTGTTCCGGCTTATATAATATATCCTAACTTTTCCACTAACAACTTGCTTGGAGACAAGGATCCAATAACAATTTTTCCGTTTCCTGCCTTTTCTATTTGATTTGTAGTTTTGAATATCCTCACACATTCAAATTTTCGCGGATCAATTGCAACCCTGGGTGCCCTTCCAGTCTCCCATATATATTTGTCCCTTTTTCCTGCCATTTATCTCCCTTCTTCATTGCTCTCTCCGCCCTTTCTCATGTTTGAGTTGTCATTTCGGTTTTGACAGTTCAACCTCCGAAATCAAAACAAAAGTAAACAAACACGGGTTTGTTTCGCGTGTGTAAAAAACGAATGAACAGTGTTTTGTGCTAATAAAAAAAAAGGAAGTGATAGTGGATTGTGCAAAAAGAAAGTAAACAAACACGGATTTGTTTTTAAATCAAGGTGAAGAGACGTGTTGGTCTCTAAAAACAAAAAGTGGAGGAACGATGGAGGAACGAAAACGCAAATCCAAGGGGCCATGTCACACAGTGGTCCCTCAGAAATTCTACGCGGCCAAAAATCTGAAATTTTATACATGGGGGTTTTCGAAGTCGCTGAATCCATTTTTTGATTAATTTTGGGGCTAACCCTAAAAGGGGCTCCTGGGGGCGGGGGGTTACATTCGAAAAGATTCAAAAAATCATGTGGGGTATGAAATTGTATATTTTCAAACCGCCTTAATTCATTTCTGATATCTATTTAACCCGAAACTCAAAAGGGGATCCTGGGGGTGGGGGGTAACATTCGAAAAGACTCAAAAAAATCATGTCGGGTATGAAATTGTATGTTTTCAAACCGCCTTAATTCATTTCTGATATCTATTTAACCCGAAACTCAAAAGGGGATCCTGGGGGTGGGGGGTAACATTCGAAAAGACTCAAAAAAATCATGTGGGGTATAAAATTGTATGTTTTCGAACCGCTAAATTCGTTTCTGCCATCTATTTAACCCAAAACCCAAAAGGGGATCCTGGGGGTGGGGGGTAACATTCGAAAAGACTCAAAAAAATCATGTGGAGTATGAAATTGTATGTCTTGGAACCGCCTAAATTAATTTCTGCCATCTATTTAACCCAAAACCCAAAAGAGGCTCCTGGGGGTGGGGGCTAACATTCGAAAAGACTCAAAAAAGTCATGTGGGGTATAAAATTGTATGTTTTGGAACCGCCTAAATTCATTTCTGCCTTCTATTTAACCACAAAATTTAAATCACAAAACAAAAATAAAAATAGTCTGATTAATTTTTTTTAGCAGTGGAATAAAAATGTAAAATGTTACAAACTAATGTTATTCGTCTATATCACTTTCTTCTTAAGATTAGCCTTCCGTTGTCGCTGCAGAATTTTTAGACTCCGCTGCCTCTTTAGAACCCTTCTTCTTTCTCCAAACTGACAGATTCAGCTTCATCAACCGATTCGTCAGATTCAGCTTCATCCTCCGATTCGTCCTCCGATTCGTCAGTTTCCGGTTCATCCTCCGATTCGTCATTTTCCGGTTCATCCTCCGATCCGTCCTCCGATTCGTCAGTTTCCGGTTTATCCTCCGATTCGTCAGATTGCACAATATCCGCTAAATCTTCAACTTCCACAACGTCCTTCAAATTCGGTTGGGCTTCTTCATCTTTAATTAGGAGGTCTTGAATTTCTTTTGAAATTTTCGATCTTTGTTTTGATTGTTTATTTCGCAACGATGAAATATACGGATCTGATGAAACCATTAGCCTGTTGAAAAGATCTTCCACATTGTGGATTCGGTTATCTTTCCTTGTGAAACCGCGGCGAAAGTTCCGAATAATTTTATTAGCAGTTTCTGCTGCTTCTTCTGATAGTTGACCTGTTATATAAAAATTCATCATTTGAAACAGAGGTTAAATATTTGGAGGGTGCATGTAACTAACCCAAAGGCAGCAGCATATTTCTAATCACAGTTGCCCCATGAAGGAGTAATTTATGGGTATGAGCAGGCAAGTAGTACCATGGGTACAGGTGCAATTATAATTTGGCAGTCTCAAGCGCGTACTTTTCGAAGCGATCCGCTTCTATGGGCTCTCCACAATTTATTGCGCCTAGTAACGTTGAGAATTTTTTTTATCAATTCAACATTGATTCCAGTTATGCGTGAGCTTGTCTCTGGGTCGCGAAAAAATTTGCGGGCGTGTTGCCGTCATTTGTTGTACCTTTTCCTTTTGGATATAGACAATTCAAAATATTAATTGTACGTCGTCTCTTTGCACTTCCATCAACAAATCACTTATGAAAATATACCTTGTAAAACGACATCTACTAAGAGGCCAGTTTCATTAGCAAATTTCTCTTGTATTTCAATTTTGGCTTTCTGTACAGCAGTTTTATCTTCATCACTTTGAACCTAGAAAAAATATATACGTAATTGATTCAGTTTCTCACTTATTCCATTACAGATTGAATCTGTTCATACCCTCCACTTTTTGATTCCTTATTTGTATGAAACGTGAAGCAAGCACTCAAATACTCGTATATTGGTATGTTGAACAGATATTCCATATCCAAGATTATCAAGATTACCCATAACCGTAGCATTTTCCAAAACTTCCTAAATTTCCAAAGACCTAAATGTATGTCATCTCATATAAATCAACCAAAATTTTCTAGGACTTAAATGTGCGTCATCTCATACAAATCAACCAAAATTTTCTAGGTCTTCAATGTGCGTCTTTTCATACAAATCAACCAAAATTTTCTAGGTCTTCAATGTGCGTCTTTTCATACAAATCAACCAAAATTTTCCAAAGCTCGGCCTCTTTTTCAAATCCGGTTAACGAATAAAATTCCACAAACTGCTTACTTTCCTTTTTGAAATCTTCTAATTTTAATTTAAGCATATTTGACGGATGAATCAAAAGGAGTGAAAATGCTGGAGTATTTTCAATACCAAATCGTTGTTTCAGAGATGTTAGTAGCGAGTCAATATAAGGAATATATATAGATATTTTCCAATAATCCGCTGGTGTTGATGCTGGGTAATTCGACCTGTACTGCTGGCGTGAAGCAGTTCTTGGCAACTCCAAATCAACTTCAATTTCTCTGGCAATTTTATTGGCTTGGTCTAAAATTTTTGAAATTTTATGGTCTGCGTCCCTGCGATGGTCAGCGACGGTATCAATTACTCTTTGAAAATGATTAGCACATTGGATAAGGTCTAAGCTGAGAGACTGTAATTTATTAGCTACAGGTTGTAGTAGCGCTGAATACTGTGCAATTACAATAACGCAAATAAAAAATGACGGTTTTATTGCAGCAGAATGCAATTTAAAAGCGAGCTTTTGTGTAGATGCATTTCCCACTTCTTACAATTTCTTTAGACCTTCTACAATGCTTAAAAAGTTTTCCTTGAATACCGATATGCTTTTATATTTTTGTGACCAGCGTGTTTCGCACAGCATTGGTATATTTGGAACATATCTTCTTCGTAAGCAGGTTCTCTAAAATATTTAATAATATCTTTGATTGTTCCAACGGTATTTCGAATTTCTGGCACTATGTTCAAGTCATTGACTACCAAATTTAACTTGTGATTGGCACAGTGAAAAAACAAAGCTCTTTTATATATATCTTTCAATATGACTTGCACTCCTCCGATCTTTTCAGCCATAGTTGAACAGCCATCGTAACCTTGCCCAAAACACTTGGTTGCGTCGAGACTTACACCTTTTATGAACGCATCTATTGCTGCTGCTACTGATTTTGCGTCCATTGAGGTTAGTTCGACAAAACCCAGAAATTCCTCCCGAATTAAATCATTTTCGCTGTCAAAAAAGCGGATTCCAACTGACAGTTGATCTTTTCCAGATATATCAGCCGTTTCATCAGCTAATATGCTGTACGCAAAGGCTTTTTTAGCATCACTTATAATGTCAGTTTTAATAACGTAAGCGCATATTTCAATTATTTGATTTTGAATAAGGTAAGTGTACCACGTAAGGCCCACCTAACACCTTTTCGATTACAGCGTACAAAGTATTGATGATAGAAACCCGATTGTTTTTGTGTTATTTTATTTGATAAATTTTCTATAGAAAAACAAAAAATTCTACCAAAAATCATTATCGGAAAAGCTCCTAAAATGCGATTTAAAAAAATGTCATTTTGGGCCTTACGAGGAACATGTGTACCTTAAAAGGCCCACTTACTCCTTGTTTGAGATAATGAACCCAAACTTGCATTCATTACTTTTGAAAGCCTTTTATGTTAATTTACATTGTAAAAGCTAGTAAAAAAAATTAAAATATCAGACAAAATTCGTTTATTTAAAAAAAAAACTTAACGAATGTTACTAACCTGTTTTTGATTAAGAATTAAAGATTAAACGCTATTTAAGCAAAAAAAAGGTATAGTTGCCGTCTTTTGACCTCAGAGCAACTCAATATAAGGTTTCTTAATCACCGTTGTTGATTTTTTTATGGTGGGCCTTCATAGGCCTTCCAAGAAAAAAAAATTTGCTATTGATTTTTTTACCATAAACATACCTCTGTATCTTCACAATACAACAAACTTTCTTATTGTAAGAAAGCAACCCACAATTTCACTATAGACCATTATTTTTTAAGCATCGTCCACTATAAAAATGGCTTTTTTACGCCTCTGTTATTTTCAATTGACTGTGGTCGCCGCAAATATAGTGCGATTGTCTTAATTTTTTATTTCTACGAAATAACTTGAGGACATGTTTCAACATATGCAAGTACAGAAACATTTGATAGTTAGAAGTTGGTTAAAATGAAAGTGGGCCTTACGAGGAGCCGGGCCTTACGTGGTACACTTACCTTAATCGGTGATGTGTATATGGCATTTTTTTTCGCATTTTCTAAATGATTTTTCAAAGCCTCTTTACCAGCTAAAATATTTAGTTTAATCAAATCATGAAAAACACCTAGGGCGAATAAAAAATTTAAATTGGTGTTGCTATTTATTTATTTGCATTTTCAAACTCGAAATAAAACAAGTCAGGGTGTTATAGTCAGGCGAGCCTGACAATAAAATAACCGTCACAGACATACGTGTTCAAATAATTTGTAATATCAAGAGGTGTTTAAGGCCATTAGGGGCCCCATATACCGACTTTTGTTGAATTTCTTTATGAAAACCACCCTTTTGCCACGCCCACTTTTCCAATTTTTTTGTTTTCTAATCGGAGGCTTTAATATACGCTCAAATTCTAAGTTTCAGACGAATATCTCAAAAAAATCCGATTTTGGGGCAGTTTTGAGATTTTTGTGACAGACCCTAGTACTGGAGGTACCCTTTATAATGGACCGATCAAGGAAATTTTTTCTAAGGATTTTTATGGCTACAAAGGAAGCATAACTGCCAAATTTCGTTCAAGTCCCATTTGAAATTCGGGTGTAGAAGGCAATTTTCGAAAAATGCCCTTCGGCCACGCCCACTTTTCCAATTTTTTGAAATTGAATAACTTGACTTCAAATATGTTCAACGATCAAATTACATCAAAATATCTTGAAAAACTTCGATTTAAGAGCAGTTTTTGTGATTTTCGTAACAGACCCTAGTACTGGAGGTACCCCTAAAAATGGTCCGATCGGGTCCATACTCGAACTTGTTCTTACTCATGTCGCCGTGAGCACGCATACCAAGTTTTATCAAGATAGCTCAACTCCTCCGATAAGATAACTGTATACAAACAGACGGACAGACAGACAGACGGACGGACATGTCTTAATCGAATCTCCTGGTGACGCTGATCATTTCTATATACATTTTGTATGGTCTATCTCGACTGGTTCTGGGTGTTACACACAACCACACAAACGCAATATACACTCGACACAGAGTGTGTCGGGTATAAAAATATAAACCAAAAGAGATTTCTAGGAGTTGAAAAAAAAACAAAATAAATGCTTACAGATATATTTACGCTGGTCACTTAAGAATAACTAAAAACGTGCCTAAGTTTTCCTCTAAATTAAGTGGAATAATCTCAAGTAATAAATTTTTTTTATTTTGGAGTAAAGCTGCCCATAAACGTTTCAACGTATCCATCAATCGGATGGAGCACCAACAAAAACATATTATCAAAAATTTTTTAAAACTTGCGAACTGTTTGTCGACCAAGCTACAGACACGAAATCTTATGTCGATTATTCTAACATAAAAACGTTTTTGGGAATTTTTATCAGCAATTCTTCTACTAGTTTTATAAGAAAATCCATGCATCGTTTTTTTATTAATAGCAGTGCATTCGCATCAAAAAGAATGCCGTTGAAGTAGTACCAAAGTCACCACATGTAACAGGCATTAAGTAGTTTTGAAATTTAAGTTCACTGAAACAGCTGCGTTTAATCTTGCTCAGTTGGTGAGGGACTATATTTTTTTTTAAAGTTCGACTGTATCGAGTCACATAAATCTTCAAAAAGTTTTTGTGGTTCTACTGACTCAGTTTGGAATAATAAGTTAACTTTTAAAACCTTTTTTAAGGCAGTACGTAGAAAATGTATATAAATTTTGTTTGAATTGTCTTCAAACATTTGAAAAAGCATTTCAGCTTTGTAATCGGAATCTCCTCTTTCAGAATTTCTCATTAAATTAAAATGTAAGAGAAGGGTTTCCCATTGATCTAAAATGTTCTCAATACATTTAGAACGAGCTAGCCAACGTGTGCCCGACAACTTTGGAATCTTATTAGGAATAGCTTCACTCATAGCCTCATACAGTTTTTTGTATTCCACATTTCTGTATGTACTCCTTGAAAACAATGAGTGACTTTCTTTCACTAACCAATCCAAATTCCAAAAGACGAATGACACACGCATCTAACAGTAACCAAATGAGGAATTTCTTTCAATAAAATTAATGAAACAGAATGATGCTGACCCATCATTGTGTTTGTGCCATCGACGCAGATTCCAATAAGATTTTGTAGTTTTAACTTATCTTTTTCAAGTTGCTTTTTGAGGGAAGATGTCATTGCATCACGAGTTCCACACTCGAGATCCATCATGGAGTAAAATGTCGTACGCACTTTCCTTCGTGCTTTACTGAAGTAACCGATCATAACACACATCACTTTTCAATTGTCAACCATTGTGCTTTCATCAGAAATCTATATCTATACTAATATTATAATACTTAATATACTAATATTATAAAGCTGAAGAGTTTGTTTGTTTGAAAGCGCTAATCTCAGGAACTACTGGTTCGAATTGGAAAATTTTTTTTTGTGTTAGATAGTGCATTTATCGCGGAAGGCTTTAGGCTATATAACGTCCCCCTAAAAAAAGGGGGGCCGGGGTGTCAAAAGGGGGTTCAAAGGTTATATGAGCACTTTTTTGTGTGTAGGTATATCGTATTCAAACTTTAGGAATTCGATCCTCTCTAAAATTGATTGGATGTGTATTTAATTTAATTTTTTTTTTAAATTATCCCCCTTGAGGGTGAAAAGGCGGGTTTGCGATTTTTTCCGAAATGGTTCGTGTGGGCGCGTTTTTTAAAAGCAAGAACTATGAAACTTGGTATGTAGACTCATCTGATGACGTAAGAGCGCACAAAGAATGTTTTTTTTTTTTTTTTGCAAAAATCCTCTTCCAAAGGGGGAAAAAAGGGGTTCAAAGGTTATATGATTTTGCTCAATACGTATTTGTACAATTTCATTTGCCTTTCCATGTTTGTTTGTATGAGCGTTACACATTTTGTAACAATTTCTTATTCACATTTCTACAATTCTCATTAGGTTTATGCGGATTTAAATATAAGAGCAGACTATATTTTCGTTGCAATTAAGTTTTTATTTCCTGCGTTCTTTTTTCCATTTGCGTCCATTTGTTCTTGAAAAGGAGTATTTAATTGTGAACAACAATTGTCTCCGGCATCACATAATTTCAATCAACATCTTTGAGGATACTTCAATTTTATAATAATTCCGCAACAAAATCCACACGCGCATAAGAGAGCATGAAAATTTTTCCGTTCTCCCCCGCTTGCTCAATACGTATTTGTACGATTTCGTTTGCCTTTCCCTGTTTGTATGAGCGTTACACATTTTGTAACAATTTCTTATTCACATTTCTACAATTCTCATGAACTTAATGCGGATTTTAATATAAGAGCAGACTACATTTTCGTTCCAATTAAGTTTTTATCATATAGTTCTATAGGTCTAACTGTCGACGTCGAAAGGCCTCTGCCGCTAATAAGAAACTCCCCATTAGGCAGGGATAGGAAACTCAACTCTTTCGAGAAATTCACCAAAAAGCTACCAACAAAAACCTTAAGCAGGAATAGGAAATTCAACTATTTCGAGAAATTCACCAGAAAGCTACCAACAACAATACGGGTAGACACAAAGTGGCACTATGATGCCACTTGCAAGAAAATTATCAAAGAAACACGGCGTCAGCTCGGTTTTTTATATTGCTTGAAAAGTTCATAATTGAAACTTTATTAAATGTCTTACGATATGTTTTTGCTTAATGTGCACGAATGTTTTCATTTTGTAATAAATTGACATACATTTTTGACTACGGCTACGAATTTGATTGTATATAGAATTTAGCATTTTTGCTGAAATAGTGTGATCAAAAAGTTATGTGGACAGGGTAGGACTAAAAAAAACATTTCTATTTCTCCTTAATATTGAGTTTCCTAGATTACTTTTATGTTTTCCAAGCTTTTCATGGCATTTTATGAGTTTGGTAGATATTTTATATGTAATGTACTCGAAAATCGCCCAAAATTAAAAATAAAAGTGGCAATGCAATTCACCACAGCAGAGCTAAGTATTTCGCTGCCATAGCATGCTTCCCTTTTCCTCATGCCTTATGCCTATGTTGAAGCAGCGTAGCTCTAACACATTGCAGGGATTAGGAAGAAGAAGAGTTAGACCTATAGTTCTATATGGTTTTTATTTCCTGCGTTCTTTCTTCCATTTGCGTCATTATAATGCCTGGAAGAAAATCTCATCTTTCTCGGCAGACTGCCACTGCAAAGCGGATGCGACTTTTGCGCAGTAATGAGACAACGAATGAAAATAGGCAAAGATTGGCTATTCAACGAGCGATTAGTGCACAAAACTGTGCTAGGGAATCAAGTGCTGAACATTCCCAACGTTTAAGCTCACAAAATTTCCGAACTTCGGCGAACCGATAACGGGAATCAAGTGATCTACGTTTGTAACTGATTGAGGGTCGTGTTGTTGTGGGCAGTGGCGGTTCGACACGTGGCATAGCGGCAAGCTCGCCGTATTTGGGCGTAGGCTTTTGTCACCCCGCACATCAACCCAATCAGCTAAACGAAATAATTGTGTCGATAAGGTGGATTCAAAAAAAAATAAAAAAAAACTAATAATGAAACAAAAAAAAAAAATATGTATGTCAAAAGGAGAGAAAAACAAGTAAGGGTGTTATAGTCAGGCGAGCCTGACAATAGAATACCCGACACAGACACTTATGTTCGAATAATTTTTAATATCAAGAGGTGTTTAAGGACATATTGGGCCCATATACCGACTTTTGTTAAATGTCTTTATAAAAACCGCCCGTTTGCCACGCCCAATTTTTCAATTTTTTTTGAGATTCTAATCGTACCCTTATATATACGCTTGAATTCTAAGTTTCATTGACATATTTCAATAAAGTCTGCTTTTGAGGCATTTTTGGGATTTTTGTGACAGACCCTAGTACTAGAGGTACCCTTAATAATGGTTCTATCGAAAAAATTTTTGGGGAGGACGTTACTGGCTATCAAGGAAGCATACGTGCCAACTTTCGTTTAAGTCCCATTTGTATTTCGGGTGTAGGAGACAATTTTCGAAAAACGCCCTTATGCCACGCCCACTTTTCAAATTTTTTGAAATCATATTACTTGCCTTTAAACATGTTCAAATACCAAGTTTCATCAAAATATCTTGAAAAACTCAGGTTTTAGAGCAGTTTTTATGATTTTCATAACAGACCCTAGTACTGGAGGTACCCCTAAAAATGGTCCGATCGGGTCCATTCTCGAACTTGTTCTTACTCATGTCGCCGTGAGTACGCATACCAAGTTTTATCAAGATAGCTCAACTCCTCCGATAAGATAACTGTATACAAACAGACGGACAGACGGACAGACAGACAGACGGACGGACATGTCTTAATCGAATCTCCTGGTGACGCTGATCATTTCTATATACATTTTGTATGGTCTATCTCGACTGGTTCTGGGTGTTACACATAACCACACAAACGCAATATACCCTCGACACAGAGTGTGTCGGGTATAAAAATAGAGAAGGTAAGTAAAAGGAAGAAATGGAAGAAAGTAGGGATACACAAATACCTAAACTGTCCAATTTTAACATGCACACCTTAATCCTTGCAGAAAAGCCTCATCCTTCAGTTCATTCACCCGTCACACACTCCCATACCATCCTCATTCATTCGTTCATTCATCCTACTATCCTACAAAAAAAAAGTCCCACCCATCTAGCACTCCACCTAACGTCACTGTCCGAAGTCAGGAGCGGCCCACCCACTGGGTACATCACTGCGGTACCCAGTCCTGTGAGTACGCTATGCTCCAAGTTAAATTTTGAGCGTACTCCCCTTATTCCGTACGTTGTGTCCGTTAATCAGTGTATCGTTCGTCTGTCCATTGGTCATCTATGAGACACCCTTAATCCCTATCAGGAAATCTAGGGTTTAATATTTACCACATTATGTTTTTTTTTTTTTTTTTGTCAAACTTCAATAAAGAAAGTTCACCAATTTGATTTGGTTCATATTTTTGGCTTTTCATTTATATTTAAAAAAAAATTTTTTTTTTTTTTTTCTGTTTTAAAGAAATTTTAAATTTTTATCTTATAATCTTCAGTGGTTCGCATACATGCATACATTTTTATTTACAATGATTTCATTCTATTTCTTAATATTCAATGTTTTGTTAAAAAAAAAATATGATCGACTCGCGTAAATGAGATCAGCTATTTTACATTTTCCATCTAACATGCAAGGTGATAAACGATTCAGACTACCACATGGGCCATGAATCATGTTTTTTTTAACAATATCGAACAATAATTGATCGGTAGACGGATCTGGAATTTCCGCGGAAATTACACTATCGATTTCTTCAGGGCGTATTTTTTCGACTAACCAAATTAAAATGTGTGCATGAGGTAATCCTCGCTTTTGCCATTCAACCGAATACATCCAGCAACGTGTTGGACCGAATACGTGTAATTTTGTAATGAAGCTAATTAAAGACTTCAGTTTTTGTTTGAACACACGCGCTGTAATGTCATGGCGATGTATTGCATTTTGGCCTGGCAATAGCAAAGATGTAATCTCCTGCCACTTTGGATTACATGTAAACGTAATAAATAAACACGGTCGTCCGTACTCACGCACGAAAGTCATAGCATCCTGTACGTATTCTTGCATATGACGTGGACTGCCTACGTACGATGATGGTAGAATTACAGAATTACCAATTTCAGCAGTGTCGGCGTTGCTCATGATAGCGTCCCTCAAATGAATATATTCTTCCGCACGCAGATTCTGTTGATTGTTTCGCAGAAATCGAAGTCGTTCGCTCTCTACCTTCGCGTACATGTCGACCATAAATTGTTGGCACAACTCACGACATCGCAGAATAACGTTGTCCTGATCGCGTCGAGTCATCAAACGATACCCATAGAAATCCTTCGAGCTCACTTTCTTGTTTGTTTCGGCTCCTGTAACAACACATTAATAATATTAATTCAAAATGAGTAATGATGTTCATAATCAGCGTTGGCCACGGAAGCAAGCTGGAAGCAACGCGAGCGTAAGCTCTCGTACGTATACAAAATTTCTCTCAAATTAAAAGCAAAGGCGAGAAGTCAAAATCAATTTAGTCGTACAGAAAGCATCAAGCAGGCAAGACCTACGACGGACGATGCTAAATGAGCGAATATGAACTACTACACACACAAATGTAAATGTAGTGGTGGCCATTACTGTTCATAATGAATGAATTACCTGTTGCGGGATCTCGTTGTTTAATGTTTATGCAATATCAATCTTGTCCTTTCCAGAATATTAGTCGATATTGGAGAGCGTCGTATGAACGGTGTGTGTCAGCGATGAACTCCAGATTATTATTTCTTCTTCGAATCACAATTTCGCGCGTCGCTGTGCGATCGCCAACCATGATTCCAGCAACGTCATCCACAACAGGCGCATTAAATCTTCGGACGTGCTCTCCAGATGGTGTTTTGTCAGGATTGATGACAATAGCATGATTGTCACTTTCCAATTTGTGCATGTGTGATTTGAAAATTTTCAATAAATCATTGTGCTCATTCAACAGGGTGTCCAGTTCACCGACGATGCGCCTGGCATTAGGCGAATTGAGGTTATTATAACCGCAACGTGCATCCACACGATTGATGTCCTCACCGCCCATAAAATATATTTGTAAAAATTTGTGTGATTCGTTTGTCATTGGCAGCAATGAGCCTATTTGGTGGTACACTTGGCCTCTGATTTTGAACGTTGAATTGAATTCTTGACCATTTGCCGCAGTATTGCGAACTATTTTTGTTGCTCCGAAAGAACTCATTTGGAAGCATGCATTGAATTTCCGAATGGATTTCAGGAACAGGTTTGAATCTGGGTCTGTCCCAATGAGCAGGCCGTTCAATGGTTCTGGTGGTGTCTCAATTTCTGGTATTTTCACTTTTCCTGATGCGCAGCACATCCCGGCTGACTCATTTTTGAATTTAAGCGCATGACAATGGGGACATTCTTTGTCCATAGCACCAATCACCACTTTCGGATGTGCGGAATATTCAACATCTGGCTCGTACTCAAATGCGAGACGAAGGAATGAAGCATATGTAAATGCTCGATGTACTTGTTGGCGTTGTCGGTCATTTTCTCTATTTGTGTTAACTACGAACCGCCGCGCTTGTCTCCGTTCCAATTGTCGTTATTCTATTCTGTGAGCTCGTGACTCTTGTGGTTGAGATGCGCGCAATCGCGACATCCTCTCACGCACATTTTCGTTCCCTTCACCTATTTGTGCGTCTCTTCTGTTTCGCATGGTTGTTGCTCTTGTTGTTCGACGGGCCAAATTAGCCCCCCTGCGCCTTGCTGGCATTACAACACACACTCAAATAGATAAAATTCTACTTTTTGTATACCGAATATATAAATCCAGATAAAAAATACAAATTAGGAACGAAAATTTCTCTCAAATTTTTGTTTCCAAATAAAAAAAAAAACATAACATATAGAACATAAAAAAAATTTTTTTTCGGAGTAGGTTGATATTGATTTGTGAAACATGCCTGTAAGTGTCGATCCGACTCTTTCTCTCTCCCCATCACTCTCAGCCTCTCTCTTCTGCTCTCTCTCTCTTTTTCTCTGTCAGTAAATCATCTTTTTTGATTTTTTAAAATTTGCAATTTTCGCGGTTTGTGGTAAAGTCATTCTTTCAAAACTATACCGTACATTAATCTACGCGTTAACAGCTTTCCAACGATACCCATTTCACAACTTTAGGATAAGTGGTTTAAAATTTGACAATTACTCGCGTACTACCTCACCCAACGCTATGAAATATACCTTACGTCCTATTCTCATACCTACCTGTGTCAGTAAACAACCTTTTTTTTTTGATTTTTTAAAATTTGCAATTTTCGCGGTTTGTGGTAAAGTCATTCTTGCAAAACTATACCGTACATTAATCTACGCGTTAACAGCTTTCCAACGATACCCATTTCGCAACTTTAGGATAAGTGGTTTAAAATTTGCCAATTACTCGCGTACTACCTCACCCAGCGCTATGAAATATACCTTACGTCCGATTCTCATACCTACCAAATATGAATACCAAATTTCATAAAGATCGGTCCAGCCGTTTCGGAGGAGTTCGGTAACGAACACCGTGACACGAGAATTATATATATTAGATATATTTTTATTTTTTCTTTCTCCTCCTCCAGTTCATATATATATATATATATATATATATATATTTTTTTTTTTTTGTTCACGGTAAAACGTGTGGCTTCGACCACGACCTTACGCTCTACTGCTAGCTTTTATCAGCCGGGTAATTCAATATGTACCATTCTATAAAAACATGATACGTTTTTCGTAATAAGAAATTGTTTTTTTTTTATTTTTTTATTTTTTTTTTCATTTTTTTAAGCTACAAACAGATCTTTCGCGTGATAAACGCCTATATTTTTACCAGTCATATGAACGAGTTCATAAAGGGAATTACCTATACATTTGGTAACTACTGCCTTGACATTTGTCGATGCGAGTTTAGAGTTATAACCGTCAGCTAAATTGCTTTGCTTAAAATTCCGTCTGAAAACCATTTGTCCTATTTTATACTTTACTTCCCGGCAGCGAGTATTGTATGTTTTGGCGCCTTTGTCGTGGGCCTTTTTCAATTCTTTTATCACCCATTCACGAATAAGGGATCGAATATCTTCTAAGTTTTCGATTTTTAAATCATCATTTCCTAGTGCGTTCAATTTGCGATTGATTTTATAGGAAGCACCATTTTGAATCATATGCATGCCAAATAGTGCATAATATGGTTCCATATTAATTTTTTTTTTTTTTTTTAAACTTTGCGTGACTTTACTGAATCTTTCTTAATTTCCGAAACTTACAGTAAATATTCGAATCTTATATCTAGTACTACACATTTTCTATTTATACAGAGAAAAATATAAATAGTTGCTGGTTCCAACGGGCCTCAATTTAAGAAGCTGGGCTGATGAGAGTTTAGCGCTGTTACACCGCTTACATTGTATCGAGCTTTGTGAATCCTTACGTGTGGCGTGCACGAGCGAGGTGCGCCAGACGTAGTAACGCCTTTTTTGGCTGGAACGGATACGTTCTTGCCAGTGATGAGCATTGGTCCTGTATCCTTGGATAGGTAATCATCTGACTTGCACGAGCGAGGTGCATATAAGAGAGCATCGGTCTTAAGCCTCTAAGACGGTAGATGCAGACGGGTCTGACTTGCACGAGCGAGGTGCATATAAGAGTGCATCGGTCTTAAGCCTCTAAGACGGTAGATGCAGACGTATCTGACTTGCACGAGCGAGGTGCATATAAAAGAGCATCGGTCTTAAACCTCTAAGACGGTAGATGCAGACGGAAGGTCCTTTCTTTTTAAACGTGTTCGACTTGTTGTGTTACTGAGGCTTCTTGCCAACTGATTCGAATGATGTCTTATCTTATCGTTGTATGATGATTTTAATCGTATGATTTCATCCTTAATGAGTGGAATTTGTAGGTCACGGTGAATATGTTCATTACGAATATACCATGGGGCACCTGTAATGATTCTGAGAATTTTCGATTGAGCTCTTTGGATTATTTCAATAGAGGAAGCGCAGGCATTTCCCCACAACTGAATGCCATAAGACCAAACTGGCTTTAATACACTATTGTATAAAAGAACTTTATACTCCATGTTCAGAGAAGAGCGATGGTTAATCAACCAGTGAATTTTTGATGCTTTAAGCTTTAGGTTTGTTCTCTTTGCCTCGATGTGCTTTCGCCAAGTTAATCGTTTGTCTAGATGGACTCCTAAATAAACGACACTATCAACTTGACGGATGGAAACTCCGTTTAGTTGTATAGTTGGGCTTATACCCCTTCTTTGCGTAAATGTAATGTGCTTACATTTATCTTCGTTTACATTAATTCGCCAGGTAGAGAGCCAATTTTCAATTAATTGCATATGTTCTTGTAGGATTCTTGATGCTTCCATGGGATCGCGGTGGCAGCTCAATAATGCTGTGTCGTCAGCAAAAGTTGACATTACAATATTATCTCTAGTGGGGCTGTTAGAAGAAGGTAAAGAGAGGGGCCTAATACACTGCCTTGCGGGACTCCTGCTTTAATTTCAAATTTTTCCGTTATAAATTCATTAACTCTTACTCTAAAGAATCTATTTTGGAGGTATGATATAAGAATTTCGTGAAAATTTTGAGGGAGTAGGGACTTTATTTTAGCAATAAGACCCCCATGCCACACTTTGTCGAAAGCTTGAGCGATATCAAGGAATATTGCAGAACAATATTCTTTTTTTTCGAAGGCGTTACGAATTTCACGAGTGATTCGATTTACCTGTTCAATAGTTCCATGTTTTTTTCTAAAGCCAAATTGATGAGCAGGGATTAAGTTATTCTCGTGGATGTATGGCGTTATTTTTATAAGAAGAGCTTTTTCAAAGAGTTTAGATAAGCAGGGGAGAAGGCTTATTGGGCGATAGGAGCTTGCTGTCGTCATATCTTTGCCGGGCTTCAGTACCATCGTGATAACCGATTCTTTCCACATCTTAGGGAAGTGTGAGAAGCGCATAATAGCATTAAAGAGTTTTGCTATAAATTTAAGAGCAATGTGTGGCAACTCCTTGATCATTTTTGGTGTTATATAGTCCCGACCGGGAGCTTTTTTCTCGCAAAAATTATCCTTAATTATGCTTTTTATATCATTGGCATTAAATGACACAGGAAAAGTTTGGTTGTTTTCTTCGAAGGGAGGAAGTCTTAGGTCATTAACTGGAGGGTTCGGAGGGAAAACTGAGCACAAGTGTTGAGCAAACACAGAAGCTTTTTCCTCGTCACTTCTTGCCCATCTTCTACTTTGATCTCTTAAAGGAGATTCATGGTCTATGGGAGAGTTTTTTACTTTTAAAGCTCGCCACAGTGATCCTTTTGATGAACAGTTAGGTGAAAGTTTAGAAATGAAATAAGTATTTTTCTTGTCTTGTTCTTTTTGGAGAGCGATTTTAAGTTGCGTCGTAGCTAAGTTGAGTCTGGCTTTACTTTCAGGTGACCTATTTTGTTGCCATTCACGTCTTAATCTACGTTTTTCTCCCAAAAGCCTTTCAATATGGCTATTAGTATAATTAAAATTTCTATGGACAATGGCAGGAATTTTCGGGGTGGAATGCTCCGCCGCCGAAGCCAATATTGTATTTAAGGTAACAACCGCTTCATCAATTTGGTTTTCATTGTCTATTGAATATTCTGAGTGAATGTGTGTTGCAACATACTTATTGTATTTAACCCAATGTGTTTTAGAGGTTGTCAGACTGAAAGGGGGGCACGACATCCTTATGTTTTGTGAAATTTTGAATAGCAAGGGACAGTGATCTGAAGACATTTCGTAGGTCAACGAGGTTGAAATTTGTGAATTATCAATACCTCGTGTGATGGCAAAGTCTATAAGGTCTGGTATTTTGTTATGGTCTGTTGGCCAATACGTAGGTTGTCCTGGTGAAAGAAATCCTAAGGTACCGGATCTATTTATTAGTGTGTTATATAATTGTCTTCCCCTTGGGGAAATTAGGCGTGAGCCCCAATGGGTATGCTTTGCATTATAATCGCCTGCTGCTAAAAATCTATTTCCAAGAGTGTGAAAAAATTCTTTAAATTGATTTTCTGTTATTGTAAATCGTGGAGGGCAATATATAGCAGATAGAACTAAATTTGCACCACAGCTTTCTAAAGAAATTGAAGTTGCTTGAAAGTAAATTTTTGAGAACGGTTCGAGAGGGAAATGTTTAATCCGGTTACGAATCAAAATACCCGTTCCCCCATGGGCTTTCCCATCAGGGTGGTTCGTTCTGTAGAATTTATAGCCTGGAATCGAGAAATTATTTTTATCGGTAAGATGAGTTTCAGAAATAAGCATCACGTCTATAGAGTTGTTTGAAAGAAAATGTGTCAATTCCAGCTTACGCTGATTTATACCATTTGCGTTCCAAGAGGATATAATAAGTAAATTTATTTTTGTGCGGTTAAGATTTGGAGCAACTGATTTTGTGCTCTAAGTAACTCTTGGAGTGTGTTCTGCATTTGCGACATGAATTGTGTCATACATTGCGTCAGACTGACCAACATGGTTTCGAGACCAGCGTTCTGGTGCTGGGGGACGGAATGGACACTTACGCCTGATTTAGCTACGTTTGCATAGGACATATTATTAGTCACAGAAACGCTAATTTTGTGCGGTTGCGAGGAAATAAGGGGTTTGAAATACAATTTGATTTGACATTGTACGACTAGCTTGCTTCTTTTCTAACATACGATTTTTTAATTCTTTATATACCGGACATCCCCTATAGTTTGCAGTGTGATTTCCACCGCAATTGCTGCATTTTTTCACTGTGGATTGGTCTTTGCTTTTGTCGCAGTTCGCGGAGCTATGAAATTCTCCGCAAATAACGCAGACCATACGTAGGGTGCAGTAAGACTTAGTATGCCCATATTCTTGGCAATTAGTACATTGGACAGGGCCTGAACGTTTATGAGGTTCTTCTATTACAACTCTACGGTGAAGAAGATATTGTAATCTGTAGATTGGATGAGACTCATTTTTTTTTAGCTTTAAGTTATCAGGACTGAGCTCTACTTTGAACATCGGCTGCGGAGTTTTGTTCCTATTGAAAATATTCATTACATTTCTAATTTTAAAGCCCTTCGACTCTAAGGCTTGTTTGATTTCCAAAGCAGCTACATCAGATTCAATACCTTTAACAATTACGCTAAGGCCTTTGCTACTTTTGAGCTGATACGTATAGTAGCTTTTTTTGTTATCATCAAAGTATTTGGTGACCGTTCTATATTTATTTTCATTATAAATCTGAATTTTGGTCTCATGAAGATTTCCTCTTGTAAGGGGAACGATGTGGAAAGACTCCTTTCCAATTAGCTGGGTCAAGCTCGTGACCAAATTACTGGAACTACGCTCTCGAAGATAAACTGGTGGCGGTTTTGGTGTTTTTTCTCCAGCTTCCTTCGAGGAATCCGAATTCTCAGCAGTCTCTGTAGTTAGAGCCGCAAATCTATTGCCAGATAGCACGTTTGACGGATTAGCGTCGAATTTAGTTTTATTTATTTTCGCTTTTGCCACATTTGATTTTTGTGGGCTAAGTTTCCTTTTAATTTTAATGTAGCGGTCCATACCTGTCTGCACTGTCTGCACGCTATTAACAGGAGCTTTCACACCGCTGTTAGCAGAAGGCGCAACTTCTGTTGTTGAACTTTCTGTTGTTGAAGTTTGAGATGTTAGCGATTGAGAGGGAGAAATATTGTTTAGCGTGCGCGGTAATTCTGGCGCTTTGACTATTAAGTATGCATTTCTGGCGTTAGAGCCACTAATAGAATGCCTTCTTTCAGGTTGCGATTTTAAGGTATCACGTTGCATGCGTATTGTTTGCACGCTCAGTATAAGCTAAGCTTTAAGTCTGGCCTATGATAAGGCAAAGCTTAAAGCTTTTTATTTCGGTTTGTGAACCAGCTAGAAATATAATTAGAACAACTTTGGTGAAAGAATAAGGTGCAAAGAGAAAATAGATAATGTAAACAAAAAGAGATTAGGGAAAGTCGCTAAGATTATAAATCTTTCGACTTGGAAAAATAACGTCTCACCCAACGTGGCTGCAAATTCTCAGGTCCCTGGGACGGTGGACACGTGTAGAATCCCGCGAGATGGAGACGGAAATATTTAATTTATTTTATTTCGTTTGTTTAGATTTTTTTTTTTAATTCCGATCGGACGAGCGCTTAAGACTTCGATTAATAGCACTGTGTTTAGCGCTTCTTAATGCGAATGCTGCCTCACTGACATATCTATCCCAGGTGCGCTGATCTTCTATAATAAAAGACCGAACAATTTGTAAGACTGAGCGATTAACTCGTTCGGACGCATTGGCCTGTGGCGAGTAAAATGCTGTTTTCACATGCGTGATTAAATATTTTTCCATGAAGTTTTTAAACGCTCCTGATACGAATTGCTTTCCGTTGTCGGAATGTACATATTCAGGTACTCCGAATATGTGAAATACCTCTCGTTCTAAATATCTGATGACATCAGTCGCTACTGCTTTTCGCATGGGCTTCAAAAACACAAATTTAGTAAAATGGTCTAAGCATACGAAAATATAGGTGTTTCCGTCTTTAGTACGGGGGTATGGTCCCATAAAATCAATGTATAGCCTTTGAAAAGGGCGCTCTGTTTTTTGTTGTAGTCCCATTGGAGGTCTTTTATTAAAATTTCTGTTTTTATTTTCTTTACAGGTGTCACATTCCGCTATTAATCTTTGGACATCTCTAGCTAATCCTGGCCAGAAATATTTTAATTTTGAACGATCTAGGGTCTTTTGGATTCCGCCATGTCCTGCTGCTTCTGATGAGTGGGCCTGCCTAACTAATTCTTGTCGGAGGGGTTCTGGTACCCACAGTTTCCACGCTTGATCTTCCTGAATGGGATTTCCACTAGCTGGTTGTGTTCGTTTGTATATGTAACCTTCGGATACCACGAGATCAGGTAGTAGTCTATCCTTATTTTCTATTATATTTGTGATTAGTGCTTTATATTCTTGCGCCTGAAAACTGTCTGATTCCAGATCTACCTCTATTCTGCCATGGGTGTTAGTCTCTTCAACGTGTATTCGTGAGAGCGTATCAGGGACAATGTTTTGCGCTCCTTTCCTGTGTTCTATATCGAAGGCGTACCTTTGAAGTTTGAGGCTCCACCTCGCTAATCGACCGGAGAGTTCCTTTTGACTCATTATCCACTTTAAACTGGCACGATCGGTTATGATCGTAAAAGGAAGCCCTTCTACATAAGGTCTGAGTCGTTGTAGTGAAAGAATTGCAGCATAACACTCTAGCTCTGTAACACTATAATTTTTTTGTGCCTTATTTAGCTTGGACGACATATAGGCCATTGGTCTCCTCATCTTTCTGGAATAGAACGCCTCCTACACCTTCGTTTGACGCATCGCATTGGATGAAAAATCTCTTGCTGAAATTGGGATTAATCAAGACTGGGGCTTCAATGAGTGCGGCCTTCAGCTGCGCAAATGCGGTAAGTGCTTCTGTATCTAAACCCAAATTTTTCATACGCTCTTTAGTAAGACAGGCATGTAGCGGCGATGCTATTGTGGAGTAATCTCGGATAAACCTACGGTACCATCCGGCCATTCCCAGAAATATCCTGAGCTGCTTTGGTGACTTGAGTACTGGAAAATCCCTGACTGCTTCAATTTCTCCATCATCAGTACGTATATGACCATTTCCGACAAGGAACCCTAAGTATTTTAACTCCTGATAGCAAAATTTGCTTTTTTCTACATTAATAGTTAGTTGTGCCTGGGTTAAATATTGAGCTACCTGTGTTAATATAGACATATGTTCTTCAAAATTTTTCGAGCATACCAGTAAATCATCTAAATAGACGAAAACCTTTTCATCTAAACATACTCTATTTTTGCCAGGTTTTCTGACGAGTGTGATGGGAGAAATCCAAATGCTATTTGATTCTTCCATCACTCCCAACGATAACATTCGGTCGAGTTCATTAAAGATTAATTCTTGGATTACAGGAGCGACTGGGTAATGGCGTTGCTTTATCGGTATGTCCTCATTAGTAACTTCAATTACATGCTCTTCTAACATAACTGAGTTTTCCCTAGTCCATGTGTAGCATATGATGGGAATTTGGGCTTGACGAGGTCCAATTCTGCTATCTGTGCTGAGGATAATTCGTGTTGATTGATCATTGTGGCCGGTTCTTCCGCTACCAATTCAGATATGGAGTCTGGAATCGCTCCTACGGTGCAGGGCTTGTGGTTTTTTTTTTATAGACTGAGGTCAAATGTATACCAGAAATCGATTCCTAGGTATACGTCTTGCTGCAAGGCAGGAACGATACAAAACTCCATGTCTCTGGTTTCATTATTCCATGAACAGGTAACTTGACTACTCCTATTACGGGTGTTTCCCCCCCCCCCCCCCCCCCCCATTAGCTGTCTTCACCTTTTCTCTTTTTAGCTTAGTGATCTCATGTTCGCGTGTTTTTAAAATTTTCATTCCACCTTCTCCTATACAGCTAGTGGTGGCGCCGGAATCTAGCAGAGCCATCACCTCTACTCCTCCTATTTTGGTATGTGCGAAAAGTCTATTGTCACCTTCAATGGTACGGATGGACGAAATTATCTTATTCCTAATTTTTAATGCTAATTTACGTTTTCTTCTTAATTTACTAATTTTTTTGTATTTTTTTTTTTGTTTTTTCTTTTCTATAGCTTCACAGAAAATGCGGGCTCGGGCTTGTTCATATTCGATTTTCCGTACATGAAGGGATTTGAGCTCATGCCGCGGTTTTGGTTCTTCATTCTGCGGTGGTCTAGCCAAGATTTTAAGATTTCCGGATATTAATTTAGCTGGCTCGGGAATCCGGCTACCTCCGCCAGTCGGTTGTTTAAATTGCGCTTGCTCATATCTTCTTCATATACGCAATACGAATCGATTTTGCCACACAAGAAACACTTCATCTCATGGAATGTGCTCTTGCACATATTCTCATTTGGCACGGTATTTTTTTTGAAGTAGTCACCGGGCATTCCACAACCAAAACATAGGTTTAGGTGGAACGGCGAGGGACATAGTGTGGTATTTTTTTGAACACCTGCTGCGGAATTGTCCACAGGTAAATTTTGTTTTTGCATATTTGTATCATTATTAAATTTTCTGTTTTCGACTTTAGGATTGGACAAATTATTTGCTTTGAAAGCCTCGACGTTTGGACTAGGCATGATGGTCATTTTGGTTTCTACAGCTGTGTCACTATTCTGGATTTCATTGATTTGTCTGGGCTTGGGACGCGATTCACGCAGCACCTTTTCTGCCCGTCGACATTCAATTTTGAGATCAGACAGATATTGAATTTTACTAGCAAATATCATGGTGGCTAGTGGTCCCCGTATGTTACTTTTAATTATTTCTACTAATTCACTCTCTGCTATACTCTTTTGTAGGCGAAAGCTAATATTATGGACATCTGAGTAAAAGTCATCGAAACTTTCTCCGATTTGTTGCTTGCGCTCGACTAATTCTCGAATTATTTCAAAATCAGACTGGCTGCCTTTAAAATGACTAAGCAATTCTCGCTTTACATCTAAATAATTTAAACCTGCTTTCTGTTTATTATCTTCGAGGAATTGCCAAAACCATTTCGTGGCACCGTCTTTCAACAGGCAGTGGAAATCGTTAAATAAAATATGGTGCGACACCCCATGCGTTTTTGCCATTCGTTCAACTCTAAAAATGCAACTTTCTGCTGTCATTTCTTTATTAGTTCCATCATACTTGATGAGCCACTTGTTGAGATCGATATGGTTCAATTGATTAATCTCACGATTGCTCCTTGGCCCTTCAATAAGCAATTGAGGAATATTCGTAGGAGTGGACTGTGGAGGCCTATCAGTTTCTGGATGATTATTTTCCAAACAATCAATGCGATCTTCAATTATGTCGAATTTATGTTTCCACTCGACGCAGCTTTGGGCGCAATCAACCACAGCTCTATTGTGTGCTGTCATTAAATTTTTCAAATCGATCAATTACTGGAGTATTGCTGGCTGACTCATTTGGGCTTCCTCACTATCTACTTGTTTTTCTATAGAATTTAAATTTTGCCCTTGCTCATCACTTATTACATTTTCAGGATTAGTTTCCATGGCTCGCTTATTCTCAGAATTGGACATTTCGAATATGGCTTCTAGCTTGGACGAGAAACTCAATGACTGATCTTCCCTGGAGGATTGGTTGGCAATATTAGTGGATTCGAGGATTTCAAGATAGATGGGTGCTACCTGTTGTTGGATCTGTTTGAAGAGTGTTCTGGTAATTCGTGGGTCAGGTGGGATATTCATAGGTATTATATTTTTGAAAAGTTTATTCACTACTTTTTTGTTTTATCTAATTTTTTATTTATTTTTTTTTTATTCTTTATTTTTCAATTCAAGTATTTGTATTTAATTTTTGGTGTTTTTTTTATAGTTCCAATTTAAAGTTTTAAATTCAATGTTACTTTTATTTTAATAAAGAAAAAGTATATTATCTTCATTTAATATGTAAAAAAAAAAATGTCACTTTTTGAGATTTTACCCAAAAATAAATAAAGAAAATATATTTTGTTTTTAAAACGATAATTTCAGTTTTTTGATTTGGTTTCTGGATTTTTCCTCTAGGTACTCCAGGTATTTCATGGTTAGTCTGTCACGTCCGCGTCACTGTAAGCCCCCTCCCTAACTTCGATATCTACAGCCGATGACTCACTACACACGTTTTATTTTCGTGAGCAGGATGCCTTCGCCTCCCTCCTTTTTAAACTTTCTAGGACATAGGCCTCACGCGTAAAGCCACTAAATCGCATGCTTGCGGCAGCTTATGCCTGTTTGGTTTACCCCATTTCCCCCATTTGCATTTAGTTCACTAAGAGCAAATTTGGTCCCGGGTCGGTGCCCTGCTGCCAAAGCCCCTTTGCTACTTATCATACAACAAAACTATAAAAATGATCAATTTAATTCAATTTGGTCCTAGGGTCATTACACAAAAGTCTCCAGCTTTTATTTCTCGGAGCTTGCTGCCATGAACCTGCGAAACAAAACCCGCCCCTAATAAAAATGGAACCCTACGTGGTATTTGTGCAGCCGACTCTTTTTAAAAAAAAATAAAAATACAAGGAATATAAAAAAACTGAGAAAAAGGAAAGAATAGAATTTTGAAATTGCAACTGGAGATAAAAAAAAATGTAGAAAAATAAAAAAAATTATATATAATAAAAAAAATGCAAACTGCGAAAGAGATAAACGGATTATTACAACAAAAATGTTTAAGAGGACTGAAAATTTTACTTTATATTTTAAATTAGGTGGAAAGGAAAAAAAAAGAAACGAAAAGGAATCAAAGGAAAAGAGAAGAAAGAGAAAGCAATAGTTTTGGATAGTCTGTACGTTGGGCGCCAGTGTAACTGATTGAGGCTCGTGTTGTTGTGGGCAGTCGCGGTTCGACACGTGGCATTGCGGCTAGCTCGCCGTGTTTGGGCGTAGGCTTTTGCCACCCCGCACTTGAACCCAATCAATTCACAAAAAGTGTGTCGAAAAAGGTGGATTCCAATAAAATAAATTAAGAGAAACAAAATATATTAGAATGAAAGCAGAAATAGGAAAAGGAAAAGTGAAAAGAAACAAAAGGAAGAGAGTAAGGATGCACAAATACCTAAACTGTCCAACCAAAAAAATGCACACCCTAATCCTCGCAGAACAACCTCACACATTCATACATTCAGCCAACACACACTACACATACCATCCTCACACATCAATCATTCATACTGCCATCCCACTAGAAAAAGTACCGCCCATCTATCACTCCGCCTAATGTCTCTGTCCGAAGTCAGGAGCGGCCCACCCACTGGGTACATTACTGCGGTACCCAGTCCAATGAGTACGCCATGGCTCCAACTTAAATTTTCAGCGTACTCCCCTTTATCCAGTCCAACGTGTCCGTTAATCAGTCCCTAGTCCGTATGTCCATAGTTGTTGCCGAAATACCTGTAGGACCTATCGAGAATTCCCGAAACGTTTTAGGGTCTTACCACATTTTTCTTTTTGTTTTTTTTTTTCAATTCATAAAAATAAAAAAATTTAAATTTAGTTTTAAAAATTTATTCATGGTTCTGTTTTTATTTTTCTTATTTTTATACCCGACACACTCTGTGTCGAGGGTATATTGCGTTTGTGTGGTTGTGTGTAACACCCAGAACTAGTCGAGATAGACCATACAAAATATATATAGAAATGATCAGTGTCACCAGGAGATTCGATTTAGACATGTCCGTCCGTCTGTCCGTCTGTCCGTCTGTTTGTATACAGTTATCTTATCGAAGAAATTGAGCTATCTTGACAAAATTTGGTATGCGTGCTCACGGGGACATGAGTAAGAACAAGTTCGAGAATGGACCCGATCGGACCATTTTTAGGGGTACCTCCAGTACTAGGGTCTGTTATGAAAATCACAAAAACTGCTCTAAAACCGATGTTTTTCAAGATGTTTTGATGAAATTTGATATTTGATCATATTTAAAGGCCAGTAATATTATTTCCGAAAATTGGAAAATTGGGCGTGGCAGAAGGGCGGTTTTCGAAAATTGTCTCCTACACCCGAAATTCAAATGGGACTTGAACGAAATTTGGCACTTATGCTTCCTTTGTAGCCTTAAACAGCCTTCCAAAAAATTTTCTTGATCGGTCCATTTTTAAGGGTACCTCCAGTACTAGGGCCGTCACAAAAATCCCAAAACTGCCTTAAAATCGGACTTTTTCGCAATATTTTAATGAAACTTAGAATTTGAGCATATATTTAAGCCCCCGATTAGAATTCAAAAAAATTGGAAAAGTGGGCGTGGCAAAAGGGCGGTTTTCATAAAAAAATCTATCAAAGGTCGGTATATGGGGCCTCTAATGGCCTTAAACACCTCTGGATATTAAATGTTATTTGAACATGTGTGTCTGTGTCGGGTATTCTATTGTCAGGCTCGCCTGACTATAACACCCTTACTTGTTTTATATTTTTTTTTTATTTTTTATTTTTTTTTTTGTCATTTACACATATACATAGTTTTATTTCTGTTTTTCTTCACCTTATTTTAAATTGGCGAAATTGCTTACAGCGCAGCAGATCTAGCGGAAATACTAAAAGCTAGTTAGCGGGACTATTTACGGCTTGGCGAATTTGGAGGAAAGACTGAAAGCTATCTAGCGGGACTATTTTTTGTAAAGCATATTCTTTAAGGGGAAGTTATAACCGAAAAATGTAGAGCTGGAGAAGGCGGAAGAGCACAAAAAAAAAGGAAAAACAAAAATATAAAAAAAAGTGAAACTGGAATGGATGATATTTGATGCGTTTCACAGTGGGCAGAATCTCATTAGAATCAGAATAAAAAAAAGGAGAATAAAGAAAAGAGAACACGCTATTTGCAAGAAGGAATTTTTCTTTTTATTTAATTTTTATAAATTGAAAAAAAAAAGATTTTTTATTATAAAAAAAAAAACTTCAACACCAATGCATTTTCCGAAATCTGTTACCTTATACAGCATGTGGCGGTAAAGGTAGATTAAATCACCTATTACCTGCTGTAGTTTCCTTTTTTTTTATAAATTAAAGAAGAATTAAATTCTCTTTAGTGGACTGATTATATCAGCTTGGTTGTTCCGAGTTAAACTCGTGGCAAAAACTAACTCTTCTAGGAATGTGCTCTGACCTATATAGGCCTTTTTTCCCAACAACAATGTGCTAGTGGCCAAGGATCTACCAACAATTTTTACGTTTTCTTGCATTTCCTATTCTATTTGTAGATTTGGAATTCATCTGTGTCTTTTGAATTTTCACGGAAAATTGCAACCCTGGGTGCCCTTCTAGTTTCTATTGTATGTTTGTCCCTCTTTTATGATTTTTGTCTCCTTCCTTAACCGTGCTCTCAGTCCTCTCCCGATCTTGAGCTGTCATTGCGGATTTTGACAGTGTCAATTGGTAAAATGTAAAAAAACAAAATAAGCAGTGTCGCGTGCTTGTTTTGAAAAGTGATCGTAAAAAAATTAACAACCAAAAGAAAAGCAGAAAAAAAGGAAGACGGGAAGGAGAAAGAGGGGAATGCCAGCTGCCACCAGACTTTGTTTGGCTATTTTTCCTAGGACGGAGAAAATTTAAAGCTAAGTATTAAATTTTAATGCTAGATTTACCAAGGGCTACAATGCATGAGAAATTATTATATTTCTTTTTTTTTTTTTTCTTTCTGTTCTTTTGAGTATTTAACATTATTCTTTTATGCATGCTACTCATGGATTGCGTCCCTTTTACAATTTAATTCATTAGGGGTATTCACAAAGGCGTCGGAAAATAGGAAAGTCGGAAAAAAGGAATATTTTAACTGCCTAAAAAGTTGTGCAAGATACAAAAAAAGTATAAAATATTTTTAAGAATTCACATTTTTCAGATTTTCCGACTTTCCAACGTTTTTAACACGCTTCTGTGAATACCCCTATTATAATTCATTTTAATTCATTTTTAATTTTAATTTATTTTTAATTTTAATTCATTTCAATTCTACATTTACAATTTTTGCAGAGCTTTCGGCGTTTTGGCGCTTGCGGAGTCAATCGGGACGTGTTGGCGATTCCCTTTTTCGGTGCCTCTCGGGGAGCTATGTTGTACGTGTTGTCGCTGTATATATTAATTTGGTAAAATTTTTCATTGACCTGTTTCATTACTTTTAGGCGCTTATTAGGATGGCGGCCTATGGTTAGCTTAACCACTTCGGTAAGTACCCAGGGAATCCCCTCCTGCTTCTCGGATTCAGGTATGACATATTTCTTCGTATATATATCTATGGGCGTTTTTACATTTATATCGCTCTCAGCTATCCGTGCTCCATAGCCTCCCCAGTCATCCTCCCATAATTCATGGTCATGTCCGTCTAGGCTCAGCCAATCCTCGTCCACTGCAGGTGCTGATGTTGGTAGTTCTGGCGCTGCTGTTGGTATTTCTGGTGCTGCTGTTGGTATTTCTGGTGCTGCTGTTGGTATTTCTGGTGCTGCTGTTGGTATTTCTGGTGCTGCTGCCTCTGCGGATGTCATGGCTACTGCCGGCAATGAGGCATGATTTGCCTGTTCAGGCTCTAAGTACGTATCGATGAGGTTTTGTTTCTCATTCTTCTTGGTCGGCGGCATGGGCCGAAGCTTTATATGCTTAGTCCTTGGGTCTTGCCACTCGATTAAATCGCTTGGTAAGGTTAAGGTACGGCGTTGCAGTCCATTTAAAATGGCTGCTGATTCTCGGAACTTCTGGGCCGAAATTTCCAATCGATCTCTAAAGAGTTTGGTCCTGGACATGCTGAAACGAATCAGATATTGCATTTTGTTCTTTTTTTTTTTTTTTTTTTATAAATTCAATAATAAGGCAATAATTTCGGTTGCACTAGATTAAAATTCATTATTGAAGTTTATGTATAATTTTAAATATTAATTTAATTAATTATTATTTAATTTTCGCTAGCTGGCAGGCAAGGATGATGTCGTCGACCGCTTCTTTGAGGATGAATGTCTTATCCAGAACTTCTTGCTCCATGCGAAGCTGGACAGCACTTCCCGACAGATTGTTAAAGACCTCAATCATAACGTTGATATCGTGAGTTATTTCCTTCATTTTGCTGAACATATCTTCATTGATCTTGTATTGGTGCTTATTGTTCTCAACGATGTCATTTTGGCTGCTCAAGACTTGATCCCAATCTGTAGCGTCCGGGTTTCCGGCGATCCATTCCCACGCCGAGCCAATCCAATTTATTGAGCGTTCGATTCTTTTTCTTGCACCGCGCAACTCGTTTATACGTTGCAAGCATAACTGAAGGTAATACTCGATGACTGCTCGCCTGCAAGAGCTCTTCGTGATATCAGTCGCCGCCTCCAACAGGAATATGCTAGTATCTTCATATTGCTTGAGGTCAATAACGTGTACCAGTTTGAAGTTTCCCATTATCGTCCACCCATTCCCTGCACTTATTGTCACCAGTGGGTCATCATAATGGAAAATGTCGAGAGCGTTCGCAGCTGCCACCAGGAAAACTAATCTAACTCTAGAAAGAGCAAAAATTAATTAAACAAGAATTTTGTGAATTGATGACTCGACTCTTATTTGTCGCTGGGATAATTTTTATATTACTTTTAACTTCTATTTTTTGCTTTAACGTTTTTTTTTTGGATTCTGTATACGATTGTAAAAATTTTTTTATATTTTTTTATTTTTATTTTTGATCACGCTGGAAGAGGAGGGGATTGCACCCTTTTTTGAACGTTCCATGGGGGGCTGTGTTGTTCCGGTTTGGAACCAACATTGACATTTGTCTCATTCGATGTCGTCGTAGGGCACAGCTTGTCCCATTTACAGGATCGCTCTTATTCCGCTTACTTCCTTACTTCCGCCGATGAAGGTTAGATGGAGAGAAAAAAAATTATGACTGCATATTTTTAGGCTCTATTTAAAATATTTTTTTTATGATTTTTATGAATGCGTTTGCCACTCATGGTGGTAACCGTAACTGTATTATCTTTAGCTACGATTTCTTTGTTATAAAGTGGTCTATGTTTTGCCTTTATTTGTTTGTTTTTTACATAAATTATATCGCCACTCTTATACGATTTTGGTGGAGATCTTTTTGAATTTAGCCTTTTTAGGCGAATGCTTTGGGTTTTTTTTTTTATATATTCTTTAAGCTTGATATTAACTTGATCTCTTTTTTCGAAGAGATCTTGTAAGTTGGAACTTGAGAATCTATTTAAAAAAATTGCGCTCGATTTTTTCTTAGTTACGGAGTGTATTGTGGTATTATATCTGTCGACTGTTATATTCACTAATTCCCTGAATTTAAAATTTTTGAGTTCACTTTGCAGACACCTAAAAATTTCAATTATGGTGGAATGGAAGCGCTCAACTTGGCCATTAACCTCGCTTCTTTGTGTTGGCGTTCGGTAAAGTTGGACATTTAGGCCCTCAAACAGGCTTTTAATTATCCGGCTCAGGAAGCATCCTTCATTATCTACAACTACCATTTCGGGAACAGAAAAATAATGTAGTAATTTTGTACGCTTCTCTCGGACGTGCAGGGTTTAGCGAGTTTTCAGATGGAATAATTTTGCAAATTTTGAAAATTTGTCGATACAAGAGAGAAATTTCTCGCTTTAAAACTCTAAAATATCAATGTGGAGAATGTGACACGGTCGTGAGGATACGGGCGTTTCCTGCAGCTCTGAAACAGTTGGGTTTCGGTCATACTTATTATATTCGCATATGGTACAGTCTGATACGTATTGTTTAATCTTCTTACTCATGGCGGGGAAGTAGAACCTTTCGAGGATCTCATCTTTATTTTCTATCTGGTCAATTGTGGTTGGGCCCCTTGTGGGAGATCGTAGTGGCTGTGTTTTAAACCCAAAAATACGCGGATAGAGCCGAGTTAGGCTGGGTGTGGAGTTGCACTTAATCAGCTGGGGGGCACGACCCAGGGAGTGGCAGAGGTTTAGATACGCCTCGTCTAGACCAGAGGAGAAAATGTGTTCAGAAAACATCTTTTCGCACTGTGTAACCTTCTGGGATAGTAATTTAAAGTTTTGCATTAGGCGGTTCGGCATAGTGGCTTTCGGCCCTAGCTAGCTCGCCGTTGTCGTGGGTCGTTGCTATCCGCATTACTTCCCCAGTCAGTTAGACAATTTTAGTGTGCCGTTATGAATAGGGGTCAAGAGAGAATGAAGAAAAAAAACTAATAAGAAGAAGAGGAAAAGAGAGAGAGAAAAAGAAGAGTTTTAGGATAGTGCGAGGGAACGGAATTTAATTTGAAAGAATAAAATAGAAACAGCGAGAGCAGAGCAGGGATGCACAAAAAAACCTAAACTGTCCATCTTACACACGCACACCCTAATCCTCTTAAAACAACCACATACATTAGATCATTCATGAAACACCCACTCCCATACCATCCTCATTCATTCGTCCATTCATCCTGTTATCCTATTTAGAAAAGGCCCACCCATCTAACACTCCTCCTAATGTCACGGTCCGGAGTCAGGAGCAGCCCACCCACTGGGTACATTACAGCGGTACCCAGTCCTGTGAGTACGCTATGCTCCAATTTAAATCTTGAGCGTACTCCCCTTAATTCGTAATTTACGTCCGTTACTCAGTATGTCGTTTGTCCGTCCATGTCCGTCTATGAGACACCCTTAATCCCTATTGGAAAACCAGTATTTTTGCAATTACCACATCATTTTTCGATTTAAAATATAAAAACCATTAATTTAAGTTGGCACATTTTTTTTTTTTTTTTTGCTTTTATTTCAAAAGGAATGATTTTTACCATACATATATATTTGTTGTTGTTTCTTTTAGTTTATTTTATAATGTATCATACATATAATTGACCTCATTTTTATACCAAAACAGAGAATAGACCCGAGTAGAGGTGGATCAGCTATTTCGCGTTTCTGGCGGGAAGATCAAAACTTATTTCGCGGTTCTAGCGGGAAGACTAAAGGCTATTTAATGGTTCTAGCGGGAAGACTAAAGGCTATTTAATGGTTCTAGCGGGAAGACTAAAAGCTATTTAATAGTTCTAGCGGGAAGATCATTGACGAGAAAGAGAACAAAGAGAAAAAAATATATATATAAAAAAAACGGAAAAGAACTGGGAAAAGGAAAAACTGGAATCCTTAGCTCCAATGATTTCTGTTTTTTTCTTTTTCTATGATTTATTTATTCTTACGTTTGAATCAGGGTTGCAAATAAGTTTAAAAAAAAAATATATTTATAAAAAAAAAAGGTGAAAGGGTCTGATTGGAGACACTGCTGAACAGGAAAAATTTCTATCAAAAACAATTTTATATTTTATATATTTTTTTTCTCTTTTTTTTTTTTTTGTTTTTTTTTTTTTGTTTAAAGAAAAATTATAAAAGAAAATGCCCTTGGAATTCTTTACCTTTTTACGCGGTAAAAGGTTGATTAAATCACCTTTCAATGATAAAGAATTAAATTCTTTAGTGGTTAGACCAGCTGGATGGTGTTTCAAGTTAAACTTGAAACCAAAAACTGAGTTTCTTAGGAACATGCTCTGATTTATATAGTCCTATTTTCCCAACAACAATTTGCTAGTGACAGGGATCTACCAACAAATTTTCCGTTCTTTTCATTTTCATTTCCATTTGGAGCTTTTAAATTTATCTGACTCTGAAGTTTTGCAGAAAATTGCAACCCTGGGTGCCCTTCTAGTTTCTTTCGTAGATTTGTCCCTTTCTTATAATCTTTGCTTCCCTTTTTATCCGTTCCCTTCGTGCTTTCTCATTTCTGATCTGTCATTTCGGATTTTGACAATTGCGATTAGGAAAATGTAAACAAAAGATGGTTTTGTTGTTTTGGTTTAAAGTGAGGGTGATCTCAAAATACCTTAATGTATACAGGAAAAGAAAAAAACAGGAATGGGGTGCCAGTTGCCGCTATTTAGCAATTTTGCGCGTGAAGGAGACAATTTAAAGCTAAGTATTAGATCTTAAGGCTAGAGTTACCAAGGGTTACAATTCATAAGCATATTTTAGTGAATTCAATTTTATTGATATCACTCATGGATTGTATCCCTTTTGTCTTTATAAAACAATTTAAATCTATTTTAATTCATCTTAGTTAATTTTAATTCATCTTAATACATTTTAATTCAAATTAATTCATTTTAATTCATATTAGTTCATTTTAATTCCTCTCCCTTTTTTTTTTTTTATACATGTTATATTCATCTATATGTCGCTATATATATTAATTTGATAATATTTTTCATTGACCTGTTCTATCAATTTAAGGCGCTTGTTGGGATGTCGGCGTATAGTCATCTCTACGACTTCGACAAGTATCCGGGGAATCCTCTCCTGTATCTCTGCTTCCGGTATGACATATTTCTTCGCATATATATCTATCGTTTTCTTTATATTATATTTACCGTCTAAGCTTAGACAATCTTCGTCTGCTTCTGCTGGCGAAGGTGACGGATCTGGTGCCGATGGTGGTGGTTTGGATGCGGATGGTGGTGGCTTGGATGCGGATGGTGGTGGTTTGGATGCGGATGGTGGTGGCTCGGATTCTGCCACTTGTGTCACTGGTATGACTAATGCCGGAATTAGAGCATGGTTTGCCTGTTCAGGCTCTAGGTATGTGTCTATGAGTTTTTTATTGTTTGTGTTGGTCTGCTGCATGGGCCGTAGCGTTATACGCTTGGTCCGTGGGTCTTGCCATTCGGTTAAATCGCTTGGCAAGGTCAGCGTGCGGCGTTGTAGCCCATTTAAAATGCCCATTGACTCCCGGAAATGCTGGGCTGAGATTTCCAATCTATCTCTAAAGAGCTTGGTCCTTGAAATTCTGAAATGAATCGGATATTGTTTTTGTTTTCGTATTTGGTATGGGGCTGTGTATGTTTTATACTCATCCACACACTTAAATAATGAGGCATTGAATTCCGTGGCAGTCTCCTTTATTCTCATCTTATATATAATATATTTTTATTTTTTTTAATTTTATTTCTTCTTTATATATATATTTTTAATTTTTTATTTTTAATTTTTTTTTAATTTTTTTTTATTTTTAATTTTTATTATTTTTTTTTTTTTATTTTACTGAATTATAGTAATTAATAAAAAAAATTTTCTTTGCTAATGTCTCCTTTCTTGTTTTCATTTCCCCTTTCAGTTTCCTGCGACTAGCCACGTAACAGGCTCGGAACCGTCGATGCCATTAATAAGCGACTTTTGAATGGCATGCAACGAGTCCGAAAGAAAAAAACAGAAACGTGATCAGCTAGGAGTCCTGGTAAGCGTAAAAAGACAATCCACCACATATTTTCCTTTGATGTGAATAAAAAAAAATTGTATGATATGACCACTGATGTTTTTTTTTTTCTCTCCTTTCTCTTCCTGCTTCTTCCTCTCACTAAACGTGTGGCTTCGAGCACGCCCTGATGCTCTACGACAAGATCTCACCAGCCGGGCAGTTATCGCTTTACACATTAATTTTCAATGACATAATATTATTGACTTCACAGATATCTACGTTTGGTACTTGGGGATACTGAAGCGGGTGTTTTCTAACATTCGCGAATGACCATGCAACTTATGAATATTCAAGAAGCAAACAAATCTTTTGCGTGATAAACACCAATATTTTTGCCTGCCATATTGTCGAGTTCATACAGAGAATTCCCGATGCATTTAATCACGACTGCCTTCAAGTTGGTCGGACCGAGTTTGGCATTATATCCTTCAATTAAATTGCTTTGCTTGAAATTTTTTCTGAACACTACTTGACCAATTTTATACTTCACGTCCCGACACCGGGTATTGTAGGTTTTGGCTCCCTTTTCATGGGATTTTTTTAATTCCTTTAACACCTATTCGCGAATAATGGATCGTTTG
This sequence comes from Chlorops oryzae, assembly GCA_020466095.1. Lineage (NCBI taxonomy): Eukaryota > Metazoa > Arthropoda > Insecta > Diptera > Chloropidae > Chlorops > Chlorops oryzae. The sequence goes on from CM035806.1 coordinate 77,308,248, forward strand.
TCTGCTAGGTTTTTAATTTTAAAGTCTTCATTCCCTAGGGTGTTCAATTTGCGACTGATTTTATAGGACGTTCCATGTTGCATCATATGCATGCCGAACAGTGCATAGTATGGTTCTAAGTTGATCGCACTGTGCTTAGCGCTCCTTATGGCAAATGCTGCCTCACTGACGTATCTGTCCCAGGTGCGCTGGTCTTCTTTAATAAAGGACCTAATAATTTGCAAGACTGAACGATTTACTCGTTCGGACGCATTTGCCTGAGGCGAATAAAACGCGGTTTTCACATGAGTGATGGAATGTTTTTCCAAGAAATTTTTAAACGCTACTGACACAAATTGTTTTCCATTGTCGGAATGCATATATTCGGGCACACCGAAGATATGAAATACATCCCTTTCAAGATACCTGATTGTATCAGTTGCCACTGCTTTTCGCATGGGCTTCAAAAAAACAAATTTCGTAAAATTGTCCAGACATACAAAAATATAAACGTTTCCATCTTTAGTACGTGGGTATGGTCCCATGAAATCAATGTAGAGCCTTTGAAAAGGGCGTTCGGTTTTCTGTTGGGTACCCATTGGAGGTCTCTTATTAAAATTCCTGTTTTTATTCTCCTTACAGGTATCACATTCCGCAATCAGTTTTTGGACATCCCTAGCTAATCCGGGCCAGAAATATTTTAGATTTAAGCGATCTAACGTCTTTTGGATTCCACCGTGTCCTGCCGATTCAGATGAGTGAGCCTGCATAACTAATTCTTCTAGTAAAGGTTCTGGTACCCACAACTTCCAGGCCTGATCTTCCTGAATGGGATTCCCACTTGCCGGCTGTGTTCGCTTATATACGTAACCTTCAGAAACAACGAGATCAGGTAGTTTGTCTTTATTTGTCATAACGTCTGCAATTAATGTTTTATACTCTTGAGCCTGAAAACTGTCTGATTCCAGATTTACATCAATTTGACTGATGACGCTGATATCTGCTATGTGTATTCGTGAGAGCGTATCAGGGACTATGATTTGTGCTCCTTTTCTATGCTCAATGTCAAAGTCGTATCGTTGGAGTTTGAGACTCCACATCGCTAACCTGCCCGAGAGTTCCTTTTGACTCATCAGCCATTTTAAACTGGCATGATCGGTTATGATCGTGAATGGAAGCCCTTCCACGTAAGGTCTAAATCGCTGAATTGAGAGAGTCGCGGCATAACATTCTAATTCCGTGACACTGTAGTTTTTCTGTGCCTTATTTAGCTTGGATGACATATATGCAATTGGTCGCTCACTTTCCTCCTCATCCTTCTGGAACAATACACCTCCTACACCTTCATTTACGTCAATATAATTAAAAGAAAAAGAAGCCCAACTGCAAACAATGCCAACAGGGCTAAACTTAATAAAACGGAAGCCGTATCCACTCCGCCTAGTACTCTATCGGGTAACCGCTTTGCTCTTTTATCAGAAAATCTAAATGATAAATCATCTAAAAATGAGCCAAGTAAAGAATTAAAACCGCCTCCAATTTATTTGCGGGAGCGTAGCTCCAATGCACTAGTGGCCAGTTTAGCAAGCCTCCTAAACAATAGCAACTTCCATGTTGTTCCCTTAACTAGAGGAAACATTCACGAAACTAAAATCCAAACTGATTCTGAGGCTAGCTATCGCAAAGTTGTTAATCAATTTGAGAAAGGAAAAAAGAATTTCTATACATACCAGCTTAAAAGTAGCAAAGGTATTTCAGTCGTGATTAAAGGTATTGAAGGAGACGTTGATCCAAACGATATAAAAAATGCTCTCGGCGAACAGGGCTTTCATGCTAGAGCAGTAATAAATATAATAAACAAAGAAAAAATACCGCAGCCAATGTTTAGAGTTGACCTTCTTCCAGACAACTTAAAGCTTAAAAAAATGAAAGCCATCCCATTTATAACTTGATGTACTTATTGCATCGTAAAATTACCGTGGAAGAGCCTCACAAACGAAATGGGCCAGTACAATGCAATAATTGCCAAGAGTTTGGTCATACCAAAACTTACTGCACTCTGCGTTCAGTGTGTGTAATATGTGGTGAACTTCATCACAGTTCCGTGTGTAGTAAGAAATCGCAAAACGACCGCAACTTAGTAAAATGTAGCAACTGCCAAGGTAATCATACTGCAAATTACCGAGGCTGTATAGTTAACAAAAATCTAAAGCAGCGTCTTGATATCCGAAAGCAAATGTCTCGAAATCCAGTTAAAAATACATTTGTTCCTTTAACCGCGCCATCCTCGAACAAAGCTAGTGTTGCTTTTACTCCAGGTGTTTCCTATGCAAATGCATTGAAGGCAGGCATTCCATCAAATCAGTTCACACCTTCCAACTCAAATAGCAATCTTGAATTAATGATATCAACTCTTACTCAAAGTATTTCTAACTTTATGCAGGCGATGCAAAAATCAGTCGACACAATTGTGGAAATGCAGACTAAGTTAATGACAGCTCTTCTTTCGAAAATATGAGCAGTTTAAAAATGTGTGCATGGAATTCAAACGGCTTAAGCCGGCATAAGCTAGAAATCCAACATTTTTTAATTCGTGAATCCGTTGATGTATTGCTTCTCTCAGAAACTCACTTAACTAATAAATGCTTTTTCGCAAGTCCTGGATATATATTTTACAAAACCAATCATCCAGATGGTAAAGCACACGGTGGTACAGGCATGCTTATCCGTAAGAGAATTAGGCACTTCCTAATGGAATCGTATGCAACTACTTTTATACAAGCAACAACAATAAGTATTTGGGCTAATAGCAAAAGCATGTCAGTCTCGGCGGTATACTGCCCACCGCGTCACACTATTCCAGAAAAAATGTATATAGATTTCTTCAAAACCCTCGGTGATAAATTCATCGCAGCTGGAGATTATAATGCAAAGCACACCCTCTGGGGTTCCCGTCTTTGTAATCCTAAAGGTGCTCAACTATATAGGGCAATTATGAATAAAAATAACAATCTCGACTTTGTTTCTCCTAGGAAACCAACTTATTGGCCAGCGGACCCAAATAAATTACCAAATCTTATAGATTTTGGCATTATAAAAGGGATTAAAAGAGAATCCATATCAACATATACAACGTTTGATCTGTCTTCAGATCATTCTCCAGTGTTATTCCTATTGAACGAAAGACCAAAACAAGTTGATATTCCCCAGAGATTATCAAATTTCAATACCAATTGGCTTAAATACAAAAAGTATATAAGCTCACATATACACACCAATTACAAAATCGAAAGTAAAGAGCATATTGATGACGCCGTGACAGTTCTTACTTCTATGTTGACTTCAGCAGCAGAGAACTCTACGCCTGAGTACATGAAAACGGAAAAGGTGTCCTTTACAAATACTGAAATAGAAAATCTGGTAGCCTGTAAAAGAAGGTGCAGGAGGGAATGGCAACAAACCCGATCACCAGCAGCTAAATGTAGATTGAAAGAAGCGGAAAATAAGCTCAAAGCAGCTCTTTCGAGGGAGAAACGATTAGAACAACATAAATTTGTGCAAAACCTTACTCCAAAAGGCAAAAATCAAAAATGCTTATGGCAATCAATACGTGGGGTGAAGACTCCGGTCGAAAGTGAATTCCCTATTAGAGTTCCTAACGGTGGGTGGGCGCGTAACGACGAAGAGAAGGCTAACGTGTTTGCTTTGCACCTTAGTAAGGTATTTCAACCAAATCCAGGTAGCTTTGTTCACCCTGTTACACAAAGTTCTGAAAGCACTCAACATTTGCACTACGAAATAACTCCCAGTGAAATCATTGACGTCATCAAGAATAAATTAGTCTGCAAAAAAGCTCCAGGGTATGATTTGATTACTCCGAAAATGTTGAAAAACTTACCACTTATTGCAGTGGTGTTTATAACAAACCTTTTTAATGCAATAATAAAGTATGGTCATTTTCCACATGACTGGAAGAGATCGGTCATAATTATGGTACGGAAACCAGGTAAAGATCCTTCTCAAGCCTCATCCTACAGGCCGATTAATCTTCTTCCTTGTCTCTCGAAACTATTTGAAAAAATACTTATTCCGAACTTGTCGTCATTCTTACTTGAACAAAACATTATTGCCTCTCATCAGTTTGGATTTAGGGAAAAACACGGTACAATCGAGCAAGTTAATCGAATTACAAACGAAATAAGAATCGCATACGAAAAAAAAGAATACTGCTCGGCGGTATTTTTAGATATTCAACAAGCATTCGACAAAGTTTGGCATGATGGGCTGAAATTTAAAATCAGGCAATTACTCCCTAAAAATGTTCATGCAGTCTTACATTCTTATCTGAGTAATAGAAAATTCCAAGTAAAACAAAATTCATTTGTAACAAAAGACTTTGTAATTAATGCCGGAGTTCCGCAAGGGAGCGTTGCCGTTCTTTTTTATACCTTTTATTTACAGCTGACATTCCTATTAGTGGTCAAATTTTCACATCGACGTTTGCTGATGATACAGCATTTCTAAGTAGACACAAGAACGTGGTGGTGGCAACCAACGAGCTCCAAGCGCATTTAAATAATATCCAAAACTGGTTGTCCCGTTGGCGTATTAAAGTTAACGAACAAAAATCTCGTCACATTATATTCACACTTAATAGAGGCGTCTCTCCTGACGCATTCCTAAATAACATTCGAATCCCTCAAGTTAAAGAAATAACATACCTCGGAGTTCATTTAGATAAAAGGCTGACCTGGCGCAAGCATATCGAAGCGAAGCGGACTCAGATGAAACTTAAAGCAATTAGCTTGCACTGGCTAATGAATAGTCGTTCCCCCCTAAAACTTGATTATAAAATCCTGTTATATAATCAAGTTATAAAACCGATATGGACGTACGGTTTACAACTCTACGGAAACGCAAGCGCTTCAAATATAGATATTCTGCAAAGAGCTCAGTCCAAAATCCTAAGATCAATTACAGGAGCTTCATGGTTCATTAAAAATGAACACATCCATAGAGATCTAAAGGTAGAGACGGTTAAATCAGAATTTATGAAGATCAAGCAAAAATATTGCCAAAAATTGCAATCTCATGTAAATCTCCTCGCCAGAGAACTCGCAACTACGTCCTCTCTTTCGCGATTAAAAAGAAAGGACCGACCGACTATCCAATTCGACCCTTAGAATTCCACTTACTTAAACATATTGCATTCCACTGCACGACCGCGGTTCCTGATTGCGCTTGTGCTTCCTTGCACCTCGGTAAAATAATACTCAAGCATTCCATTGCACGAACGCGATTCCTAACTACGTTTGTGCTTACTTGCACTACGCTTGTGCTTCCTTGCACCTCGGTAAAATAATACTCAAGCATTTCATTGCACGGACGCGATTCCTAACTACGTTTGTGCTTCTTTGCACTCTTCCGGTAAAATAATACGCAAAATCTCCAAGTCTATTCAGACTCAACAGGCCATTTCACGGTCGGATCTTTGATCGAATTAGTCACATGTGTCGGTGAAAGGTAGAGTCCGTGTGCACATAGACTTTAGTTTTCACTAGCACAGTTGAAGGGTTCGTTCAGGGATCTGACAGTGAATTGGTCGTTTTACGCCCAGGTTTCCTTATCTGAGGCTCTCATGCAAATACTAATTACATTTATATGCATATTAATTATAATAATGCTACATATCATGTAATTAATTCCAAACTAGACTTAAGAATTTTCCTCCTTATTGATGGATTCATGTAAAATGAGTGATACAATAAATAAATTAAAAGTTAAAAAAAAAAAAAAAAAATGCTTCGACGTGGAGGTCTTGGATAGCCACAAGAATTAGCAGAAATTTTTTTATATTCATATTTGGAAAATATACAAAATAACTGCAGTAACTCCGAAGTGGTGAAAATTCATGCTGCGACTACTCGAATTACTAACCCTTACTTCTATTGAAGTTTGTTAGGAGATGGCCGCTATTTTCAGTACTTCAAAACTTGTAATGTTTCCGCCTCGATCCAAGAGCTTCGTTCTCTTATCTCTAAAATCTACCCAAGATAACCAAGTAGAAGGCAGAACGTTTTGTTCGCCTGGGCTTCGCTCGCAGGATTGGGGGAGGTTCTTCCTACGGGAATCTGGTATGGCAGCATTTCCAAAATATACGTACTACCGTAAAAGGATGTCAACGCGAACCCAAAAAACAACAAGGCCACAGCCCTCATTCATTCCCTAAAAGAGAGGCAGAAAGTGACACCTGCCTTAACCCATGCGACCAACCATAGGTTCCATCGAATCTAAAGTAAATTATCTGGAACCACCCGTTCTTGTTTCCTCAGTCCTCAGACATTCTGCGTCTCAAGAAAATTTCAGTTAACAAGACATTTTCAAAAAAAAATTCAACTTAACAAGACGAGAATTTATTCATTATTTGCAACATTATGAGGCTTCTTAAAAGTGCGTAAATTGCGTAGATGGCAACATAAAGGTCATCGAAAAAAAAAAACAACAGTACTAAATAAATAAATGTACTACAAATTCAATCAAAAATGGTCGTTCACTTGGCCAAAACTTTCTTCTTTTTTTCTCTCTTTGTTCCCTTTTATTTTCTGTTAAGGTAGGGAAACCCCAAAAAGACGGAATTCTTAAACACCGAGATAAAGTTTTAAATTTTAAACAACAAAACAAACGATAATATGTATTTATATATACACTAGCTATACCCGGCGCGCTTCGCTGCTTATAGAAAAAAATCAGTATTAAAAACAATGAATATAATTTTTTTTTATTTTATTTTTCTGAAAAAATGATTTACAAAAATCAATATTTTTCTTATTTGAATCCTTAATTTTCATTTCATTTATTGGGCCATTCGCTGTGAAAATTGATCACGTCTCCTTCCTCCCATGTTTATTGAATTAGCAAATTTAAACTTCTTCTTTGAACCTAAATAAAAGCATTAATAATTTACAAAAATATAATTATACTTTACCTCCTTTTTTGCTTTTTTCTTTACCTTCTCCATATTTTTATTCGCGCTTGTCTCCGTTCCAATTGTATTTTCTGTCTTTGTTTTCTTTAATATTTATTTTCTATAATTATTTCTTATTTGAATTCTTCATTTCCATTTCTTTTGTTGGGTCATTTTTCTGTGAAAAAATTAATCCTAGTTCCTCCCATGTTATTTCGAATGGAAAATTTTCTATAAACTCCTTGTTTGAACCTAAATAAAATGATTAAAAATTTAGAAAAACATAAATTATTTTACCTTACCTTTTGTTAGGTTTTTCTTTTTTTCCTCCTCCATTTTCTTCAATATTGATCTTTTTCGTTTTATATTTATTTTTAAATATTCACGAAATTTTTAGTTTTCTTTTTTTTAATTTACAAATTCTATCATTTAAATTTCAAAGCTATCTTAGTGCTTAAACTTTTTACAGTAACTCGAATCCCAGTACACATCCACTGTTTCCATTTTAGCTTTTTTTAGGCTGTTTTTTTTTTTCTTTATTTAAATTCAATATTTTTCTTATTTGAATCCTTAATTTTCGTTTCATTTATTGGGCCATTCGCTGTGAAAATTGATCCAGTTTCCTTCCTTTCATGTTATTGGAAATAGCTAATTTAAACTCCTTCTTTGAATCTAAATAAAAGCTTAAAAATTTACAAAAATATAATTACACTTTACCTTTTTTTTTTTTTTTTGCTTTTTTTTACCTTTTCCATATTTTTATTCGCGCTTGTCTCCGTTCCAATTGTATTTTTTTATCATAAAGTTAGATAAAGAAATAAATAAAATCATTATTAATTTCGAAGGGCCATTAAATGTACGATATTTTTTGTCAGTCCGTCTTTAGCCAACACAAATAAACTTGATGGTTTGCCCACGCGAGAACATGCCACGTACAACTGTCCATGTGAAAAACATGGTGTACCCAAATCTAAGCCGCAAACGGACATCGTTTGGCCTTGAGACTTATTGATTGTCATGGCGAATGCCAATCTAATTGGAAATTGAACGCGTTTGAATTCTATGGGCACGTCTGTTGGAATCAGTGGAATTCGTGGCAGCAAAACATTTTCGCCTCGGAATTTGCCATTCAAAATGGTGGCTTCGATAATATTTCTCATCAATTTTTTTATCACCAATCGCGTACCATTGCACAGCCGTGGTGGGTTCAAATTCCGAAGTAAAATAATCGGAGATCCAACTTTCAGTCGTAGAAGGTGTGGTGGCATACCTGGCAAATCTTGTGAGTTCAAAAACTCTGTTGGATAATTTACAGCTTCGTTGGCGTCGCAAACTGTATCGATCGATTTGTATGATACCAATTCCCCTGGCAACGACTGCTGTATCTTGAAATTTAAATCGTCTACGTCTACATTTTTTGCTGCCAAAATGGCTCTTTCTGCCAACCACTCATGATTTATGTAATGTGTGCGTACATCCTGAAATATTTTGTCAATGAGAGCATTTTGCGAATCGACGATTGTACAGAAATTGGTTGGCAGTTTTATGCATCCAGTGTTTTCATGGACAGCAACTTTTCCATCGCCGATATCTAATAATTGATTCGAGAATGTTTCAGCGGATGGATCTTGTAACATTTGGACGCGCATGTTTGTTTTTAGCTTGAGTTTTTCAACACTATGCCAAAGTGGCGATGATTTTAAGCAAGCGTTGATCTCATCAGCGTACGTTGAACGTGGAATGACGGGAAGTGTTTGTCTGAAATCACCTGAAAGGAGTAACAGAGTGCCGCCGAATAGTTGATTGTTGTTTTTTATATCTTTGAGTGTTTTGTTCAACGCCTCAAGAGAATGTTTGTGTGCCATAGTGCATTCATCCCAGATAATAATTTTGCATTGTTTCATCACTCTGGACATTGACGATTGTTTTTTTATGTTGCACATAGCGTCTGGGTTATTTTGAATGTTCAATGGCAGTTTAAATGCTGAATGAGCTGTTCTGCCTCCATCCAATAAAGTTGCTGCAATGCCAGATGATGCAACAGCCAATGCGATGCCATTATTTGATCGTATTTCGGCGAGAATTAGCGAAATAAGAAATGTTTTGCCAGTTCCACCTGGTGCATCCAAAAAAAAGAATCCACCTTGTCCCGCCGAAACTGCCATCATAATGCGTTCGTAAATGATTTTTTGTTCGTGAGTCAGTAGTGGGACATTGCGAGTAACAGTCGCTGCCATTTCGGCAGTATCGTACTGCAGTTCACGATTCGTTTCAGTGTCCATTAAATCCGATGCACTTCGATTTGGCGAACGCATACCGAAATGACTGAGTTCTAAATTGGCAATGGCAACGCATAGATCCTCGATAGCAATCAATGCTTCATTGTACATAGTGTCGCTAAATGGTATCGTTTGATCGTTGCACCGTATACGAATTCTGTGCAATATATCGTCAGTTAATGAATCTTTGTACTTATTCCACAACGTGTCTGCTCGACCCGGGAAACATGTAGTCAACACTATAGCGAATAGTAGACGAATTTGTTTTGCTGTACAGCACAATGCTGCTTCACCAAGCATATCGTCCCACTGATGGTCGTTTTCGAGCAAGCCGAGTGCAAGGCATGCATCTTTACACGTTGGATACTGTTGTCCATTTACTTTGCGTATATCTTTGAATGACAATGGGCCGGTGACATTAACCAACAACAGTCGCAGATAGAAGCACTCGACCTGCCTTGGATTGACTGTATATACTCGACCTAAAGTGTTTGATTTAAATAGGCCGGGGCACGCATCAACTGGTATTCCTTGCTTGCGGGGCATCCATTTTTTTGTTTGATTCCATGTGAAATATCGTGGTACTTCGGAATAGATTAATGTTCGCGCAAAGGCACCAAAAATATCTGGACGATTGCACAATTCGAAAAATTCGGTTAGTGTAGTTTTTGGTGGATTTATGGCACGCTGAATTGCTGTCTCGTTGGTGAAAAATACGCGCTGGCCGTTTTCAAGATGGATGGCTAAATGTATAACTGCTGGGTCCCGTTCATGAATTTGGAAACTAAAAATTCGCCAGACAGCTTCATTGGAGCTGATGTACCGCCCCATTTGGTAGCACATTATTTCGTCGTTTTGATTAAATCGATGAGAATTCACATTGGTATTTTGAACTTGAAACACAGCCATATCGCTTCCTTTATTCACATATTTGCAAATATATTTGATGCTCTTAACAGAACTGCAGAACTCAACATTAATATGAGCATTGAATGTTTTGCACAGCAGTGGCGAATATGGTACCACCCAGCGATTGTCAATGTCAATGTCAATGTCATTGATATTTAACGCAAATGATTGTCCACCATTATCAGTATTTCTTCGACGATATGTTGGATATCCGTCGACATTTGTTATCGTGTCATTGGTGAAATCTTTAGGAAAGCGCTTTGCACATTTTCCATCTAACATGCAAGGTGATAAACGATTCAGACTACCACATGGGCCATGAATCATGTTTTTTTTAACAATATCGAACAATAATTGATCGGTAGACGGATCTGGAATTTCCGCGGAAATTACACTATCGATTTCTTCAGGGCGTATTTTTTCGACTAACCAAATTAAAATGTGTGCATGAGGTAATCCTCGCTTTTGCCATTCAACCGAATACATCCAGCAACGTGTTGGACCGAATACGTGTAATTTTGTAATGAAGCTAATTAAAGACTTCAGTTTTTGTTTGAACACACGCGCTGTAATGTCATGGCGATGTATTGCATTTTGGCCTGGCAATAGCAAAGATGTAATCTCCTGCCACTTTGGATTACATGTAAACGTAATAAATAAACACGGTCGTCCGTACTCACGCACGAAAGTCATAACATCCTGTACGTATTCTTGCATATGACGTGGACTGCCTACGTACGATGATGGTAGAATTACAGAATTACCAATTTCAGCAGTGTCGGCGTTGCTCATGATAGCGTCCCTCAAATGAATATATTCTTCCGCACGCAGATTCTGTTGATTGTTTCGCAGAAATCGAAGTCGTTCGCTCTCTACCTTCGCGTACATGTCGACCATAAATTGTTGGCACAACTCACGACATCGCAGAATAACGTTGTCCTGATCGCGTCGAGTCATCAAACGATACCCATAGAAATCCTTCGAGCTCACTTTCTTGTTTGTTTCGGCTCCTGTAACAACACATTAATAATATTAATTCAAAATGAGTAATGATGTTCATAATCAGCGTTGGCCACGGAAGCAAGCTGGAAGCAACGCGAGCGTAAGCTCTCGTACGTATACAAAATTTCTCTCAAATTAAAAGCAAAGGCGAGAAGTCAAAATCAATTTAGTCGTACAGAAAGCATCAAGCAGGCAAGACCTACGACGGACGATGCTAAATGAGCGAATATGAACTACTACACACACAAATGTAAATGCAGTGGTGGCCATTACTGTTCATAATGAATGAATTACCTGTTGCGGGATCTCGTTGTTTAATGTTTATGCAATATCAATCTTGTCCTTTCCAGAATATTAGTCGATATTGGAGAGCGTCGTATGAACGGTGTGTGTCAGCGATGAACTCCAGATTATTATTTCTTCTTCGAATCACAACTTCGCGCGTCGCTGTGCGATCGCCAACCATGATTCCAGCAACGTCATCCACAACAGGCGCATTAAATCTTCGGACGTGCTCTCCAGCTGGTGTTTTGTCAGGATTGATGACAATAGCATGATTGTCACTTTCCAATTTGTGCATGTGTGATTTGAAAATTTTCAATAAATCATTGTGCTCATTCAACAGGGTGTTCAGTTCACCGACGATGCGCCTGGCATTAGGCGAATTGAGGTTATTATAACCGCAACGTGCATCCACACGATTGATGTCCTCACCGCCCATAAAATATATTTGTAAAAATTTGTGTGATTCGTTTGTCATTGGCAGCAATGAGCCTATTTGGTGGTACACTTGGCCTCTGATTTTGAACGTTGAATTGAATTCTTGACCATTTGCCGCAGTATTGCGAACTATTTTTGTTGCTCCGAAAGAACTCATTTGGAAGCATGCATTGAATTTCCGAATGGATTTCAGGAACAGGTTTGAATCTGGGTCTGTCCCAATGAGCAGGCCGTTCAATGGTTCTGGTGGTGTCTCAATTTCTGGTATTTTCACTTTTCCTGATGCGCAGCACATCCCGGCTGACTCATTTTTGAATTTAAGCGCATGACAATGGGGACATTCTTTGTCCATAGCACCAATCACCACTTTCGGATGTGCGGAATATTCAACATCTGGCTCGTACTCAAATGCGAGACGAAGGAATGAAGCATATGTAAATGCTCGATGTACTTGTTGGCGTTGTCGGTCATTTTCTCTATTTGTGTTAACTACGAACCGCCGCGCTTGTCTCCGTTCCAATTGTCGTTATTCTATTCTGTGAGCTCGTGACTCTTGTGGTTGAGATGCGCGCAATCGCGACATCCTCTCACGCACATTTTCGTTCCCTTCACCTATTTGTGCGTCTCTTCTGTTTCGCATGGTTGTTGCTCTTGTTGTTCGACGGGCCAAATTAGCCCCCCTGCGCCTTGCTGGCATTACAACACACACTCAAATAGATAAAATTCTACTTTTTGTATACCGAATATATAAAACCAGATAAAAAATACAAATTAGGAACGAAAATTTCTCTCAAATTTTTGATTCCAAATAAAAAAAAAAAACATAACATATAGAACATAAAAAAAAATTTTTTTCGGAGTAGGTTGATATTGATTTGTGAAACATGCCTGTAAGTGTCGATCCGACTCTTTCTCTCTCCCCATCACTCTCAGCCTCTCTCTTCTGCTCTCTCTCTCTTTTTCTCTGTCAGTAAATCATCTTTTTTGATTTTTTAAAATTTGCAATTTTCGCGGTTTGTGGTAAAGTCATTCTTTCAAAACTATACCGTACATTAATCTACGCGTTAACAGCTTTCCAACGATACCCATTTCACAACTTTAGGATAAGTGGTTTAAAATTTGACAATTACTCGCGTACTACCTCACCCAACGCTATGAAATATACCTTACGTCCTATTCTCATACCTACCTGTGTCAGTAAACAACCTTTTTTTTGATTTTTTAAAATTTGCAATTTTCGCGGTTTGTGGTAAAGTCATTCTTGCAAAACTATACCGTACATTAATCTACGCGTTAACAGCTTTCCAACGATACCCATTTCGCAACTTTAGGATAAGTGGTTTAAAATTTGCCAATTACTCGCGTACTACCTCACCCAGCGCTATGAAATATACCTTACGTCCGATTCTCATACCTACCAAATATGAATACCAAATTTCATAAAGATCGGTCCAGCCGTTTCGGAGGAGTTCGGTAACGAACACCGTGACACGAGAATTATATATATTAGATAGATCCATATGGATGCATATCCATATGTATATATACATATATATATTCAAATATCTATATGTATGCATATTTACAACCATGTGTATACCTATGTACATTCCAAAAAGAGGTGGTACTTACATACATCTCGTTGCTCGCAGGCCTGTGATGAACGAAATGTAGTACAGCTGTAGGGGATTTCTTTCCTTAAGAACGTTATGAAATAATATATAACTCATATTTAACTATTATACGATACTGATAGAAAATACGCGAGCCAAATGACAATTTCAATTAATTCGTTATCATATTTCTTAGTGGTCTAGAAATAATTTATTCAATTTGATTCTATTTCCCTTCTTTTTTTTTAGTTATTAAAATTTGGCGTCAAATTAGCAACCCCTCCGGAAGCACATGCTTCTTCCAGCTGGATTCACTTTGTGGTTAGGACGAAACCCCAGATTTTGTAGGAGACTCCAATGGAGGCAAACGGGTAAAAAAAAACCACGCCGACTCTCCAGTGAACACCAATCTTAGCTGCAGTTGGAACACTCGGAAGGAAACTTGGATGAATACCAATGCTTTCTACAGCAGAGAATGCAATCCCCTCCGATGCGGTGGAATTCTGCCAATAAACACAAATCAATCCTCCTTTTTCGACATTGATTTAATTGTTTTACCTAATAGAAGAGCCAAAAGTAGCGCAGGTGCAAACAAACTTAAAGATGTCACCAGAACTACGTTCTTCGAATTTCGTAATTTGTTCGTATAAAAGGTCAGCCGACCAATTCCAACGTAAGATAAGAAATGAAGGAACAGCAAAAGCTGGCAATGCAGCTAGCCCTGATTTCAACTCAGCAGTGGCCTAGCAAGAGCGAGAGAAGGACAACCAGCAAGCATTCCCGAAATGACTTTTGATCGCAAATGGGGCTGCCACCTACCAGAAATTCACAGATGTATTGCTCCAGAAACAAAAATCGAACAAAACTATCTACCAAAGTAGGTAGTACATTACAAACTCATGTGTTATTTATTAGGCTGGTTGGCTGGCTAAAATGGATCCAATGTGCATTATTATTTTATTTTAAAATAGAGTATAGGCTGCTTACATGAATGAAAATATTACTTCGAACAAAGACTATGGTGCCAAAGGGAATAAGAATTTCATTTGAAAAAAGAGTTTACCCCGGGGGATCTGAGAGAAGGAAATTTTCTAAATGTATTAAAAAGCTGTTTCGAACTTGTATAATTTCAATGAATATTTATTAAAAAATTGGCGGATATGGCCATATTTTATCACTTCGTGATTGTGACACATCATCGTCTTTGGAAAGACTAAAGAGTTTCAATTCTTGAAACATCTGAAGGACAACCAATTAATAAATATTTTGAGAATTGCAGCACACAGATTGAAAAACATCTTGTCATGAAAATACCATAGGATCCTCATTGCAAATAGGAGTACTCAACCCTCTTTCAAATAAAAATTTTATTTCAAGAAGGGTCTGTTGCAACGAGCCCTTGCTTCTGTGATATTTTCACTAGAGAATCCTTGAAAAGGCACCAATTAGCCTCTTTCGAAATGAATAATTTACTTCTTCTGCATGAATGATTTTTTCATGTGTGCGATAATGTCCGGCTGGTGTTCCACTCAAATCGTCATCTCTACGTTACAATCAGTGCGTCGAAAAATAAACCAACACAAATCATAAGAAACCACACAGTTTCCAACAGGACCAGTCACCCTTGAACCAAAGGATACTAGGATTGAGGTCGTGTGCATTAATGACTATGAAGTGTGTTGTGGCTCATCGCTTCTGTGAGCAGCATTTTGGCCGCTGGGCAATTCAATATCCTTGTCTCTTCTTACACGGCAGCCACACGTTCAATTTTTGCCTTTCAAGTTCCCATACACTCAAAACATTTTACTAACACACTCACACTTTTAGAAATTGAACGCCAACTTGACTTCAATTTTTCTTTCAAGCTCCGTTTCAATTTTTCGTTCAAGTTTTTAACAGCTGATCGTAGTTTTGTTTGTCGCGAAAGCATTTTGACACAGCAATGAGTAAAAGTAACAAAAGTAAAGACGTATTGCAATTTATTGAAGCGTACAGGAATCATGAAGTGTTATGGAACATGAACCTAAAAGAATATCGGCGCATCGACTTGAAAACTAAGGCGTATGAATCGATTGCTGCTGAAATGAAGATGACTATTGATGATGTGAAGAAAAAAATAAAGTCTCTTCGAACAGCCTACAGTGCGGAAAAGTCGAAAGTGGAAAAGAGCAAAAAATCTGGATGTGACACAGATTCTGTATACACACCAACCGTGTTTTGGTATAACGAAATGTCTTTTCTGAACGCATTTTTTATTCGTCGTACAGCTGTTGACAATTCTAACCAGGTAAACAAGTTCATAAAATAATGCGTTTATTTGATATTGATCTTTTTCCACAGAAATTCAACATTGCCATATGTGGTCAAATATCGTGACAATTCGTCTCTTGCTCTGTTAGCGTACTTGTAAGTTTTGTGGCTTTGATAGCCAATTGCTGAAAACGCCTCAACAATTGAGTTTTCTGCCAATTCTGTTGCTGATGTATCCGCTTTTGGTTTCGTTAGGTAGTTGTGCAAGACACAACAAGCCTTGACTATGGCGTCCACAATATTTGGTTGGACTTCGATTGGTCTGTGAAATATCCGGAACCTATTCGAAAGCCGTCCGAAAGCACACTCCACCACCATTCTTGCGCGGCACAGCCTGTAATTGAAAACTTCTTGTGGCACGCTTAATTTGAGGCTTCTGCTATATGGCTTCATTAGGTGCCTGTCTAGCGCAAAGGCGTCATCGCCAACAAAAAAGAAAGGAATTTTATTTCCTTCGCCGGGAACCAAATAGGTAGGTTGTGGTATGTTTAAAATTCCATTCTGCAACGCCTGATACAAGTAGCTTTCACTGTAAATGGTATTGTCGGAAGATTTTCCATTGCAGCCTACATTTATAAATGTAAAGCGGCTATGTGCGTCAACAGCAGCAAACAGCACTACACTAAAATAGCCTTTAAAATTATAAAACTGGGAGCCTGTGTGTACTGGAGCCTTAATCCGTATATGCTTCCCATCCAGTGCTCCCAATGTATGTGGGAATTGCCACAGTTTTTGAAAATCATCAGCTATTTGCTGCCATTCACATTCTGTATTTGGAATCTGTTAAAAAATAATTCGATTTTACAAATTAATAATGAATACTAAAAATTTACTATGTTTATGTTTTTCATTAAAAGGAAGATTTTGGCAGATGTTGGTCGTTAGAATCTAAAGAGAACGAGCTATCATTCTCGGAACCATCTTGCACAGAACAGGCCAAAATATATGCGCCAACATGTTCAACGAAAAGGATGCGCCAATCAGAGCCTAATTCGAAACTAGATGAAGCTGTCGATAAACTTATTGCTATCAACGAAAGCTCTAGCGTTTTTGAAAGTTTCGGAGAAAGTGTTGCCAGGCAAATAAAGGAGTTTTCGGAAGAGGAGGCATATCAGCTCATGGCGGATATTCAAGTGATGCTGTCAAAAAGGAAACTGGAGATTCTAAAAAAGGGGCGTGAAGCTAAATCCAAAACAATTTCAGTGAAGTTATTGAAACCAATCACAAATTTTCAGCCAATAGCATCGTCACCTCTGTTGCAAAGCACAGAGTCTTCAAGTCGTTTGTTAAGTAGCGCCATGGCCGATGCAGATGTTTTTGAAAAAGACTATGTATTTTAATGCTTGATGCCTTAAGTTTTCATACAAAGATCTCACTTGACAGCATGTTTTTCTTTATGCAAGCACTGAATGCTTTTGATTTTTTTATATTAATAAAATATTTTAAAAAGTAATTTAAATGTTTTAATAGCATGTTTCCACAAAGTGAATTAACTAAATGAATTAGAGTTATTTCGGACATTTAGAAGCGTATAATTACGATTATTATTGTAAATATTGGTTCAGGAGACTAAAAACAAATAATAATGTTGATAAGATTTGATGCAGATGCTTTACAGACTCTAATCCATATGGTTAATTCACTATGTTAATTCAATGTGGAAACATGCTATAAAATACAATAACATAAGAAGTAGCGTTTTATATACAACCTTTAAATACTTAAATTGAAGGCTTTCATATATGGATTCTAGTACTTCAGGAACGAAAGCACCTATTGTGTTTCTAGAAACTCGTGACAAGAACTCCAAAGACTTGTAGCTGTCTCCGGTAGCTATGTACCTAAGGGTAATACACAATTTCAATCGCGGTGTAATAGCAGCTCGCATTATTGTATCGGTTTTCTTCAAACGATTGTACACCTAGTTAAAAACAACATGTGTGCAGTGAAGTTAAATATTTATAGCATTTTACCATTTCCAATAAGCCTTCAAACTTATTTAAATCAATGCGAGTAAAATTTTTGAAGTCACAGGCGTCGTTTTCCCAAAGCAAATCTTTTAGTAAATGCGCCTCCAAATCATGTTCGCACCTTATATAAAAATTACAATATGTTGGTACATGCATGTAAGCATAATTTACAAGAGTTCAGTTAAAATGTACAAACCTCCTTACTAATAACGGTTTCATCCAACATTTTCGTACAATCTTCGGTTTTTTATCCTTTTGCATTAGATTATTTATTTCCTGCAGAACTTTCAGTGAGGCGAGCATTCTAAGTTGTTTCCTTGACGACGGCATTTTGAAAATAAAATTGCCTTTCAAGTTGCATGCAGCCTACGTCATAGCTTCAATTTTAAAGAATTTTGACAACCAGTAGGTGTGCTCAACTTGAAAGCAAATTATTGAACGTGTGGCTGCAGTGTTACCGAAGACAAACACGCTCAAATGAATTTGAAAATCTGCTTCTCACTCGGTACTCTGGCCATGCCTTGTTTCTGGGAAGACAGGTAAAATTAAGAGAATTTTCTCTTTTTGCTATTGTTGTGTGTCACAACAGCACAAACAGTTATTCTACTCATTTCTCGATCAACAGAAGATTGCAACAAGAAAACCATTAGCGCTCAGAATTAGAAATGCTTACGTAAGCAATCAAAGCCAACGATCACCAGTAAAGCGATCGGTTCGGGCGAACCAGCAGTAGAACGTAAGGCAATGAGTCAGCGAGTCAGCAGAAGTAACTGCATAAGCTGACCTATGCCAAGACCAATAACAACAACAACAGCTCGCAGCTTAAGGCCGAAATTAAGCTGACATTAGCGGAAATATGCAATGGTCAATAGCAACAACAACAATCAAGTTGTCCCAGAAGAATGTGGGGCAATAAACGTTATTGACAAAGCACCCGTATTACTCCAACAACAACAACAAGTATTACTCAAGATTGCATCAACGCGGAAGAAGAACAACGTCTAAAAGGTTTGGACGACTGATTCTGGCTTCGGCTGAATATGGTCCTACCTTAAAATAAAAGTATTCCAAACCAAATAAATATTGTGTATTATTTGGAAGACGCTGGTCCTACCTTGAAATGAAGGTATTTCAATACTTATAAATACCGTACTATATATTTATACGGTACACCCGGTATTCAGTACATACAGGGACAGCAAAAGCTCGGCCTATGGATCCTTTTGGTATAAAGATTTTTTAACAAGAGGTGTCAGAAAAGTTACCATAGGAATAACTGGCTTGTGGCGGCCAAGCGTTCATAGCGACGTCGCTTTTTGATTCTTCGATGTCGGCTCTTCCTATCAGTTTTTTGAGTGAGCCATTGGCCTTCCTTCACGAATCTTGGTAAAATTAGTATGAGCCTTTCATTCCCGGTCCCTGAATTTTGATTGTTTGTTTTCAGGAAAACTTATATAAAAACGATTTTTTTTTAATTAAAAAAATTACACAGCCACACAAAAAAAAATATTTTTTCGGGTCTGGAGGTCAGACCATGTTTACTATATGTTTTCGGGGTCGCTGAATCCGAATCCGAGGTCCAAAAAACCCCAGCACGTCAGGGTTCTGACATAACCTCAAAAAACGTCATACAAAATTATATTCGAGTCCGGGGGTCAGACCATGTTTACTATATATTTTCGGGGTCGCTGAATCCGAATCCGAGGTCCAAAAAACCCCAGCACGTCAGGGTTCTGACATAACCTCAAAAACTTGATAAAATTTACAATATACAATATCTTTTTGCACATGTTGCAAATGACATGCGGAACCCAGCTATTATGTTGATCCATCTTTGAATTGAACATTTCTTCGTATAAGTTGCAAATATCATCGTCAATCGCTTTTTGCAAAGATGTCACTTCATATTTGGCACAAACGTCACCAACCAAGTCACCAACTAATGTGAAACTGCGGTCGCTTGATGACGACGACTGTGGGCCCGCTTTCTCACCCTGACCAGCCGCCGATACTGAGGATCCGACTCTCTGCATCGTAAAACGCTTGCGTGCGCCTGCCATGACGGCATGAAAGACGTAATCCAGGGACTTAGCCGGATCACAGGCACACTCCGTTGCCCGCCGTCACCGCGAGGAGGTGCCCTGGATGCAGACACACGTCGTAGGTCGGATGAAAAAATTTTGCGAGTTTCTTTGCAAATCAAAATCCTGACGTGCTGGAGTTTTTTAGACAACGGATTCGGATTCAGCGACCCCAAAAACATATAGTAAACATGGTCTGACCCCCGGACTCGAATATAATTTTTTATGAGGTTTTTTGAGGTTATGTCAGAACCCTGACGTGCTGGGGTTTTTTGGACCTCGGATTCGGATTCAGCGACCCCGAAAACATATAATAAACATGGTCTGACCTCCAGACCCGAAAAAATATTTTTTTTTGTGTGGCTGTGTTATCAACATAAAAACTACGAGCATAATAAAATGTAAAAAAAAAAATTTTTTAAAGAGCATGTAGTACACTTTTAACACTACGTATACTCCAACACTAAAACAAATTTGCAACATAAATAGCAATGCTTATACTTACCTATACCTCCAATTTTCTAAAAAAAGTAAAACCAGATGAGCTCAGAATCCTTCTTCACCTTTAAATTTTACTTTCATTAGTTTGATTTATAAGTGCAATTTCCAAATTTCAAATCACCCTATTAGATTGCTTGTTTTCAAATGCGTCTAACTCAGCTGCTTGTGCATCAATTCAAAAAATTTAAAGACCCCCATACACTCTGGATATAGGGCTGCCATATTAATAGAAATTTTGACGTTTTAAAAGCACAAAAAATTTTGAATTAATTCGCGCTAGATCGAGCATTGGACACACTGTGGAGCAACGAAATCCCGGGATCTCGGCACTTGGATTTCGTGAAATCCATATCGAAATCCAAGCGTACACACGACAATATCGCCATTGAGAAGATTTGGTTCGACAGTCATTCATATGTTTGTAGTGTTGCAATTGTAGGGAAATTTCCTTAAAAATTTTTAAGGATTTTTCAACAAAAAATGACTTGTAGGGACAAAGTACCGATTTTTTAAAATCGGCAAATGTACGGAATTTGTGATGTATTCCAAAATATTTATTAAATTTTGTATAAATAAGGTTGTCATAAAATTAAAAAGACAAAATAAAAACTATGCCAACCTGTGTTTATGTGAAAAATTTCGGTCGAAGCTATCGTTAAGCGTCGAAAGTCTACAAATTTGAAAATTAAAATCGTATTTGTATAGGCTTTTTTGAATAAATTTAAAACTGTTTTATTTACCGCTACAAGATAAGGCCTATTCATATTTTTAATGAAATCATTTTTACTTGAACCACAACAAAAAAACTTAATTTTTGAAGAAAAAAAAAACCAAATTTCAAATGACTTTAGTACGATTCAGAGTTCCAGACTACCCTGAAAGATTCTCAAAAATATTAGCCTACGATATTCATGGCTATTTTTGTATGCAAGAGGCATATTATTTTTTAAAAAATATAACGATATTTGTGGTAGGGAATAACGTAAAGAATTGTGGGGATTTTTTTTTAGTTTGTAGGGAATTTTTCGTTTGCGTGTGGCAGCATTGCCTGTTTGTTTACTTTGGTTTTTCCAGAATTTGACAGTAGTGTTGCAGCATTTCTTCGATACATATCGAAAAACACAGAGTTGCATTCAGTTTGTTCCGGATTTCTCTCGGTATTTCGTTGAAATCCAATTTCTGAGCGGATTTCTTTTGACATTCATTTGTATGGGAAATCCGCTGGATTTCGACTGGATATCGGCTGAAATCCTCAAAAGTGCCGAAATCCCGGGATTTCGATGCGGTCTGAATGCCATATAAGATTCCGATTAGATTTAAAAAAAAATTTAAAAAATGGGCGTGGCAAAGGGATGGTTTTCATAAAGAAATTTAACAAAAGTCGGTATATGGGGCCCCTTATGGACACATGTTAACAGGACACATGTTAGCCTTTATTGCACAATGCTACATAAAAAAATTTTTTTCATACACTTTTTTTCTAATGGTTATTTAATGTAAGCCTAGGGCTCCCTCATTCCAAAAAGGTCATTGGTTTGATGGATTTAAGTAGCGTTTCCGAGATATGGCCCAAGTATTACAGTATGAGAAACGATCTAATAGGCAATTCAACAAAGCTAATAGGCAATTCACCAAAGGCAACAACATTCCACGATTCCACTTTGAGCATTGTTGTCGTCTCTAGAAATTGGGGAAGTACAAGCAGTTAGTTTTTTGAAGGGATTTTTTTTTTCATTTAAAACCGAAGAAAATCAGATATTATATAGTTTTTTTAAGAATGATTATACCATTTTAAACTGTAGAATTTCTTTTAACATTTATTTTTTCTTTTTAATATTAGAAAAATTCATATTCTACAAAAAACTGATTTCCGAGTTTTTGGCCTGGATTAATTTAGACGCGAGCTTGGCATCCATGGAGAACAGATGGTGCCAAATGGAACGATTCAATAGTGCAAATCGCTGGTGAAAATAGTTACCGACTACAATTTGAACGTTTAGCTTTTAGAAATGAGGCTTTCTGTCCGTCTGATTTTCAAGGATATCTCTTCGCTTTGGGGTTTGTTATAAAATGCATAAATGCTGCTATAAAACCAAAATTTTTTGAAATACTTAGTGAAATTATTTATTTGAACTTATTTCAAGGTAAAAAATTTAGATTACAAAAATTAGAAAAGTGGCCGCACCAATAGGCGTTACTCGCAGCATAGGTTGACCAAGGCAAATGAAAGGTGTAGGAACAAAAATTTATGTAGCCCGCCCACTGCCACGCCCACAAATAGAGAATTTTCATAACTTCCGAAGTAAAAGGCGTAGAAGCTTCAAATTCACAACATAGGTTCACCAAGGCGAATGAAAGGTGTACGAAAAAAATTTTTGTGGCCCGCCCACTGCCACGCCCACAAATAAAGATTTTTCGTAACTTCCGAAGTAAAAGGCGTAGAAGCTTCAAATTCGCAACATAGGTTCACCAAGGCGAATGAAAGGTGTAGGAAAAAATTTTATGCGGCCCGCCCACTGCCACGCCCACAAATGAAGATTTTTCGTAACTTCCGAAGTAAAAGGCGTAGAAGCTTCAAATTCGCAACATAGGTTCACCAAGGCGAATGAAAGGTGTAGGAAAAAATTTTATGCGGCCCGCCCCTGCCACGCCCACAAATGAAGATTGTTCGTAGCTTCCGAAGTAAAAGGCGTCGAAGCTTCAAATTCGCAACATAGGTTCACTAAGGCGAATGAAAGGTGTAGGAAAAAATTTTATATGGCCCGCCCACTGCCACGCCCACAAATGAAGATTGTTCGTAACTTCCGAAGTAAAAGGCGTCGAAGCTTCAAGTTCGCAACATAGGTTCACCAATGCGAATGAAAGTTGTAGGTAAAAATTTTATGTGGCCCGCCCACTGCCACGCCCACAAATGAAGATTTTTCGTAACTTCCGAAGTAACATGCGTAGAAGCTTCAAATTCGCAACATAGGTTGACCAAGGCGAATGAAAGGTGTAGGTAAACATTTTATGTGGCCCGCCCACTGCCACGCCCACAAATGAAGATTTTTCGTAACTTCCGAAGTAAAAGGCGTAGACGCTTCAAATTCGCAACATAGGTGCACCAAGGCGAATGAAGGGTGTAGGGAAATAATTTATGTGGCCCTCCCACTGCCACGCCCACAAATAGAGAAGAAAAACATAGTGCACTCATAATGTCGGGACGCTGGGTATTTCAAAGTCGGGCTTGACCGACTTTAGCTTTCTTACTTGTTTCATTTTGAAACATGAATAAAAAATATATAATTTTTTTTGATGTCTTATTCGGGGCTGTTATAGAAACCGACAACTGTCAGAATCAGATTTGAAATCAATACATTTTTCGTTTTGGGGTTATAGAATCAGACTTTCAGTTTTGAAACTGTTTTCATTTTCGAAATCAGGTTTGCATTGTTTTTAGGTGTTACAGAAACAGATTTATTGATTTTATTGTCTGATTTAAACCGAGCAGCTTTTAGTTGACAGAATTGGTCAGCAGAATGTGTGAGGACTTTTTCCCTACTGGTTTTTTTTAGTAAAAATAAAAGTAAATACTTTATTTGAATATATTTTCTTAATTGTTTGGGTATTTAATGTTTTTGACTAAAGAGGGAACGCATAAAAATGCGACTCAGGATTCTATACTAGTTGAGGTTATGTAAAACCACCCGGGGATGGCCAAGGGGTTTACTTAGCGGAACAAACCACTTGTGGACTTGTTATGGCAGCAACTCGTGGTGTCTTTAAATTCTGCAGACCCACCCACAAAAGACGTTATTATCCACCCGATTCTCTAGCTCATTTCTTTTTGCAAGCTTCGCCACAGTTTGGCTGCCACCAATAAAGGTGACGCACTTAGGACGCTTATCGGTTCGTTGTGATACCACGGAAATGGGAAATCAAAAATCAAAAAAAAAATAACCAATTGGGAGTTGAACCCAGCGCTTCTCGCATTGAAATTTGACATCTCAGCAAACTAAGCCACTGGGGCCGCGAAGATTGACCTAGTTCTTAACACATATTGTAGTATTTGTTTTTTTTTTTCTTCTTTATAGCATTTTTAAGTGTCAGGTTTTCCCGTCTTCGAAAATCGATTTTGCTATCTTCGAAAAAAGCAAAACTGTGTCTATTTCATAACACCATTTGAAACAGATATTGATTTCAATTCTGATTCTGATTCAATTCTGTGTCAGTTTCCATAACAGCCCGGATTATCTTGCTTTTAAATTGGTTTTATTATGTTTTAAGAATTCTTTTGAGTATTCGGTTCAGTATCGATAAAAGCTTTGCGCTTAGAGTATTTGTGCATCGCTCACGACATCGTTCAATTTAAATGCAATACTGAATACTGATTTACGAGGGTCGCAGATGCTCAAATGTACTCTTAAATGAAGGATCATCTCTACTTTAGTGTTTCCAATTTCAATCTTATCTAAAAAGGGTCATAATATAATTTTACGGCATGTTTAAAAATCGCAAATTCTTCGAGTTGTTTTTGACAGTCAGCTGGTTTTTACTCAACTTCACCACAGTATTTGGAGCCATAGAACATTTTGACAGGCTTTCCCATACTGTAATACTTGATATGGCCCAAAATGTGAAAAAAGTAAATTTTCTATACTTTGCCCAATATTTAGGCAAATTATCCGGAACCTATTCGAAAGCCGTCCGAAAGCACACTCCACCACCATTCTTGCGCGGCACAGCCTGTAATTGAAAACTTCTTGTGGCACGCTTAATTTGAGGCTTCTGCTATATGGCTTCATTAGGTGCCTGTCTAGCGCAAAGGCGTCATCGCCAACAAAAAAGAAAGGAATTTTATTGCCTTCGCCGGGAACCAAATAGGTAGGTTGTGGTATGTTTAAAATTCCATTCTGCAACGCCTGATACAAGTAGCTTTCACTGTAAATGGTATTGTCGGAAGATTTTCCATTGCAGCCTACATTTATAAATGTAAAGCGGCTATGTGCGTCAACAGCAGCAAACAGCACTACACTAAAATAGCCTTTAAAATTATAAAACTGGGAGCCTGTGTGTACTGGAGCCTTAATCCGTATATGCTTCCCATCCAGTGCTCCCAATGTATGTGGGAATTGCCACAGTTTTTGAAAATCATCAGCTATTTGCTGCCATTCACATTCTGTATTTGGAATCTGTTAAAAAATAATTCGATTTTACAAATTAATAATGAATACTAAAAATTTACTATGTTTATGTTTTTCATTAAAAGGAAGATTTTGGCAGATGTTGGTCGTTAGAATCTAAAGAGAACGAGCTATCATTCTCGGAACCATCTTGCACAGAACAGGCCAAAATATATGCGCCAACATGTTCAACGAAAAGGATGCGCCAATCAGAGCCTAATTCGAAACTAGATGAAGCTGTCGATAAACTTATTGCTATCAACGAAAGCTCTAGCGTTTTTGAAAGTTTCGGAGAAAGTGTTGCCAGGCAAATAAAGGAGTTTCCGGAAGAGGAGGCATATCAGCTCATGGCGGATATTCAAGTGATGCTGTCAAAAAGGAAACTGGAGATTCTAAAAAAGGGGCGTGAAGCTAAATCCAAAACAATTTCAGTGAAGTTATTGAAACCAATCACAAATTTTCAGCCAATAGCATCGTCACCTCTGTTGCAAAGCACAGAGTCTTCAAGTCGTTTGTTAAGTAGCGCCATGGCCGATGCAGATGTTTTTGAAAAAGACTATGTATTTTAATGCTTGATGCCTTAAGTTTTCATACAAAGATCTCACTTGACAGCATGTTTTTCTTTATGCAAGCACTGAATGCTTTTGATTTTTTTATATTAATAAAATATTTTAAAAAGTAATTTAAATGTTTTAATAGCATGTTTCCACAAAGTGAATTAACTAAATGAATTAGAGTTATTTCGGACATTTAGAAGCGTATAATTACGATTATTATTGTAAATATTGGTTCAGGAGACTAAAAACAAATAATAATGTTGATAAGATTTGATGCAGATGCTTTACAGACTCTAATCCATATGGTTAATTCACTATGTTAATTCAATGTGGAAACATGCTATAAAATACAATAACATAAGAAGTAGCGTTTTATATACAACCTTTAAATACTTAAATTGAAGGCTTTCATATATGGATTCTAGTACTTCAGGAACGAAAGCACCTATTGTGTTTCTAGAAACTCGTGACAAGAACTCCAAAGACTTGTAGCTGTCTCCGGTAGCTATGTACCTAAGGGTAATACACAATTTCAATCGCGGTGTAATAGCAGCTCGCATTATTGTATCGGTTTTCTTCAAACGATTGTACACCTAGTTAAAAACAACATGTGTGCAGTGAAGTTAAATATTTATAGCATTTTACCATTTCCAATAAGCCTTCAAACTTATTTAAATCAATGCGAGTAAAATTTTTGAAGTCACAGGCGTTGTTTTCCCAAAGCAAATCTTTTAGTAAATGCGCCTCCAAATCATGTTCGCACCTTATATAAAAATTACAATATGTTGGTACATGCATGTAAGCATAATTTACAAGAGTTCAGTTAAAATGTACAAACCTCCTTACTAATAACGGTTTCATCCAACATTTTCGTACAATCTTCGGTTTTTTATCCTTTTGCATTAGATTATTTATTTCCTGCAGAACTTTCAGTGAGGCGAGCATTCTAAGTTGTTTCCTTGACGACGGCATTTTGAAAATAAAATTGCCTTTCAAGTTGCATGCAGCCTACGTCATAGCTTCAATTTTAAAGAATTTTGACAACCAGTAGGTGTGCTCAACTTGAAAGCAAATTATTGAACGTGTGGCTGCAGTGTTACCGAAGACAAACACGCTCAAATGAATTTGAAAATCTGCTTCTCACTCGGTACTCTGGCCATGCCTTGTTTCTGGGAAGACAGGTAAAATTAAGAGAATTTTCTCTTTTTGCTATTGTTGTGTGTCACAACAGCACAAACAGTTATTCTACTCATTTCTCGATCAAC
Source organism: Chlorops oryzae (assembly GCA_020466095.1). Classification (NCBI taxonomy): domain Eukaryota; kingdom Metazoa; phylum Arthropoda; class Insecta; order Diptera; family Chloropidae; genus Chlorops; species Chlorops oryzae. The sequence goes on from CM035806.1 coordinate 77,335,560, forward strand.
AGAAGATTGCAACAAGAAAACCATTACCGCTCAGAATTAGAAATGCTTACGTAAGCAATCAAAGCCAACGATCACCAGTAAAGCGATCGGTTCGGGCGAACCAGCAGTAGAACGTAAGGCAATGAGTCAGCGAGTCAGCAGAAGTAACTGCATAAGCTGACCTATGCCAAGACCAATAACAACAACAACAGCTCGCAGCTTAAGGCCGAAATTAAGCTGACATTAGCGGAAATATGCAATGGTCAATAGCAACAACAACAATCAAGTTGTCCCAGAAGAATGTGGGGCAATAAACGTTATTGACAAAGCACCCGTATTACTCCAACAACAACAACAAGTATTACTCAAGATTGCATCAACGCGGAAGAAGAACAACGTCTAAAAGGTTTGGACGACTGATTCTGGCTTCGGCTGAATATGGTCCTACCTTAAAATAAAAGTATTCCAAACCAAATAAATATTGTGTATTATTTGGAAGACGCTGGTCCTACCTTGAAATGAAGGTATTTCAATACTTATAAATACCGTACTATATATTTATACGGTACACCCGGTATTCAGTACATACAGGGACAGCAAAAGCTCGGCCTATGGATCCTTTTGGTATAAAGATTTTTTAACAAGAGGTGTCAGAAAAGTTACCATAGGAATAACTGGCTTGTGGCGGCCAAGCGTTCATAGCGACGTCGCTTTTTGATTCTTCGATGTCGGCTCTTCCTATCAGTTTTTTGAGTGAGCCATTGGCCTTCCTTCACGAATCTTGGTAAAATTAGTATGAGCCTTTCATTCCCGGTCCCTGAATTTTGATTGTTTGTTTTCAGGAAAACTTATATAAAAACGATTTTTTTTTAATTAAAAAAATTACACAGCCACACAAAAAAAAATATTTTTTCGGGTCTGGAGGTCAGACCATGTTTACTATATGTTTTCGGGGTCGCTGAATCCGAATCCGAGGTCCAAAAAACCCCAGCACGTCAGGGTTCTGACATAACCTCAAAAACTTGATAAAATTAACAATATACAATATCTTTTTGCACATGTTGCAAATGACATGCGGAACCCAGCTATTATGTTGATCCATCTTTGAATTGAACATTTCTTCGTATAAGTTGCAAATATCATCGTCAATCGCTTTTTGCAAAGATGTCACTTCATATTTGGCACAAACGTCACCAACCAAGTCACCAACTAATGTGAAACTGCGGTCGCTTGATGACGACGACTGTGGGCCCGCTTTCTCACCCTGACCAGCCGCCGATACTGAGGATCCGACTCTCTGCATCGTAAAACGCTTGCGTGCGCCTGCCATGACGGCATGAAAGACGTAATCCAGGGACTTAGCCGGATCACAGGCACACTCCGTTGCCCGCCGTCACCGCGAGGAGGTGCCCTGGATGCAGACACACGTCGTAGGTCGGATGAAAAAATTTTGCGAGTTTCTTTGCAAATCAAAATCCTGACGTGCTGGAGTTTTTTAGACAACGGATTCGGATTCAGCGACCCCAAAAACATATAGTAAACATGGTCTGACCCCCGGACTCGAATATAATTTTTTATGAGGTTTTTTGAAGTTATGTCAGAACCCTGACGTGCTGGGGTTTTTTGGACCTCGGATTCGGATTCAGCGACCCCGAAAACATATAATAAACATGGTCTGACCTCCAGACCCGAAAAAATATTTTTTTTTGTGTGGCTGTGTTATCAACATAAAAACTACGAGCATAATAAAATGTAAAAAAAAAATTTTTTTTAAAGAGCATGTAGTACACTTTTAACACTACGTATACTCCAACACTAAAACAAATTTGCAACATAAATAGCAATGCTTATACTTACCTATACCTCCAATTTTCTAAAAAAATAAAACCAGATGAGCTCAGAATCCTTCTTCACCTTTAAATTTTACTTTCATTAGTTTGATTTATAAGTGCAATTTCCAAATTTCAAATCACCCTATTAGATTGCTTGTTTTCAAATGCGTCTAACTCAGCTGATTGTGCATCAATTCAAAAAACCCCCATACACTCTGGATATAGGGCTGCCATATTAATAGAAATTTTGACGTTTTAAAAGCACAAAAAATTTTGAATTAATTCGCGCTAGATCGAGCATTGGACACACTGTGGAGCAACGAAATCCCGGGATCTCGGCACTTGGATTTCGTGAAATCCATATCGAAATCCAAGCGTACACACGACAATATCGCCATTGAGAAGATTTGGTTCGACAGTCATTCATATGTTTGTAGTGTTGCAATTGTAGGGAAATTTCCTTAAAAATTTTTAAGGATTTTTCAACAAAAAATGACTTGTAGGGACAAAGTACCGATTTTTTAAAATCGGCAAATGTACGGAATTTGTGATGTATTCCAAAATATTTATTAAATTTTGTATAAATAAGGTTGTCATAAAATTAAAAAGACAAAATAAAAACTATGCCAACCTGTGTTTATGTGAAAAATTTCGGTCGAAGCTATCGTTAAGCGTCGAAAGTCTACAAATTTGAAAATTAAAATCGTATTTGTATAGGCTTTTTTGAATAAATTTAAAACTGTTTTATTTACCGCTACAAGATAAGGCCTATTCATATTTTTAATGAAATCATTTTTACTTGAACCACAACAAAAAAACTTAATTTTTGAAGAAAAAAAAAAACCAAATTTCAAATGACTTTAGTACGATTCAGAGTTCCAGACTACCCTGAAAGATTCTCAAAAATATTAGCCTACGATATTCATGGCTATTTTTGTATGCAAGAGGCATATTATTTTTTAAAAAATATAACGATATTTGTGGTAGGGAATAACGTAAAGAATTGTGGGGATTTTTTTTTAGTTTGTAGGGAATTTTTCGTTTGCGTATGGCAGCATTGCCTGTTTGTTTACTTTGGTTTTTCCAGAATTTGACAGTAGTGTTGCAGCATTTCTTCGATACATATCGAAAAACACAGAGTTGCATTCAGTTTGTTCCGGATTTCTCTCGGTATTTCGTTGAAATCCAATTTCTGAGCGGATTTCTTTTGACATTCATTTGTATGGGAAATCCGCTGGATTTCGACTGGATATCGGCTGAAATCCTCAAAAGTGCCGAAATCCCGGGATTTCGATGCGGTCTGAATGCCATATAAGATTCCGATTAGATTTTAAAAAAAATTTAAAAAATGGGCGTGGCAAAGGGATGGTTTTCATAAAGAAATTTAACAAAAGTCGGTATATGGGGCCCCTTATGGACACATGTTAACAGGACACATGTTAGCCTTTATTGCACAATGCTACATAAAAAAATTTTTTTCATACACTTTTTTTCTAATGGTTATTTAATGTAAGCCTAGGGCTCCCTCATTCCAAAAAGGTCATTGGTTTGATAGATTTAAGTAGCGTTTCCGAGATATGGCCCAAGTATTACAGTATGAGAAACGATCTAATAGGCAATTCAACAAAGCTAATAGGCAATTCACCAAAGGCAACAACATTCCACGATTCCACTTTGAGCATTGTTGTCGTCTCTAGAAATTGGGGAAGTACAAGCAGTTAGTTTTTTGAAGGGATTTTTTTTTTCATTTAAAACCGAAGAAAATCAGATATTATATAGTTTTTTTAAGAATGATTATACCATTTTAAACTGTAGAATTTCTTTTAACATTTATTTTTTCTTTTTAATATTAGAAAAATTCATATTCTACAAAAAACTGATTTCCGAGTTTTTGGCCTGGATTAATTTAGACGCGAGCTTGGCATCCATGGAGAACAGATGGTGCCAAATGGAACGATTCAATAGTGCAAATCGCTGGTGAAAATAGTTACCGACTACAATTTGAACGTTTAGCTTTTAGAAATGAGGCTTTCTGTCCGTCTGATTTTCAAGGATATCTCTTCGCTTTGGGGTTTGTTATAAAATGCATAAATGCTGCTATAAAACCAAAATTTTTTGAAATACTTAGTGAAATTATTTATTTGAACTTATTTCAAGGTAAAAAATTTAGATTACAAAAATTAGAAAAGTGGCCGCACCAATAGGCGTTACTCGCAGCATAGGTTGACCAAGGCAAATGAAAGGTGTAGGAACAAAAATTTATGTAGCCCGCCCACTGCCACGCCCACAAATAGAGATTTTTCGTAACTTCCGAAGTAAAAGGCGTAGAAGCTTCAAATTCACAACATAGGTTCACCAAGGCGAATGAAAGGTGTAGAAAAAAATTTTTGGGCCCGCCCACTGCCACGCCCACAAATAAGATTTTTCGTAACTTCCGAAGTAAAAGGCGTAGAAGCTTCAAATTCGCAACATAGGTTCACCAAGGCGAATGAAAGGTGTAGGAAAAAATTTTATGCGGCCCGCCCACTGCCACGCCCACAAATGAAGATTTTTCGTAACTTCCGAAGTAAAAGGCGTAGAAGCTTCAAATTCGCAACATAGGTTCACCAAGGCGAATGAAAGGTGTAGGAAAAAATTTATATGCGGCCCGCCCCTGCCACGCCCACAAATGAAGATTGTTCGTAGCTTCCGAAGTAAAAGGCGTCGAAGCTTCAAATTCGCAACATAGGTTCACTAAGGCGAATGAAAGGTGTAGGAAAAAATTTTATATGGCCCGCCCACTGCCACGCCCACAAATGAAGATTGTTCGTAACTTCCGAAGTAAAAGGCGTCGAAGCTTCAAGTTCGCAACATAGGTTCACCAATGCGAATGAAAGTTGTAGGTAAAAATTTTATGTGGCCCGCCCACTGCCACGCCCACAAATGAAGATTTTTCGTAACTTCCGAAGTAACATGCGTAGAAGCTTCAAATTCGCAACATAGGTTGCACCAAGGCGAATGAAAGGTGTAGGTAAACATTTTATGTGGCCCGCCCACTGCCACGCCCACAAATGAAGATTTTTCGTAACTTCCGAAGTAAAAGGCGTAGACGCTTCAAATTCGCAACATAGGTGCACCAAGGCGAATGAAGGGTGTAGGGAAATAATTTATGTGGCCCTCCCACTGCCACGCCCACAAATAGAGAAGAAAAACATAGTTCACTCATAATGTCGGGACGCTGGGTATTTCAAAGTCCTTGACGAACATGTTTCAGAAACATGAAAAAATATATAATTTTTTTTGATGTCTTATTCGGGGCTGTTATAGAAACCGACAACTGTCAGAATCAGATTTGAAATCAATACATTTTTCGTTTTGGGGTTATAGAATCAGACTTTCAGTTTTGAAACTGTTTTCATTTTCGAAATCAGGTTTGCATTGTTTTTAGGTGTTACAGAAACAGATTTATTGATTTTATTGTCTGATTTAAACCGAGCAGCTTTTAGTTGACAGAATTGGTCAGCAGATTGTGTGAGGACTTTTTCCCTACTGGTTTTTTTAGTAAAAATAAAAGTAAATACTTTATTTGAATATATTTTCTTAATTGTTTGGGTATTTAATGTTTTTGACTAAAGAGGGAACGCATAAAAATGCGACTCAGGATTCTATACTAGTTGAGGTTATGGAAAACCACCCGGGGATGGCCAAGGGGTTTACTTAGCGGAACAACCCACTTGTGGACTTGTTATGGCAGCAACTCGTGGTGTCTTTAAATTCTGCAGACCCACCCACAAAAGACGTTATTATCCACCCGATTCTCTAGCTCATTTCTTTTTGCAAGCTTCGCCACAGTTTGGCTGCCACCAATAAAGGTGACGCACTTAGGACGCTTATCGGTTCGTTGTGATACCACGGAAATGGGAAATCAAAAATCAAAAAAAAAATAACCAATTGGGAGTTGAACCCAGCGCTTCTCGCATTGAAATTTGACATCTCAGCAAACTAAGCCACTGGGGCCGCGAAGATTGACCTAGTTCTTAACACATATTGTAGTATTTGTTTTTTTTTTTTCTTCTTTATAGCATTTTTAAGTGTCAGGTTTTCCCGTCTTCGAAAATCGATTTTGCTATCTTCGAAAAAAGCAAAACTGTGTCTATTTCATAACACCATTTGAAACAGATATTGATTTCAATTCTGATTCTGATTCAATTCTGTGTCAGTTTCCATAACAGCCCGGATTATCTTGCTTTTAAATTGGTTTTATTATGTTTTAAGAATTCTTTTGAGTATTCGGTTCAGTATCGATAAAAGCTTTGCGCTTAGAGTATTTGTGCATCGCTCACGACATCGTTCAATTTAAATGCAATACTGAATACTGATTTACGAGGGTCGCAGATGCTCAAATGTACTCTTAAATGAAGGATCATCTCTACTTTAGTGTTTCCAATTTCAATCTTATCTAAAAAGGGTCATAATATAATTTTACGGCATGTTTAAAAATCGCAAATTCTTCGAGTTGTTTTTGACAGTCAGCTGATTTTTACTCAACTTCACCACAGTATTTGGAGCCATAGAACATTTTGACAGGCTTTCCCATACTGTAATACTTGATATGGCCCAAAATGTGAAAAAAGTAAATTTTCTATACTTTGCCCAATATTTAGGGCCATAACTCAATTACAGTATAAGATAGCAAAGCGCGTAGACCCAATTTGGAAAACTGGAGATCGTGCGCAAATTCTAAGTGCCAAAACGACAGCCTACGACTTGTCCCAAGCAGCAAAATAGAGCGATTCGACCAGCAGCAAGTCGAATCGACCTATTTTGGTTGAAAATACCCTATTTCTGACCTATTTTCCGGCCTTAAATATGACCTAACTTAAAAGTCCGTTTCGAAGGTCCAAATTACCTCTATTCTACCTATTTCATGACTTCAAAGTCGCTTCGACTTCCAAGTCGATTTTTGGTCGAAAATAGGTAAAAAATTCCCTATTGAGGTACTTAAAATTGACTTAACTTTGAATTCCAAATTAGGTAATTTTTCAAGGCAAACAGACCAATTTTTTGACTAAAATTCGACTTTAAAGTCCGTTTGACTTATAGGGCGAAATAGGGTCAAAAGTTGACTTATTTTGTTGCATGCTTCGACTTCAAAGTCGAGCGGACTTGATTTTTGGACTTCATAGTCGGTTTGACTTTAAAGTCGAAATAGGTCAAAATAGGTCGAGCTCCGCCATGTTTTTCGAATGGCAAATTGAGAATTATTCTTCTGCATATGTTTTTTCTTTAAGAAAAACAATTTTTTTCAAGCAATATTTATTTAATTTCCAACAATGAGAAAGCCCCTTAAAAATTAAGAAGTAGAAGGAACACTTTCACGAAAAATCTCAGCGGGCATATGTTTTTGGGACTTATTAAGCGCAAAATAATTTTTAATGAAGTCCATATTTTATTTATTATTTATTTCTTAAGACACACGAAGAAGAAAATCTCTCGTTCATTTCTGCTTTCGAGTAATACGAATGACTGAGTAAGATATTATGTATTTATATCTTTCTCTGTTACTCTCTCTCTCACTTTTTTCGTTTCCTTTTACGTTCTCTTTCGTTTTACTCATAAGTCCAATTAGGTCGAAAATTGGTCATTGCGACTTCTTTTCGACTAATATTAGGTAAACGGACTTCTTTTCGCCCTGACTTTGAAGTCGAAATGCCCTATTATGACCTATTATTACCGCCAATCGACTTCCAATCTATTCCCCACTTACGTCGACTCGACGTCGAATCGACGTAATTTCAACCTATTTAGGTTAGGTCAAGTAAATATTCTGACCTAATATAGGTAAGAATTTACCAATTTTCGACCTATTTTGCTACTTGGGTGTGGCTCCTATGAAATCAGAAAGGCCATTTATTGCTCATGTTTTCACTTTTTCACTCAATTATTTAGCCATATCTTATCAACGAAAGCAAATTCTCCCAATATTATGCGAGAACCGTAACCAACATTTAAAGCTACAGAACTCGATGATCGGATGATAAATGTGAAAGTTATAAGCAAAAAACTGCATTTTTATTTTTTTAAAACGTGGGTATTTAGTACTGTACGAGCGCAGTTTTTTGCTTATAACTTTCACATTTGTCATCCGATCGTCGAGTTCTGTGGCTTTCAATGTTCGTTATTTCCTTTCCAAATTAGGTCTATGCGCTTAGCTATCTTATACGGTAATTGAGTTATGGCCCTAAATATGGGGCAAAGTAGAGCAAATTGACTTTTTTCACATTTTGGGCCATATCTAGGAAACGCTACTTAAATCCATCAAACCAATGACCTTTTTAGAATGAGGGAGCCCTTAGCTTACATTAAATAACCATTAAAAAAAAAGTGTATGAAAAAGAATGTCGAAACGCTGTAGGATTGTGTTATTAATTGACATTTATATATTTGAAGTAATTTAATGGTAAATGACATAAAGAATTTTTTAAAACAGGTGTCTTAATTTTGAAACAATCACTATTCTGGAAAACTTATGAACTGCAAAAAATATGTATGTATGTATGGATGCAACCAAAATCGATCGCATGCCACCCTACGATCTAAACGTTGTCTTTTAAAACCGACGCCTTGCCATTACCATTGCCACTCAAAGCAAATCACGTCAATTGCAGAGGGTTAAGGGCTTGCATATAAATCGCCAAATATTGCTTGTACAATCGTTGCTTGCAGAAGTAGTAAAAATCGTACTCGTGAGTAAAATTTTTTCGAATCATTTCCTTGACATCTTCATCGATTTTGGGCTTCCTTTTGTTTTTATTCCGATTCGTAATTTTATTGTAATTAACTAAAAATGTAGAAAAGAAGTAAGATTAATATGAAAAACAGGTGGGGGAGGGGGGGCGGGGGTTGGTAGATGGGTTGGTAAATCAATACAAATTCCACGTCTCTTACGTTCATAAATTGACCTGGCCTTATTGAAAAATCTTGGTATATATTTTTCAAAGACTGCTAGCGTTATATTCGTATCCTCCCAGGAGCCAACGACAGCATAGTCACGCTCCACATGCTCCTTGGCCATTTGTACGGCAATCGGACTGTTAAAAGGTCTTCAACGAGATGCAAATTTCTTTTATAGATGTAAATTGGATTAATCGTGGGCAACCGGGGATGGACTTACCTGCAATTACTATCGTGACCGCAGAAAAATCCGCTCTGGCGTTTAAAATTATACTGATCCCCTTCTAAACTGAAGGGTATGTACTGACATTCAACATCATGGGTGCGTACACATTGATTGAAGTCCTTTTTGAACCACTGCGGTGAATTGGTAGGCCTGTTCGGTTTCTTACGGAAGAGTATTGCATTACGATAAGAGCCTCGTATGTAGTAGAACCAGCTAATGACCCGCTCGACTGGATCACGTACAAGGTTGATATAAATCGGTTTCGGTAAATCCATCTCATCGAAATCTATCCAATCAACATGGTCTATATAGGACGTTGCACTATTTGGCTCTAATATTTCAATGGCGAGATCGCGTTGCTCTTTGGCATTAAGCCACCGTTGGGTTAATTTGCTCAGACCCGACTTCTCGACGCGGAAATTATTCACTTCATTTAGTTTAAGCAACAGCTCTAGGAGCGCTTCGCTTCCAACTTTCGGACAGCGATTGAAGAAAAGAATATCTACATCGGCTTTTTTTGTATTGTTCAGATACCGAGCCTGCAGATCCCTCAGCTGAAATATTCGACATTAAAATTTTAGATTTCACGTAAAAAAAACCATCTATAGTTTTTGGATATCATTGTTGTTCAAAATATAAGATTAAAGTTATTTTATAGCCTTCTTGCATACCGCTCAACCATACCGTCCGATAAAATAAGTGCCAATGCAGTGCCAGCATCATACAAAGAGGGCAAGATAGCGCCATTTCGGGTACCGCTATTTTGTTGCATCCGTATTGTTGTTGTTTCCCATGCTAAAGTAAAGTTGTGACGTTGGGATCAACTTACAAAACCACAACAACGAAGCTCTCATTTTGTATTTGTGACATCATCGGGCTGAAGTGGCGCTATCTTTTTTTCTTGTATCATGCAGTGCCAGTTGGAAAATTTAAGTTGCAGTGTGTACACTGTACAGTATTCCTCGTATAAATACACCCCGCATATAAGCACTTCCTGCTTATAAGCTCTGACAAACGTGCATTAATGCATTTTCAATAAAATTGTACACTGAGCGAAAACTACGATTGTGTAATTAACAACGATTCGTAGTACACTACACCCAGAGAAATAACAACAGTGAGAACAACTACTTAGAACAGTTAAAGTCATAAAGTAATATAGGAGACACTTACAACAACAACCGAATTCCGTGGTGAACTAGTGGCGCTATAAATTTTTGAGTAATCACTAGAGTGGCCCAGAATCGTATGGAGCTTTTTAAAGTTGCTCGAATGTTTCGGGCTAAGGCGGAAATTTGTTCGACTTTATGAGAGATTGGAAATGGTGCAGTTTCAACTAGATCGCGCAATATTTGGAGGAGCTCCAGAGGCTTGAAAGTCGGAAAAAGTTGAATTTTTCGCATATTTTTGTGTAAAACACACCCTATCTTAAAAAGTATAAGATTTTGCCAACTTTTTTTTTTTGCTAAAGAAGGATTTACTAAATACACACTCAAAATGGGCTTACTCATTTAAATCGCATTACAAATACTTGTAATACGATTTTTTTTAGTGTTAGAACGAATTGTTGGCTTGACTGAGCTTTCAATAACAAAAGTGTAATTTTCTCAACTTTAGTGTAATTTTAAAGGTATACAATATTGAGCATTCTTTTTTGCCATTAAATTGCCTTTCTAACGAAATTAGTTATAATAAAATTGGTAACTACTGGACAAAGTTATGATACAAAATCCCATGATTTTTTACATTAATATTTTAACCTGTTTCCAAGGCTTGCAAAAAAGCAACTTTATGTAACTTCTGCCATCAAAACTGATCGCAATATTCAAAAGGACCATTTATTTTTTAAAACAAGCCCAAATTGAAGAGAATCGGTTGATATTTGCCGTTGCTGGGAACATTTTCGTACTTACCTGGTTTTTTGTAATACCCTAATTTTGACTTTTTTCATTGCACAGCGTCCCTTGAAAAAAACTTGTATGAATTTGTAAAAAATCTTATCCTTGCGCCTTAAGAGCATAAAATAACGGTTTTATAGGAACAAATTTTTCTGAAAACGGCTTACGAAAACCAAAGTTACAAAGGTTTTAAGTTGAGTAATTTTTCGATTTTTTCCCAAAATGCTGTTTTTAGCCCCCGATACAAGTAAGTATTCGTCATACATCGATATTGTTGTAATACATATTGTAAAAAATGTTCCGTCTCATCTTTATTCTCAGAAATTGATCCAATTTGTTAATGATGATTTGGTGTAGTTGGGAAATTTTTTACGATATCGTTCCACAGTCAGTAACAGAAATTGTTTTTGTTCTTCGTCGTTTGTAAGAATGTTATTGAATTCTTCCATAACCTTAATGTTGCGCTCAGCCACGTCATTCACTGGCAAGATTTTCTTAACAATTTCTGCACCATGAATGTAAGATTCATTCTGCGGCCAAAGTGAGGGGTGATAATCCATAAAATCCATTGAAATATTAAAACTCTTAAAAAAAGATGAGGTTTTCATCGAGACAAAATAATCCAAAGTCTTTGATTTCATTAGTTCAACAGTTTCTGGTTTAATGACGTTATGATTGTGACAATGGTAGTTTCCATCATGGCAATTTCCCTTGAGGGAATGCACCATTTTCTGCTTTATATGCAATGGAATTGATTCATCGAAAAATGATAAGCCAACCACTTCCTCTGCGAGGTACCATAAGTGACGGCACATCTTCTTCTGAGAATAAAGATGAGACGGAACATTTTTTACAATATGTATTACAACAATATCGATGTATGACGAATACTTACTTGTATCGGGGGCTAAAAACAGCATTTTGGGAAAAAATCGAAAAATTACTCAACTTAAAACCTTTGTAACTTTGGTTTTCGTAAGCCGTTTTCAGAAAAATTTGTTCCTATAAAACCGTTATTTTATGCTCTTAAGGCGCAAGGATAAGATTTTTTACAAATTCATACAAGTTTTTTTCAAGGGACGCTGTGCAATGAAAAAAGTCAAAATTAGGGTATTACAAAAAACCAGGTAAGTACGAAAATGTTCCCAGCAACGGCAAATATCAACCGATTCTCTTCAATTTGGGCTTGTTTTAAAAAATAAATGGTCCTTTTGAATATTGCGATCAGTTTTGATGGCAGAAGTTACATAAAGTTGCTTTTTTGCAAGCCTTGGAAACAGGTTAAAATATTAATGTAAAAAATCATGGGATTTTGTATCATAACTTTGTCCAGTAGTTACCAATTTTATTATAACTAATTTCGTTAGAAAGGCAATTTAATGGCAAAAAAGAATGCTCAATATTGTATACCTTTAAAATTACACTAAAGTTGAGAAAATTACACTTTTGTTATTGAAAGCTCAGTCAAGCCAACAATTCGTTCTAACACTAAAAAAAATCGTATTACAAGTATTTGTAATGCGATTTAAATGAGTAAGCCCATTTTGAGTGTGTATTTAGGGAGCGTCCATAAATGATGTCACGCATTTTTTGCGATTTTTAGACCCCCTCCCCCCCCTTTGTCACAAACCTGTTACATATGAGCTAACCCCCTCCCCCCCCCTGTGTCACGTCACAATTAATATGAAAAAACAGTATAGACCAATTCACAATTAATGCTAATTTAAGGTTAAATATGCTAACATGTTTTTTATATGGAGTTTGACATCTCACGCCTACTTTAACACATTAAACCTTAAATTAGCTTGCACTTTGTGACACATATCACTAATTTATAAATATGATGCTATTTTTCATATAAAAAAAATTAATGTAACAAAATCTTTATTTTATATTTTGTTTGTAGTAACAACGGTAACAACGTTTTCTTCCTTAGTAACAGTTTTATTTTTAAGAGCAAAAATAATTTTTGTCACTTAAAATGGAACCTCTGCGGATGAATTTAATTTACATGAAAAACATTATGAATTTGTGCAAAAAACTAATTAATTAATTTATAAATGTAATACTATTTTCATACATTTTTAAAATAATAAATTAGTTTTTTGCACAAATTCATAATGTTTTTCATGTAAACTAAATTCATCCGAGGAGTCTCAAAATAGGTGTTAAAATTTTTTTTCCCCATATATTGAATATTATCGGATCGTATAAAGATATGCCTTTTCCAATTGATTTTCAGACCCTTAAATAGGCTTCATAAATTTCAATATAATCATAGAAGATTCGTACGAATAATGTGACTAGATTTCGGTGAACATATTGAAATTTATGTAGCCTATTTTATGGATGGACTTAGATTTATGGACTTAGAATATAAACAAGTATCGCTCTAATCACTTTCCCAGTTGTCTAAAAAGTGTGTTTCGAATTCAATAATGGGAGTTTTATCATCTGACTCTGCCAAAGGATCAACATTTTGTCCTTCTAAATCAAGGTCTTCCTGGTCGACCCATTCAATAGCATCGTTTTCCAATTGCGTCAGAATCTCTCGTTGCCTACGATATATAATACGAACCGGACGAAGCTTTGTAGCCAAAGGTTGTTGTTTGTGGAGTTGCTTGTGCTTGTTAAGCATAACAATTGATGCAAAGTAAATTCCACACTTAGCGCAAACTCGTCGATTTAACTCACCGTACAAAGAAGGGCAATATAAGTCGTACGGTAGGATAGCGAAGGCTTTCGTTGGTTCCGGCAATAAATTTTCGAAGCGCAAGCTTCGGCAAGTGAATAAAGATGGATACGCTGCATGTGCTGCTTTTTCATACCAATTTTTGTCAAAATGTGGTATTTTTAGTCCGTCTTCAGTCTGCTGAATTGGTATTGGAGGATTTACGAATCTGACGAATAAAATAAAATTAATTAATTATAAGAAATTGTTTCAATAACAAAACGAATTTAACCTGTCAGTGCCAATGTTGAACAATGAGCTTCTCGGCTTAGAGCAGCAGTCATCATCGCCACATTTAACAATTTGTGTAAAATACTGACTGCTTCGGATATGTTTTGCAGTCCATATGGCATTTTTTTCCACCAATTTTTTCGGATCGACTTCGGAAGCTTCGGGTTCAACGTATTGGGCGATTGTTTCGAATCCATCTATGACCACGTTACTCCACACTTCGGCAAGAGTACGTCCACAGTGATCAAAATTTTTTCGTTCCAAATCTTTGTCGATGGTTTTCCCGTTACAATCAAGATGGCTACCGTAAGTTTCGTGGGGAAGAATAAGCCCTGATAGCTCCTTACTCAGCGGTGCCATTCTTCTCTCAACGCGGTTAAAAGCACTCCGACCAGGAGCATTAGTGGCGATAAAAATTGCATCCAAATTGTATTTCATAAAATGATCTACTGCAACGTTGATAACTTTTTGGTAACGCGGATTTTCATCGGGCCCTCCATCAACTGTAATTATCACTACAGGTTTTGGTTCTGAATTAAACTTTGTAAACTGTTCAAATTCTTCTAATTCATAGAGTTTTTGAAAATCCAGAGCATGAGAGTAAGCCGTCGAAGATGAATGCTTGCCGGAACGGATAGCTATATAAGTTGGACCAGAGTATCCCACTACTTTAGGGTCTCCAAAGCCGTTCTTATGAATTTGAATTGCTTTATCGAGTGTATATGTATATTTAACGAAATATTAAATCATGACTTTAAGGGCCGTTTTCTCATCTTTTTTTATCTGGAAGTTAAATTATCCTGATGATAGTTTCATACAAATTTGATTAATAAGTCAAAGAAATTGAAATTTAACTGGCAGATAGAGATTAAAAGTAGGATGAGAAAACGGCCCTAAGTATAATTATTTACCTGCATAAACGGAAGGTATCAACTTATGTCTAGGGGCCACTACCCAATCGTGGTCTGGAAGAACGACTCGGTATTGGACGTGCATAATCATTGGTGATTGAATATTTGCTGCAGCCAAGCCTATGGGCACTCTTGACTTATCGTCTTGGCTCAAAAAAAAAACTTCATTTGGGCCTAGAATAGATGCAATTTCTTCCAGATGATTGATAGTGGTTTTACAGAACTTGCCATCAATGTGTTCCATATGAGCGTCCTTTTGAGCTCTCATCAATTTCACAGGGACAGTCTTGACATGGCGTTTGCCTTCAGTAGAGCTGCTGCATTTAGGAAGAAGGCGAAGATAAAGGCCACTTCGACTTAAACTAAATCCCTGCTTTGACAACTCTTCTTGCATTTCAGACAATGTTTTTACACTTCTTAGTATATCTTCTTTTCGACGTTCATGTGAAGCTGATCCATGTGTTGCAATTTTAACAATAGCTTCCAGCAATTTAGACTGTTCTGTTTCAAGCCGAGGGCGACCAACGACCTTTCTTTTCAAAATGTTTTCAAATTCTGGATTTTTAGAACACAAGTCAGCCAATGCCTTCCTTTTTTTGGCTCGGTACCTTTTTTGGCGCTCTTGATCAGAAATTTTTCGCTTCAATTGTTTTTCAAGCTCGTCCTTTTGTTTTTTCAGTTGCTCCAGCGTTTTTTCTTGTTGATCACTAAGCAACCCATGTTCCTTTCTTGTACTCAATCCAAGAATGTCACTATTTACAACATCAATTTTTGATTTCAACTGATCTTGAATGATCGTTGTCTCTTTTTGATGATTTGTATGAGCAGACGAATGGGACGTCCCAATATTTTCCTTTTGAGCCGGTGATATTGGTTGAACGGATTTCGCAGCTGGGTCTGGCTTTTTTGCTACGTTTGACCAGTACTGCAAAAGCGTTCCTTTTTTTTAAAGAATATATGCATCGTTTTTCTCAATTAAAAAATTGACTTTCTCGGATAAATTTTCTGAGTTCTTCATCCCACTCCATTGCTTTATTGTTTCATTTTGCACGATGCTTTTTGACTTGTTAGAGCATTTAACGTTGGTTTGAAAAAGCGACTGAAAAAGTTTATTTTTGTCCATTTTGCGCAATATGTATGCCGCACTATTGTTCGATTGACATTTCAAATTAAAATAAAACAGCTGATTTTTTATCGATACATACTGTCTCAATTAAGCTAATGCAATGTTTACACGGCGATTCCCTTATACTTAGTTCATAGTACAAAAATTAACGCATTTTTTTAAACAAATTTTACTATGAAAAGTGTGACATAACATGCTTGGGAACCCCCCCTCCACCCTATGTCACAAAACTGTCACAGATGAGCTGACCCCCTCCCCCCCCACCAAACGTGACATCATTTATGGACGCTCCCTTAGTAAATCCTTCTTTAGCAAAAAAAAAAAGTTGGCAAAATCTTATACTTTTTAAAATAGGGTGTGTTTTACACAAAAATATGCGAAAAATTCAACTTTTTCCGACTTTCAAGCCTCTGGAGGTCCTCCAAATATTGCGCGATCTAGTTGAAACTGCACCATTTCCAATCTCTCATAAAGTCGAACAAATTTCCGCCTTAGCCCGAAACATTCGAGCAACTTCTCATATTTGGGCCACTCTAGTATTCACATAATTTTGTAACTAAACATACTTGCGATGAAATTTTTAAATGTTTTCTTCCTAATGTTAAACTTTTTAAGTTGTTATGACAGTTTATGCAATTCTGTACCTCTTTCATTCAGAAGAGATCCAAAAATATATAGTTTATGCATTCTATTTATCATGATATGTCATAAGTACTTGAGCCACTAGTTATGTATCGAGCAATTTTAGTTATGATATCACTGAATATTTCATATCAGCTGTTCTGTAGTAGAATTCAAACTTTTTTATAATCGGTCATTTTCGACGCACGAGTACTCTGCTTTAGCGTTCCCCAATAATTTGAGCAAAATTTTATCTAATTATTTTAAATTGTATAAAAATCACATATTTTGCTGTAAAATATAATGAGTTCTTATGAAAAACCTTTGATCAAAACTTATATATATCTGATTTTTAACAAAAATTTTAGTTCATTTAACAAGATTATAAAATATTTGTTAGACCGGAACCAGAATTTTCAGGGGGCGTGCTACGTTTTTGCTTTTTCCATAAGAATGCATGCACAGGGGCCTACTTCAATTCAACACACACGTGTTTTGCCAAGTGCCATCTATAGTACAATATCCCTGCAGGACTTTTATCAACCGATTAGTAAATAAGTTAATGAAAAGCGAACTTTTTCGCAACTGCCTAGAAATCGGTAAAAAAGTCATGCAGACATCAACCAAACTGGATACGAAAATAATATATTTCTGATGCTATAATTCAAGGGTATGAATTGCACTCAAACTTAGTTTAAAACGCTAACCGAGATTCAAATCAATAGTCAACCAATCCGTAAAAATTGCTCTGATGAGACCCCAAACGGCAGTTCGAAACGTAAGTCAGCCAAAATAGTCGTCTATGGATTTCTTTCTGATGCATCGCTTGAAAAACATTTTCACATTCATAAATAAATTATTCTTCTTCTGCTGAAAACAGAAAAGATAAAACCGAACAAGGGAATTCGAATGAAAGAAATTTTTTATTGAAAATTTTTTAATCAATTCAAATCAGTGTTTTCGTTTTCTGACTTTAAGTCAACTTAAAAGTAACCAGATATTATTTAGTTACAAAGTCATGCAGGAACGGACAATTGACTACTGCCTAAGACATCACCACGTTAAAATAGTGAGTTGAAGCCAAGGAAAGAAGGCGATTAATCAACCAGTTGGGCTTATTAAAAAGCTAACTTTAAAATACTTCAAAATCGGTTCGATTCCCTGCAGGGTATTTTGTTGCTGCACCATAGTGCAAAAAAAGAAATTTTTGCGCCCCTATTTCAATTACAATCCCAGCCTCAAATCCGACTTAGCTATTCCCCGCATTTTCTGGCGAAAAAGTCGTCTCATTTTTTCTAAAAACCCAATTCAAATTTGAACAACTCATCGGATTTTTTTTTCCTTGGTCTCGAAATGCTCTTAGAAATCCACTCTTTTACTTAAGATAGCCTGAACTTAGCTTATTTAAGTTACCGATAACATTTGGGATTTTTAAACAAAAGTAATGCAGTTTGGATGGGTTGTTATGTACTTTATTCGTTATGAGAAGAAATTTTAGTGGGCTCTTCTAGTTGACAAATAATTCAATTGGTATGATGTAATAGCCAACTTAAATTCAAGTCAGCGAAATATGGTGAAAATCTTTCTTCTGAGAATTTCAAATAGTGTCATGTTGTGGACAATCAAGTGGGCTTAAGCATTATTCATGTTTATATGACATAAAATATTAATCCTAATTTTGGTGAATTTTTTAAAATTGCCCAAATGCACAGGAAACCCAATATGCAAAATCTGAATCATGCGCTGCTCTGATTGGCTAATGGATCAGCCGCGACCACGGCTGCCACTTTTGGTACTTTTGTACCAAAATTTGTACTTTTTTTTGTATTTGGTACATTGGTACCTAACTCGTAGATTTGGTACATTTTTCAGGTGGTTGCGAATGAATTGTAAAACAATGGCTGAGATGACAGTTATTAAATCGCACCCTTGCTACTAAATCGGCACAATTTAAAATTGCGCATTTCTCGAAAATCATTAAATCTCTCTTAAAACTAAGGAGAAATAATATATTTTCGAAACTTATGTTAATCTCAATTGACTGCTGCATCAGTCAATATAAGCGTTAATTTTCTAGGTGTTGGGTTTCTTACCGAAAAATGAAATCGAACATAAAAAAATTGATTAAAATAATTTTGAATTGTGCCGATTTATTAGCAAGGGTGCGAAATGTTTATAGAGCTACAGCCGTGGTTATGATAACAGTTTTCAGATTTTGCAACAGTGACTTAAATGACAGTTTGAGTCAAAATGTCTCTAAGCATATATATTAACATATATATGGTTTTGGTACCCTTTTTTTTATGGGCTTGGTACAAAAAAACTTGAGGTGAGTGGCAGCCATGGCCACGATGGCGGCAGATCGGCTGGTTAAAGTTTTCGGCTAAGAAGGGTTGCAATAAAATGTTGCAAGAAATTTTAGTACAGGGTTGCATTTATAGTTCATAAAAGCTTTTATACTTAAAAGCTTTTTGTAAAAAACACATGGTTACATGTGGACTGAACTATTTGTTTAAAAACGGCGCCGAACATGCGGTATTTGCCAATTTCCAAGCATCATGTATTCGTCCGATTATTCGTTTATGTTCCATTCCCTATGCAAATCACACGTAGAATCATTGTTTCGGAAAACAAATTTTTGATATAAAAAACAATGCGAAGGAAAGAGACAGTTTTTTTCTTGAATGTTACGGCAACATTTCAGACTTCCTTTCTTTCCCATATAATCAATTTAGTTTTGAGCAAATGTTTCCGAAAAATTGTTTCTACGTGTGACCGAGTACATTCGAAACTCGCTGGTCACACATTCATGAAACATGTTCTAAAACATTTGATTCGTTGGTAAAAGCCTATACTGAGATATGCAGTAACTACTTGCACATTAGGAGCCAATTCGCTACAACGTCGTAAAGTGTGAGAGAGACAACTATATTCACGCTTCTTGAATTCTTCAAAGTATGCCAAAAATTTAACACCTTCGAAGTCGGTGTCAGTATTTCATTTGAAAAATGTGCCGCAATCAGCTGTCCTGGCATTTACTTCGCATAAAAAATGAACATGTTCATTTCTATGGCGAAGTAAAGCAGGCAAGTCGCATGCAACCCTGCGCACATGATTACTTGACATCTCAGTATAAGCGAAAGTAAAGTATTTACTTCGAAGTACTTTTCAATTTTTTTTGCACGTATTTCTTATGGGAGCTTTACTTACTCCATATCTCAGTATAGGCTTTAAGGGAGGTAAGCGGCAAAGAGAGGGGTCTTGACCGGCGACTTGCTTAAACAGCTTTCACATGTACTGAATTCTTTCGGACGATATTCGGTACATGAAAAAGCTGACTTGTATCCATGCTTTTCTCACATCTCTACTAACGCTAAACGTGTACAAAATGACTAAAATTTTTTAGGAGATTTTAGTTTGAAATTGCAGGATTTTGGGGGTTTTTAATTTTTATTTGGGGGGAAAAAAATTTATGAGTTGGAATCACTGCTATTGCTAACGTTTATTTCTTGATAAGTTACTTTTGAAGGAAGACGTTCACTTTTTCCTGCAATTTTGACCACCAAAATAGTTTTTGCCGCCAGAAATCTTTTTTCGTACTACTTTTGTAAGTATCTAAGCAACGCCTCTGGATATTCCAAAGTGTCCGTTCCAACATTGTCCCAAAATAAACGGAGACAGAAAACCCGAGACACGTGAAGGACACACATGAGAGTGATGAAGACGAAAGATATTGCATCTCCGTCACTCTCATGTGTTTCCTTCCGATGTCTCGCGTTTTGTGTCCCTGTATAAACCGAAACATTATCTTTGTTAAAGCTGTAATAGCACAATAGCAGCCCATTGTGAGCCACGGGCCTAGACCATATAGTACATGGACTTCAACAAGACAAGCATTTTGCGTGCAGTGATGACGTCACATGGTGAGATTCTGTAAGCAAATATCCAATCGCGCTGCTACTGCGCTTTTACTACACACTCCCAGCAAACATCAAAACGATAGAAATATGCCAGTTTATGATTTTTATTTAATGATGAAACTAGTGATGTCACGAACGTCAAATTGTAGCATTCGCGAATGCGAATGTTTTCTCATATTCGCGAATGCGAATATTCCGTTTTTAAACCTACATCTCGAATTTGGCAACTGACAAGCCCAAAATCACCAAAATCAATTCATTGATTCATTAGTGCACTAACTTTTGAAAAATAATACATTTTTATCTTAAGAAATTACGCATTTTGTTTTTAAACTTGAAAATTTTTATTTCGTTACATGAATATTGGCGGTGACTATATCAAAGCGCCGCATATATTTAAACAATTTTTAAGGATTTTGGTTCCATATTCAGCAAAAACTTTTAAGGATCGATTAGAGATTATATTTCAAATGCGAATGCAAATATTCGTTACATCACTAGAGGAAACTTTAGGAACGAAAACGAACTCGTTGTGGTTTTTCAAGCGATTGTAATTTACAATACTTTTATCAGTTTTTTTTGAAGAACTGATAGTGTTAACGAAATCGAAAACGAGCTTTTTGTTTGCTGGGTAGCTCACCTGTGACGTATCATCATTGCATGCTTGCTTTTGCTGAGGAGTAGTAGCAGTCCTTGTACTATATGGTCTAGGCCCGTGGCTCACAATGGGCTGCTATTGTGCTATTACAGCTTTAACAAAGATAATGTTTCGGTTTATACAGGGACACAAAACGCGAGACATCGGAAGGAAACACATGAGAGTGACGGAGATGCAATATCTTTCGTCTTCATCACTCTCATGTGTGTCCTTCACGTGTCTCGGGTTTTCTGTCTCCGTTTATTTTGGGACAATGTTGGAACGGACACTTTGGAATATCCAGAGGCGTTGCTTAGATACTTACAAAAGTAGTACGAAAAAAGATTTCTGGCGGCAAAAACTATTTTGGTGGTCAAAATTGCAGGAAAAAGTGAACGTCTTCCTTCAAAAGTAACTTATCAAGAAATAAACGTTAGCAATAGCAGTGATTCCAACTCATAAATTTTTTTCCCCCCAAATAAAAATTAAAAACCCCCAAAATCCTGCAATTTCAAACTAAAATCTCCTAAAAAATTTTAGTCATTTTGTACACGTTTAGCGTTAGTAGAGATGTGAGAAAAGCATGGATACAAGTCAGCTTTTTCATGTACCGAATATCGTCCGAAAGAATTCAGTACATGTGAAAGCTGTTTAAGCAAGTCGCCGGTCAAGACCCCTCTCTTTGCCGCTTACCTCCCTTAAAGCCTATACTGAGATATGGAGTAAGTAAAGCTCCCATAAGAAATACGTGCAAAAAAAATTGAAAAGTACTTCGAAGTAAATACTTTACTTTCGCTTATACTGAGATGTCAAGTAATCATGTGCGCAGGGTTGCATGCGACTTGCCTGCTTTACTTCGCCATAGAAATGAACATGTTCATTTTTTATGCGAAGTAAATGCCAGGACAGCTGATTGCGGCACATTTTTCAAATGAAATACTGACACCGACTTCGAAGGTGTTAAATTTTTGGCATACTTTGAAGAATTCAAGAAGCGTGAATATAGTTGTCTCTCTCACACTTTACGACGTTGTAGCGAATTGGCTCCTAATGTGCAAGTAGTTACTGCATATCTCAGTATAGGCTTTTACCAACGAATCAAATGTTTTAGAACATGTTTCATGAATGTGTGACCAGCGAGTTTCGAATGTACTCGGTCACACGTAGAAACAATTTTTCGGAAACATTTGCTCAAAACTAAATTGATTATATGGGAAAGAAAGGAAGTCTGAAATGTTGCCGTAACATTCAAGAAAAAAACTGTCTCTTTCCTTCGCATTGTTTTTTATATCAAAAATTTGTTTTCCGAAACAATGATTCTACGTGTGATTTGCATAGGGAATGGAACATAAACGAATAATCGGACGAATACATGATGCTTGGAAATTGGCAAATACCGCATGTTCGGCGCCGTTTTTAAACAAATACTTCAGTCCACATGTAACCATGTGTTTTTTACAAAAAGCTTTTAAGTATAAAAGCTTTTATGAACTATAAATGCAACCCTGTACTAAAATTTCTTGCAACATTTTATTGCAACCCTTCTTAGCCGAAAACTTTAACCAGCCGATCTGCCGCCATCGTGGCCATGGCTGCCACTCACCTCAAGTTTTTTTGTACCAAGCCCATAAAAAAAAGGGTACCAAAACCATATATATGTTAATATATATGCTTAGAGACATTTTGACTCAAACTGTCATTTAAGTCACTGTTGCAAAATCTGAAAACTGTTATCATAACCACGGCTGTAGCTCTATAAACATTTCGCACCCTTGCTAATAAATCGGCACAATTCAAAATTATTTTAATCAATTTTTTTATGTTCGATTTCATTTTTCGGTAAGAAACCCAACACCTAGAAAATTAACGCTTATATTGACTGATGCAGCAGTCAATTGAGATTAACATAAGTTTCGAAAATATATTATTTCTCCTTAGTTTTAAGAGAGATTTAATGATTTTCGAGAAATGCGCAATTTTAAATTGTGCCGATTTAGTAGCAAGGGTGCGATTTAATAACTGTCATCTCAGCCATTGTTTTACAATTCATTCGCAACCACCTGAAAAATGTACCAAATCTACGAGTTAGGTACCAATGTACCAAATACAAAAAAAAGTACAAATTTTGGTACAAAAGTACCAAAAGTGGCAGCCGTGGTCGCGGCTGATCCATTAGCCAATCAGAGCAGCGCATGATTCAGATTTTGCATATTGGGTTTCCTGTGCATTTGGGCAATTTTAAAAAATTCACCAAAATTAGGATTAATATTTTATGTCATATAAACATGAATAATGCTTAAGCCCACTTGATTGTCCACAACATGACACTATTTGAAATTCTCAGAAGAAAGATTTTCACCATATTTCGCTGACTTGAATTTAAGTTGGCTATTACATCATACCAATTGAATTATTTGTCAACTAGAAGAGCCCACTAAAATTTCTTCTCATAACGAATAAAGTACATAACAACCCATCCAAACTGCATTACTTTTGTTTAAAAATCCCAAATGTTATCGGTAACTTAAATAAGCTAAGTTCAGGCTATCTTAAGTAAAAGAGTGGATTTCTAAGAGCATTTCGAGACCAAGGAAAAAAAAATCCGATGAGTTGTTCAAATTTGAATTGGGTTTTTAGAAAAAATGAGACGACTTTTTCGCCAGAAAATGCGGGGAATAGCTAAGTCGGATTTGAGGCTGGGATTGTAATTGAAATAGGGGCGCAAAAATTTCTTTTTTTGCACTATGGTGCAGCAACAAAATACCCTGCAGGGAATCGAACCGATTTTGAAGTATTTTAAAGTTAGCTTTTTAATAAGCCCAACTGGTTGATTAATCGCCTTCTTTCCTTGGCTTCAACTCACTATTTTAACGTGGTGATGTCTTAGGCAGTAGTCAATTGTCCGTTCCTGCATGACTTTGTAACTAAATAATATCTGGTTACTTTTAAGTTGACTTAAAGTCAGAAAACGAAAACACTGATTTGAATTGATTAAAAAATTTTCAATAAAAAATTACTTTCATTAGAATTCCCTTGTTCGGTTTTATCTTTTCTGCTTTCAGCAGAAGAAGAATAATTTATTTATGAATGTGAAAATGTTTTTCAAGCGATGCATCAGAAGGAAATCCATAGACGACTATTTTGGCTGACTTACGTTTCGAACTGCCGTTTGGGGTCTCATCAGAGCAATTTTTACGGATTGGTTGACTATTGATTTGAATCTCGGTTAGCGTTTTAAACTAAGTTTGAGTGCAATTCATACACTTGAATTATAGCATCAGAAATATATTATTTTCGTATCCAGATTGGTTGATGTCTGCATGACTTTTCAATCGATTTCTAGTCAGTTGTGATGTAGTTGGCATAAAGTTAAATTTTAGAAATTTCCTATATTGCGCTTGTGTGATGTCTAGATGACTTTTTAACCAATTTCTAGGCAGTTGTGAAAAAGTTCGCTTTTCATTAACTTATTTACTAATCGGTTGATAAAAGTCCTGCAGGGCAAAGAGTATAGATATTAAGAGCCTCCAAAGTAGCTGTTCGAATCTCTTAAGGTTTCTAACGATACGCGGTGGTTGTTAGCTACCGAGCTGCAACATGCTCGATTGCGTGTTTGGGCGTTTGATTCGACGCTTTGGCTTAGCTCGAAATTGTGTGCAGGACGAAGAAGTAATTTGAAGAATGCGCGAATATGGAATTCATTCATAAATTATAACTGACCGTTTGAATTTGTTGAAATTTGGCAACGTAGATAAATAGAAACAGAAAATACAGTAGAATCTCGCAAAAGTTATCGCTCGAATGAGTTAAACGCTTGGTTAAAATAATCGAATTTCAGCGCCCACGTCGCGTTCTAAAATGTTAATTTTGGCGTTAACTTTTCTGAGCGCAACTTTTTTATTTTCCTTTTTTTTTATTAAATCACCCCTATTTCGTGTGTATTACGTGGAATAGCGAAGAAAAACAAAAGAAAACAACGCAAATCATAACGGTAACAGTTAAAAGTGACAAATTACATCGAAGCGTGCAGCCTTATTGTGAAATAGTAGTTGTTGAAAAAAAATTGAGTTAAAGTATATCTGTGTAAAACTGATTTAAAATAAAAACTTTAAATAAAATAAGCATGTTATGTTTGCAAAAATATTTTTTTATGCATTTAGTCTCTATTTCTTTATTTTTTTTCGATTTTGAACGACATTTAGAAAAGTTAATAATTCGGAAAAGTTGATTACCCCTGGGACAAATCGATTAACTTTTGCGAGATTCTACTGTATTAGCTTTTCTACTTACTCCCGTAAGAATTGAATGCCTATGGCTATTTTTAGACACCTCTTACATTTTCGCATATTCGTACAGGGAAAAGCCAAAAACTTAAATGCCCGAAGTTCTTAGAAATTAGCGCATAATAAATGGAAGGTGACATTCTTAATGGGTTTCTACTGTATATTTTGCTATTACTGATTTATGATATTGGAGCGTCTCAATAAAATTAACGGAAATATGAAAATTTTGGTTGAAGTGAAATTTCAAGGCTGATGAATTTCAATATACTTACAGTCTGTCAAGGAATTGTTTGCAAAATCAAAAATTAAGTAACAGTTACACTTCGAAATTCCATTACAAATCGAAATGCACATATATACTAAATTTAGATTTTTTATTTGAATGTGTGTACTTTTTTCAACTGAAATCAATAAAAAAAAATTGGGTAATAATAGCAGAAAGATAATATTTTGGAACAAAACCAAAAACCATAGCCACTTCGCTCTGTCAAATAATTGTTTGCAAAATGCGAAGAGGATACAAAAAGGATCCAATTTAAGGCGTAAAACTTTTTTTAAAACAGTAGGCTAACAGTTCATTTGATATTATATATAAAGCAGCGAGTTTTGTGTAGAAATCAATCAGTTTTGAAAGTCTCTTTTGAAGTTAAAAGTGGCAAAAATATGCCTGGAAAACGAATTGAGTACAGCATTATTCAGTTGGTGTATTTTCATCACCAGAAAGGAAAATCAGCAAAAGAATTGGCGGAAATGTTTTCTATTACACTCAGGACAATCTACAATATTTTGCAACGTGCTGAGAAAGAAAATCGGCTTGAGTTAAACAGCTCTGGGGGCAGACCAAAGAAGTTATCCAGACGAGACGAGTCGAAAATTGTTAGAGCTGTGGTCGATAATCCGCTTATAAGTACAAGGCAGTTAGCAGTAGCCATGAAAAAGGAATGCAACAAGGACGTGTCACATGAAACAGTTCGAAAAGTCTTGAATAGACACAAATATTCATCACGAATTGCTCGTAAAAAACCGTTGCTATCGTTGACAAATATAGAAAAAAGGCTGAACTTTTCTAATCAAAACATTTCGAAAGAGCTTGACTACTGGAGGGATGTAATTTTTTGTGACGAAACAAAAATAATGCTTTACCATCACGACGGTCCCAACAAAGTTTGGCGTAAGCCAAACACAGCTCTTGAAAAGAAGAACATAATTCCCACTGTGAAATTTGGAAAGTTATCTGTATTAGTATGGGGATGTATATCGTGGAAGGGCGTTGGTGAATTGAGAATTTTTAACAACATAATGACGAAAGAGTTCTACTTAAATATTCTTCAAAATGAACTAATTAGAAGTGCTCAGAAATTCGGTTTTAAGGATCCTCGAAATACCGAGAAGTTAAAGTATAAATTATATCAGGATAATGATCCCAAGCATAAATCGCTTTTATGCAGGACCTGGTTGCTATATAATTGCAACAAGGTCATGGACGCGCCACCCCAAAGTCCTGATATAAACCCCATAGAAAATCTTTGGGCACTTCTAAAGAAAAAAGTGGCAAAACGGGCTCCAGCCAATAAAAATGCTTTAATTAGAGCTATTAAAGAAGAATGGGACAAAATACCTCAGGAATACGATATAAAAAAGCTCATTGATTCGATGCCACACAGGTTGCAGGATGTTATTGATGCTGAAGGAGGCCACACTAAATATTAATTTAATTTTTTGATTATTTTTTAATTTTTTCTTTTTTGTTTAAACTTATATTGCAAACATTTAATTGACACCATGAAATGGCTAGTATTTTTTCCTTTGCTTCAGAATATTTTTTATTTTAGGTTATTCAAATATAGTTTTGTTATTCTAGGGTCAAAAAAAAAAGACATATACAATATAAAAAAGAATATTTTCAAAACAAGCTCATTTATATCTTTTATTTAAGTTCAAAGTGTAAATTTGATTTGATCTTTCACTTTGCAAACAATTACTTGACAAACTGTATGTACATTATTTTCCTACCCAAAGAAATAATTCGTTTAGGTTCAGTTTCTTTTAAACGAAATGCGTTTGGATATTTTCTAAACGACCTTTTTATTTTGGAAATCATTAAAAAATTTGAAATGAATGCAATTTTCCATTTGCATTAAAGTGATATTTATAAAACTTCCTTCGATACAATCGATGTTTCATTTGGGTCAAACGACTATTTTCTTTTGAAATTACCCGAATTACCCGACCAAATAATTTGTCGCCTTTGAATCTACTAAATTGAAATTAAATTAGACATGTAATTTCCTCAACTGTTGTAAGGCATGATGTGACATATTGCATAAGGTGCACGACTTGGAATGCGAGGGTCTCGGGTTCGAGCCCTGTCGGATCGTAGAAAGTATTTAGTTTTTTTTTATATAGCAAACGAAGGACTTAATTAAAACCAACGAAGTTCAATTGTCACTTTTTTCCATTCAATTGGGATGGTAAAATCATTTTCATGTGCAAGGATTTATGAATGTTAATAAAAATAATATTTAGGGGCCGACCATATATTACGTCATCATACAGTGGAGAGGGAAGGGGGTTTAAAATTTTCAAAAATAGGCTGACTTAATATATGGACGGTCCCTTCCGAGAAACGAAAAAATTGCTTTCCTCATTTATATTTGCAAAACGCCTTTCAAATCGCTAGCTGACACACAGAGAATCAAAACTCACACCAATACAGATTCTCGGCTGCCTTAAAAAAATCCAAACAAAGTCGAAAAAGCATATTGAAAATTCCATATTCCTTTTGCCCATTTCAATCAGCGTACGAAGAACGGAAAACTTCAAGAGGACTAAAAACAAAACAAAATATAATACTCATTCAGTTGCAAACGAACTGAAAATCAAACCTTTCTATGCAACAAAATCCGCTTCTCGAACCTGTTATATGTTCGGTAGCTAATAGCCGCCGCACATTTAAGCGCTTAGTGAGCGCGAAAGAGACTTTGGAGGCTCTTCATATCTATACTCTTTGGCTTTTGACGCTAATTTCGCCTTAGAAAATTCTTCATTTTAGTTACCTTCATAATTTCTGCAACAATAAAATAAATTCGTTTAAAATAATTACGATAAAATCAAACTTTTTTTATTTTAGGGTAACGGTCGTTACATTCAGTAAGGTTATTTTTAAACAATTCACAAAATGTTTAATTTTAACTTCTCGCCTTTAAAATTTTTGTTGGTCATTGAGAAAACTTTCAGCTTTCAGCTCGTTTTTGTTTTGTTCATAAACTACCGTTAGAAAACTGTTGACGAAGGGCTAAAATTGACCGTGAAATTCATGAGAATAAAATCGCACACATTGTACCAAATTCAAAGTTGCGTATTTTTGTTATTATAAAGAAAATGAAAGTAAATCTTCCGGTAAATGACAAATGCATTTATTTTGTGTAATATTAACGAAAAAAAATTAAAATTTTGCAATTTTATTTTTGAGCTGTAAGGGGTCATTTTCTGTGGAAATACCCATATATTATTTGATTAGTGTTCAAACATAATATCTGGTATGATCAACCACTTTCCGACCTAAGAAAGCGGTTTGAAAGCAGTTGCGAGTTGTGTTCAAGTTGGATGGGAACTATTGGCATAGTTTCTATAGGCTACATTTGGTTGTATGAAATGGAAAACGTATCTATATATGTTTTATTTGGTTAGTGCTTTTGGCCAGCAAATATTAGTCGCTGTGCACTGCTGGGAACTCAATAAAATAATTCATGCTACGAATTTATCTCGCGATCTTTATACCAAAAAAGTCAGAGTATGAAATACTTAAGAAGCCATGTGGATTGTTTAACGAGTGGTTTTATTGAAGAGGCTGAATAATTCTAATGAATTTTATATTATGCAATCTTATTGATAAATCAGTATAATTAAACGGACTTTTCAATAATCCTTGTTTTCATCATCGATTTCCGGTATCATGAGATAGTTGTCATTATCGATTTGATGGTCTCCATTAATGGCGGCATATTGAAGATAGAGTCGTTGCTTGCAGAATTCATAAAATTCGATTTCGTGTGTGAGATTTTTCGCCAATATTTGACGTGTCGCCTCGCTCACCGGCTTTCTCACGGGATTCTTATTAATTTTGCTTAGGTGGTCCTTTCCAACTAAAAGTTTCATCAATTAAACTCAAATCAAAAAGAAAGAAAACACCAAAAAACTTCTCAGGCACTTACGATAAAAGGCAATCTTGGCATGCCGGAAAAACCTCGGTATATAGTGCTCTAGTACAGTCAATGTAATATTGGTGTCCTCCCATGTACCGACGACGGCATATTCCTCTTCTACGGTACGTTTAGCTTTTTGCATTGCAATCTCGGAATTAAAGGGCCTTGAGATAGAGAGAGGGAGAGAAAGAGAGAGAGAGAGAGATATAGAATGAAATAAAGTATAAACAAACTAAAGAAATAAAGAAAAAATGCACGACCCACTTACATGCAAAGCTTGCGATTTTGGCCACAAAAGAATAGCGTTTGCCTTCGATGATCGCCCGAAGGATTTTTGATTTCTCCTTGATTGAACACACAATGAACGTCTTTGTTACGCACGCACGTATCTAAATCCAATTCGAGGAATTCCTTCGGAGGCGTCGGTGGCGCCTTATCACCCAGTTTCGCCTTCATGTCACGGTAATACCACTCGGCCCGAATATAATAATGCCAACTGATTACACGTTCGATAGGATGGCGCACGAGATTTATGTAGATCGGTTTTGGCAAATGGAAGCGTGTAAAATTTATGTACGCGGTATGTTGAGCGTAGGCGTGTGGTCTGGGTCTAGCCACTAGGTCCAGTATTAAATTTTTCTGCACCGCCGGTTTCATCAATATTTGTTCGTGTACTTTCGGTGGATCTCGTACATTTGTATAGCCATTTATTTTCGCCAGACGCGACATGAGCTGCATCAATGATTGACTTCCGACTTTCGGAACTCGGTTAAAAAATATAATTTCAATGCCCGCTTTTTTGGTATTGTTCAATACCGACGCCTTTAGATTGTTGCTGCTCATCTCATAGTAGTATTCATTTTCCTCTTCCTCTACTTTGTAACTGTCATTGTCATCGTTGTTGTCGTTGTCTTCGAAGGCGTCATTGTCAACGTCATCATCATCATAGCCAGTGCGGCCAGATTTCATCGTATCGTATTCTTCACTCCGTCCAGATTTTCTTTGCCGAGCAAGTTCTTTTTTTGAAACTTGTTCTTTTCCATCCACGGGTAAGAAAGGCTTAGTACTTGCTGCTGGATGCTGTTCGAGGATCGTGCGTTACAAAAGAGAAGTTTCACAAAAAATCACACGTTATAAAGGCGAGCGATATAAATCTGTTTTACTCAATTATTGGATAAACTTTATTTAGCGGCGATGAAGCGTAAGTGGAAATAGGAAATTGTTTTTCTAGTCGAGAGGAAATAGAATAAGCGCACATGGAAAATGAAAAAAAAAAAGAATATAATAAATAAATGTAGTGGCAAAAATGAATACAACTGGATAGGTTTCTCCTTGGGGCTTCTAACTTTTAAAGATTCAAGCCGGAAAATTTGGTTTTTTTTTTCTTTTTGAATCAGGAAACAGTTATGCGTGATTTCAATTTTGCTGAAAAAGGTTTTATAGAAAACTTCATTTTTGTTTGGTTGTTTAATTTTTTTATATTTATTTCAATCTCTAATTCAATCTCATCAGTGAACTGGATCCAATTGGTTGAAATTTTGAAGGTTCATGGCCAAATATTGCTTGTATAGACGCTGTTTACAGAAGTAATAGAAATCGTATTCTTCGGTGAAATTCTTCCTTATCATTTCCTTGACGTCTTCATCGATTTTGGGCTTTCGTCTGTTCTTATTACGGTTCGTTATCTTTTCGATGTGCACTTGAAAGATAAATGTGGTTTTTTCTTGCACTTAATACAGATTATTCGAAAGCATTTCCCACTTACATTCATAAAGGAATTTAGCTCCTTGGAAGAAGCGTGGTATATACTTCTCGAATACAGTGAGCGTTACATTCGTATCCTCCCAGGAGCCAACAACAGCATAATCACGCTCTACATGCTCCTTGGCCATTTGAACCGCTGTTGGTGAGTTGAAAGGACTATTTAATCGAAAAAGACAACAAGAAATTAAAAGCAAAAAAAAAATAAAAATTAGTTGAGCTTAGTCAATAAATTGCAAAAAAAATTTGGCTTATTTACTTACAAACAGTGTTCATGATGTCCGCAGAAGAAGACACTTTGGCGTTTAAAATTTGGCGATTGATCATTGACCGTAAACGGTATGTACTGACATTCAGTGTCACCGTTGCGAACGCACGAATTGAAGTCCTTTTTATACCACTCCGGTGATTTCGTTGGCTTGTTCGGATTCTTAAGATATTCGATGGCATTTTTATATGAACTTCGTGCATAATAGAACCAACTAATGACACGCTCAACAGGATCACGCACCAAATTGATATAAATCGGCTTCGGTAGATCGAACCGATCGAAATCGATCCAATTAACATGATCGATATACACGGACCCGTCACCCAAGTCGATTATCTCTTCTGCAAGGTCGAGCTGCTGGCTCAGATCTAATTTGCGACGGGCCGGCTTTCGCAAACCACTCTTATCGACGTTCAGTCCATTGAACTGCTCGAGCTTCATCAACAATTCAAATAGCGATTCACTACCGACTTTAGCACAACGATTGAAAAACAAAATATCGATTTCCGCCTTTCGTGTATTGTTGAGATATCGCGGATTTAGCTTATCCAGCTGAGAGGCGAAGCGTTCCAAGAAGCCAAAAGTAAAAAAATTATTAAATTGGTTTTAAATTTTTGTTCGGACCTTTTCACCATTGGTCGGTTAGCGATAAAACAATGCGATGAAATGTATAAAAAGAATATTTAAGCACGGAAAAATAGATCGCCAAGAATGTTATTCGATCGGTATACATAGAAAGATCAGAATCGCTGTACATTTCTAATTAAGGAAATAGGAAAGCTTTGGAACTATCTCCTGAAAAGGACATGCCTTCTTCCAACTAGCAAACGATTTCACATAATAAAACATACTGGTTTTGATTGGAATTTGTATTTATTTATAAATTATTTTCATTTCAAAAAACAAAGAAGCAACTAATGGACTGCATTGAAAGCCTTAAGATTTTCAAGGTTAACAGCCAAATATTGTTTGTACAGACGCTGTTTACAGAAGTAATAGAAATCGTATTCTTCGGTGAAATTCTTCCTTATCATTTCCTTGACGTCTTCATCGATTTTGGGCTTTCGTTTGTTCTTATTTCGATTTGTTATCTTTTCTGTATTCACTAGATAGAGAAACCTTTCATCAGTTTTTGGGGCATGGGCAGTGGTTTTGTTCATTGCAAATATTTCAAAGGAAATGAAACTCACGTTCGTAAAGCAGTTTTGCGCCATTGAAGAAGCGTGGTATATACTTTTCGAATACAGTGAGCGTCACATTTGTGTCTTCCCAGCAGCCAACGACGGCATAATCACGTTCCACATGCTCCTTGGCTATTTGAACCGCAGTGGGAGAATTGAAAGGTCTGAAAGGGCAAAATGTTTTATTACAAAAAAAAAATTTTTTTTTTAAATCATTTATTAAATGAAGAGTTTTTGTGCTTACTGGCAATTGTCGTGATGCCCACAAAAAAAGAGAGTTTGTCGCTTGAAATTGGGAAAGAGCTCTTTGGTTGTGAACGGAATGTACTGGCATTCAGGGTCACCGCTTCGAACGCATGAATTGAAGTCCTTTTTAAACCACTGCGGCGATCGCATTGGCATGTCTGGGTTCTTGCGATATTTTATGGCGTTCTGATAGGAGCTTCTTATGTAATAGAACCAGCTAATGACACGTTCAACAGGATCTCGTACCATATTAATATAAATCGGCTTCGGCAGATCGAACTGATCGAAATCTATCCAATTGACATGCATTATGAATACGGAACTGTCTCCGAGATCGATTATTTCGTTTGCGAGATCACGTTGCTCTATTGGCTTTAGTTGACGCTTGGGAATTTCGTGTAATCCACTTCGCTCGAGATAGAGATCATTAAATGGCTCGAGTTTAATGAACAGTTCCAACATGGCCTCACTGCCGACTTTGGCACATCGATTGAAAAATAAAATATCAATATCGGATTTCCTCGTGTTGTTCAACAAGTGCACGTTTAGCTTTCCCAGCTGAGAATTTTCGGAAACATTGTTCAAATGACGCAATAACAAGAGAGAGACAGTGAGAAAGAGCGAAATAGAGAGAGAGAGAGAGAGAGAGAGAGAGAGAGAGAGAGAGAGAGAGACAGAGATAGAGAAAGCGAGAGTCCCAGTCAACCGCTTTGAGCTTTAAAGTAATTTACAATGAAGAAGAGCATGGAGCAAATTATTTTGAAGAGAAATTTATTACCTGTCAGTGCATTCTATGGTGATTGATTCGGTTAACCGATCGGTTAACCGGCCGGTTTTTTTCGCGCTTTGCGAGGCGGTTTTTTCTCAAAACTGATTTTTCGAATATCGAATAAATCGGTTTTTTAAAGCGAATACCCGGTTTTTTCTCCAACAGATTATTTTAACCTTCAGATAGTTATTTTCTTTCGAACGTCATACAAACTGCATATAAAAATTGCCATGAAATTACCTCTATTGACGCCTTTTACACTAAGCAATTATATTTGTGAAACTCTTAGCGAATTCTCTTTTCGAGTTGCATTTGTGTCTACATTGAAAGTATATATGTATTATCATTAGCTACACTGCAGGAAGTACGAGTAGTTAAACTCTAGCGTTTTACTACTTCTAATTCCACCAGTACTGGTTCTTCTTTATACCTTTGCTTATGTCTTGTTCTGTAGAAAATTAACATTGCGCGTGAGTAAAAAATCACCACTTGTACATTCGAACTAACACTTTACTAGTGCTTTGGGAAGCAATTGGATAAATTGGATATAGTAAAACAATAGTTCTTTTTGAAAGATTTTTCACTGTGGTTTTTAAAGGTAGAATTTTTTTTTTTTATTTCGGTGTATCAACGCTTTTTGCAATAACAATGTCATGGCAATCCTTATTACTAACACGAAAAACAATTTTTCCATACAATACAAATCAGAGATCTATACGAAACTCCACCCCGTCAAACGATAAGCCCACATTTTTTAGCTCAGTTCTATTTAAATAAACCTTAAACGTGAATTTCCAACACATTAGGAGTATTCACAAAGGCGTCGGAAAATAGGAAAGTCGGAAAATTGGAAAATTTTAACTGCTTAAAAAGCTGTGCAAGATAAAAACAAGTAAGAAAGCTAAAGTCGGTCAAGCCCGACTTTGAAATACCCAGCGTCCCGACATTATGAGCGCACTATGTTTTGCTTCTCTATTTGTAGACGTGGCAGTGGGAGGGCAACATAAATTATTTCCCTACACCTTTCATTGGCCTTGGTGAACCCATGTTGCGAATTTGAAGCTTCTACGCCTTTTACTTCGGAAGTTACGAAAAATCTTCATTTGTGGGCGTGGCAGTGGGTGGGCCAAATACAATTTTTTCCTACACCTTTCATTCGCTTTGGTGAACCCATGGTGCGAATTTGAAGCTTCTACGCCTTTTACTTCGGAAGTAACGAAAAATATTCATTTGTGGGCGTGGCAGTGGGCGGGCCACATACAATTATTTCTACACTTTTCATTCGCCTTGGTGAACCTATGTTGCGAATTTGAAGCTTCTACGCCTTTTACTTCGGAAGTTACGAAAAATCTTCATTTGTGGGCGTGGCAGTGCGCGGGCCACATTCAATTTTTTCCTACACCTTTCATTCGCCTTGGTGAACCTATGTTGCGAATTTGAAGCTTCTACGCCTTTTACTTCACAAGTTACGATAAGCCCTTACTTGTGGGCTTATTTGTGGGCGTGGCTCACGAAGGGCGGCGTCAGGATATGTCCCTTTTCGTAGTTTACCAGTGCACCAAATATCAATGGAATGTGTTGAGTGGTTCGCAAGTTACAAGCATTTTACTGAAAACACATTATATTTATTTGTGGGCGTGGCAGTGGGCGGATGTCTCCCATTTTTACTTAGGATCCCGATATACCTGTGTGCCAAATTTCGACTTGATTGGTCCAGCCGTTTCGGAGGAGATCCGACCACGGACGGACGGACAGACGGACGGACGGACAGACGGACATGTCTAAATCGATTCAGTTTTTGATCCTGATCATTTCTATATATACATATATGTCTATATCTCCGGAGCTTAGTTCTCCCTGTTACAAGATTCGCACAAAACTAATATACCCCGCTTACGCTGGGTATAAAAAGCTTAAAATTTTTTAAGAAGTCGCAATTTTCCGATTTTCCAACGTTTTTAACACGCCTTTGTGAATACCTCTATTATATTTCTTCATATACAACAAAATATTTTACGAACGATGATATATGTATATTTTTAACTTATGGTATATCAAATGAAAATATGGCTGTTTTTAATCTATTTTATACGCTGAATGTGCAATTTTTTGTTTGGGTTTTTTTTAATGTAAGTTTTTTTCAAAATGGCTTTTAAATAAAACAGTCACAAACAAATAACACCTGCCCCGAAATTTCTTTTTATTTGGATTTTTAACATAACCGGTTAGCCGGTTTTTAGTTAAATTTTATTTGCTCAATCGGTTTTTTTAATATCCTTAAATATCGGGTTATTCGAAAACCGGTTACAGTTAAATGTCGAATAATCAATCACCCTAGTGCATTCCCTTCTCTCGAATAACATGAAACAACGGGGAGTTCACTATACCATATAGTTCTTCATAAGGCTCTTAAGATTAACGAACAAAAGATTCATTTTTATTCAATAATTTTTTATTTAACTTTGTAAAAGTTTCAGTCAATGAAATTAAGATTATTTTTTATCCGGCTTCAATTTCCCCAAATCCTTGTCGAACTCCATTAGGCTCTTGAGCTTCAGTGCCAGATATTGTTTATGCAGACGCTGTCGGCAGAATTGATAAAAGTCGATTTCGCGTGTGAAGTTCTTTCGGACCATATTTTTGATATCTTCGCTGATGTGCGGCTTCATTGGATTGTTATTGTGTTGCTCCATACTGAGTGCCACTAAAAATATAAAATTTATTTCTACATTTTCATTTCCAAAATTTTCGTGCCATACTTACTATGATACATTTTTGATGCTCCTTGAAAATATCGTGGTATATAATTTTCTAAGACAGTAAGCGTTACATTTGTATCCTCCCATGTGCCGACAACTGCATACTCCTGCTCGACAACACGCTTAGCAATTTGCAGTGGGAAAATCGCATTGAAGGGCCTAAAAGTACAGATTCCATGTATTCTTTTATTTTTCAGTCATTCATTCAGAGTTGAAACTTACGTGCAACTTCTCTCATTGTGACCACAAAAGAACAGAACCTGTCGCCGATGATCACCGAGATGCTCTAAGTGTGAGCCTTCAATGTACGTGCAGACCTTTTCGCTACTCAGTACGCATTGATCGAATTCGGTGTTGACCCATTGTGGATTGGGCATTTGCCGATTGCTCCGACGACGATTCGGTACAAATACCCATGGAGCACGTATATAATAGTACCAAGAGATAACACGTTCGACGGGATCGCGCACCAAGTTCACGTAGATCGGTCGGGGCTCGTCGAATTTCGTGAAATTCAGATAGTTCACGTGACTCACGAAGACGCTGCCGTCGTCGAGATTTTCGATATTCTCAATCATATTGCTCTGTTCGCGTTCGTTCAAGATCGGCCGTATACCGCCGGTCTGCTGATCTATGTAAACCTCATAGTCATGAACTTTCCCGAGCAGTTTCATAAGCTCGATAAGCTGGACGCTGCCGGTTTTGGGCACACGATTAAAGACCATAAGGTCAATCTCGGCATTTTTCGTGTTATTCAAGTCGGCAGTATTGAGTGTGTAGATCTGCGTGGAATGAAAGATATTTGTATTGGGTGCTTTTTTCTTGCTCCTTTTCATTAAAAATATATTTTTTTTTATCATCCTGGCACATAAGCTCTCCAATAAGTGAAATGGTTAAAGTAGTTGTTGAAACCGCAGAAAACCGATTCTGAATGCAGTGGCGTGAAGTAAATAAATTTGCGTCAGATCTATTTATAAAGACTCCACTCAAAAATGAACTGATCGTTAGAATAATATGAATATATTACTGTGAAAGTATCAGTCCTCTTTCTCTCTCTCTCTCTCTCTCTCTCTCTGTCTCTCTCTCTCTCTCTCTCTCTCTCTCTCTTCTCATAGGCATTTTTCATTGGTAGAGCTTTTTCTCAGTCTAATATCCCCCTTTTGAGTGTCTACGTGCCCACGGAAAATTTTTGTGCAATTTAATTCTGTTTTTAACGAAAAGTAAAATATGGATAGGTTGCGCTCAATTTTACGCACAATTTTTATTGCTCTATTTGTAGATCAAAAGAGAAATATCAGTGTGTCTTTAAGAGGACATAAAAATGAATTAACGAATTTGTTGCAGGCAAGAGAGAAAGAGAGGAAAGAGATCATTCAATTGAAAGAAAAAGCCATGGAGCTGGTCCACTAACGAGAGCTTCAAAAAAATGCGGGAAATTGTTCAAAACATAAGCGTTGTTAAGGATCCCGCTGAACGAGCTATTGGACTTATAAAAACATTAAACAACACATTAACAAAGGACGAAGAGCAACAGAACGAAATTTTGCAAGTTGTTGAGGAGTTTCATAAAACACATCCAAACACTAATAAAAAAACTATTGTATCAAATTTTAAATAAATCGCATTGTTGTGATAAATAAATTTTTTCCACTTTTTCAATTTAGTTCAATTTCTAAATATTTGCTAAAATAAATTATTTTAATAGGCTTGTGGCACATCACAATCTTCCTCATAAAATTGTCAATTAATC
Organism: Chlorops oryzae; assembly: GCA_020466095.1. Lineage (NCBI taxonomy): Eukaryota > Metazoa > Arthropoda > Insecta > Diptera > Chloropidae > Chlorops > Chlorops oryzae. Next base: position 77,373,830 of record CM035806.1, read on the forward strand.
TGCATTTAAAGATAAACTAAAAACTGATCCAAATTTTTCAAAAAAAATTTTTTTAATGACTCAATGTAGCTAAATTTTTTCTCGAAATTTTATGATAAATGAACTTTGAAAGCTTGTAGGCACTAAAATTTTTATCAAAATGTTTTAATGCCAAATGAGGAAAATTTAATTGCCTTTAGAATAAGCTAGACTATACTTAAATCGGACAAACAAGTCAAGAGTTATTATAAAATTAGTAATGCAATGTTTTTCCTCATTTTTCAAAATCTGCTTTTTTTTTAGGCAAAAAGCTTTACCGATTTTGCGCGAGGTCTAAACCTTCGAAACTATAAAAGTTTTATATACCAAAATTTTTGTAATAGATTTAGAAAAAAAATGTTCCCATTTACATTTCGAAAAAAGTTGAAAAAGTGAAACGGTCTAATACACATATTATGTGCAATGTGTGTGCCAAAGAAATCTGGCTCATCATTTTGTGTGTGTGTTGAAAGTTGCTTTACTTTTTTTTCATTAACTACAAAGAGTATGCTTTTCATTTGCTCAAATTTAATTATTCATATGTTCTTTTAATTCTAAGCGTCATTGTTCTTCATCTTAAGGTTTAGCTTTTTGTAATGTTCTTAGTCTGCTCTGTAGTTTCATGCAAACGCAAAAAGTTAAAGGAAAAGCGCATCATTTGTATTATATCCAATACTTTTTCATACATTTATTCATATCGTGTAAAACATTATTTTCGCATAAGACAGTTTAGTCAAATTAGTCTTAAATAGTTGCACTGCACACTTTTTCTCGCATGAGAACAAGAAAACTGACCAAAAACTGTAGGCGCGGCAGTAAACATGCTGAACTATGGAACTAAGCACATTTTAATCCGAACTTTATTTTTCCCTGACCTAATATTTCAAATCAATCTAGTCATTTTTCCTTTTCGAAACGAAAAACAAGTGCATTTTTCAATTCAAAGTTATGCAGTTCATATATTTATTGATTCAATTACAACTGTTACATTCTTTAGTTTGTATTAAGGTCTTGACAGAGTCGTCAGCCTACCAATAACTATACATTTTCATTATTTAGTTAAAACAATTTCCATATACAGGTGTGCTTCGTTTCAGAAAATTTTCCTCCATTATTTTTCTCCTGTACAGGAGAGCATCCTTTACATATGTACATACTTTTCCGTTAAGCAGCTCCCTCGTTTCATTGCTATCCAAAACATCCTTCTGAAGGTGTAGAACTCTCAATTCCTTTAAAATAGGACAGACTGATATGAAGTGTCGGATATTCTCTGTCTGATGAGGGTTGCACATTGTGTATTCGGAGTTTACATCGCTTTCGTTGGTATAAAATTGAGTCTTAACAACTCTCCTCGTTGTATTCTTCCGCTAAGTTACGCCATGCATAAAAAACCGCATTTTGTTTATCAGGACAAACGATACGATTTTTTCGGGCAGCCTATTTTCGGTTATGTAATTAATATGTTATATCAGAGTGTCCAGGTATGTCATAAGGTAGGCAATCCCGTTTCTCGGCTAATCATTTAATTTGGTGTGTTCATTAGCAATCGAAAGGTACGTTTTATAAATAACCTGAGTAGTTTGTGAACCTCATCGAATTGCTCGAAAACACATGCTTGCGCTGCGTAGAACATTATCGAAGTTACTGCCGATTAGAATACTTTATATTTTGCTGACAGATCTACGCTTTTGTCGCTAATTATGTTTTTCCACGTGTTGTTCAAGGCAAGTGTTGAGTCTTTAAATTTATTTTGAACGTGTTGTTTAAAGCTTGCGTTGTAAGTTATCTACACTCCCAGATTCTTATACCCTTTCACAACGTCAAGCTGTTATCCATTCAGAAATCACGTTTCTTCCTTTTTTAATCGCCTGGAATGTTGCTTACAAATCATTATTTTCGACTTATTCGTGTTAACATTTAGCTTCCAAAGTTGACAGAACTCAAACATTCTATTTATCATAAGCTGCAGCAGCTATTGGTGACTCCGCCATTAGCACAATATCGTCAGCATACAATAACACCTTAAATATTATACCACCTATTGAAACTCCTCCCGGCAGATATGATCTCAGGTCGTCAAGGAATAGTGCGAAGAGTAACGGGCTAAGAACACATCCTTTCTTCACTCCAGACTCAGTATCAAACCATTCCGACAGCTGTTCCCCGTGCCAAACTCCTGCCTTGTTATTATAATAGAGACTGTAAATTATTTTCATAATTATAGTTGACAGTCCTATATTGCTAATAGCACGTGTCCATTAGGTGCTTAATTTGTGTTCAAGGAGGCTTTCGTGTTTAAAAGCCCTAAACACTATTTTTTAAACGTTTTTTGCCATACAAACGATAACCGCGAAAACGAATTGTTTATTTCATAAACACTTCTATCGATAAGAAATCGTATCAAAATTTCTAGCATACCTAACGTCGCAGCCAAACGTTCAATAATTTTCTTTCAAGTTGAGCACACCTACTGGGGTGCGATTCCCAATATGTGAAAAAGTGAAGTGGCGAGTTTTTTTTCACTGTGAGAAATTCAGCTGTTTTTCATTTTTTCACTTCATTTCTCACTTAGAAGCGATTCCCGTCGACAATTTTACTCGCTGTGAGAAAAACCAACGAGTAGTGTGGTGAAATTCTGTTCAGTGAGTTTGGTGAAAATAAAAGCATCATTTAAGCATCAGCTGCGAGTGTGTGAGCAAATAAAAACAATCTGCATTTTCTGAAAATGGCAAATATTTTATTTTTTGATATTTCGGAGGCGAATGATCGTAATGGTCAATTGTAAGTACATTACAATTGTTTGTGTTCATTTAACTGATGGTTTTTTTTTTTGCAGATTACATTTGTTAACTCTAAGAAGATCCTTGCGAGATAGCGAAAACCCATTCGAAAACATAACTGAAGAAGCATTTGTACAACTGTACCGCTTAAATAAAAGGCTTTGCCTCAATCTTATAAATGAGCTGCAACCATTCATGAAAATTGGAAGGACAATGCATTCAATTCCTTGCTTTCTGAAGGTATTGGCTGCCCTACGATTTTACGGCACGGGAAGTTTTCAACGTAGTGTCGGTCAAGACGCGTTGTCGTGCTTATCCCAATCTTCGATAAGTAGATGCGTGACTGAAGTAACTGCAGCACTAAACAGAATTGCGCATCATCATGTCAAATTTCCCCGAATTGAAGACTTTGCCGGAATAAAAGCAAAATTTTATGCACAATATGGTTTTTCAGGAGTAATCGGCTTAATAGATGGAACGCATATAAAAATAGCTGTTCCTTCTCGTAATGTTGAGCATGTTTATGTTTGTCAAAAAGGAGGCTACTCTAAAAACATTCAAATAATATGTGATGCCGACTATTTGATTTTGGGTGCGAGTGCTCGATTTGGTGGTGCAACTCATGACTCGTATGTATGGAGAAACTCTCAGCATTTTCGATTCCTACGAAGTCTGTATGAAAATGGCACTAGGAATTTTTGGCTATTAGGCGATAGTGGATATCCTCTCCAAGTAAGTTATAACTTATATATTAATAAGGTTGTTCACGAAGGATTGGTTATCGGGTTATGTGGTAAAAAATTAAAAAACACCTATGGCTATCATGAAGACCCTTTTGTTTATGAAAGATTTTTTGCCTACACAATCAGCTGTGCCGAATCTTCGTTCCGGCACCTACTTTTTTAATTTTGTACCACATAACCCGATAACCACTCCTTCGTGAACAACCTTAATGTTTTTTAAATTTTCTATAATTTAATATTTTTTAGCCTTGGCTTATGACACCGTTTCCAAATGCGGTGAATGAATTCCAGGAGCGCTATAACGCAGCTCATAAAAATACAAGGTGTGGAGTGGAGAGATGTATTGGCCTATTAAAACAAAGATTTCGATGCCTTAGTAAAGAAAGAGCGCTGTTTTATAGTCCAAGTAAAGTGACATATATAATTAACGCCTGCATAGTGCTTCACAATATTTTAATCCGTGCAAGAGTCCCATTCGAGGAATTTTTGTCAGACAACAGCGAGCGGGAATCTGTAAGTGACTCAGAAGGGATTTTTCAAGAGAGTCAAGGAAACGACTTCCTTCGTGTTGCTCGAGAGCAAAGAGAAAAAATTGTTCGAGACTGTTTCACATCTTAAGTTAAAATTCTATCACAGCAAAATGTAACTTTCAAAATTTGTTTTAGTTAAAAAAATATGTGAATGGATTTTTAAGAAATAAAAATATCACTTTTATTCATAGCGCTACAAAATAAAAAATTCGTTCAAAGGCACTTAAATATAAAAAAACAGTTGGAGTTCCCTTGAATATTATTTTTAACATCCCAAAAGATTGTTTAGTAACTCCAAATTTTCCTGGATGCTTTTAAGGATTTGGTTGTTACTCTCCATTAATGCAATTTTCTGCTTCTTTAAGTTGATTTTTTCTTTTTCAATTTCCAAAAGTTCTCTCTGCAAATTTTCTTTTGGATGTCTGTCTTGGCGTCTCCTTTTTTGTCTACTCCCAGACGTTGAAGGTTCTTTTTCCATTTCAGGGAGCATAACGTCTTCATTGATAGTGCAAGACGGCTGTAAACAATAAATTTTCATGTAGCATATATGAATATTTAAATATTCTTTTAAATGTATACTTACTATTTCCGAAAGACCTAATTCGGACTCGGGGGGAGCATCTCCATCAACAGCTTCCTTGGTCGTAATATTTATAATTCGGTCTTCCAACTCCGATAAGGGTTTTTGAGAGATGCGACCATTCCCTGTCTGATTTAAGTCGTTTTTTAAGGCACTATATTTAGTCCTAGTATTTTGCCTGTAGAAATTTGAGTTTTTTCATTTTAAATTCAAAAACTAACAATCAAACTATTTTTTCATACCTTAAGTCACGCCAATATTTTTTCCATTTCTGGCCGTCCTTACATGTGCCACCAATGGCGTTTAATTCTGTAGCCAATGTAGACCACTTTTGTTCCGAATGTTTTGCGCCATTAACTGAAATATATCTAAAAACAATTCGTTTTTAATTGCAATTTTTTACACATTGCACGTTTGTTTACCTGTCGTTAGCGAAATCAATGTTGCTTTCCAGATAATCTATTAAATATTCTTTTTGTGCCTCAGAGGCTTTGCCGCTCCGTACAACTTTTTCCATTTCGTGAAAAAAACTCACTGACAAATTCTCGGTGATAAAATGAAGTGTGAGATGAGTTTTTTTTGACAAGATTTATCACCGCTTCACGATACGAGAATCGCAAATACGGTGAAGTGGTGAAAAAAAACTCATTCTCACCACTTCACATATTGGGAATCGCACCCCTGGTTGTCAAAATTCTTTAAAATTGAAGCTATGACGTAGGCTGCACGCAACTTGAAATGCAATTTTATTTTCAAAATGCCGTCGTGAAGGAAACAACTTAGAATGCTATGCAACTATGATCAGCTGTTAAAAACTTGAACGTAAAATTAAAACGGAGCTTGAAAGAAAAATTGAAGTCAAGTTGGCATTCAAGTTCAAGAAGTAAGAGTGGTGTTTAGAACTGCGTTTGGTGTTTGATTCGGTTTAGACCTGAATAAAACTTGCAGTCTGCGTTGTACAAATTTCTGATATTATATCAAGAAATTCCGTTTGCAATGACTTTACAGTTGTTGATTGTGAAAGCCACTAAAAATTCTTTATTAAATTGATTTCTTATATACTAATAATTTGTTTATCAATACAAAATTGGTTTAAAATAAAGAGCCAGATCACAGAAATTTGGAAATTAAATAAATGAAAAATTGACAAAATTAAATTAAAAGAAAGCATTTAAACAACTTCATCAGTTTCAGCAAATTTAAGTGAAGTCAATAGCCCAACGTCGTGACCATGACGTACTGCTGCATCGGCATATTTTGTTCAGTAGGTTGGTTTTGTTTTCGTCGCCACTGGGCAGCGAGTTTGTTTTTGTCTTCATAACATACTCCCCCCGTTGAGCATTCCTCAACTTAGCCGTTGAATTATTTGCTGATTCGGGATTTGTAAGCTGTTTGATGTTTCTAAATGTGAACACTGAAATCAGTTTCGTTTTGCTGTTGACGAGGCCGTGGAGTTGGAAGAAAATTTTGTTTTCTTTTGCACTTGAGATACATCAAGATAAGTAGAGCTGCAAATAGTGCAGTGTAACCAACTGCGATGTGGTGATAATTCTGATTTTCCATTTTATTTGGTAGTTGAAGTAATTCTCCTGTTGCTAATGAAGACTGCAGCAAACTAAGATTAGTAATTTGTGGCGTGTACTTATTTGGATTTGCCTCCATTACTATTGGTTTCAATTGTTCAATACGCGATACTTCAGTTAAATTTCCTAGGCTGGTATAGGATGCCATTAGGGTGCTGGACACTTGTTGATGAGCTTGAATGGCCATGAAATTGGGCTTGACCATACATTCTGGTTGAAGAGTAAGTATCCCGGAGTTTTTTAAAATGATTTGTGTAATTTCTCTGCCACATACAACTGTTGCGCGTGATTCCTTTTTCGTTGCGTAGATCCATTGATTTCTGTGCTGCAGTGAAATCCACGTGAATTCTTCAGACATTCGTCGCAAGTGGCAATCGGACTGGGTGAAGTTATTAAAAAGGTTAAGCTCGCATTTGCATACTGTGGAGCCATGGTTATATTTAACTTGAAGCTTGGAACACATGTAACTTCCGTCTTTGATGATGATACAGGATTTAAGTTCGGAGCTGCTCATTGGAAAATACTGCTCGATGTGATTGTTGATCGCTAAGTATTGAGAGCAAATGTCAATCGCTGTCATCGTGTTGTTGGTCCAGATTGGAATTGAAATGAGATGAAAAAGCTCAAAGCGCTCATGACTCACTAAGGGTAAAGTTATGCTGAAGACGACCTTGTCTTTTGTCAGTCCTCCTTTGACACTCATGATTGTGTATAGTTTTAATAATTCGTCTTGATTTACAGGTAACTCAAGCGAACTAGGCAAGTGCATTTTAACTTTAGCAACCTCCTGTTGCAGCTGATTGGGTGAAAGGAGCAGCGGGCTTATTTTTCCATGATGAGCGTCCGTGAGTACGTCCAACATTGATGATTGCATTCGCTGCAAATTTGTTGCAATGATTGTAAGCTGCATAGCCAATGTAGTAAAGGTGTGGTAACAGGTTGGCTGATAAGTCCCCAGTCTAACAAAGAAAAACACATTTTTTTGTCAAAATTCGTTTTTATTATTCAACATAGTTCCCCGATACAACGATTATAACGACCTTCCAATTTTTTGATACCATTTTGGTAGTACTCCTTCAGTTTTGCCTCAAAATAGGCCTCAGTTTCGGCGATCACCTCTTCATTGCAGCCAAATTTTTTCCCTGCGAGCATCCTTTTGAGGTCTGAGAACAAGAAAAAGTCGCTGGGGGCCAGATCTGGAGAATACGGTGGGTGGGGAAGCAATTCGAAGCCTAATTCATGAATTTTTGCCATCGTTCTCAATGACTTGTGGCACGGTGCGTTGTCTTGGTGGAACAACACTTTTTATACCCAGCGTAAGCGGGGTATATTAGTTTTGTGCAAATCTTGTAACAGGGAGAATTAAGCTCCGGAGATATAGAAAAATATATATAGAAATGATCAGGATCAAAAACTGAATCGATTTAGACATGTCCGTCTGTCCGTCTGTCCGTCCTACCGTCCGTCCGTCTGTCCGTCTGTCCGTCCGTCCGTGGTCGGATCTACTCCGAAACGGCTGGACCAATCAAGTCGAAATTTGGCACATAGGTCTATCGGGGTCCGAGTATGATATGATAAGTAAAAATGGGAGACATCCGCCCACTGCCACGCCCACAAATGAATATAATGTGTTTTTAGTAAAATGCTTGTAACTTGCGAACCACTCAACACATTCCATTGATATTTGGTGTACTGGTAAACTACAAAAAGGGACATATCCTGGCAAAAAATGAACGCCGCCCTCCTCGAGCCACGCCCACAAATAAGCCCAAAAATAAGGGCTTATCGTAACTTGTGAAGTAAAAGGCGTAGAAGCTTCAAATTCGCAGCATAGGTTGACCAAGGCAAATCAAAGGTGTAGGAACAAAAATTTATGTATCCCGCCCACTGCCACGCCCACAAATAGAGAATTTTCATAACTTCCGAAGTAAAAGGCGTAGAAGCTTCCAATTCGCAACATAGGTTCACCAAGGCGAATGAAAGGTGTAGGAAAAAATTTTATGCGGCCCGCCCACTGCCACGCCCACAAATGAAGATTTTTCGTAACTTCCGAAGTAAAAGGCGTAGAAGCTTCAAATTCGCAACATAGGTTCACCAAGGCGAATGAAAGGTGTAGGGAAATAATTTATGTTGCCCTCCCACTGCCACGCCCACAAATAGAGAAGCAAAACATAGTGCGCTCATAATGTCGGGACGCTGGGTATTTCAAAGTCGGGCTTGACCGACTTTAGCTTTCTTACTTGTTTCTTCTTCATATGGGGCCGTTTTGCCGCGATTTCGACCTTCAAACGCTCCAATAACGACATATAATAGTCACTGTTGATGGTTTTCCCTTCTCAAGATAATCGATAAAAAATATTCCATGCCCATCCCAAAAAACAGAGGCCATTACTTTGCCAGCGGACTTTTGAGTCTTTCCACGCTTCGGAGACGATTCACCGATCGCTGTCCACTCAGCTGACCGTAGATTGGACTCAGGAGTGTAGTGATAGAGCCATGTTTCATCCATTGTCACATATCGACGCAAAAACTCGGGTGTATTGCGAGTTAACAGCTGCAAACACCGCTCAGAATCATCAACATGTTGTTGTTTTTGGTCAAATGTGAGCTCGCGCGGCACCCATTTTGCACAGAGCTTTTTCATATCCAAATATTGATGAATGATATGACCAACACGTTCCTTTGATATCTTTAAGGCCTCTGCTATCTCGATCAACTTCATTTTACGGTCATTCAAAATCATTTTGTGAATTTTTTTGATGTTTTCGTCGGTAACCACCTCTTTCGGGCGTCCACTGCGTTCACCGTCCTCCGTGCTCATTTCACCACGGTTGAATTTCGCATAGCAATCAATTATTGTTGATTTTCCTGGGGCAGAGTCCGGAAACTCATTATCACGCCAAGTTTTTGCTTCCACTGTATTTTTTCCCTTCAGAAAACAGTATTTTATCAAAACACGAAATTCCTTTTTTTCCATTTTTTTCACAATAACAAAAGTTGCTTCACAAAAGACGCTCTATCTCACAAACTAATTGACTTACAAATTTTGACACGAATCATTTGAAGGTTGCCACTATATAATATGCATTTAATACTAGCGACGCCATCTATGTGTCAGACCGAGGACTTATCAGCCAACCTGTTACATCTTCTCTTGGTATCGCTCTTCATCGTTGCTTCGTACGCTGTTGAGAATTAACTGAATTTGATTGTCTAGTTGGTCGAATTTCGTCTTAACCGCCGTTTGATCATGTTTTAGTATATTGATAGTGGAGTCAACTATCGAGGTTTGATTTTTTAACAAATGGATTAAGTGATTCGCATTTTCTTTTACTTGAGCAATGGTGTGGCTCATATTTTCTGCGTATTCGGAGTCAAGTATTCCAAAAAGTGAGTTCGCAACGTTGCCAACCATATTAATCGCTCCTCGTCGGGATCTCCGCCTGGCTAGAAGTACACTTTCCATTTTTAATTCATCTTCAAGGTGTTCGAAATGGAATATGAGCGTATCGCAAGCGTTTTTTAGTGTCATTTCATCACATAAATGCCTTAACGCCTTTGTTCCATTGTAGAGCATTGAAAGCTCATTCCAAAACGCTTCCAAGTCATAGTAAATTAGGAGATTCCATTCTGTAGCCGAAATCGTCGTAATCCCAATGTTTTCAAAGTGAACGCCTAATTTTGATCCAAATACCTTATTTTCAATCTGTGCTCCCAGAATTATTGGAAGTATCAATAATGATAGGATGAGTGTTAGTAAATTCGAACTCACAGACGTGCGTCTCCTTTTTGCAGGTACCTCCGTTGACATTTTGTCTGAATTGACGGTCGGTGATGACTCTTCCTCTGGAAACAGTGGTGCAAGTCGATATATTGCTCTCTTGCATACTCCTGTATTTGTTTTTACATTCACAACTCTGACTCTTTGATCATCGCTTTCATACACCTTGACGATGCGGCCCAATGGCCATTTTAATGGTGGGCTGTTATCCTCTTTAAGGATGACCAATGTCCCGACCTCCACATTTCGGTTTGGTTGTTTCCATTTATGTCTCTGTTGAAGCCCTGATAGGTATTCGGAGCTCCATCTCTTCCAAAATTGTCCTTTAATATATGACACTTGTTCCCATCTTGTTAGTAAATTGGGTTGCTGTGTACTGCTTGTATGTTCTGGCATTGACGTGAAAGGTTGTCCGATGAGGAAGTGTCCTGGTGTAAGGGCGATGAAGTCATTAGGGTTGCTGGACATTGGAGTAATAGGCCTCGAATTTAAGATGGCCTCAATTTCATGTATGACCGTGTTTAATTCCTCAAAGGTCAGTGAAGTGGCACCAACGCTTCTAATTAGTAGATGTTTTGCCGATTTCACAGCAGCCTCCCAGAGGCCTCCAAAATGCGGTGCTCGAGGTGGTATAAAACTGAAATTTATTCCAGAGCTGCTGCACTGTTGTTCAATGATTTTTTGTGTCTTGTCTGAGTATATTATGTCCTTGAGTTCCGGTAATCGATTTCTTGCACGCACAAAATTTGTAGCATTGTCGCAATATAAATTTTCGCAGGTACCCCGCTTTGCAATGAATCGTTTCAATGATCCGATGAATGCTTCCATTGTTGTTGTGATAATAGTTGTGGTTAAGGTGGCTTTCTCAGCCTTTCTCTCAGTGTCAGTATGAATAAGGTGACCTTTGATAACTGCCTTTGGCCAGGTTGTCTCCTTACTATATAAAAATAGTGGACCATAGAACCATATATTGCATTTTGGAAGCTCTTTCGGCATCAAACCACGAGAGAGTACGTCCGCTGGATTGTCCTTGGAGTTGACATATCGCCATTGTTTAGGACAGGTCAAACGTTGTATGTTGGCCACTCGATGAGATACAAAGGTTTGAAAGGCTGATGCGTGTGAGTTGATCCAACATAGTACAATTTGGGAGTCGGTCCAGAAAAAGGTATGTCCTTTGAAATTCAAATCCTTTTGTACTTGATTTGTCAATTGTGCTCCAATTTGCGCTGCTAATAATTCAAGCCTTGGAATTGTCTGGGTTTTGATGGGAGCCACTCATTTGGAACATAGCAAATTTATGCTTATCGTACCATCCTTATTTACTGATCGGATGTATATAGCAGCACCATATGCCTTCTCCGAAGCGTCAGTAAAACAATGAACTTGAACTTCTTTGGGAATATTTTTGTTGAATACGTGCCTTGGTAATGAAGTGTCGTTTAATGATTCAATATCCTTTCGAAACCCTGCCCATTCTTGCTGATGCTGCGGTGATAGTTGATCATCCCAACCGAGTTTTAAGGTCCAGAGCTGTTGAACAAATATTTTTGCTTTGACTACTACTGGACTTACTAACCCAAGTGGATCATATATTTTTTCCAGATCGGATGCCACTGCTCTTTTTGATATGCTTTGAGCGCCGGGAATGTTTGTTCTGATACGAATGCTGTCTGTTTTTGGAGTCCAGACCAGTCCTAATGTTTTAGCTGATTTTTCGATGTCGGATGAAAGTTCCAAATTTATCTCCTTGTCTTCTTGGGGGATTTCACACAAAAGTTGTGGGTGATTGGCACACCATTTTCGTAGCTTAAAGCCTGCGTCGCCAAGAATAGTTTGGAGCTATTGTTGGATCTCACGAGCTTCGACCAAACCATCAGAACCGGTTTACGCATCATCTACGTAGAAATCCCTCTCGAGTGCCTTTGATCCAAGAGGAAAGTTAGACTGGTTCTCAACTGCCAATTGCTTAAGACATCTTGTTCCAAGGTATGGTGCTGATCTTGTACCGTAAGTGACAGTCTGAAGTCTGTAGTATTTAATATTTTGGGTGGGTTCATGCCGCCATACAATCAACTGGAGTTGCTGATCCTTTGGGTGCACTTGAATCTGGCGGTACATTTTCTCTATATCTGTTGTAAATACAAAGCGCGGCATTCTAAATCGCAATAGAATTGAAAATAGTGTGCTTTGTACCGTTGGTCCCTTTAACAAAATGTCATTCAATGAGATTTGTGATGATGTTTTTGCTGATGCGTCAAACACCACTCGCAACTTGGTGGAACTGCTTTCCGGACGTAGAACACAGTGATGCGGAATAAAGTAATGTGGTGTTAGTACATCCTCTGAGTCAATTTCACTCATGTGTCCAAGCCTTTCATATTCCATCATGAAGTCAACGTATTGCTTCTGTACTTCTGGGTTTCTAGCTAACCTTCGTTCTAGGGCGAGAAATCGGTTTGTGGCCATTTGTAGCGACTGCCCTAAGACTGTTGCTTCTTCCTGATATGGTAGTTGAACAATGAAGCGTCCTTCTCTTGAGCGTTGTACTGTTTGACAAAATTGATTTTCACATTGTTGCTCTGCAACCGATAATGTTTGATTTTCAGAATCAAGTTCGTCCATTTTCCAGAGCCGTGTCAGCATGTCATCCATTGACTGGTCCTCTTCAGTATAAACTCCACAAAATGCCTTAGCTTGTGGGACTGGTGCAATCTTGCCAGTAACAATCCATCCCAGAACTGTGTCTTGTAAAATTGGCAAATGAGGTGCCAACCTTCGTTGTTGGGGTTTTACTAAGTGATAGAAAAATTCTGCACCGAGCAGAACATCTACATTACTGGGGCGACCAAATTGTGGGTCTGCAAGCCGGATATCTGATGGCAGCGACCATTTCGAAACGTCCATTGTTTGAGATGGCTGTTTTGATGTAATATGTAGTAGGACATACGCGGTAAGAGGCGCTGAAAAATCTGACAATTTTGACTGGAGTTGTGTTTGAATGAAAAATTGTGAACATTTGCTGCCTTTACCGATTCCCTCTATTTTGATTGATGCTGGTTGGAATTGTAGTTGTAATTTTCTTGCAAGTCCTTCTGTTATTAAGTTTATTTGTGATCCAGAATCCAATAACACTCGGCATTCCACTCTTTTTCCCTGTTGATTCACAATGTTAATGACTGCTGTACCCAATAAAACATATGCATTATTTGAGTTGCCAGTAGACATCAATGATACAGTATTTGGCAACTGTTCCGATTGGGTCTTTGGTGGATTTTGTTGCGATGGAGGTTGTGGCTGTGGCTTTAAACTTGTGCTGTCCTTCTTTGAATCCTCAGTGTTGATGTGAAGCAACGTATTGTGCCTTTTTGAGCACTTGGTACAACTGCGCATAGAACATGTGTTAGCTCGATGTCCTGATTTTAAACAATTGATGCATATTCCATTTTTAATCACAAAACTGACTCGCTCCTTCACTGGTGTTTGCTTAAATTTCGAGCAAGAATACAAAGGATGGTTTGATTGTTTACAACATTTGCATGTGCTCTCCACTGTTGTAGTAAGAGCCTTGCTTGAGTTGGATTTCTCCTTTGATCCAACAGCGTCCAGTGATTGGAATCTGGTTTCCAAAAAATGTAAAAAATCGTCTAAATTCTGAATTTCTCTTGGATTTGAAATGAATGTTTCATACATGATCCCATGCGCCTATGTTGACATCCAAATTTTTAAGTACCTGCAAACACTCCTGAGTGGTATCATGAAATTCTTTCATTGTTGCTGATGTTGATGCTGTTTGTGGTTGGTCTATGAAACGATGTACCAAGTTGTCTGCTATCACTCGCTTATTTTCATACCGATTTTTTAATAAATTCCATGCCGTGTCATAATTGTTGTTTGACACTGCCAGATGTAAAATGATTCTTTCTGCTTCACCTTCCAGATTCGACTTCAAGTACCACATCTTCTGAGCGTTTGAAATGGGCTGATTATGGATGATTTGACAAAATAAGTCGTGAAACTGATGCCATTTGGTATAATCTCCAGAAAATTTTGGAAGATTTACTTTTGGCAATGGTATGTCCGATGTAGGAACGTTGGATCTCATTCCTGTTGGCAGGACTGCTTCTTGTCGATACGGTTCTAATTCGATAAGGGCTTGTTGTATCCGTGTTTTAAGATCAATGTACTTTCCCAAATCGAACCCTGAATCAGCCGGATCATCCAGAACCTCCCATAAGGACAAACTGGTTGTTTCCAGGGTTTTCCATGCTTCATTTATTGTGTTGATTTTAACGGTAGCATATTGACGTGTTTTTTGTCCTTGGTAGCTTTCAATGGCTTTCAACTGTCTGTTGAGTGCTTCCATTAAGGCCGCTACCTTTCGTACTGCTCCCATGTTGCTATCGGCGTTTGTTCTTAATGTTGGGTCAGGTTGATTATTTTCGATTGTGACTGATGGTGCCACTGGCTGCTTTGAGGTACCCTCTCCATCAGGATTGGGTAGTCCTTGAGTGTTTATCATGCCATCTTCAAAAATGAAGCGGTAATCGTTTGCTATCTCTTCAATTTTTCCAAAATAATCTTCAGCGAAATAAGAGTGGTTGCGGTCTACATCAACTGACGATCTAATCTGCAGATCGGTCGCTTCAAACTTTGTCCAAGCGTTGTTTAACCTTTCGAGTCTTTCCCGATAGTACGCAGCCGTCTTTCGATCCTTTGCATCCTTTTCAAAGTTTCGTATGATTTGTTGGATTCCTTCTCCAACGTTGTTTTGCGATTTTACCAAATCCGTGAATGACTCTGTTGTGTATGCAGCAGTCTACTACGCGACGTCGAACGTAACACATCGCTTGCGCTTAGTCGATCACAGTCAGCGTTCATATATATACCTACACACATACTGTTTGTCACTCACTGCCTTATGTATGCATATAATAAACTATACAATAAGTAAAACCGCAGTATCGCATACTGTACTTTTCACTGGCGACGAGCATGGGATTTGCACATTACTAACGAGATAGACAACACAAGCAGTATATGGTAACGGTAGAAATAAAACGCGTGATCAAAAAAAAAAAAAAAAAAAAAAAAAAAAAAAAAAAAAGACAACTACAAGAATAGTGCAACGGTAAGAATTTGAAAACAATTAACTAAATCAAGCAAGTAGTTGTGGACTCGTGTAATGCCACTGGAAAACGAAAGCGAAAAGCCAACAGGCAGTGGTACAGTACCGGTTGTTAAAAGCGAAGCAGTTCGTACGGACACATCTAGAAGAATAGTCATGGCTGGAGTTGGAAATTTAGAACCTTTTGATTTAAATCATCCTAATAAATGGCCAACGTATGTGGCGCGTTTTGATTTATTTCTCCTGGCCAATGATGTGCAAGAGGTACGTCGTCAAAAAGCGGCATTTCTTACACTAGCCGGAGCACCGTTATATGACCTCTTGGCGTCATTGGCGTCGCCAAAACAGGTTAGTGAACTGAATTTAGAGCGAATTAAACAGTTATTAACCGACCATTTTTCACCGCGTCCATCGGAAATCGCCGCATTTTATCACTTCCATAAACGCAATCAACATCCGGAGGAATCTGTCAGCAATTATATCGCAGCTCTACGTGCGCTCGCAGTGGACTGCAAATTTGGTACGGCCCTCGACCGGATGTTGCGCGACCGTTTTGTTTGCGGAATGAAGGATACTGGGTTGCAGAGGAATCTCCTCGCGGAGAATGATCTGACGGTTCAAAAGGTCGTCGAGCGTGCGTTGTCGAGCGAAGCAGCAACAATCAGCGCGATGTCCATGCGGCCGTCGGTAGAACCAGTCAACGCCGTTCAGACAAGCCATGCCCGCCCAAGCCAGCACGGAGCGGGAAATAACAATAAACAGCAATCATGCAGTGGCTGTGGAGGTCAGCATTCGCGGAAACAATGTCCTTATCGGGAAGCTATTTGCCATGCTTGCGGTCAAAAAGGACACTTACAGCGAGTCTGTCGAAGCACGAAATCACAAAATAACTCATCGAAGGCATTTGCAACGAAAACAACTCCAAGTTCCTCAAAAAATGAAGAAACGGTCAACAGAGTAATGCCATTAGTCAATATTAAGAAATCTATTGCTATAACAGTTAATGGCCACTCATGCACATTCGAAGTGGACTCCGGGTCGCCGGTGACCATTATGACGGAAACAACATTCAATAGAGTTTGGTCCGACGAAAAACCAGAATTATCCAAGTGTGACTTGGGTCTAAGCGATTATCAGCACAACCAAATACCCGTCAGTGGGGTCGTCGATGTGTCAATTCATTACAATCGTCGTAAAATTGACAATTTGCCACTAATCATCGCAAAAGGCGGTGGTTCCAATCTTGTTGGGTGCAACTGGTTCGACGCACTTGGTATACGTATAGAAGGCGTATTCGCAGTCAACAGTGGGGTCAGCATCCAAGCCATTTTAAATAAGTTCGAGCACTTATTTTCAAAGGAACTTGGTCGTTTTACGGGACATCCAGTGGCTCTTAAAATTGATCCGGCCGTGTCACCAATACGATTGCCTCCCCGTCGAATTCCGCTTGCTGTTAAGAGTCTAGTGGAAGAAGAGATCGATCGATTGTGTAATCAAGGCATTTTGCAGCCAGTGGAGTATTCAGATTGGGCGACCCCCATAGTGCCAGTGGTTAAAAAGGACGGGTCCATTCGTATATGTGGCGACTATAAATCAACATTAAATATAGCAATCAAGCCACACTGTCATCAAATTCCAGCGGTGAACACGCTATTAGCATCAATCGAAGGGGGATCAATTTACGCAAAAATCGATTTAGCACAGGCGTACCAGCAACTGATTGTCGACGATCGCTCAGCGTCACTGCAAACTATTATCACGCATAAGGGTGCTTTTAAGGTAACTAGATTGCAATTTGGAATCTCTTCAGCCCCTGGCATATTTCAGAGTTGTATTGAAAACGTTTTACGAAATATTCACGGGGTTCTTCCATACTTCGACGACATCGTAATAATGGGAAAGACTGAAGACGAACTAGCAAAACGCCTTGAAGAAGTATTCACACGGCTTGACAAGGCTGGATTGCGGCTACGCAAAGATAAATGTCAATTTGGATTGCCATCGGTAGAATTCTTGGGGTTCAAGCTTGATTCATTTGGTATTCGGCCATCAGCGGAAAAGGTTAAAGCTATTCATGAGGCGCCATCACCCAAAGATAAAAAACAGCTTCAAGCATTTTTAGGCCTTCTCAACTTTTATCATGCATTTTTGCCAAATAAAGCAACAGTGGCAGAACCACTTCACCGTTTACTGGATAAAGAAGCAAAGTGGAACTGGGAATATAGACATGAAAAAGCGTTCAATGAATTAAAGAAACGAATTGCATCAGAAAATGTGTTAGTTCACTACGATGACAAGCTGCCATTAGTGCTAACATGTGACGCGTCACCATACGGACTCGGAGCAGTCCTCAGTCACGAATTCCGAGACGGATCAGAGAAACCCATTGCATTCTATTCGAGAACATTCTCCGCAGCTGAACGAAACTACGCACAAATAGATAAGGAAGCAGTAGCACTCGTTGCAGGCGTTAAAAAATTTCATAATTATTTGTACGGCCGCTCGTTCACGCTTGTCACCGACCATCGCCCACTATTGGGAATATTTACAACATCAAAACCTGTGCCCAACGTCATTTCAAATCAAATGCTTCGCCGATCAATATATTTGAGCGCATACGATTTTCAATTGGTACATCGGGCAGGGGTAAAAATAAGCAACGCAGAATTTTTGAGTCGATGCCCAATGTTGCATGAATCAGAACCCAAGTCAACCAGTGACGTCCTGATGATTGAATTAGTAGCTAAGCCAATCGTGAGCGCGCAATCAATCGCATCACAAACGGCAGAAGATCTGGTGCTCTCCAAAGTTCTAAACTGGGTGTTAAGAGGATGGCCTGATAACGAAATCGACCGTTCGGATATACTGTACCCATTTTATCGCCGTAAGTACGAGCTCTCTGCAAACAGAGGATGTCTTGTTTGGGGCAATCGTGCGGTGATTCCACCCCAGTCTAGGAAGTCAATTCTAAACGCATTTCACGCGACACATCATGGTATAGTGAAAATGAAAGCATTGGCGCGCAGTTACGTTTGGTGGCCTAACATCGACGCAGAGATCGAACTGGTTGTTAAGAAGTGCTCACCATGTCAACAAAACCGCCACGAGCAACCAAAGATCGCAACTCACCATTGGGAGTCCGCCAAGAAGCCATGGTCACGCCTGCATGTGGACTTTGCTGGACCATTTCAAGGCAATACTTTCTTTCTGGTAGTTGACTCATACTCGAAATGGCTGGAAGTAGCTGTTGTCAAATCAACCTCCACCGCAGCCACTGTTAGAGTGCTTCGTCAGTTGTTTGCGACTCACGGACTTCCAGATGAGATTGTTTCAGATAACGGAACGGCGTTCACATCCGAAGAATTCAAGGCATTCACAGAAAACAACCTTATTCGTCACGTCCGTTGTGCCCCTTTCCATCCTGCCTCGAACGGGCAAGCGGAGCGTATGGTACAAAGCACAAAGGAATACTTGAAGAAGATCGATCGGAATACAAATATTGAATTGTACTTGGCCAGATATTTATTTAGCCAGCATATTACGCCACACGCCGCCACAAGACGCTCGCCCGCAGAATTGCTGCTTAACCGAGAGCTCAAAACGTATTTTGACAAAATACAACCTCAGGAGATAACCTACGGTAAGGTCGCCGACTCTGTCAGTACTAAACCATTTATTACAGGCAGCCCCGTTTGGGTTCGAAATTACGCCACCGGACCAAGATGGATTGAGGGTCTTGTATCTGAGCAGACTTGGCCCATATCGTACGAGGTTCAACTTAATGACTCTAGAATTGTCAGGCGACATCAAGATCAGCTTCGTAGCCGTATGGCATCATCAGAAGATTCAGACAGCAGCGCATCGTCGGATGACTTAGAAAACGGCATGGCACAACAGCCTATTCACATTGAGCTTAGCGGACCCAGTAGCAGTTCCGATCAACAATCGTCGCAACAAGCTTCAGTAAGAGCTCCACAAACTGGCAGCACATCAGTGCCTCGAACACTCGCCGTGAGAAGATCTAACCGAAACAGACAGGCTCCACAATATTATGACCCAACTGGGTGTTAAGGGGTGTTGTGTATGCAGCAGTCTACTACGCGACGTCGAACGTAACACATCGCTTGCGCTTAGTCGATCACAGTCAGCGTTCATATATATACCTACACACATACTGTTTGTCACTCACTGCCTTATGTATGCATATAATAAACTATACAATAAGTAAAACCGCAGTATCGCATACTGTACTTTTCAGACTCCATCGTCCTTGCTATTCGTCTCGTTGATTGGAGGATCACGTCGGGGTCACCAAATGTTAAGAACTGCGTTTGGTGTTTGATTCGGTTTAGACCTGAATAAAACTTGCAGTCTGCGTTGTACAAATTTCTGATATTATATCAAGAAATTCCGTTTGCAATGACTTTACAGTTGTTGATTGTGAAAGCCACTAAAAATTCTTTATTAAATTGATTACTTATATACTAATAATTTGTTTATCAATACAAAATTGGTTTCAAATAAAAGTGCCAGATCACAGAAATTTGGAAATTAAATAAATGAAAAATTGACAAAATTAAATTAAAAGAAAGCATTTAAACAACATCATCAGTTTCAGCAAATTTAAGTGAAGTCAATAGCCCAACGTCGTGACCATGACGTACTGCTGCATCGGCATATTTTGTTCAGTAGGTTGGTTTTGTTTTCGTCGCCACTGGGCAGCGAGTTTGTTTTTGTCTTCATAACAAGTGGCTTAGTAAAATGTTTTGAATGTATGGGAACTTGAAAGGCAAAAATTGAACGTGTGGCTGCCGTGTAAATGTCAAAGGGAAATTAATACAAAAATCGGCAACCAAAATTATGTAAACTGAGCCCTTAAAGTATGCACGTAAAAACTAAAAAAAGTAAAGAAGGAATTTCCTGTAGAGTTTGGTTCCAGCTTTCCCATGATTCATCAAATTCCATAATACCCTTGAGAGGGTGTGTATAAATAGGCGTGTTAACAAGAAAACAACGGAGTTTCAGCATCGGAAATATTGTAAAATATTGACGTGTATATTTTCAGGGCTCTATATAATTATTTGTGGTTGCACTGGAGATAATGGAAGGTAAATAAAACTTGTTTTTAATATTTGCGTAATATTTCGAAATTAATTTAAAATTCAGGCGTCAAGGAGTAACTTCAGTTTTTAAATGAAAAAACGTCCCCAGGGACCTTCTCGCTAACCGCAGTGTTCATACATGTTGGCAAAATGTACTGATTTCTGGAAGGACTTAAATCAGTACGCTTTTGTAGAGACTTTTTTTATTTTTTTATTTTATATAAAAATAATTGTACTGGTATTTTTCCAAATATACAAGTGTTTCGGCTTTTGCAAAAAAATTTATCTACTAATTCTAGCGCTTGAAAATCTGCCAGACCTACTTTCAATTGAAAATACACGAACAGCTGTCAAGCTAAAACACCTTTGGGCAAGTGGAAACGGTAGTGTTTTATCACACTTCAGAGTCAAACACCATATGTAAACGCGCTATGAGTTTGTAGAACAAAAGATTTCTCGATATGGAATCAAATGCAGATTTGAAGTCAAAAAAGAAGACGTAACGATTTTTGCGTTTGTTAATAAAGAATTTTGCGATATTTGATAAGATAACAAGTAAGGGTGTTATAGTCAGGCGAGCCTGACAATAAAATACCCGACACAGACATACGTGTTCAAATAATTTGTAATATCAAGAGGTGTTTAAGGCCATAGGGGCCCTATATACCGACTTTTGTTGAATTTCTTTATGAAAACCACCCTTTTGCCACGCCCACTTTTCCAATTTGTTTGTTTTCTAATCGGAGGCCTTAATATACGCTCAAATTCTAAGTTTCAGTGGAATATCTCAAAAAAATCCGATTTTGGGGCAGTTTTGAGATTTTTGTGACAGACCCTAGTACTGGAGGTACCCTTTATAATGGACCGATCAAGAAAATTTTTTCTAAGGATTTTTATGGCTACAAAGGAAGCATAACTGCCAAATTTCGTTCAAGTCCCATATGAAATTCGGGTGTAGAAGGCAATTTTCGAAAAACGCCGTTCGGCCACGCCCACTTTTCCAATTTTTTGAAATGGAATAACTTGACTTCAAATTTGTTCAACAATCAAATTTAATCAAAATATCTTGAGAAACTTCGATTTAAGAGCAGTTTTTGTGATTTTCGTAACAGACCCTAGTACTGGAGGTACCCCTAAAAATGGTCCGATCGGGTCCATACTCGAACTTGTTCTTACTCATGTTCTTGTGAGTACGCATATCAAATTTCATCAAGATAGCTCAACTCCTTCGATAAGAAAACTGTATACAAACAGACGGACAGACAGACAGACAGACGGACATGGCTAAATCGAATCTCCTGGCGACGCTGATCATTTCTATATATATTTTGTATAGTCTATCTCAATTGGTTCTGGCTGTTACAAACAACCACACAAACGCAATATACCCTCAACACAGAGTGTGTCGGGTATAAACATACTATGGATCGTAGAGTAATTCATACGAAAGCCGGCCTGAAATTCGCTTAATACCACAGGCCTGCATCAAAACCCCGCTTTTAAATTGCAGTGGTGTTTCTATTAGATATTTGTGTGGTGAAAAAATCAAAAATATGAAAAACAAGTAAGAAAGCTAAAGTCGGTCAAGCCCGACTTTGAAATACCCAGCGTCCCGACATTATGAGCGCACTATGTTTTTCTTCTCTATTTGTGGGCGTGGCAGTGGGAGGGCAACATAAATTATTTCCCTACACCTTTCATTCGCCTTGGTGAACCTATGCTGCGAATTTGAAGATTCTACGCCTTTTACTTCGGAAGTTACGAAAAATCTTCATTTCTGGGCGTGGCAGTGGGCGGGCCATATAAAAATTTTTCCTACACCTTTCATTCGCCTTGGTGAACCTATGTTGCGAATTTGAAGCTTCGACGCCTTTTACTTCGGAAGTTACGAAAAATCTTTATTTGTGGGCGTGGCAGTGGGAGGGCAACATAAATTATTTCCCTACACCTTGCATTCGCCTTGGTGAACCTATGTTGCGAATTTGAAGCTTCTACGCCTTTTACTTCGGAAGTTACGAAAAATCTTCATTTGTGGGCGTGGCAGTGGGCGGGCCGCATCAAATTTTTTCCTACACCTTTCATTCGCTTTGGTGAACCTATGTTGCGAATTCGAAGCTGCTACGCCTTTTACTTCGGAAGTTACGAAAACTCTTCATTTGTGGGCGTGGCAGTGGGCGGGCCATAAAAAAAATTTTCCTACACCTTTCATTCGCCTTGGTGAACCTATGTTGTGAATTTGAAGCTTCTACGCCTTTTACTTCGGAAGTTATGAAAATTCTCTATTTGTGGGCGTGGCAGTGGGCGGGCTATACAAATTTTTGTTCCTACACCTTTCATTTGCCTTGGACAACCTATGCTGCGAATTTGAAGCTTCTACGCCTTTTACTTCACAAGTTACGATAAGCCCTTATTTTTGGGCTTATTTGTGGGCGTGGCTCGAGAAGGGCGGCGTCCATTTTTTGCCAGGATATGTCCCTTTTTGTAGTTTACCAGCACACCAAATATCAATGGAATGTGTTGAGTGGTTCGAAAGTTACAAGCATTTTATTGAAAACACAATAAATTCATTTGTGGGCGTGGCAGTGGGCGGATGTCTCCCATTTTTACTTAGGATCATACTCGGACCCCGATATACATGTGTGCCAAATTTCGACTTCATTGGTTCAGCCGTTTCGGAGGAGATCCGACCACGGACGGACGGACAGACGGACAGACGGACAGACGGTCAGACGGACAGACGGACATGTCTAAATCGATTCAGTTTTTGATCCTGATCATTTCTATATATATTTTTCTATATCTCCGGAGCTTAATTCTCCCTGTTACAAGATTTGCACAAAACTAATATACCCCGCTTACGCTGGGTATAAAAATTCCATCACGTCAGAGTTTCAATAAAATCGCGTAAGAAATTTTTACTAACATTGCTTTTTTATACCCGACACACTCTGTGTCGAGGGTATATTGCGTTTGTGTGGTTGTGTGTAACAGCCAGAACCAGTCAAGATAGACCATACAAAATATATATAGAAATGATCAGCGTCACCAGGAGATTCGATTTAGACATGTCCGTCTGTCTGTCTGTCTGTCCGTCTGTCTGTCCGTCTGTCCGTCTGTCTGTCCGTCTGTTTGTATACAGTTTTCTTATCGAAGGAGTTGAGCTATCTTGACAAAATTATTTTGGGGCAATTTTGAGATTTTTGTGACAGACCCTAGACTGGAGATACCCTTAATAATAGACCTATCAAAAATTTTTTTGGAGAGGATGTTTATGGCTACAAAGGAAGCATAACTGCCAAATTTCGTTCAAGTCCCATTTGAATTTCGGGTGTAAGAGACAATATTCGAAAAACGCCCTTCTGCCACGCCCACTTTTATAATTTTTATAAATCATATTACTGGCCTTTAAACATGATCAAATATCAACTTTCATCAAAATATAATATATAGAAATGATCAGGATCAAAAACTGAATCGATTTAGACATGTCCGTCTGTCCGTCTGTCCGTCTGTCCATCCGTCCGTGGTCGGATCTCCTCCGAAACGGCTGAACCAATGAAGTCGAAATTTGGCACACATGTACATCGGGGTCCGAGTATGATCCTAAGTAAAAATGGGAGACATCCGCCCACTGCTACGCCCACAAATGAATTTATTGTGTTTTCAATAAAATGCTTGTAACTTGCGAACCACTCAACACATTCCATTGATATTTGGTGTGCTGGTAAACTACGAAAAGGGACATATCCTGGCAAAAAATGGACGCCGCCCTCCTCGAGCCACGCCCACAAATAAGCCCAAAAATAAAGGCTTATCGTAACTTGTGAAGTAAAAGGCGTAGAAGCTTCAAATTCGCAGCATAGGTTGACCAAGGCAAATGAAAGGTGTAGGAACAAAACTTTATGTAGCCCGCCCACTGCCACGCCCACAAATAGAGAATTTTCGTAACTTCCGAAGTAAAAGGCGTAAAAGCTTCAAATTCGCAACATAGGTTCACCAAGGCGAATGAAAGGTGTAGGAAAATATGTTATTTAGCCCGCCCACTGCCACGCCCACAAATGAAGATTTTTCGTAACTTCCGAAGTAAAAGGCGTAGAAGCTTCAAATTCGCAACATAGGTTCACCAAGGCGAATGAAACGTGTAGGGAAATAATTTATGTTGCCCTCCCACTGCCACGCCCACAAATAGAGAAGCAAAACATAGTGCGCTCATAATGTCGGGACGCTGGGTATTTCAAAGTCGGGCTTGACCGACTTTAGCTTTCTTACTTGTTTAAAGTTGATTTTTTGAGGCCAAAAGAAGAAAGTAAAAGAAAAAACTGTTCATAGTGTAATTTACAACAAAAGTGGTTTTTGAATAGAAGTTTTGTTAAAAATTATGCAAATTTCTGGAAAATTTCTTTAATAGCTTCTAAGTCAAGGGTTGGGTTAAAAGGTGTTCTAGGCATCCTTGATAGGGATTTTAATTACACTTAATTTTATAGCTTAGAATTTGAAATTGGTTAAGTACGTCCGGAGATATTTGGAGATTACCATCCATACT
Source organism: Chlorops oryzae (assembly GCA_020466095.1). Lineage (NCBI taxonomy): Eukaryota > Metazoa > Arthropoda > Insecta > Diptera > Chloropidae > Chlorops > Chlorops oryzae. The sequence goes on from CM035806.1 coordinate 77,398,618, forward strand.
TTTTTTCAAAACTCAAAAAGCGGAAAATAGCCTATCGGGCATGTCACAGAAACCGAGTACGAAATCAATGATATTTTCATACAAGTTTAAGCGAAATCGAACGTTTTTTTTTGTCGTATTCGATTTCTGTGACATGCCCGTATATCTTGGAAACTATTCTTCTTAAAAAATATCTGACTACTTTTTCCAAAAATTTACTTAGAAAATTACCGTCAGATGGTGAAGGTCAGATTTTCCGTAAGCTAGTGTAATTAATACTTATTAGTATAATTTTCTGCACAACAGCAGAACAATAACCTTCGATTGTGCATTTTTATGTTCAAAAACACAAAAGGAATGAAAACAAGTAAGGGTGTTATAGTCAGGCGAGCCTGATAATAGAATACACGACACAGACACGCATGTTCAAATAATTTGTAATATCAAGAGGTGTTTAAGGCCATAAGGGGCCCCATATACCGACTTCTGTTAAATTTCTTTATGAAAACCGCCCATTCTTCCCATTTTTTATACCCAGCGTAAGCGGGGTATATTAGTTTTGTGCGAATTTTGTAACAGGGAGAACTAAGCTCCGGAGATATAGACATATATATATAGAAATGATCAGGATCAAAAACTGAATCGATTTAGACATGTCCGTCTGTCCGTCCGTCCGTCCGTCCGTCCGTCCGTCTGTCCGTCTGTCCGTCCGTCCGTGGTCGGATCTCCTCCGAAACGGCTGGACCAATCAAGTCAAAATTTGGCACACAGGTATATCGGGATCCGAGTATGATCCTAAGTAAAAATGGGAGACATCCGCCCACTGCCACGCCCACAAATGAATATAATGTGTTTTCAGTAAAATGCTTGTAACTTGCGAACCACTCAACACATTCCATTGATATTTGGTGTACTGGTAAACGCTTTATTCGAGGCAATATCAAGGTTTCGATCGAGGCATATGCCAACTGCAGTGTGGGGATTTTAAGAGAATCCTCGCAGGGATTAGCTTGAGTAAGAATTTATGTGATTTGGGAACTTAAGTATGGCGAGCCTGAGGTTTTCGAATCATTGCATATAACTAATATTCCTGGCCACTTGTTTAAAAAATATTATTGAATTAATTTAATGAACTCGTGAAATGACTTATTTCCCATGCCTGCGTTGCTCAAATGTTTCGTGTTTACAGTCGTCGCAAAGCATTCATCTTCTTCTCTTTAAGAGTATCTCACTCTGAAAGCTTTATCGAAATTTTACTAAATTTGTGCGTTGGTGCGTTACAGATAAATATACCTATTACTTCAATAAACACTATTCACAGTGTGTGCACACACACTGTGCATTCAGCAGACTCAACCAGTGGCGTTTCCAGAGAAAGAGTGCTTTGATAGTGCTTATATTTTCCACAGTGGTATATTGAACAATTATAAGATATTAACCCAAAAATTTTTGGAGGAGGCTTTAGGAAGTTTAGATAGCTATGGACCAAAAACCAAAAAAATCCGAAAAATTCATGGCGTTTGGATAAAAATTTAACAAGTAAGGGTGTAATAGTCAGGCGAGCCTGACAATAGAATACCCGACACAGACTCACATGTTCAAATAATTTTTAATATCAAGAGGTGTTTAAGACCATAAGGGGCCCCATATACCGAATTTTGATAGATTTTTAATGAAAACTGCCCCTTTGCCACGCCCACTTTTCCAATTTTTGTTGAACTTTAATAGGAGGCTAAAATATACGCTCAAAATCTAAGTTTCATTGAAATATTTCGAAAAATTCCGATTTTGAGGCAGTTTTGGGACTTTTGTGACAGACCCTAGTATTGGAGGTACCCATTATAATGAACCAATCAAGAAAATTTTTTGGGAGGATGTTTATGGCTATAAAGGAAGCATAAGTGCCAAATTTCATCCAAGTCCCATTTGAATTTCGGGTGGAAGAGACAATTTTCGAAAAACGCCCTTCTGCCAAGCCCACTTTCAAAATTTTTGGAAATCGTATTACTTGCCTTGAAACATGTTCAAATATCAAAATTCATCAAAATATGTTGAAAAACTTCGATTTTAGAGCAGTTTTTGTGATTTTCGTAACAGACCCTAGTACTGGAGGTACCCCTAAAAATGGTCCGATCGGGTCCACTCTCGAACCTGTTCTTACTCATGTCATCGTGAGCACGCATACCAAATTTTGTCGAGATAGCTCAACTCCTTCGATAAGATAGCTGTATACAAACAGACGGACAGACGGACAGACAGACAGACGGACAGACAGACAGACGGACATGTCTAAATCGAATCTCCTGGTGACGCTGATCATATATATATATATTTTGTATGGTCTATCTCGACTGGTTCTGGGTGTTACACACAACCACACAAACGCAATATACCCTCGACACAGAGTGTGTCGGGTATAATGATCAGCGTCACCAGGAGATTCGATTAAGCCATGTCCGTTTGTCTGTCCGTCTGCCCGTCTGTCTGTTTGTATACAGTTTTCTTATCGAACAAATTGAGCTATCTTGACAAAATTTGGTATGCGTGCTTACGGGGACATAAGTTAGAACAAGTTCGAGAATGGACCCGATCGGACCATTTTTATGGGGACCTCCAGTACTAGGGTCTGTTACGAAAATCACAAAAACTGCTCTAAAATCGAAGTTTTTCAAGATATTTTGATGAAAGTTGATATTTGATCATGTTTAAAGGCCAGTAATATGATTTCTAAAAATTATAAAAGTGGGCGTGGCAGAAGGGCGTTTTTCAAAAGTTGTCTCCTACACCCGAAATTCAAATGGGGCTTGAACAAAACTTTGGACTTTGACTTCCTTTCTAGCCATAAACGTCCTCCCAAAAAATTTCCTTGATCGGTCCATTATTAACCTTTAACTGTGGACGTGCGGTCTCACAGACCGCTTGCAGTTTGTGGATCTCGTGCCCCTCTCCTCCGGAGGACCCGAGGCGTATGCCGGCCTCAGTAGCTTCAGTTTTCGTTGCGAAATGACTGCTGAGAGAGAAGGTTATGTCATCGGCTAAATTTTGCGTGAGTTATTTCGCTTTATATTTTGAGTGCGGTCTGTGAGACCGCACGTCCACGTTTGTGTTATAAGTTGATGCTGACGGTGATTTTGTTTCTTTAAGATTTTGTTACCTAAAATGTCAAAAAACGGTCAACCAAAGACTGCAGGCAAACTATAAGATAAAAGGAAAGACATCCCACACTTGTGTAGGCTGTAAACAGCCAATATGCCTTCAATGCTCGAAGCCGCTGTTCAAAGACTAGTGTTGCAACGGATAGTGTATCCGGCTGCCGAAAATCGCAGTTTTTTCTTATATATTTTTGGTTTTTAAAGCCATATTGAACGGCGTATCAATGATCCTGAGGGTTGCCATTTGGTAGAAAAAATTTTGAACGTTATTTTTTGACACAGCACGCATTTTAGTAGTGCGTGTTTCAAGTGGTTGGACAGAAGTGCAATGAAAATCTCTGAAAATGGAAATTTTCTGTGAAAATGTTAGCGGAACTGCTTCTGGTTACCTCCAATCGCTCCAATTTCAAATCTTCATCCTAGTACAAATACAATATAGCAAATGTTTAATGTGAGGTATCCGGCGGCCGGATATAGATGGTATCCGGCGGCCAGATATAGATGGTATCCGGTATCCGACCGGATATAGATGATATCCGGTATCCGCCCGGATACTATTTTTAAGGCCGGATAGGCCAGATACCGAATAGTGGCAGGATATCTGTTGCAACTCTAGCAAAGACTGCCAGTAAAAATTACCAAATTCGACCCTTGTCGAAATTTTTATGTTTATTTTTGAGAAGAATATATTAAGTTTTTTATGGTTTTTGTTCTTTATATTTAATTGTAAGAGAAGTTAAAGTAACTAAAAGTTAATTTTCTTGTGGTGATATACCAACAGAGTGATCTCAAGCTATAAAGACTGAAAATTGCCTTTAATTGTTATATTGTTAGATTAGGTTTAAAATAAATCCTTTTTTTATTGAAATTGCATCTCTTATTTAAAATTAGTAGCTATTCTAAGGGATAACAACAAAAAAAGATACAATACTTTCTCATGAAGGTAGAACCCATCCCGTAAAGATAGCGGTCTGTGAGACCGCACGTCCATGGTAGTGTAACAAAAATGGAACGTCCACAGTTAAAGGTTAATGGAACCTCCAGTACTAGGGCCTGTCAGAAAAATCCAAAAACTATCTCAAAATCGAACTTTTAGAAAATATTTCAATCAAAATTAGACTTTGAGCGTATATTCAAGCCTCCGACTAGAATTCAAAAGAATTGGAAAATTGGGCGTGGAAAAAGGGCGGTTTTCATAAAGAAATTTAACAAAAGTTGGTATATGGGGCCCTTATGGCCTGAAACACCTCTTGATATTAGAATTTATTTGAACATGGGAGTCAGTGTCGGGTATTTTTTTGTCAGGCTCGCCTGACTATAACACCCTTACTTGTTTATTTTAAAGCTAATAATATCAGCATTTATATACGTAAATTTTGTAGGGGAGAGGGTTGGGTTGTGACGCATGATTTATTTTTGGCCTATAAATTTTCATCAAATCAGCCAAAATCAGTTGGAAAGCTTATAGAAATATGCAACTTTTATCTCAAGAAAGCATAGTGATTTGATGAATACGGAACATTTTATGACCAAATTTATGAGCATATGATTTTTTGTAAAAAAAAAAAGTGGTTGGGTTGTGACGCACCTTTTTAGTTCTTCCAAATGTTGGGAATTATAAAGAAAACTCCAAATATTTTACAAAAAAATTAATTCTTATTTATTTCCGTAATTAGAGAAAGAACAAAAAATTCAAAAAATTCAAAGCAAACCAAAAAATGAAAATTTATAGAAAAAAATGAAAGTTAAATGAAAATTTCAAGCATCATCCTCAAGGGGCCGGTCGCGCGCCCTGTTAGGCACGAAATGATCTTTTATGGCACAAAGCATGCCATCATAGTTCATTTCTTTGTTTGAAGGAGCTTTCTTCGAGGTTGACTTAACTGAAAATCTAAAAACAAGGTGCGTCGCAACCCAACCATGATACCATTTTTGGATGACAAGCAAAAAAACTTTTACAACAACATATCGTTATAATGCGCTAATTCACATGATAATAAGTCCAGCAATAAGTCCACTCACTTAGTTCAAAAACTTCCTCATGGTAAAAGAAAATATTAACATATTGGCATTTCCAGGTAATCGTACGCGGAATTCGTACGCAAATAGAGTTGAATAGATTTTACAAAAATTGGAGTGACTCCAAGAAAATGGTGTCGATATGTTCCACTCGGAGAGTTTATCATTTGAAAAAAAAATCAAGTAGATTTGAAATGTTTGAGTCGGAAAAATCGAGCGAAATAGGGCTATATCGTACGTGACCAAAAACGGAAGTACTTTTGAGGTACTTGTAAAAATGTGCAAAACTCTGCGAATTAATGGAGTTTATTTTTTTGTTTCTAATTTCTTGCACTTAGTGAAGTATTTCTCCTTTTAAATTCGTTATGTTTAAATTAAAAAATCTTTAGTTGATTTTATAGGGAACAAAGTTCATATATCTTACGTGACATATCGTACGTGACATAATTTCCCCCACTATTATTCTTCATTAATGACCAATAAAAAAAATTTTTTTGATTCAAAAAACAATATATTTATAACAAACAAAGACAGTTCCGGTTAAATTTATTGTTTTTGCGGAATTATTCGGCGTTAAGTTTTCGCTGCCACCCAACCCTGTCATATACTTATTTAACTCTTATTTCTCCCTTGAATGAATACCCAGCTCATTTGTTGCTCATTCTAAGCTCATCTCTTGTTGCCTCGTAATGAATTTTAGACATATGATAAAAAAAAAAACAAACAAAAAAATAAAAAAAAAATTTCAATTGGGCTCTCAACAAATCGTACCATTTTTAGTACTTACGATATCGTACGTGACCAACTTGCTTGGCTTATAAATTTTTTGTTTTACGAAATTAAAAAAAAAATTTTTTAAATCTATTATTTGCCCGATGGCCTTGATTTGGAAATTAATTTTCGTTCACCTGCGACCGACAAATAACAAATGAGGAAGAAAAACAATGTTTTTGGTCATCGTACGTGACATTAGAATAGCATCCAAGGAAAATAAAAAAAACACCGCTAATAGAACTCCTTATTTTCTCTTTGCTCATGAATCTACTTAATTGTTGTTGTAACAATAATTTGAGAGTAGAAATGCAATGTTACAAATAGCTGAAGTGAGTCGTTTGAAGAGAGGAAGTAGTTGATCAAAACTGCTTAAAATGAATCAACGAGACAATTGACTTTAAGCCGTTATTTTTTTTCTTTCAAATTTTAATAGGCTGGAAATGCTTTCAGATAATTAAATTTTAGTATTTTTGTCTTCCATAGCCAGTGTTGGAAAAAAATTTCGAGCACTTTTATTTTTTCAGTCGTGGTTGACATATTCATGGAAATGCCCATATGACTGAACCGTCATATTGCAATCAGCTGTTTCAAATTGTCGACTGCGTCACAACCCAACCTGTGTCACAACCCAACCTCTTACCCTACCTTCAACTTGAGCAACCTTAACAATTTAATAACATTTTCTAATTAAATGTTTTTGTTTAAATAATATTATCATAATGTCAACCACAACAAAATCGATTGAAAAACTACTATCGTATTTATTATGTTTTTAGTTGTGATGCCACGAATATTCGGCCACTATTCGGTATTCGGCCTACTCGGCGTCATTTTTCAGTATTCGGTATTCGGCCGAATAGTTAAAATATTCGGCCGAATACCGAATAGTAGAAATAACTTATTAAAAAAATCAGCAGTAACTACAAATTATATTTTTCTCACAATAACGTAAAAAAATTTAATTAACGAGAAATAACAAGTAAGAAAGCTAAAGTCGGTCAAGCCCGACTTTGAAATACCTAGCGTCCCGACATTATGAGCGCACTTTGTTTTGCTTCTGTATTTGTGGGCGTGGCAGTGGGAGGAACACATAAATTATCTCCCTACACCTTTCATTCGCCTTGGTGAAACCATGTTGCGAATTTGAAGCTTCTACGCCTTTTACTTCGGAAGTTACGAAAAATCTTCATTTGTGGGCGTGGCAGTGGGCGGGCTACATAAATGTTTGTTTCTACACCTTTCATTTGCCTTGGTCAACCTATGCTGCGAATTTGAAGCTTCAACGCCTTTTACCTCGGAGGTTACGATAAATCTTCATTTGTGGGCGTGGCAGTGGGCGGGCCACATAAATTTTTCCCCTTCAGCTTTCATTTGCCTTGGTCAACCTATGTTGCGAATTTGAAGCGTCTACGCCTTTTACTTCACAAGTTACGATAAGCCCTTATTTGTGGGCTTGTTTGTGGGCGTGGCTTACGGAGGCCGGCGTCCATTTTTTTCAGGATATGTCCCTTTTCGTAGTTTACCAGTACACCAAATATCAATGGAATGTGTTGAGTGGTTCGCAAGTTACAAGCATTTTACAGAAAACACATTATATTCATTTGTGGGCGTGGCAGTGGGCGCATGTCTCCCATTTTTACTTAGGATCATACTCGGATCCCGATATACCTGTGTGCCAAATTTCGACTTGATTGGTCTAGCCGTTTCGGAGGAGATCCGACCACGGACAGACGGACGGACGGACGGACGGACAGACGGACAGACGGACGGACGGACAGACGGACATGTCTAAATCGATTCAGTTTTTGATCCTGATCATTTCTATATATATATGTCTATATCTCCGGAGCTTAGTTCTCCCTGTTACAAGATTCGCACAAAACTAATATACCCCGCTTACGCTGGGTATAAAAACTGAGAAATAAAAGATTTTACCAATCTTTTTATGCTTAAAAAATTTAAAAAAAGATTCTACAAGGTATTTCTTGACAGAGCTTTTGCGTGACGTTTTGGAAGACGCCATGAAAGAAACTTACTTGTTCGTTGGCAACTTACTTTCTGCTTCCCTTTTATTTTCCTAAAAATTTACTTGCCGTTTCACTCTCCATTTTTCCACTAATTCTTTGGCCTGTGACAGGGTTCGAACTCGGACCATCCACCATACAATACCCTTCCACATTACAAATCTATCACACTTCAACTTCGCCAGCGCGAGATCTCATTTGAGCTTGCTAGATTTTTATACCCAGCGTAAGCGGGGTATATAAGTTTTGTGCGAATCTTGTAACAGGGAGAATTAAGCTCCGGATATATATGTAAACAAATAAATATAGAAATGAACAGGATCACAAACTGAATCGATTTGGACATGTCCGTCTGTCCGTCCGTCGGTCCGTCCGTCCGTCCGTCGGTCCGTCCGTCCGTCCGTCGGTCCATCTGTCCGTCCGCCCGTGGTCGGATCTCCTCCGAAACGGCTTAGCCAATGAAGTCGAAATTTGGTACACATGTATATCGGGGTCCGAGTATGATCCTAAGTAAAAATTGGAGACATCCACCCACTGCCACGCCCACAAATTAATTTATTGTGTTTTCAGTAAAATGCTTGTAACTTGCGAACCACTCAACACATTCCATTGATATTTGGTGTACTGGTAAACTACAAAAAGGGACATATCCTGGAAAAAAATTGACGCCGCCCTCCTCGAGCCACGCCCACAAATAAACCCACAAATAAGATCTTATCGTAACTTGTGCAGTAAAAGGCGTAGAAGCTTCAAATTCGCAACATAGGTTGACCAAGGCGAACGAAAGGTGTAGGTAAATATTTTATGTGGCCCGCCCACTTCCACGCCCACAAATGAAGATTTTTCGTAACTTCCGAGGTAAAAGGCGTAGAAGCTTCAAACTCACAACATAGGTTGACCAAGGCAAATGAAAGGTGTAGGAACAAAAATTTATGCAGCCCGCCCACTGCCACGCCCACAAATGTATAATTTTCGTAACTTCCGAAGTAAAAGGCGTAGAAGCTTCAAATTCGCAACATAAGTTGACCAAGGCGCATGAAAGATGTAGGGAAAAAATTTATGTGTCCCGCCCACTGCTACGCCCATAAATGAAGATTTTTCGTAACTTCCGAAGTAAAAGGCGTAAAAGCTTCAAATTCGCAACATAGGTTCACCAAGGCGAATGAAAGGTGTAGGAAAAAATTTTATTTGGCCCGCCCAGTGCCACGCCCACAAATAGAGATATTCAATGCATGGCATCGACATGGAATCCTGAATCGACTACAAGGTAATACAAGTGCATTACCATTTGTTTGAAATGCTCCCTTATATAATCAATTCTAAATAATCGAATACCTCATCAATATGCTCAACTAAAATTTAGGAGAACAATTTTTATTCGCTCTTTATACCCGACACACTCTGTGTCGAGGGTATATTGCGTTTGTGTGGTTGTGTGTAACACCCAGAACCAGTCGAGATAGACCATACAAAATATATATAGAAATGATCAGCGTCACCAGGAGATTCGATTTAGACATGTCCATCCGTCTGTCTGTCCGTCTGTCTGTATACAGTTTTCTTATCGGAGTTGAGCTATCTTGAAGAAATTTGGTATGCATGCTAACGGGGATATGAGTAAGATCAAGATCGAGAATGGACCCGATAGGACCATTTTCAGGGGTACCTCCAGTACTAGGGTCTGTTACGAAAACAACAAAAACTGCTCAAAAAACGGAGTTTTTCAAGATATTTTGATTAAATTTGATATTTGAATATGTTTAAAGGCATTTAATACGATTTCCAAATATTGAAAAAGTGGGCGTGGCAGAAGAGCGTTTTTCGAAATTTCTCTCCTACACCCGAAATTCAAATGGACTTGAGTGAAAGTTGGCACTTATGCCTCCTTTGTAGCCACAAACATCCTCCCCAAAATTTTGTTTGGTCGGTCCACTATTAAGGGTAACTCCAGTACTAGGGCTTGTCACAAAAATCTCAAAAGTGCCCCAAAATCGGATTTTTGCGAAATATTTCAATATTGGAGCGTATATCTAATCCTCCGATTAGAATTCAAACAAGTAAGGGTGTTATAGTCAGGCGAGCCTGACAATAGAATACCCGACACAGACTCACATGTTCAAATAATTTTTAATATCAAGAGGTGTTTAAGACCATAAGGGGCCCCATATACCGAATTTTGATAGATTTCTTAATGAAAAATGCCCCTTTGCCACGCCCACTTTTCCAATTTTTGTTGAACTATAATTGGAGGCTTAAATGTACGCTCAAATTTTAAGTTTCAATAAAATATTTCGAATAAGTCCGATTTTAAGGCAGTTTTGGGATTTTTTTGGCAGACCCTAGTACTGGACGTACCCCTAAAAATGGACCGATCAAGGAAATTTTTTGGAAGGATGTTAAAGGCTACAAAGGAAGCATAAGTGCCAAATTTCGTTCAAGTCCCATATGAATTTCGGGTGTAGGAGACAATTTTCGAAAACCGCCCTTCTGCCACGCCCACTTTTCCAATTTTTGGAAATTATATTACTGGCCTTTAAATATGATCAAATATCAAATTTTATCAAAATATCTTGAAAAAATTCGATTTTAGAGCAGTTTTTGTGATATTTGTAACCGACCCTAGTAAAGTAGGTACCCCTAATTTACGGGCCGCTCGGGTCCATTCTCGTACTTAATTTTACTCATGTCCCCGTGCGCACGCGTACCAAATTTCGTCAATATAGCTCAATTCCTTCGATAAGGAAACTGTATACAGACAGACGGACGGACATGTCTAAATCGAATCTCCGGGTGACGCTGATCATACTCGTATCTATGTATATATGTATATATATATTGTATAGTCTATCTCAACTGGTTCTGGGTATTACACACAAACGCAATATACCCTCGACACAGAGTGCGTCGGGTTTAAAAACATTATTGAATCTATAATAATACGTATACACACGTAAAAGTAAAAAATTTGAATTGATTTATCAATAATTATACCCGACACACTCTCTCTCAAGGGTATATTGTAGAGTCCGACAGAACCTTCGGTTTCGGTTTCGGTTCGGCCAACGAATCGTCCTAAATTTTCGGTTTCGGTTCGGTTTTAGCTTGGAAAAGGCCGAAACCGAAACCGAAACTTTCAAACATATTTTAGTGTTTTGAAAAATAATCCCAGGGTCCGAGGATCGATTTCCGACCCAGGCGAAACGGAGTGTAACGTTCCAAGCCTAGCATTTGTTTTTCAAAAACTCCACTGCAACATACATACAAACATACTGTTGACGCCCCAATTTGTAGTTTATGTAAATGCTCGTGTAGACGCATCGTTAGTTATTTATTGTTTTTCGTTTTTGACGTTTGTCACATTCGGCCCGTCATTTTTTGGGTTTTTCTGCCTCGTTTCCGTTTCCTTTTTCTCAGAACACAGAAGAAACCAGCGTGTAAGGTTTAGCACTAACTTCAAGTGTTAATGACTTAAATGTAAAGACCATACGTTTAAATAAAGAAAGCTTGGGCACCAACAAATGGTCCTTCGAGCCGGATATATACAGTCCACTTACAAAGCAAAAGGTGGAGGGATTGTTCGAAACCGTGAGTCTGACTATAAGCAGATAATTATTGCCACGAGTCTCGTTTCGTATATTGAGAAAACTTTTCCTCTTACGCATCGGTATACACGTGCTGCTTATTGAGATGTCAAGCTTGAAAAAGAGAGATTCGGCGCTTAATGCTCTTAGGCGTTACTTGGCTATCTCGCGACAAGAAGCAGACGCGACAGAAGAAGAGATTCACGCAGCCCTGGATTTACTGCATCAACAATGGCGCAAATTTTGTGAAGCCCAAGACACTGTGGAAGATACTTGTGGCGACGAAGTCCTTCCTATTGAGCAGGAACAGCGAGTCCAGGCTGAGGAATTCTACAAAACAACGAGAAGCAACTTCAAACAAAAGCTGTCAAGGTTCGAGAAACTAGTGGCTACTACCTCGAAAGCTGCATTGGCACAACTCGAAGTAGCACCCAAGGTTATGTTGCCAGCGTTCGACCTACCTCGGTTCACTGGGGAAGCAACTACGTGGTTATCGTTCGCAGACAGTTTCAACGCGATAGTTCACAACAACAAAACGTTAACGAATACTCAGAAACTGCACTACTTGCGTTGCTCCTTGTCTGGCGAGCCACTGCGTTTAATTTCAAACTTCAAGCTGCAAGATTCGAGCTATTTGGAGGCATGGAATCTCTTGAATGAACGATACAACGTTAAGAGGATTATACGAGATCAGCACTTCGCAGCGATATTTGCAGTAGACAAAACAAATTCGGATAGCTCAGTCGGCATTAAGGGCGTCTTAGATCCTATAATGCAAAATGTTCGTGCCTTGAGGACGTTGCTACTACCTATTCAATATTGGGATGATTGGCTCGTTCACGTTATTGTTAATAAACTTGCGATTGAAACAAGAAGACATTGGGAGTTATCTTTGAGCAACGACGAGGCCCCCACCTTAAAACAGCTGCAAGCCTTTCTGGAATCAAGGTGTCGTTCGTTGGAGGTATTAACAACGAATGAAGCCAAGGCCACCACAAATAACACCGGAAAGGCGTTAAAGCCGCGAAGTTCGGTATCACATGCCACAAACACTAGCGAAACTAAAATCCCATGCCATTACTGCGCCGGAGACCACCGTATGTACAATTGTCCAAAATTGCTGAGTTTGGCTGCGAACGCAAGGGTGGAGGCAGTTCGTAATATCAACGGTTGTGTAAACTGTTTAAGTCTGAAACACCAGATCGACAGTTGCAATAGTCAGTTTACATGCAGAATTTGTCACAAAAGGCATCATACGGTATTACATGGCGCGGGGGAACAAACCGATCTGGATCCAATCGGCGTTCCTGACGGTCAGGGTCGGTCAGTTACTACGCTCCATCAAGCTCAACAACAACTACAAAAACATATTCAACCGAAGCACGTCGTGCTTCTTGCCACGGCACTGTTAAAGGCTTGCGACAGCAACGGAAGAAAACATACCTTACGAGCACTTTTGGACAACGCCTCACATTCCTCATTTATAACTGAGGCTTGTGCGCAGAAGCTCAATCTGCCGCGCCGCCACCGGGCCGTGAAAGTGATGGGAGTTGGAGCTACTAACGTGTGTTCAACTGAAAGGGAAGCCACGTTGACGTTTCGCACCTGGACTGGTGAGAAAACTTTCGCAATATCTGTACTTATCCTTCCCAAGATTACAGGTAAATTACCGTCTTCTCGGCTCAACGCAACTTCTTGGCCTCATATCGCGGGACTAGCTCTTGCGGATCCGCAGTTTCACGTGCCTGCACGCATTGACGTTCTAATAGGAGCAGACGAGCTCCCAAACATGCTTGAGACAGGAGTGATCAAGGGACACCCTGGCACACCAGTAGCGCAGAAAACTGCGCTTGGTTGGGTCTTATTTGGAAAGTCCGATGATGTCAGCGAGCCTTCGGCGTTCGTCAATGTATGTTGCAATCAAGAGTTATCCCAAATGGTCACCAGAGCTTGGGAGTTGGAAGCATTTGTTGAAAATCAATTTCTGACGCCAGAGGAAAATGCTTGCGAGGCATTATTCGATGCGACTCATCAAAGGGACACCTCGGGGCGGTTTGTAGTCGAACTGCCTTTTCGAAAAAACGCGCAGCTGGGCGACTCTAGAACTATTGCCGTCAAATCGTGGTTCAGAATGGAAAGGCGCTTAAACCAAGACCCAGAACACTATGCTCAATACAACGCCTTTCTCCAAGAAATGCTGCATCAAGGGCATTTGGAAAGGGTAACAGACCTACCGGTGAACCATTACTATATGCCTCACCACAGCGTCGTGAAAGCTTCAAGTATGACTACTAAAATCAGAGTAGTATTCAACGCATCGCAAAAAACTACAAACGGGAAGTCACTTAATGATGTACTTATGGTCGGACCACGATTACAGCAAGACTTGGCCTCCATTCTAAACCGCTTTCAAACTCATCGGTTCGCCATGACCGCTGACGTCGCCGCTATGTACAGACAGGTCAAAGTTGCGCAAAGTCATGTGGACTTTCAGCGAATTGTGTGGCGATCTTCTATCAACGAACCTCTCCAAGACTTTAGAATGGTGCGCGTTACGTATGGTGTCGCCTCCAGTGCACATCACGCTGTGCGCGCGTTGCAAGAAACAACAAAGGCAGAAACCCTGTCTACGCCAGAAGCATCAAAGGTTGTTCTCAACGATTTCTATATGGACGATCTCTTGACTGGCGCAGCAACCGAGGAAGAGCTTGAGATACTGCGAAAGGATGTAACTTCCTTATTGTCAAAAGGGTGTTTCCAGTTACGTAAGTGGGCCTCAAATTCCTCTTTAATAATCCAACATGTACCCTATGACGATAGAGATGGCACAATCGCACACTTGTTAGCCGAAGATGAAGACATTAGAGCACTCGGGGTACTATGGAACACAAGAGAGGATGTCCTCCATTTCAATGTGGACTTGCCTGCAGCTCCAGGAACCTTCACAAAGCGATCCCTGCTGTCGGACTCTTGTCGGTTGTTTGATCCAACAGGCAAGCTAGCGCCTGTGACGCTTGTGCCAAAACTTATTTTTCAAAAGCTGTGGCTATTAAAGTTAGAATGGGATGACGTGGTGCCTGATGAAGTTTCAAAGTTTTGGTTGGACCATCGCAAGGACCTTGCCTCGCTATCCCAATTGCAGATACCGAGATGGCTCGGAACGGGTATGAAGGGAACCACAACTGACCTACATTGTTTCGTGGACGCTTCGGAGGTTGCGTATGCCGCCGTGATGTATGCTCGAACCTTGAACGTTGATGGCTCTATATCGGTGGCATTAATAAGTGCCAGAACAAAGGTCGCACCACTACGCACAATTTCAATACCACGCTTGGAGCTTTGCGCGGCCGCTTTGGGAGCTGACCTCACGACGCAGTTATTATGCAGCTTAGGACCAATAGTAAGGTCAGTACACGCTTGGACCGATTCCATGAATGCCTTAGCCTGGTTACACAGTTATCCGAGTAAATGGAATACCTTCGTGGCCAACCGGGTTTCCAAGGTACAAGGCATTATACCTTCAGATAAGTGGCGCTATGTAGCTTCGGAACACAATCCCGCCGATTGTGCTTCAAGAGGCGCAAGAGCGTCAAGGTTACTCAACTTTGATCTATGGTGGAATGGGCCGCAATGGCTTCAACAACCCGAGGATGCCTGGCCCCAACGGGATGCAATCACGTCAACGGATCTCGAGCTGAAGCCAGCCAAGACTTTGACCCACTCTGTAAAGACTTGCGAAGAAACGTGCGAAATGATGCAGCGCTTTTCGTCATTTCGCTGCTTGAAGCGAATTTCAGCATATTGTAGGCGCTTCGGATTTAATCTCAGGGCCAAAGGGATGAATTCGACAAGATTGGTGGGACACCTGTCAGTAGCGGAACTCCAATGGGCTGAGGCGTTTTGGATCAAGCTCGCACAGAAGGAAGAATTTAGCTGTGAAATCGCGTGCTGCTACAGCACGAAACCAATACCATTGAGCAGCCGCGTTGTGCGTTTCAATGTCTTCTTGGACGAAAAGGGAATTCTAAGAGCTGGCGGTCGTCTGAAACATGCGTGCGCCTCCAACAGCAGCAGATATCCTGTTATCCTGTCTGCGCATTCTAGAATTAGCATTATGCTGGCTTCGGATGTACATAAGGATCTATTGCATGGAGGGCCACAACTGATGCAGGCTATGCTTCAACGACGATATTTGATTCTTGGCGTTCGAAATCTAGTCCGAAGGGTATATCGAGGATGTCTAACCTGCCTGAGACATTGCACTACTCCACAAACACAAATGATGGCGAACTTACCCGCATACCGCGTAAATAAAGCAAGGCCGTTTTTTACATCCGGTGTGGATATGGCGGGACCCTTCAATGTAAAGTTTTCAAAGGGGAGAGGAGCCAAGACAACTAAGGGATACGTTGCCGTGTTCATATGCATGGCCACAGCAGCAATGCACCTTGAGCTGGCTGGAGATTTATCGGCTCAATGCTTTGTCGGAGTTCTCAAGCGCTTCGTGTCTCGAAGAGGATACTGCCGCAGCTATATATCCGACAATGGAACCAACTTCGTTGGAGCAGAACGCGAATTGAGAACAGTTTATCAGCAAGCTGAAAACGACGAAACCGTTCAGCGCTATCTGGCTGATGAGGGCGTAGACTGGAAGTTCAACCCACCTAGTAGCCCGCACATGGGTGGTTTTTGGCAGTCTGGAGTTAAGCGAGTCAAATTTCATATTAAGCGTGCTGTCGGGAATCTTCTTCTAACTTATGAGGAATTTTATACCGTTTTAGTGGAGATCGAGGCCTGCGTGAATTCACGCCCACTTTGTCCTATGTCAGCCAATGACGACGAACTTGAGGCCTTAACACCAGGTCATTTTTTGATAACGGAGCCGTTAAAGACAGTTCCTGAGCCCAACGAATTACAATTTAAAGGCGGGCTTCTTGAGAGGTGGCAATTGATGTCTCAAATTCGAAACCACTTTTGGCGAAGGTGGCAGTTCGAGTACTTAACCTTGTTGCAGAAACGGGCGAAATGGCTGCGCCCGAGCCAAAACTTGAGGGAAGGAGATTTAGTCGTTATTAGGGACGAACGAGCTCCCCCTTCTCGCTGGAAATTAGGGAGAGTCACAAGATGTTTTCCCGGAGATGACGGGCTGGTCCGAACGGTGATGTTGCGAACAGTGGATGGCACTTTTATGCGACCAGTAGTCAAGTTAATTCCGCTATTGCTGGACGACCAAGCTGATTCTTAGAATTAAAACCAAAACATTGGATATGTATAAGATATATATGGGGCCTGTTGAACCACTTGTGGTTCAAGGGGGGCGGTATGTTGACGCCCCAATTTGTAGTTTATGTAAATGCTCGTGTAGACGCATCGTTAGTTATTTATTGTTTTTCGTTTTTGACGTTTGTCACATTCGGCCCGTCATTTTTTGGGTTTTTCTGCCTCGTTTCCGTTTCCTTTTTCTCAGAACACAGAAGAAACCAGCGTGTAAGGTTTAGCACTAACTTCAAGTGTTAATGACTTAAATGTAAAGACCATACGTTTAAATAAAGAAAGCTTGGGCACCAACACATACTGTTATGGAAACACCAAAAGACTTGAAACAAAACTTTGTACAACTACTTAAAGTGAAAAAGCCTTAATTTTAACATTGTGAATTCGGAATTTTTTTTTTTTACACATAAAACTCTTATGTTTTTTTTGCATTAGTAATGTGCAGTCAGCGTGGCCAAAAGTGAAGATTTATCTTCAAAGTGAAGATTTTTCTGAGTTTTTTTTTATCGAATAAATGGTTGGGGCTAATAATATAGCCTAATATACATATATATACATAAATTTTGTGTTTTTTACTAGCAATTATTTCAGTGAAAAGATTTGTTCATGCTTAGATCTTTCTTTGATTCACTTTTATAAAAAAGTGAAGATTTTTGCTGTTGTAAGTTATGGCACCGCTGTGTGCAGTATGCCTCGGAATTTGAATATGTAAAAATATGAAAAAAAAATTTAAAAAAAAATTCAAAAATATGTTCAGAAAATATTCAAAAAAATCCAAAAAAAAAAGTGCAAAAAATCAAAATATTCAAAAAAATCACAGTCAAAAATTCCAAATTATTTCGATTTAGTATGCCTATTAAAATGTTGAATTGTTAAATTAACAAAAAAAGCCTACCACAGTGAATAAAATATTCAAAAAGCACAGTTTAATACAAAAAAATTCAAAATATTCAAAAATATTCAAAATCCGAGCTCTAGTAATGTATATATTTTAAATTCATATACTAGCAAACAGGGACCGTAACTGTTACGACTTTAAAAAAAAAAGTCAAATTATAACCGTTATTTTTCAACCGATAAATTTTCCGTTGGAAAGTAACAGTTAAAAATTGACTTTTATTTTTTCAGTCAGAAATAAAAATCAAAATTCGATTTTTATTTTTTCAGTCAAGAAAATAAGTTAAAAATTGACTTTTATTTGTTCGGTCGAATATAAAAGTCAAAATTTGACTTTTATTTTTCCAGTCAGATATTAAAGTTAAAATTTAACTTTAATTTTTTCGGTTAGATATAAAAGTTAAAGGTATGGACATGCATATATATTCATGATCAGGATTGCTATGAGTCGCCCCTGCCTCACTCCTATTTACCAAAAACAACAGCCAGAGACATGGACAGGTACATGCTTCATGAAATGAGAAAACTTCAAGTTTTTTAATGCCAAAATTCCTTTTTTTATACATTTCTAATATCCAAATTTCCAAATATTAAAGTTCCTTCAAGACTTATGAAAACTAATTAAACTAAATTAAATTTCAGTTTTGACTTTAATATCTGACTGGAAAAATAAAAGTCAAATTTTGACTTTTATATTCGACCGAACAAATAAAAGTCAATTTTTAACTTATTTTCTTGACTGAAAAAATAAAAATCGAATTTTGATTTTTATTTCTGACCGAAAAAATAAAAGTCAATTTTAAACTGTTACTTTCCAACGGAAAATTTATCGGTTGAAAAATAACGGTTATAATTTGACTTTTTTGAAAAAAGTCAAAAAAATATAAATCATTAAAGATTACCACTCCTTACTTAAGAACCATTAAATTGCACGATTTTAAATATCTAATACGCCATTTTTTTCTTTTGACTTTTTGATGTAAATTTTCGAAAATAACTGTTATTTGCAATCCCTGCTAGCAAACAATAAAATTACCCTGCAGTAATGAAATGTTTTCGGTGTAAAATGGACCGGACCTGGGTGAGTCCATATAGGACCGACCTGAAAATAATATGCACCGCGACCGACCCGGGGTGAGTCTCAATTGGACTCACCCTCGTCTAGTCCAAAAATAAGCGTAGGTGGGGTGAGTTCGTATAAACTTGTACTTATTGTTGTCTGTCTTAAGTCCTCAATCTGATCGTTGTGCTACCAAAGGCAAGTTAGCCTGTTGGTTAAGACTCTCGCTTCGCAACCGAGAGGGTGGGAGTTCAAGCCCTTGCTCGTTTTAGAAATAATTTTTTTTTTTTCAATTACCTAAGATTTTTTTATGTTCATATTTAATTTTTTTTTTTTAACTTGAAAAAAATAAGTCGTTTTTTACATGTTAATTGTTTTTTAATATTTATTTTTCAAGAATTTTTTTCTGTGAAAGTGAAAAATTCTTTACGCACGTTTCCCAAAAACTTTAGCAACCAAACACTCAAGTCAGCGTTTTGATCAAAGCATTAAACTTGCTTGTTTAGCGTAATGGTTAAGACACCAATTTACCAACCCAGAGTTCTGCGGTTCGAGGCTCGGCCGAGGCGGGCAAATCAAAAAGGAAATTATAATGTTGTGTAACAAAAAGGCTTAAAAAAACAAAAAAGGCAAAATAAACAAAATAAGAAAAATTTTTTTTTTCATTATTCATATCAAAATAAATATTAAAAAAAAAGAACTCACCCTCATTTAAGGCCATATGGACCCACCCACAACCGACCCTAAAAGCTTTGAAAATGGACCGGTTGTTTTTCAATGACAGCGCTGTGGAAAAACGGGTGAGTTGAACGTATGAAAACGCGACCGGTCCTCACCTCTTTTGGACCGACCCCGGGTCGACCCGGGGTGGGTCCCAATTACTGAAGGGTAGTTTTGTTTCTCAGATTTGAAAAGTTTCGGCTTCGGTTTGGCCACCGAATCTTTAAAAAAACCGAATATTCGGTTTCGGTTCGGTTTCGGTTGAAAATTTTGACTTCGGTCGGACTCTAGTACTCACAGGCACACGAGTAAGAACAAGTTCAAAAATAGACCCGATCGGACTTTTTTAAAGGGTACCTCTAGTACTAAGGTCTGTTATGAAAATCACAAAAACTGCTCAAAAACCGTATTTTTTCAAGATATTTTGATGAAATTTGATATTTCAACATATTTAAAGACAAGTTATTCAATTTACAAAAAATGGAAAATTGGGAGAGGCCGAAGGGCTTTTTTCGAAAAATGCCTCCTACACCCGAAATTTAAATGGGATTTGAACGAAATTTGGCACTTTTGCTTGCTTTGTAGCCGTAAACATCCTCTCCAAAAACTTCTTTAATAGGTGCATTATTAAGGGTACCTCCAGTACTAGGGTCTGTCACAAAAATCTCAAAACTGCTCCAAAATCTGACTTTCCAAGTATTTCAATGAAACTTAGAATTTGAGCATATATTTAAGCCTCCGATTAGAATTCAAAAGAATTGGAAAATTGGGCGTGGCAAAAGGGCGGTTTTCATAAAGAAATTTAACAAAAGTTGGTATATGGGGCCCTTTAGGCCTGAAACACCTCTTGATATTAGAAATTATTTGAACATATGTGTCTGTGTCGGGTATTCTATTGTCAGGCTCGCCTGACTATAACACCCTTGCTTGTTTTATATTTAAATGCGTTTATTTATTTATATTATATAGTAATCAATCATGCCTGTGGGGCGTCATCAGTTAGATTTTCTGAAACGTTGATATAATAAATCTAGCACCCGCGAGTTGGAAGTCTCCGTGGCGCAGCGTAAGCAATCTGAAGAGCTCGAGTTCGAATCCTGTGGCAAGCGAAAAAAAGGTTTGGAAACAGTTGTAGCAGGTGAATTTGAAGGAAAGAACTGATCCACTCAGGGAGGAGAAAGCAAGTTGATAGCCATAAAGAAAAGTTTCTATCCTACCTTCAAAAACAGCGAGCCAACCAGCCTCTTAAAATATTCCTACTAGTTCTATTGGAATATATCGTTTTTATTTCTTTGCATACACATTTTGCTTTTTAATTTAAGCTTTCTATTCCTCTAAGTTTTTTAATATTATTTAAATGATATCGTATTATCTACTCTTTCAAAAAAAAAAAAAAAATTTAGGCCGCCTAACCGGGGATTTGAACACGCCGACATAGAATTTTTAGGCAATCTCTCTATTTTTAAAAAGGATTCCTTCTTCTTTCTACAAGGAATCATTTTAGTTTTACTGAAAAGGAATTCAGCTGGCAAAGGCTGAATTACCATTCACACTTTATGCATTGCCTAGAGCAAAATATTAAGGGTCCTCATTCAGCATATATACACAGTGTAAGCTGAGTGAAGTTAGTAATTTTTTTGACAGCTATGAAATTTTGTATGGAGCTTCATTTACAAAGTTTTCACATCGATTTCGTTGTGTAAATTGTTGATATGTTTCTCAAACAATTTTGTTGTAACAGTTATATTTTTCAAGATATAGGCTCGAACTTAGTGAACTTTGAGAACTTTTTAAACAGCCGTCAAAGCTTCGATGTATTTTGACAGTTAATGCAAAGATGTAAAGAGTATAGATATTAAGAGCCTCCAAAGTAGCTGTTCGAATCTCTTAAGGTTTCTAACGATACGCGGTGGTTGTTAGCTACCGAGCTGCAACATGCTCGATTGCGTGTTTGGGCGTTTGATTCGACGCTTTGGCTTAGCTCGAAATTGTGTGCAGGACGAAGAAGTAATTTGAAGAATGCGCGAATAAGAAATTCATTCATTATATACGCATGCCCATTTCGCCTGAAACTTGGCAGCGTAGCTAAATGAAGGAAAAAATTGGGAGTGCGCGCGAATATGGAATTCATTCATAAATTATAACTGACCGTTTGAATTTGTTGAAATTTGGCAACGTAGATAAATAGAAACAGAAAATACAGTAGAATCTCGCAAAAGTTATCGCTCGAATGAGTTAAACGCTTGGTTAAAATAATCGAATTTCAGCGCCCACGTCGCGTTCTAAAATGTTAATTTTGGCGTTAACTTTTCTGAGCGCAACTTTTTTATTTTCCTTTTTTTTAATTAAATCACCCCTATTTCGTGTGTATTACGTGGAATAGCGAAGAAAAACAAAAGAAAACAACGCAAATCATAACGGTAACAGTTAAAAGTGACAAATTACATCGAAGCGTGCAGCCTTATTGTGAAATAGTAGTTGTTGAAAAAAATTGAGTTAAAGTATATCTGTGTAAAACTGATTTAAAATAAAAACTTTAAATAAAATAAGCATGTTATGTTTGCAAAAATATTTTTTTATGCATTTAGTCTCTATTTCTTTATTTTTTTCGATTTTGAACGACATTTAGAAAAGTTAATAATTCGGAAAAGTTGATTACCCCTGGGACAAATCGATTAACTTTTGCGAGATTCTACTGTATTAGCTTTTCTACTTACTCCCGTAAGAATTGAATGCCTATGGCTATTTTTAGACACCTCTTACATTTTCGCATATTCGTACAGGGAAAAGCCAAAAACTTAAATGCCCGAAGTTCTTAGAAATTAGCGCATAATAAATGGAAGGTGACATTCTTAATGGGTTTCTACTGTATATTTTGCTATTACTGATTTATGATATTGGAGCGTCTCAATAAAATTAACGGAAATATGAAAATTTTGGTTGAAGTGAAATTTCAAGGCTGATGAATTTCAATATACTTATGTACATTATTTTCCTACCCAAAGAAATAATTCGTTTAGGTTCAGTTTCTTTTAAACGAAATGCGTTTGGATATTTTCTAAACGACCTTTTTATTTTGGAAATCATTAAAAAATTTGAAATGAATGCAATTTTCCATTTGCATTAAAGTGATATTTATAAAACTTCCTTCGATACAATCGATGTTTCATTTGAGTCAAACGACTATTTTCTTTTGAAATTACCCGAATTACCCGACCAAATAATTTGTCGCCTTTGAATGTACTAAATTGAAATTAAATTAGACATGTAATTTCCTCAACTGTTGTAAGGCATGATGTGGCATATTGCATAAGGTGCACGACTTGGAATGCGAGGGTCTCGGGTTCGAGCCCTGTCGGATCGTAGAAAGTATTTAGTTTTTTTTTACATAAAGGACTTAATTAAAACCAACGAAGTTCAATTGTCACCTTTTTCCATTCAATTGGGATGGTAAAATCATTTTCATGTGCAAGGATTTATGAATGTTAATAAAAATAATAAATATTTAGGGGCCGACCATATATTACGTCATCATACAGTGGAGAGGGAAGGGGGTTTAAAATTTTAAAAAATAGGCTGACTTAATATATGGACGGTCCCTTCCGAGAAACGAAAAAATTGCTTTCCTCATTTATATTTGCAAAACGCCTTTCAAATCGCTAGCTGACACACAGAGAATCAAAACTCACACCAATACAGATTCTCGGCTGCCTTAAAAAAATCCAAACAAAGTCGAAAAAGCATATTGAAAATTCCATATTCCTTTTGCCCATTTCAATCAGCGTACGAAGAACGGAAAACTTTAAGAGGACTAAAAACAAAACAAAATATAATACTCATTCAGTTGCAAACGAACTGAAAATCAAACCTTTCTATGCAACAAAATCCGCTTCTCGAACCTGTTATATGTTCGGTAGCTAATAGCCGCCGCACATTTAAGCGCTTAGTGAGCGCGAAAGAGACTTTGGAGGCTCTTCATATCTATACTCTTTGAAAGAAGTTCTCAGAGTTCACCTTTTCGAGGGTTCGAATGATTTCCCATAATATCGGCTCTAGAGACGGTTGATCATTTGTTAAGCGTTACACAAACGTTCAGTTTTGAATGAAGTCTTGAATGATGAAAATAAAAGCGTTTCCGATTATACCGGCATTCATGAACGCATATATCGTTCCTTTTCCGTCGTTCTTTACAATCGTCTTTTAAAACGCATGAGTATGTCCAATAAAAACAATGCAAACGAAATTTAAAAATGGTTGATTCACTTTTTAAAAGACAATCAAATCCCTGTTATCTTAAGCATATTTGGCCGGATATATGCAATATATATATATTTTTTTATTTAATTACGTTCTATTTTGTTCTTTACTGATGCAACGACATTGTGATATTTATGATTTCTAATTCGTTTGATTCGGAATTTTTGAAAATTGTGAGTGATTGTGCGTGAGTTCAAAATGGTTCTCGTGACCGTGCGTGAACGTGAGCAAGTAATTTTTGAACCGTGCGTGAGCATGCATGCACGATAATTTTGCTACCGTGAGCGTGCGTTATCGTAAGTCAAAAGTCACTCACGCGCGCATCTCTAGTTCGAACTCGGGCCTTCCAGGTAACAAATCTAGCACACTTCAACTACGCCATCGCGAGATATGATTTGAGCTTGCTAGATTTATTATAGCAATGTAAGTGGGAAACAGTAGAAACTATTATATTAAAAGTAGAACTTATTGAATTTTACGTAGATTCTATGATATTTCCATCGTAAAATCTATGTTGGACATTATTCTTCCACAGTAGAAACTATTGGATTTACAGTAAAACTTATTATTATATATATATAAGCTCCGGAGATATAGACAAATATATAAAGAAATGATCAGGATCAAAAACTGAATCGATTAAGACATGTCCGTCTGTCCGCCCCTCCGTCTGTCCGTCCGTCCGTCCGTCTGTCCGTCTGTCCGTCCGTCCGTGGTCGGATCTCCTCCGAAACGGCTGGACCAATCAAGTCGAAATTTGGCACACAGGTATATCGGGATCCGAGTATGATCCTAAGTAAAAATGGGAGACATCCGCCCACTGCCACGCCCACAAATGAATATAATGTGTTTTCAGTAAAATGCTTGTAACTTGCGAACCACTCAACACATTCCATTGATATTTCGTGTACTGGTAAACTACGAAAAGGGACATAGCGTGGAAAAAATGGACGCCGTCCTTCTCGAGCTACGCCCACAAATAAGGGCTTATCGTAACTTGTGAAGTAAAAGGCGTAGAAGCTTTAAATTGGCAACATAGGTTGACCAAGGCGAATGAAAGGTGTAGGAAAAAATTGTATGTGGCCCGCCCACTACCACGCCCACAAATGAATATTTTTCGTAACTTCCGAGGTCAAAGGCCTAGAAGCTTCAAATTCGCAACATAGGTTGACCAAGGCAAATGAAATGTGCAAGAAAAAAATTTATGTGGCCCGCCCACTGCCACGCCCACAAATGGAGATTTTTCGTAACTTCCGAAGTATAAGGCGTAGAAGCTTCAAATTAGCAACATAGGTTTACCAAGACAAATTGTTACGAGCACGTTATACGATCGTTATAGAGTAGTGTGAGCTCTTTAAATGACCACGGCCCGTGTGTGATCCGGCTGCTCAGGTCGTAAGGGTTCGTTAGTCCGCACTCATTTACACACTCTCTAGCGTGCCCTAATCAGAAAGTTATTTTTTTTTTTTTTTTTTTGACACACGGTAAATCGGTAAATGATAATATCGGAAAGAAAAAATCAACTAAAAGCCGAAAAGACTTTAACGGCGTTTATATTACTGAAACTCATGGCGAATCGACTCCTATTCCTGACCGTATCACTAACAGTGACCTCCATATTAACCCAACCCATCCATGATCGCCGATGTTCCGGAATCCCATTACAATAGAATACTCTGACATGAAGCTAATGAATTGCAAATTACATATAGTTTATTCACCACATCATTTTTACTTTCTTAACTTAACAAACAAAAATACATTATAGTTATTATTATATGTTTAATACGGAAAAACAACCAAAAAGAAAGACTTCAATAAAATAAGATAGCTCAAGCGACATCTAGCTAGAGAATTTACTATCCAAACTCTCTTTTTTCTTGCACGATGCCAGAAATTGGAGTAAAAAGAATTCTAAAACAAACACTACATTTTTCTGTATTTTTTCTAACCTTAATGGCGTACGACTGTCACGTGCGTAGCTACGGAAATGCCCATATATGGGAACATTTTTATTTAATCTTCTTCAATGAAATAAAAAAATGAGAGTTGATATGTATTTAAAATTCAAAGATCGTGTTTCCAGACTCTTCGGTCTCGTCATCATCATCAATCAATGTTTTCGTCAACTTTGCACTCACGTGCTTCTGAGAAAATGGCTTGAAAAAAATTCCAACTACCGAAACCCGAATTGCCAACTACCGAAATGAAATGCCAACTACCGGTTTTACGCACAAAAACGGCTTATTTTAAGCACTGATACAATATAAACCCACCCTGAGAATTTCATCGAAATCGGCCACGCCCATCTCCCACCGCCCAAAGAACAGAAAACAAAAATTTTAGAAAAAAAATCGTGTCAGCCTTGTTAAGCATACATACCAAATAATTGACAGTTTCATTCATCAGATATCATATCTCTTAATATAATATATCATCTAACTCCAAATGCTGTTTATTCGGACCCAATACCTCCCCCGTCGATCCACCGCTGAACCAGACGAAGTAATCGAAAGGTCAGTTTCCGCTGATATACATATATATTCAAAATTTTAATATTCTTTTGTTTTTATCCATACATAATGTTTTTTGTATCATTGCTAAGTTCACGGAAATCGAGAAATTCTCATATTGCTCTGAAAAACACTTCCATTTATTGCAGCGTCCGCAACGCCCACTCTTTCAACTGGCGTGCTGGAAGTTAATGAAAGTTATAATTTCTTTTTCTATATATTCGGTAAGTCTGCCGCTATCCCAACTTTCAATTCAAGTAAGAGAGCAGTGTCACATATGGAAATTTTCAGGAATTTCCTGTGTTGGAAACCAGACACAAAACAATTATTTTCCAGGGACCGGACTTTTATAAGTATTTTCGAAAAAAGTCTTAAAATAATTATTATTTTGTGACTAAAATAATTAAAATATTTCATAATTATTTTAAAAATTTTTATATATTTAGATTTCCATATACCTATTATGAATGAGAAAAAATTTTATTAATTGAAAAATAAGTTTTATTTTTGAGAAATATTTTTTACGTCTTTTCAAATTTTTATAAGGGGAAATTTTTTTTCTAATTGCCTTAGAAGTTTTATGTTTGAAGAAAAATAGTTTACGTCGTCAGCCAATCGACGGTAATACACGGAAGGACGAATCGACGTCGTACAGACGTAATTATGCCCTATTTAGGTTAGGTCAACGAAATATTCTGACCTAAAATGGGTAAGAGATATCCAAATTTCGACCTATTTTGCTAGTTGGAATTTCATGCATTGTCATCCAAACCAAACATATCGCACCCTTGGGTAATAAATCGGTACAATTCAAAATTTTTTTAATACATTTTTTTTATGTTCGATTGCATTTTTCTGTTAGAAACCCAACATCTAGAAAATTAACGCTTATATTGACTGATGCAGCTGTCGATTGAGAGTAATATAAGTTTAGAAAAAATATTATTCCTCCTTAGTTTCAAGAGAGATTGAATGATTTTCGAAAAATGCGATATATTGAATTGTGCCGATTTAGTAGCAAGGGTGCGATATGTGCAAAGTTTCAGATCAATCGGAAACCGGGAACTAAGTCCAAATCAAGTTGTAAGATTCCTTTACAAAGGTTGTTACCCTGCAGTAATGAGCCGGTCAGTTTTCTAAGAAGGACTGGCTTTTGACCGGTCCAAAACCTACCGGTTAAATTATGGCAGTTCGCTTCATGGAATTCGGCAAGCCGGCGGTCGGTAATAAAGAGGTTAGTTTATGGGTAGTCTGTAAATGGCACTTTCATCAACTTAGAATATATATAAGAAATTTGTTGTTTATTTGCCTCATTTGACTATCCTAAAACCAGACAAAATTACGACAATTGACCCAAAAAACCTGGCCTATGATCAGCCGTTTTGCGGACTAGTCCCTCCCTTAGGACAAGCCCATGTTAAAAAGGTCAGTTGAATACATTAGAAGTGGAATTATGAGGGGACTAGTACTGGTAACATGAAGGACTGACCGAAGGCTACACTTGGGTCAGTCCATATTACTGCAGGGTAGTTTATTACAAGTGAAGCGAATAAAAATTCAACAATAAAAATTTTCAAAGACGTAAAAACTTCTCATGATGAAAATAAAAGTTATTAAGAAACGTAAAAACCAAAAGTTGGAAAGAAAAAGTTATGGAAAGACTTATTGAATTTTTTGAATTTGTAAAAGTTATACAAAGATTTTAAATAATTTTCTTTGAAATAAAGGCAACTTTTTTTAAATCTGAAATTTCAATAATTATTATTTCGGGTCCCTGTTATTTTCTCAATAGCTTCAAATATGTATTATTTATTACGTTTTTAAAATATTTGAATCAATAAACAGGCCAGTGAAAATAGCTCCCTTCAAACAGTTGCTTCAAGTCATTTTTATATAGGGCAAGGCCACGTGAAGCGGTCCTAGTGGTCTTCAGATTTCCAAATTTGATCCTCATATCGAAAGTATATGTCAAGACATAAAGAACTGCATACCTAGTTTGTTGTAATTCCTTCGCATATTGTTGTTGCAGCATAAGAAATCTTGGAAATTTTGTAATTTTTTGAATTTAGTGCCTATTTGAAATAATCATAACTCAGAGACTATAGAAGATATCGATGCAATTTTTTTTTTGTTTATATCAAGAAGATATGAAATTTTTTTTCGCAATAACTAAAAAAAATTTACACTGAAAATAAAAGGCCTATTTATGACATTTTCTTAAACAATATAGATTTTCAAATTGTTCTCAATCAATGGTAATCATAAATCGCCACTTATAAGGTGGGTAATTTAATTATCTTTCATGAACTGTAATAAAAAATTTGTATATTCATGTAGTTTCGGAGTTATGACCGTTATTGTGATGACATCTTTTAAAATTTATAAGAAAATTCTAGGAAAAATATCAAAAATTCGCTACACAATCATTATCCACTAGGATTACTTGCAAAAAAATTTTTAAGTAGGCTGTTTCGCGTGAAAAAATGGAAATTACTTCATTCTCAGAAAATACGTTGAAGCCATATCAGTAAAATGGGTAAAGTTAATGCGTGTTGCAATCCTCTTCAAAAAAGGATCCACAACTGCGTGCGGAAAAATCTCTATTTAATTACTGGGAATTGGAGCCGTTTGTTTGAAGATTTAGGAGGACTTTATGTTTGCAATTCCTGCAGGACAGCAGTTTATAAAAAATCCTTGGAGGCTGATTTAAATGTAGCTGATAATGACACGTCATCAATAGTTTCATTTGATTTAGGAGAGCCCGAGGACAAAATCAAGGTTTCAAATATATTTGAACGAAGCTTAAAAAGGTCATTATGCCTAGCGAAAACCTTCCGTGCTAAGGCGCAAGTTTTGTCTATTTTGCCGAAAAGTTGGAGTAAATATAAAATTAACAAAACTTTTAACGTCTCAAAACGCCTAGCAAAACGCTCAAAAGAAGTAAAAACAAACATGGAATTATTCTTCCTTCCAACGAAAAGGATTGGTAGAAAAATCTTACGGACAACAATGGAATTTGTTCAAAAATTTTATTTGTCCGATGAAATAAACAGGATAATGCCTGGAAGGAAGGATACTCTTTCAATCAAAACTATAAATGGACGTGTCCTTGCCCAAAAGCGGCTTTTGTTGTTCAATTTAAAAACAATATTTCAAAAATTCAAGTTAGAGTACCCTCAAATACAGATTGGACTGTCGAAGTTCAAAAATCTGCGCCCTCGCCAGTGTGTTTATGCAGGACAAAGCGGTTCACATATTGTTTGTGTATGCAAAATACACCAAAATGTACAACTTAAAATACAGGGGCTGCAAAATGCTTTCAAAGCCAAAAATGTAGCTTTTTATGAAAAGTCAGAGCAATTGTTGCAAAGCTCAGTCTGCCCGAACTCGTCGAGCCTCTGTTTTATCCTTAAATGTCAACAATGTCCCGGGGTTGAGTCAGTTATGCGAAATCTTAGTACGCGTTTACAAGAAGCAAATGTGGAACATGTTAAATTTAGTAACTGGTGTAACACTGATAGGTAAGCAATATTGTAGGTGCACTTGTATATTATTAATGCAATCATTTTTAATTTCTTGCTACTACGATTTAGGTCGCTAATTGCGGAAAAATCGGAATCGTCCTCCTCTTTTTTAGTTGGCCTTATGAATGATTTGAGAATTCTTATCACACACGACTTTTTGGCAAAGGCGCAAGCAAAGTTTTTTGGTGAAGCTAAGAAAGCGGTTGCAGATGGAGATTTCATAGTTTGCTTAGACTTCGCAGAAAACTATGCGTTTACGATTCAAAACGCAATCCAATCATTTCATTGGGCGAATACACAAGCT
Source organism: Chlorops oryzae (assembly GCA_020466095.1). Lineage (NCBI taxonomy): Eukaryota > Metazoa > Arthropoda > Insecta > Diptera > Chloropidae > Chlorops > Chlorops oryzae. The sequence goes on from CM035806.1 coordinate 77,428,696, forward strand.
ACAGTACATCCATACGTAGTGTATTATCGAAGCCATGACGAAATCTGCCATCGGAATTTTGTAATTATTTCGGAAAAGTTGTCCCACGATGCACATAGTGTGCATTTATTTAACAAAAAACTTGTTAACTACCTTAAAGCAAATTTTGGAGAGGATTCAGTAAAGAAAATAATTTATTTTTCAGACGGGGCAGGGTCCCAATACAAAAATAAATACAATTTTTTTAACTTGGCTCAGCTAAAAAATGAAAGTAATATAGAATGCGAATGGAACTTTTTCGCAACGTCACACGGAAAAGGAGCATGTGATGGGTTAGGAGCTGTTGTGAAAAGATAAGCATTTAGAGTCAGTTTGCAACGTGCTGATAATAGCTTCATCAAATCACCTCATGACCTATTTGTTTGGGCAAAAAGCTGGTTTTCCAATATTTATTTCGAATTTTGCACCATCAAAGAACATGAAGAAGATGAAAAGAATAATGCAACACGATTTGCCAATACCGTTACCATAAAACAAACCAGAAATTTTCATCAATTCGTCCCCTTAAATGCACACGTCATTCGGTGCAAAATTTTTTCAGCAAGCTCTGAATATGTGGATAGCCGAATTCAAAAATCTTAATTTCAACAAAACTGCTTTAAAGACTTTTATAAATAAAAAAAAACAATTAATTAAAACAAAAACCACTAATAATCCCAAGTGTTTTTTGTGTTTGCGCTTACTTTTCCCTAGAATTTTCAGAGATGTCATCACAATAACGGTCATAACTTCGAAACTACATGAATATACAAATTTTTTATTACAGTTCATGAAAGATAATTAAATTACCCACCTTATAAGTGGCGATTTATGATTACCATTGATTGAGAACAATTTGAAAATTTATATTGTTTAAGAAAATGTCATAAATAGGCCTTTTATTTTCAGTGTAAATTTTTTTTAGTTATTGCGAAAAAAAATTCCATATCTTCTTGATATAAACAAAAAAAAATTGCATCGATATCTTCTATAGTCTCTGAGTTATGATTATTTCAAATAGGCACTAAATTCAAAAAATTACAAAATTTCCAAGATTTCTTATGCTGCAACAACAATATGCGAAGGAATTACAACAAACTAGGTATGCAGTTCTTTATGTCTTGACATATACTTTCGATATGAGGATCAAATTTGGAAATCTGAAGACCACTAGGACCGCTTCACGTGGCCTTGCCCATAGAGCTATGTACTCTCTATACAAGCGCTGTTTAGCGAAACTATAGACATCGATTTCAAAGGCGAATTGAGCCCTTAACATTGCCTCAATGTCCGGGTCTAAATGAGTTTTATGCGGCGTTTTGTTGCTGTGAAATTTTTGAGGCTCGGCTAAAAATAAATAAGATTCCCTCATCAAACACATAAGAATATCCATCTTACGAGTAATTGTCTTGAATGGAAACGTACTGTGGTAGAGTTTAGTTGCTCCGCGAAAGAATCGTGGTATATTGTGCTCTAGAACCGTGAGGGTTATATTGGTCTCCTCCCATGAACCAACGACGGCATATTCCTCTTCGATATGACGCTTGGCAATTTGTGCCGCACATCTCGAAATGAAGTCTCTGTGAAAAAAGGACATTGGACATGGTTCTACTTATTGAATATCTACTTAATTTAGAGTAGAGTAGAGTTTAGTTGCTCCGCGAAAGAATCGTGGTATATTGTGCTCTAGAACCGTGAGGGTTATATTGGTCTCCTCCCATGAACCAACGACGGCATATTCCTCTTCGATATGACGCTTGGCAATTTGTGCCGCACGTCTCGAAATGAAGTCTCTGTGAAAAAGGACATTGGACATGGTTCTACTTATTGAATATCTACTAAATTTTTGATGCGAATTCGAATTGTGGAGAATACATACGCACAAATCGGTTGGTTCCCGCAAAACCTCAACACAGAACGCCTCCAGTTCCCGTTAAACGGATTATGAGCATCGAAAATACAGTCTTGTAGAGCTGCTTGGCGAACACAATCATTGAACGTGGTATCGAAGTAACGTTTCGGGGGTATTTTTCTGTTATTATTCATACGGTTCCACTCAACGTTATACACGTACGGATGTCTGAGGTAATAATACGCACTCATCACTTTCTCAATCGGATGTCGCACCATATTTATGTAAATCGGACGTGGCAGATCGAAGTTTGTGAAATTTATGAAGTTCGTAATACGAACTTCGTATGATGCGTAAAGGCACTGGGAACGTCCAGATCAGATATGGCTTGTGCTAATTCTCTGTCCATTTCGTCTGTGTTCATCATCGGTTTCTTATCGGATCTCACATATATAATCGCAGTAAATCGATTTCTCTTTGAGAGCTTGTCAAGTAAATTGTGCAATGAATTACTTCCCACTTTTTCCAGACGATTAAAGAATAAAATGTCGACCTGAGACTTTTCGGTATTGTTCAGGAGTTTAATGTGTGTCTCGTGTAGCTTTTTGGGAGAGGGTAGAACGAAACAAAAATTAAGAACAGACGCAAAAGCGATTAAATTGTTTTTTGTTTTTGTTTCCTCTTCCGACCCCCCCCCCCCCCTCGCCCCCTTATGAAATGAACATGTGCACCCATAAGCCCCAAAGTGATTGTTTTATTTTGGTTTGAAATTTCAAACAAAGACAGTTACTACGTTTATGCGTATGCCTTATTTGCAAATAAATACATTGCAAATAGCAAATTTCCCCATATAAACGCTGAGTTGAATTCCTATTTGCAAATAAGTAAGTCGCGCAAATAAGTCGTGAATAACGAAGCTATTTGCAAATAAGGCTCAAGGTGCTGCCACTTATTTTTGACGACTTTCCTATTTTCTACGATATGGTAGAACTAACCCATGCAAAACATAGGCTTCAGACAAATGCATATGTTGCCACGCAATTGTATTTTTTAGTCGGGTAGCACTGAAAAGTTTTGCTATTAACGTATTTGAACTGCCGTATAAATAGCGAGTTAACTATTTGTGAATTATTTTCATTTGCGTAAAGCTGACGCATAAATGTAGTGAGTCGCTTTGCTTCAAAATGGAAACTTTTATTACAACCCAAGGAAAATCATTTAAATGAAACTAATAGGTAGCAGCAAATGGAGATATCTGGCCTTGCTTTTCCTTTTCGAGATTTTTTATTGCCCAGTATTGTCGATACAAGCGTTGTTTGCAAAAATTGTAGAACTCATATTCCCGTGTAAAGTTCTTTCGGAGCATGGCCTTGATATCGTCACTGATATTTGGCTTCCAGGGATTTTCGTTTCGAGTATCAGCTGCCAAGCCCTTCTTGGGATCTAATTTATGTATAAAGAAAAAGATAATTAGTTCGAATCTTCATCCGTGCAAGGAATGTGGTCAAAAATATTCCCTTAAAAATTACTCGAGTTCGCTCATGGAATATCCGAAATCATGTGCAATTATATCTGAACAGGGTATACAAGCCGATACCATTTTGAAGTGGAATGAATGCCGAAGGAAATTAGCTTTGTGTGAGTTTTTGAAAGATTGGTTTAAGTTGTACACCTGTAGTACTTTTCACAAAATGTTGTTGACCTATGGAAGTGAAGGTCGAATAGTTTGTTTCTTAGGAGATTCTATGGATATTCCCTATTACATCTCAGCGATCTTTTTTTTGCTCGTGATATATATCATATTTTTCAAGCTGACATTTTAATAAGCGGCTTAGTTTTATCTTCGGGAACACCGTGTACAATAAAAGCTCTCATGGTAGTGTTTTTTTTGGGTCAAATTATTTGTTTGCCTGACAGAGATATCTTAATTAAGGACCCTGAAAAACGTTCAACCACGGCTAAAGCGAACCAGAAGTATTCGCAAAAGATATGGAAAATTTTTACGATTTCTCAAGTCACTTTCCCTAGGGAACAATTCTTTTAAAACGATCGTATTTACCGAAATAAATCTGTGTTGCACCACGAAAATATCGGGGAATATAATTTTCAAATACAATGAGAGTGACATTGACATCTTCCCAAGAGCCCACAACGGCGAAATTCTCTTCAACATTCTTAATTGCCAACTGCAAGGCCGCTTTGCTGTTAAAAGGTCTGAAATAGCGAGAAATGTGAGAAGTATTTTTTTTTTTTGTTTTCATCTTCTTTTGAAAAGTTCCCACTTCCCCTTACTCGCATTCTTTTTGATGTCCACAGAAGAAAAGGGTCTGTCGCCTGTGATCGACTAACTCGGATTTGAATTTCGAATTCTGTTCGTAACGGCACTCCTTATCATGATTCCTTACGCAATTTGGAAAGTCCTTTTTGTAGAACTCAAGCTTTTGGAATTTCCCAGCAGCTTGATATTGCTGCACAATGGTCCACGGGGCGCGTCGATAGTAGAACCAACTAATAACGCGTTCCACAGGATCACGAACTAAATTTATATAGATTGGTTGTGGTAAGTCATAATCCTTGAAATCAATATAGTTAACGTGCATCGCGTAAGCGTGAGGCTCTCCCATATTAATAATATCCTCGGCTAGATCCTCTTGACGGTCCTCATTCAGGCGCGAGAATACTGGCTCGGAAAATGGAGCTCGCGTCATTTTGAAGCCATTCGCCAAGCCGAGCCGTCGAATCAGTTCGATCAAGGTTTCACTGCCCACCTTCGGAACACGATTGAACAGCAAAATATCGTATTGCGAGAATTTCGTGTTGTTCAGGTCATTCGGTTGTAAATTTCGGAGCTGGTTTTAAAACATTTAAAATAACTATGTTATTGTTTTTCTAAAGTATTGGAGCGAAATGAAGAAGTGAAGTTGGAAAAGATTGCAGCAAAGCAAAAAGTTATTCGCGCAGTTATTCTTCAATCTCATGAGAGTTCATGGTTAATTCAAGAAGATTTGTTTTGTTAGAATTCTCAAGCAACTTTATTCGTTTTGGAGATCCTTTAGGCCTAAAAAGGGCAAGCAAAGTATTAAAAGACTTTAAAGCTTTCTCCGACTTTCTCATTTAAACTTGCTTTCATGAAGCAAAATACTACACAGCTTTTCTGAGTTTCAACACACAACAACAAAAATCTAGCCTTGGACTCGAACAAAATAATTGTAGGGTCAAATTTTCAAACTTATTTTTTGAAAAAAAATTTTTTACGTTATTTATAAGCCGTCAAAGTTTTCGGAATTGATTTTTTTTTTTAATTCATAACTCGCGAACGATTTATCGGAACTCAATGTTCATAATTGTCAAAATTGTCGCCATTTGATATGATTTTCCATAAAAATATTGCTTTTACTCAAAAAAATTATTTTCTAGAAAAAACCCCGTATTTTTTTTAAATTCAAAATTAATAAAACTTCTCCCCCTGCTGAATTTTTCTCTCATATTTTATTCAAATCTTCAATCTTTTAAAAAATTATGGGTGAAAAAAACTTAGTACTCTGCAGTAGTTCAAAATTTATGCATGTTTTTGTAACCCCTCTAGCTCTTAAGTCTTATAGAATTATGTTAGGAATCATCCTGATGAAGGCGGAAGCGAATTCGCCGAAATACGTATAGATATATACAAAATAAAGCGATTGAAATAAAAGTGAAAATTCCGAATCATTTTATTACTTAAAATTTTTAACGCAACAGACTCGAAAAAAATATTTAGGGTATTCCCTTTACAGTGAAAAGATTGAAAAATCATAAAAGTGTAAAATTTTTCATACAAAATTTCGTTCATTAATTTCTAAGCCTTCTTGATTTACGATTTTTCGAAGTTTTCCAGGCAAATACACGTTTAAGGGAAGACCCCTTTTATATTAATTTTGTGTAACTTTCGTACGGAAAGGCAAAACATAGTGCGCCAATAATGTCGGGACGCTGGATATTTCAAAGGCGGGCTTGACCGTCTTTAGCTTTCTTACTTGTTTGTATTATATGTATGTTTTTATTTAAAAAAAAAAGAGAAATCTTAATTTAGGAATGAGCGCCGTTTTATTGATCGTCAGTACCAGAAAGAACAGTTTCACGTGTATAAAACTATTGTTGATTTTTCGTGACCAGAAAATATTCTGCACAATAGCTTACTTCCTAAAGGTTGGTAACAATGAAATGCACGTGTTTGGATTATAGGTTTTGCATTTAGGAGTCGTGCTGCCAACAATTCCCTATGCCTTTCATGCTCCTCATTGGTGCAGAGATGAAAATTAATTTTTGTTTTTAATTTTCTTTGCTCACTGAAACAATGTACGATACGCATGTCTCGTGACCGTACCCCCTATTTCATCACAAGCACCTTTGCCATGAGAAGTAGCAAACACGTGCCACTCCGCATCGATCCCAAAATCATTTTTGCGATTCATCAAATTTAAAAAACTGTACTTGTTCTTATATTGTGAGACCGCCCCATCCGAAAAATAAAATAGCTTTCTTACTCTGTCTCCGAATTTATCCTTTACATAAGAATTCAATTTCCCGTTAAACAGATGTACAGCAACTGTGTCGTGCTGCAGATTCTCTGAAAAAACGACGAAGTTCTCATTATTTTGTACGTTGTTGTGCCTATCATATACAACTCAGACATGAAGAGTTATTTGGTCCTTGCACCAATGCTGTGACTGGATTTCATTTTGTATCTGGTTGGTATAGTTTTCTAAAAAGTCTTCAGTCACAATGAACTCTCCTTCGCCTAAGTTATCTTTGAGTTTTGCCAAATATTGTGCTTGCGATGCTGCTATAAAATCATGTTTCAGAATGTCTAAATCGATTCAGTTTTTGGTCCTGATCATTTCTATATATATTTTTCTATATCTCCGGAGCTTAATTCTCCCTGTTACAAGATTTGCACAAAACTAATATACCCCGCTTACGCTGGGTATAAAAATCAACACTTGAACTTTAATAAAGGAATATTAAATTTTAAAAATAAGAGTTTTGAGGCCTTTTCTCCTTCGAGTCTGTTACGATGTGGTGTATAAATAAGTCCAGCGCCACTAAAAGTTCGCCCGCTGGGAACACTCGTTGGTTTGGCCAGAATCGCGAACTATACATGCAACTTTATTTTTAGGTATTTCCCATATCGATAATACCCCATTTACACGTTAAGACATTTCGATAATGAAACACAAATTTTGTGGGCTAGGGATGCACGGAGATGTGGTATGGTAGCGCTTTTCTCTCTTCCCCCTGCCTCCCTTGCCTTCGAAAATTTATTTCATTATCGAAATGTCCTAACGTGTAAATAGCATATAAAATGTCTTCAAGTTTGCGAGCGATATTTTCGCCTGTGTAGCAGCTGTCATTGAACACTTCTGTCTTTAATACTACCATTTTTCTTTGAAAATCTTCTGTGACACCATGACAACTAAAACTCAATAGAGAAACGCCAGAACAAGAGTCAGACCAGATGTCAGTCGTAAATGATATTTTTTCAAATGATTTCAGCAATTCAATGACCTTTTGATTTACTTTGACATACAATTCGTCGCAGACGAAAGAAGTAAAATACTGACGCGACTTGCAATTAAAGGATGGACATAAGTGCTTCCCAAGTCTTACGAATCCAAGGTTTTCCACGAAACTAAATGGCAGATCTTCCATTAATCTGTCAACTTTCAAGGCCTTCTCAGATTTATTATCCCACGGTTTTTTTTTTTTTTGCAACACATTCCGTAAGCAGCATTTGTTTGACGACAGATTTGGAGCTTTTCTTAGAAGAAGATGGAAGTGAAGCTCTGTTCATTTCCTCCTGCTTTTCTTTTTCGCATTTTTCTAATTCAGAAAACTCGCCTTTATGCTTTGACTGGAGATGATTTCTCATAGCCGTTGTAGTTCTTCCTTTTCGAGAATAATCATTCTTGCAAAGCCTGTACTTTACTCTTTCAGCATCGCAGGACGTAAAATAGATCCATATCTCACTCGATTTACTCATGTTTGCAAATTGCAAGCAAATTAAATTTCACGCGTGTCTCTTAACGATTTTTGTATAACAGGGCTGTCAGTATCCAAAGTTGATTTCACTTTACCGCCGTGTATATGGATAAACATACTCGCCGACCATGTTACGCTGACTCCAATGCTCGCACATGTAAACACCAAAAGAGACCGTCGCACCGACCGCGAAGCGACGGCTCGATGGTTTTCAAAATGTCCAAAAAATTTTCCGTTTGGTCAACGTACCATTAAACGCATTTGGAATACCTTTAAGTTCCTTCACATAAATTTTCATACAAGAACGACCGTCTGAGGGCTGCTAAACGAAAAACGACAATAACATTGCGTATTGCGCAGGGGCGTTATGCTAGCACGAAATCGTCGGATTAGTTTTGTTGTTGTCATGTGACTGTTTAACACTTTGAAATTTAACATCGAAATGTGTAGGGGAGAGGAGGCTAATACCGTACAACGGCTAATTCCGTACAGGCGATTTCTAACAGAAATAATCGATAATCATATGTTTTTATTTTTTTTAAATGTTCGTTTAGTACTCTTTAGTACATGTCAGATGTTATTTCATCAGTCTGTGGAAAGTTTTTCGTGAGATTGCACGTGGTTTGTTTTTGCGGTCGCTGATATAACTTTTCATCGTCAGAAAATAAGCCGTAAGTAGATATTTTTATAGAATTTTGCGCCAAAGGTCTGTTTTTTAACAATTTGAGACTGTAAGGAAGAAGATCTTGGCGGTTTTTATCAGAAGTAAGGTTTATTTTTATAACTATAAGGTTTTTAACCCCAAAACTCGATTTAGGGTAATTCCGTACAGTGTACGGTATTACCCGCTTTCGCAAACGAATGAAACAATTTGGTTATAACATTTAGCATGGTAAATTTAGCTATTATTTCAGATGGCTCCGAATAAGAAATGCTTGTGGTCTCCACGGAAACTGAGAGAAGCAGTGAGGGCAGCACAAGGTGGAGCCCCATTGCGGAAAACTGCTGCTTCGTTTAACATTCCCGTAATGACACTGTCGGATTATGCTAAGAAAACAGAGGTATCTCGAGGAGTTGCGGTAAAAAGGATGGGCAGAAAACCAGTTTTCACTGCTGAACAAGAAAACGAAATAAAGGACCATATTCTCGTCCTAAGTAAGCTGTTTTATGGTCTGACACCGCATTCGTTGAAGCGAGCTGTATTTGATTATGCGGAGAGAAATAAAATACCAAATAATTTCAACAAGGACCTTCAAGAAGCTGGAAAAGATTGGATGCAGGCGTTTCTCAAAAGAAATCCAGAAATCTCTGTCAGACGCCCAGAAGCAACAAGCATAAATAGAAAGGTGGCTTTCAATTCGGAAGAAATAAAGTTGTATTTCAGTAACTTGAAAAAATGCTTGTTAAACCACAAGTTTCCTCCACATAGAATCTTTAATGTGGACGAAACTGGAATAAACACCGTCCACAAGCCTTGTCAAATTCTTGCTCAAAAAGGACTAAAGCAAGTAGGAGTAGCGACAAGTTGGGAAAGAGGTAAAAATATTACAATATGCTGTTGTATCAGTGCCACAGGCCAATATGTTCCTCCCATGATAATATATCCACGCCAGCGTATGTTACCCAGCCTAGAAAGAGGAGGTCCAAATGGAAGCATTTACAAATGTTCAAAGTCTGGGTGGATGAACGAGGAGCTATTTGTCGATTGGATGAAACATTTTAAAGAACACACAGCAGCCACTCCTGAAAATCCGGTGTTATTGATCCTGGATAATCACTGCAGTCATATTTCACTCAAAATCTATAACTACTGTCGTGAGTACGGAATAAATATGGTAACTTTGCCGCCACATACTTCACATTGAACACAGCCGCTCGATTTAACTGTATTTGGGCCACTGAAACACGCTTTACATAGAGTGTCAGATGTTTATGAACATGAACAATTACGAGAAGCTTACGCCGGTGGATCTCATTCCTCTTTTCACAAAAGCTTACCTCAAAATTGTTTAAAGAAAGAAAATGTTTAAAGAAAGCACGGGTGAGCTGGCATGTGATTTTAATTCCCCAGAAAAAACAATAAATATGGAGTCAGGAACGCAAGGTGCATCTGCAAGTGTGCCAGGTGGTGTACCGGATATATCCTCATATATTGATCCCGATGATATACCAAGCACATCAAAAGGGAACATGAGTTCATCCCTAGAAGTGTCATTCAGTGATATTTCTAAACTGCCATGTCCTCAGGAAAATCATGAAACACAAAGAGCACATGAAAAGAGAAGGACGCAACACTCAATTATACTCACTTCCAGTCCAATGAAGGCCTTATTAGAAGAAAAGGAGAAAAAAAGATTGATTAAAAACGAAAAAGAATATGAAACTAAAAACAAAAAGAAAACAGGAAAAGAAAATAAATCGAAGAAACTTAAGATGTGCATATCAACCAAAAAGAAATCAACAACACAGTCGCAAGATATCGAGTTGTGCCCTATATGTGGTGAATTTGGAAAAAATAATGAGCTATGGTACAGGTGTATCTCATGCGGAAACTGGACACATGCTATGTGCAGTGGGGAGAATTCTGCGGATGAATACATCTGTCTATTCTGCAACTAATTCCATGTATTTTCATTTAATAAGCTTTTGTATTTAATTTTTTATTTCAAAACACTTGTTTGCTTCGGTTTTTGTCAGAATAAGCTTTTTAATTTGTTGTTTACTGAGAAAAAAAAAAAAAACCTTAAAACTTATTCAAAATTGTTTTATTTCAAAAAGAAATCCTTACATTGTTTTTCAGATAAGAGTGTACGAAATTAAACTATCGTTGTACGGAATTACCCGACAGTGGAGGGTAATTCCGTACTTTGGGTCTTTTCAATTTATTTGCTTTCTAAGCTTTTGTATGAGGCATATCTTATTTTGCTTTTGTCACATAATAATTAAATAAATTTGGAATGATTTGAGCCAATACTCATTGTCCAGACTTTAATAGTTTCTAAGAGAATGACGGTTAAAGTTAGGTGTACGGTATATGCCTCCTCTCCCCTAATTTCTTTTACTTATGAATGAATTATTTTTTTCCAAAGTTGGTGCGCTATATAAATAAATGAATTGATTTGGTGATGTTTGCCAAATTTGAGATATAGATTCAAAAACGGAATATTCGCATTCGCGAATGCTAAAATTTGACATTCGTTACATCACTAGTGGGTAGTCTACCTTATTCTTTGAAAATTCTTATCTCAAGGCTTGTATTTTTAACCTCACATTTTGGTGAATTTTGCAAACGCACACGTTGTGTGTGCCCTTTGCACGAACTAATATGCATTGGGGTGGTCTTAATGAACGAAATGTATGAGAGATATTTGCACGTCGTGATAGCTTTTCAAAAATTTCGAGTATAGTTCATCAAGGTTACCCATTAACAATCGTTTCTCCAATTATTTTGCAACATAATTAAAATATTCAAAATATATTTTTGTTACAAGAACAGAAATACAATAGCTGGACCACTTTCCGGTCACAAAGTTGCCAAGGAATAAAGTAAACGCTTGCAATTTAAAGAACTGTTAAACTCACCGTTACGTGCTGACGTTTTCCATCGATGAGAACTGATTTTGAATCTTTTTTTCCTGGTAAAATGCGACTAATTTTATCTGATAAATAAAATTTTCTGACTTTTTCCAGTTTCGAAATATCTAAGAGATGTACAGTTTTTGCATTCGGCCGGGATGCAAACCCTTCTGTTTAAATGCTTTCTTTTAATTTAATTTGTCAATTTTTCATTTATTTAATTTCCAAATTTCTGTGATCTGGCACTTTTATTTTAAACCAATTTTGTATTGATAAACAAATTATTAGTATATAAGAAATCAATTTAATAAAGAATTTTTAGTGGCTTTCACAATCAACAACTGTAAAGTCATTGCAAACGGAATTTCTTGATATAATATCAGAAATTTGTACAACGCAGACTGCAAGTTTTATTCAGGTCTAAACCGAATCAAACACCAAACGCAGTTCTAAACATTTGGTGACCCCGACGTGATCCTCCAATCAACGAGACGAATAGCAAGGACGATGGAGTCATTCACGGATTTGGTAAAATCGCAAAACAACGTTGGAGAAGAAATCCAACAAATCATACGGAACTTCAAAAAGGATGCAAAGGATCGAAAGACGGCTGCGTACTATCGGGAAAGACTCGAAAGGTTAAACAACGCTTGGACAAAGTTTGAAGCGACCGATCTGCAGATTAGATCATCAGTTGATGTAGACCGCAACCACTCTTATTTCGCTGAAGATTATTTTGGAAAAATTGAAGAGATAGCAAACGATTACCGCTCCATTTTTGAAGATGGCATGATAAACACTCCAGGACTACCCAATCCTGATGGAGAGGGTACCTCAAAGCAGCCAGTGGCACCATCAGTCACAATCGAAAATAATCAACCTGACCCAACATTAAGAACAAACGCCGATAGCAACATCGGAGCAGTACGAAAGGTAGCGGCTTTAATGGAAGCACTCAACAGACAGTTGAAAGCCATTGAAAGCTACCAAGGACAAAAAACACGTCAATATGCTACCGTTAAAATCAACACAATAAATGAAGCATGGAAAACCCTGGAAACAACCAGTTTGTCCTTATGGGAGGTTCTGGATGATCCGGCTGATTCAGGGTTCGATTTGGGAAAGTACATTGGTCTTGAAACACGGATACAACAAGCCCTTATCGAATTAGAACCGTATCGACAAGAAGCAGTCCTGCCAACAGGAATGAGATCCAACGTTCCTACTTCGGACATACCATTGCCAAAAGTAAATCTTCCAAAATTTTCTGGAGATTATACCAAATGGCATCAGTTTCACGACTTATTTGTCAAATCATCCATAACCAGCCCATTTCAAACGCTCAGAAGATGTGGTACTTGAAGTCGAATCTGGAAGGTGAAGCAGAAAGAATCATTTTACATCTGGCAGTGTCAAACAACAATTATGACACGGCATGGAATTTATTAAAAAATCGGTATGAAAATAAGCGAGTGATAGCAGACAACTTGGTACATCGTTTGATAGACCAACCACAAACAGCATCAACATCAGCAGCAATGAAAGAATTTCATGATACCACTCAGGAGTGTTTGCAGGCACTTAAAAATTTGGAGCTCAACATAGGCGCATGGGATGCTTTGCTGATGCCAATTTTGATCAGAAAATTGGACCGTCAAAACAGATTCATGTATGAAACATTCATTTCAAATCCAAGAGAAATTCAGAATTTAGACGATTTTTTACATTTTTTGGAAACCAGATTCCAATCACTGGACGCTGTTGGATCAAAGGAGAAATCCAACTCAAGCAAGGCTCTTACTACAACAGTGGAAAGCACATGCAAATGTTGTAAACAATCAAACCATCCTTTGTATTCTTGCTCGAAATTTAAGCAAACACCAGTGAAGGAGCGAGTCAGTTTTGTGATTAAAAATGGAATATGCATCAATTGTTTAAAATCAGGACATCGAGCTAACACATGTTCTATGCGCAGTTGCACCAAGTGCTCAAAAAGGCACAATACGTTGCTTCACATCAACACTGAGGAGTCAAAGAAGGACAGCACAAGTTTAAAGCCACAGCCACAACCTTCATCGCAACAAAATCCACCAAAGACCCAATCGGAACAGTTGCCAAATACTGTATCATTGATGTCTACTGGCAACTCAAATAATGCATATGTTTTATTGGGTACAGCAGTCATTAACATTATGAATCAACAGGGAAAAAGAGTGGAATGCCGAGCGTTATTGGATTCTGGATCACAAATAAACTTAATAACAGAAGGACTTGCAAGAAAATTACAATTACAATTCCAACCAGCATCAATCAAAATAGAGGGAATCGGTAAAGGCAGCAAAGGTTCACAATTTTTCATTCAAACACAACTCCAGTCAAAATTGTCAGATTTTTCAGCGCCTCTTACCGCGTATGTCCTACCACATATTACATCAAAACAGCCATCTCAAACAATGGACGTTTCGAAATGGTCGCTGCCATCAGATATCCGGCTTGCAGACCCACAATTTGGTCGCCCCAGTAATGTAGATGTTCTGCTCGGTGCAGAATTTTTCTATCACTTACTAAAACCCCAACAACGAAGATTGGCACCTCATTTGCCAATTTTACAAGACACAGTTCTGGGATGGATTGTTACTGGCAAGATTGCACCCGTCCCACAAACTAAGGCATTTTGTGGAGTTTATACTGAAGAGGACCAGTCAATGGATGACATGCTGACACGGCTCTGGAAAATGGACGAACTTGATTCTGAAAATCAAACATTATCGGTTGCAGAGCAACAATGTGAAAATCAATTTTGTCAAACAGTACAACGCTCAAGAGAAGGACGCTTCATTGTTCAACTACCATATCAGGAAGAAGCAACAGTCTTAGGGCAGTCGCTACAAATGGCCACAAACCGATTTCTCGCCCTAGAACGAAGGTTAGCTAGAAACCCAGAAGTACAGAAGCAATACGTGGACTTCATGATGGAATATGAAAGGCTTGGACACATGAGCGAAATTGACTCAGAGGATGTACTAACACCACATTACTTTATTCCGCATCACTGTGTTCTACGTCCGGAAAGCAGTTCCACCAAGTTGCGAGTGGTGTTTGACGCATCAGCAAAAACATCATCACAAATCTCATTGAATGACATTTTGTTAAAGGGACCAACGGTACAAAGCACACTATTTTCAATTCTATTGCGATTTAGAATGCCGCGCTTTGTATTTACAACGGATATAGAGAAAATGTACCGCCAGATTCAAGTCCACCCAAAGGATCAGCAACTCCAGTTGATTGTATGGCGGCATGAACCCACTCAAAATATTAAATGCTACAGACTTCAGACTGTCACTTACGGTACAAGATCAGCACCATACCTTGCAACAAGATGTCTTAAGCAATTGGCAGTTGAGAACCAGTCTAACTTTCCTCTTGGATCAAAGGCACTCGAGAGGGATTTCTACGTAGATGATGCGTTATGCGGCTCTGATAGTTTGGTCGAAGCTCGTGAGATCCAACAACAGCTCCAAACTATTCTTGGCGACGCAGGCTTTAAGCTACGAAAATGGTGTGCCAATCACCCACAACTTTTGTGTGAAATCCCCCAAGAAGACAAGGAGATAAATTTGGAACTTTCATCCGACATCGAAAAATCAGCTAAAACATTAGGACTGGTCTGGACTCCAAAAACAGACAGCATTCGTATCAGAACAAACATTCCCGGCGCTCAAAGCATATCAAAAAGAGCAGTGGCATCCGATCTGGCAAAAATATATGATCCACTTGGGTTAGTAAGTCCAGTAGTAGTCAAAGCAAAAATATTCGTTCAACAGCTCTGGACCTTAAAACTCGGTTGGGATGATCAACTATCACCGCAGCATCAGCAAGAATGGGCAGGGTTTCGAAAGGATATTGAATCATTAAACGACACTTCAATACCAAGGCACGTATTCAACAAAAATATTCCCAAAGAAGTTCAAGTTCATTGTTTTACTGACGCTTCGGAGAAGGCATATGGTGCTGCTATATACATCCGATCAGTAAATAAGGATGGTACGATAAGCATAAATTTGCTATGTTCCAAATCAAGAGTGGCTCCCATCAAAACCCAGACAATTCCAAGGCTTGAATTATTAGCAGCGCAAATTGGAGCACAATTGACAAATCAAGTACAAAAGGATTTGAATTTCAAAGGACATATCTTTTTCTGGACCGACTCCCAAATTGTACTATGTTGGATCAACTCACACGCATCAGCCTTTCAAACCTTTGTATCTCATCGAGTGGCCAACATACAACGTTTGACCTGTCCTGAACAATGGCGATATGTCAACACCAAGGACAATCCAGCGGACGTACTCTCTCGTGGTTTGATGCCGAAAGAGCTTCTAAAATGCAATATATGGTTCTATGGTCCACTATTTTTATATAGTAAGGAGACAACCTGGCCAAAGGCAGTTATCAAAGGTCACCTTATTCATACTGACACT